>JABFEA020000001.1:9144692-9155839 GCA_019775915.2 Cyphomyrus plagiostoma | reverse complement strand
TGCTTCCGCTTTTTGGGCCCCCCCCCCCCCCGCGCAGATGTGGTCCTGCTGAACCTGTGTAATTTATAGGGTATATTTATTACAGTAAATATGCATATTAATATTGCTGGTGTGGAGAAGGATGATGAAAACAGTGCTGAATGTGGCAAAAACAGCTGGTATAAATATAGAAGCAGGTTTGGTACAAGGGCCCCTGTGCTGGAGTGATGATTCCGGAGATTCTGGCCAGGCTTGCAGAAACACTGACATCAATCAGAAAGATGGCCTTGGGGACCGGAGCAGCCAATGTGTTTTACGCCACTTAATATGTGCAAAAGAGCATGTTTATGCACACAGAACTCAGACAGAGCAGTGTTTACTAGAAGGTGCTGATAGCTGCATGTCAGTCTGAGCCAGTCCAACAGCAGCAAGGACCCAACAATGCTCATCTCTCTCGTGGATGGTGGCATTAAATATGTACCACTTCGACTTAATACCCAGAATGCAGTGCTATTGTTAATATCACAGATGATGTTCCCTTATTGCAGAATTCCTCTAACAAACTCACAGACCCAGACATGTTTCCAGCTCTCTGAAGCTCCTCTGCCAGGTGTACCCAAACTTGAACATCGAACTGCCCATCATCCAGCACCATGTGACACGTTGCCAGCATCACTGAGGGGCTGCATTCTGACAGATGAAGGTTCTCTGAACACAGAACTGTGAGGAGCAAAAATAAGGCAGGACATTCAGAGGAGCCTTTCTCGATGCCTCTTCCCTGGTTTGATGCAGACCTGATGGATTGTTCCGGATGAACTGTGTGTGCCTGCAGTGCTGCTCAGTTTGGCTATGTTCTGGTTCACACCTGCTGCATGGTTATTGTTGGATTTGTGCTTAACTTAACACCTGTGTTAAATATAACAGTGGCTGTGACAGAAAGACAGAGATGGCTATTCTGACTGTGGTGTACAGTATGAAATTGTCTGACCTCCATGTCTCCTCCCTAACTTTCCTGTCCTTTCTTGACCTTTTTGTCTCTCCCCAGACTTTCCTGTTCTCTCATAACCTCCAATATAAACAATAATATAAACAATCTCCTTCTTGACTTCTCTGTCCTCCCTGGACCTCCATGTCTCTTCCCTAACTTTTCTGTCCTCCCTGGAACTCTATATCTCCTCTCTGGACCGCCATATCTCCTCTCTGGACCACCATATCTCCTCTCTGGACCGCCATATCTCCTTCCCGACTTTCCTGTCCTCCCTAGACCTCCATTGTCTCCTCCCTAAATTTCCTGTCTGCCCTTGTTCCTTGTTCATCAGCTGTGAATAACCTCTCCCTCTCCCTGCTCCTTCTTCTCTCCAAACCGGAGACCTCCGCTTCATCCGTCCATCTTCTTTGCAGTCTCTTCCCAGCCTGGTGTGCTCACTACAACAGATGATAAATGGGCTTGTGATTTTTATGGACCATCTTAGATGTGTGTTTGTTGTCTTCTCACAAAGACAGACAAGAATCCTTTTCCTGTACCAGCTATCAATCAATCGGCACGAGAGGAGGTTGTGCACTCAGCCATAACGTAATGTTTGCTTGCATCTCTGTCCTATAAGATAGGCGGAGGCAGGGCAGTAAAGGCACTCATTCAGACGTCCTAGAGTGACCGAAGCCATGTCCCCAGGCCAAGGGCGTGTTTATCCTGACCCAAGGCACGCAGTGAGCCGCGTAGTAATTAGGATCGCACCTCAAGAGGGTAATGTGTGTTGATTACTGCTGGCCGACCAGTCAAATGTGAAGGACAGTGCAGGACACAGAAGCAGCTGCTGGTGTTTGTGCCAAGTGGGGGAGGGAAAGTTTCAATGAAAAGTGTTTTCACTGACAATACTCTGTCAAAAGCACCACAAGAAGTTGTTAAATAGAGCCAATACAGCATAATTCTGACCAGTTTGAGAAATGATTACATTATTCACAGGTACATTTGCACACAACTTAAAATGATTTCAAATTGCTTTAATTTGTTCTATAAATTTGATAAAGCTCAGGAGGGACCACTCAGAAAGCTCTCCTCTACAAATAATAAATGTACAAATTATCAACAGTGTATGACATTTTCATCTGACAGCTAATGATATATAAAAACCAGTTTTCTATGTAAATGATTTTTTTTATAATTGCTTGAACATTCCATAAAAAATAACTAATGTATCTGAAATTCGTTTGTAAACATTATGGAATTGTTGTGCACATTTAGAAAAATATCTTGAACCATATGAAAAATCCCATGATTGATCTTGCCGCATCACTGCTGGTTCACCTCACTGTCATCTGGGAAAATGGGATGGAAATGTTTATTTTTTTATGCATAAGTATTTTTAGTAGTTTTTGTACTAGCACGATAAATAAGTAATATACAGTGGTTCCTCAGTTCTCAAACTTAATCTGTTCCGGACTCCGGATCGAATTCTAAAAAGTTCGAGTTCTGATCAAATTTTCCCCATAAGAAATAATGGAAAACCAATTAATTGGTTCCCACCCCCCTAAATCACACCTATATATGTTTTTTTAGCATTTAAACAGAAAACGAAAAGGACAAAACACGAAGAGCATTTTTTTCTTAATGACTACCAAAATGATAAACATCTTATCTAAACATTACCCCTGTCCTGCCCCGATCATCTGCTCCTTCCGTGTGCCATGCCTCCTCATTAACCTTGTGTGGGATCCCCATGTAATCAGCTCTTTCTGGTTGTTGTCATTAGTCCTCTGTATTAAGTCTGTGTTTCAGTTTGTTTCCCCAGTTCGGCCATTGGGTGCGATGGACTTACTTACAGCGCTGGCTTATAGCAACGCATTCTGATACTGACACAATGCATTGCGGTTAGATGCATTGCGACCACTCACCCGGCTGCACAAACTGGAACTGCCTCCGTGACGACACACATTTGTCCTTATTGGCTGAAGAGTTTAGTTACATGCATGACGTTTGCATCCCAGGCAGTTCCGATGCATTATCTGCTATTTCTCCCGATTTACCTGGTAAAATAAAGTTTAAATAAATGTCATAAATGCTCTTATAGTACACAAAAGTTAGTGGTTTATTTATTGTTAGTTACTGTAATGTTGTGCTGCTTTATTTGGTTAATCGTCCAGTCTGTGAAGAAGGTATTCAAGTAAGAATTGCATCATAATATGACTCATTTCTTGGCCAATTTATATTAGGTCAGCGTTCACGGTACGACTTCTGATATTTAGATCGAGTTCTAGGTGAAACTGGTTTGTTGGACTTTCAAGAAATTCGAGTTCTAGTGAGTTCGAGAACCGAGGTACCACTGTAAATATACTGCAAATGCTGTAAATATAAATAAATAAAATATAGAAATCGATGTCCTGGTTCTGAAAGTGCTGACGAGCCACACCCACCAGGCAGATTGTGTGGGAGGGGTGACAGCACTGAACCTCTCTGTGCCCCCCCCCCCCCCCATTTCACCTGTACAGCGAAGGAAGTGTGGTGGGTTCAGCAGAAGCTTCGGTAATCCAGCGCGGGGGCCATCAGCCACACCTTTATAAAGGGACAATCCTCTACGCCCCCCCATGTCTGTCTGCCAGTGCCATATGAACAGGTGTTCAGGCTCGTTTAAACTCACAGGCAGGGGAGTCACTTCCTTTCTGTGCTCGGACCAAGGTGCGAGAAGACACCGGGGGGTGAAATTAACATGGTAAAATAGGAACAGGGAGGTTGGGGGCTGGGTGGGGAGTGGGGGGGGGGCAGCCCACATTTCACACCCCTCCCTTCTTGGAGATCCCCAGAAACACTCATTCCTGATGCTTAACCATCCATCTATCCATCCATACTCTACAAACAAATAAATATTGAAAACAAATAAATATACGTGTTTTATAAAAGATATAAAAACATCTGCTTTTACTGCCTTAATTTCAGGCATAAAGAATATTTAGTAATGTTTCTAAGTAATATGTTGAAGTAGTGCTGTTACTCTTCATTACTTGTTGTTATTTGTTGTTACTCACTGTTATTCGTTGTTACTCAGTACATGCTAGCCCTAAAGTTCTTAAAAGACTCAAACACTGTCAATGTATGTGTTAATATTCTCATGCTGAGAAGCTGTAAAATGTGATAAACCACTGCGAGATCTACGTTCGCCATCAGAGATTCAGCAGCATTCATCAGGGTCTGGGCTTCTTTTTAAAGAGGTTATTAAAAATCGCTTCGAGGCAACAAACACTCATAATAAATGTACTACTTAGCAATATAATAATTCATAAAGAAGCAAGCAAAATGGCTACGGTGCTTAATAGATCATGAACGAGATGGTGATGTATGTGCATTTTGCCTCTCTGAGTCGTGATGTCAGAGATCGGCCGCTTGATCAATGGGAGTAAAACGAGGACTTGGCGATGTTTAATGGCTCAGGTGCATGAGGGAGTTGAGAGAGATCTGGATGGTGGCACAGGGGGTGATGGGTCCCGCCTGGGGGTGGGAGACCCGACCCCCCTCATGTCACCTGACTGCTTCACTCCTGCCCTTGCTCACTTTTTCCCTCCCCACAGCAAGTCTTCCAGAACAGACCCAGGCGACATCAGTCCTGATTTCTGGAGCATGAGAGCAAACTTGTTCTGGTTTCTGACACAAACAGCATGTGGTACAACACCAAGGGGGAGTGTATTATCACCAACAAAAAAATAAACCAGCAATCTTCATATTTCATGTTCATTTTGTGTATGAAATATTAATTCTGCTGTTCCAGTTCTTCCTCAAATTGGGGCAACATTGACTCCTGACTTGTGAATACGATGTGATTCACGCGGCATGTGTGAAAAATGGCATGCACATACGTGTAAATCTGTAACAGGGGCTCCTGGTCGTCTGCATGGCATGAATTGCCAGCTGATGGGACAGGGCTGTTACTGTGTGCTCATAGGGTTGTGTGACAGATGTTTTGCTCCCCCCCCCACTTTCCGCACACTTCTGGGTATCTCTGGTCCATTTTGCCCCTTATCGGGGGGTTCTGGAACCAAGCAGAGAGTTCCTGCATAGTGATCTATAATCATCCCATTCTGGTGAAGCGATTCCCAGTGGGAAATTCACACCACTATCAGTGTGAGTTCTCATTCGGGCTGAGGCTTGTTTGTGTGCGAGATGAACAGTCGTTCGGCAAAACTCTCCTCTCCGACACTGGCTCCCCGCATCTCTTCACATTCCACTCACGGCCATCCTGCCTGCCGTATCTCAGGTGTTAAAGAAGAGTCACGCATCCCACGGCACCCCCGCGCTCCAAGTGGGGGCCAAAATCAAGTCAAAGGGTGTTACGTAAGTGACCATTTTCCGGAAATTATACCGAGAGCTTTTCATTCCATTTACCAACTATAATTCCCTGTTTATTTGTTGCCGACAGCAAGACAAGGTTTAATTTGCTCTCCTTCCTTTCAGATGCCTTGGCAGATTACAGCGGACAGACATAGATTATAACATCGTGTCGATATCAGCTCTTGGTGATTTCCAGTCCACTATGTTTATGGTACCGGTCCCCGTTTGCATTTCAATTGCAGGGGAGAGAGGAAAACACTGCTGGGAGCTCGGGTGGCATCGCAGAGCTGCGCAAGCCCAGGAAGAGGGCTGGGTGTGAGGAAATACTCAAGGGTGAGGGTGGAGCATGACACGGAGATGGATTCGCCAGGCCGCTGCTGTTCTAGGCTGCGATCTCCAAATTCTCCCGGCCTGGTTTTTTCCACCCTCTCATCTATTTCATCTGAAGATGGGTTGGATTTTGTCCTATTGTTTTATTTCATGCCCTTCTCGTTATTTCCTAAAATAGAAAATCTTTTATCTACCTCTTCCTGCCTCTCCCCCCATTGCTTCTTTTCCTCTCATTTCTAGAACACTGGTGCTGTTTCTGAGTTCTTAAGCTGCCCTAAAATAATCACACAATTAAACAATGTGAGGAAGAATAACTGTTGTCCTGAGATCTTTGTGCCTAGTGGAGATCTATGTCTTGAGAGATTTGTGTCCTGAGATCTTTACATACACTGGATATTTATGTTCTGTGGTCTTTGTGTCTGAAATATGCGCCCTGAGATCTTTGCATACAGTAAATATCTGTGTTTTGTGGTCTTTTCACACGCCGAGGTATCCAAACAGTTTGGTCTGATGAAGAAAAAATATCATGTCAGTGGCAGTTCTGTGGGTGAAAAGACCATGTTAATGAGAATGGCCAGACTCGTTAAAGTTAACAGGGGGTCCAGAAGTGCAAAAATAACAGCTCAGTGTGACAGTGGTGTGCAGAAAGGAGTCCCCAAATGCACAGGTAATCTACCGTTAAACTGGATATGATGGAGTAAGCAGAGTTCATTAATTACGGATAACAGTGTGTATATATGCTCTACCTGAGAAAAAAATAAGAGGAAATGCTGTAAAACGCTTTCAGAAAAACAAGACAGCATTAGTAAGAATCTGTCAGCATTAACAAGGTGCAATCAAGACACCATCAACATGGCAAAGTCAAGATAGTGAACTACGTCAGCATTACAAAATCAACACCTAGTCACCAACATCAAAGAGACAAAAGACAAATAATGAGATAACGTCCTGAGACCCCACCCATTCATTTATGTCCACTGTAGTGGACATTTTATTTTTGCATCTATTTTTTCACAGATGTTAGGAAACTTATTCATTCCTGTTGTACACTAAAGAGAACGTGCTGTGAAATTAGAAACAAAAATAAATTTGAAAAAATCTAAATTGTAAGATGTCTTATTTCCTCCAAAGACAAAAAGCCTAAAATTTAAAGACACTGTTTTTCTTGGGTCTCAGGAGGATATAGTGCATGACCTCAAGACAACATCAAAAAGACAACTTCAAATGGACATAAAACTACAGATTTAAGTCCCTTTCCTACTGCCAACAAGAACGAAGCCGTACCCGAGTCGTACCTGAGCCGTACCCATACTGGCATAATCCTGTTCACTAGCAGTGTGACTAAACCAAGATGGTTGCATTATCACCATTGAAATGAATGACACACCAGTGATTGGTGTTGGTATGCATTAAAATGGCATGTTTTGCATTTTATTCATTATTAGTAGAATTGCACATCGCAATATACTGAAAATTTCTAACCTACTCAAAAAAGTACTATAGAATGGCTGAACGGAATGGATTCATAATGCAGATTTATGAAAGCTAATACTAATTCTGCTAACTTTTGATGATATGACAATTCTCACAGATGTGCTCATAGAAATTAGGACAGTGATTCATGATGTACACCATTTGACCAGTAAATAAGCATCTCTTTGGTTTTATGTCACTGTGCAGCTATGCAACACCTTAAATGAGCCAATCCTTCTTTAGTGGAAAACTGAAGCAAGCTGGAACCGTGCTGTAACTAATGACTCTTTGTGGTACAGGTCAGGTGCGGCCTGGCTCCTGTATGCCAGGGGAAAAGCGCCAATAATCTCTCAGAAGATTCAGTTTGCATGGTTGAACAAGAGAGAAGAGCACAGCCCTGTTAGCAGGCAGGCACCATGGTGTCAAGTAGGGGCAGGCAGAGTGAATGGAGACACACTGAGTATATTATGCAAAAGCACTTGGTGGGTCACACAAATTCTCAGCAAGTGCCAAGCTTCATTCATTCTGGAGGGGTGAGGGCACCGTGAAAAGCCTGAGCGCCTCATTTCACAGCAGAAAACGAAAAAGAGAAAATGGACTGTTTACGTCACATCAAAAAGGCCGCAACGCAGCTTTTTATCTAAGTGACAGGATAGAATGGCGCATTGCCCAAGATGGACTCCGGAATTCCAGAAGGAGAGCATTACAGAGGGGAAGGAGAGGCACAAGGATCAGATAAAAAACCCTGTGCATGCACACACACACGCGCGCACGCACACACACACACACACACACACAAACACACACACACACACACACACACACATGCACACACACACACGCACACACACACACACATGCACACACTTGGCCATACATATTTGTCTGTGTTTCGTGGCCTGTTGTGTATCATCAATCTCACCCTTCAGAGCAGGAGCCCTGGGCCCAGGCTTGTACTTCTTGATCTCACTGTGCTGTCAGAAGGTCTCAAGGCACTCTGTCTCCAAAGCAGCTGGCAGAGCAGTGCTGTCCCATGGTCTTCCGCCGCATTAAGGGTCAGGCTCTGAGCACTGGCTGCAGTGCTCTCACACAAAACCACTCCAATGACCCCAAACACAAAAACCAAGAGCGTCTGCCGTAATCATAAAAACCTTAAACAACCATCCATGCATTTTTACAAACTGCTTATCCTGCTTGGGGTCACAGGAGCATCATGGGACACAAGGCTGCTGTACACCCTGGATGGGATGCCAGTCTATTACAGGGCACATACACACAATAATCTACAACCATTAAAGGCACCAGTTACTGCATGCCTTCAGACGTCAGCATGAAACCCACATGATGCGGGGAGAACATGCAGGAAACCCACATGATGCGGAGAGAACATGCAGGCATCACAAATGCAAACTGCCCATCCCCTCCCTGAACACTAACTTTAACTCATTAAGGAATAAGTGTGTTGGCACTAGAACCATTAAGCAGATCAGTACCAATACTGAAATGTGACAGCACACAAAAAAGAACATAGACAGCAGCTTGTACTGTGTTACTTACGATGAGACAGAGCAGGGGCCCAGCAGTGCTGAGTGCCCTGTCATTCGTTGCAGGAATCACAGGAGCTGCATCCTGCATGTAGATATTAGGGCAGAGAGTATGTGATTACATTGTCGGCTTTGTGTCTGTAATTCCCACCACTGTGCTGTGGGATTGCTGAAAGAGGGACGGCGGGTGGATCACGGTCCTCCCTGAGCCAGCTCAGATGCTAGGTGTCATTTTTTACTAAGAGCTCTCCTTTGATGACAGAGATACATTTCCTACTGCTTGAAAATCTAAAAAAGAGAACTCCAGCTTCCTCAGGGTGTGGGGATGGATCCTTTCAACTCATATATTTTTCATGTCGTTAAAATTGCTTGTAGGGGACACTATAGTCAAAGTGCCATAGGTCTTATTGAACAGTATGTTAAAGTGTAACCAGCATTTGAATGATTGAATGAATGTCATCATCCTGTCTGATAATCACAATAATATAGACTATAGGGAGATGTTGGAGACCCAACTTTGGTCCATGTTTTTGCTCGCTTTGAGCTCCCTGCCAAACCAGTCCATTTCTTTGCTCTCACCCAGCACAGTAGGGACCTTGGAGGGAACAAAAACATAGACTGTCTTCGGGTAACACTGCATTACGGGGATTATTTGAACAGCTCTGGTCCCGAAACTGGTCCCTGAGGAACCCCATATCTGACCAGTGACAATGAGTGCAGTTGGTACATTTCTGAATATAATGATAAGGATTATCTGAGAAAGAGGAAGATTACTGAAGAGTGAACAGTTTTTCCAGCATGAGAGGATCACCGCACATCGGCAAGAAGGTCCCTGAGACACATGTTGTGTGTGGATTGGAGGGGAGCCAACAATTTGCACATTGTGATGGATTGTAATGATTAAGGCAGTGTGCATTACTGTTGGAGGTTCAGCATCTAGTATCAATTCACAGAGTGCTCCTGGACACACACACAGGCACACTGACACACAGAGAGGCGCAGATAAAGAGAAACACAGGCACACACACAGGCACAGAGTAATGGGACTTGTTTCCAGTGGGAAACCAGCAGCAGCCTAAGCTGTGACGGATGGAATCCCCCCTGCACTCTGAGTCTGCTCGCCGCTCCTGTCAGCTGCAGAGTCAATATTAACTGACTCTTATGAACTTTCGGGGAGTTTATTCGCCCACCAGTGTCGGCTGGGGCTCTCAGTTCGGCAGAGGCAGGACCCATCGTCTCCCCCACAGCTGCATTCCTCCTCCGCGTGTGATTTGTGGCTCTCGTCGCAGGCGGGGGTGGGGGGGGATGCCTCCTATAGGTTAAAATCTGCAAACAATGAAACTTCCTCAGGTGATGGATGGACTACAACTGTGCCCATTTGTCTGTGCTTTACCCTTCCTGCGTATCAATTGTTAGAGGAAGCGTGCTTAACATGCACTCCTGGACTCTGCAAGACAGTGGATGGGGAGAGAGGAGCAGAGAGGAACAGGAAACCCTCCATAACTCACATCCTAATTAAGAGGAGCGGTGCTGGCTCCTCTCGTGACATTTAAGCCGGACATCCTTCATAAATGTCACGGCGTGGCTGCTCACATGACGGTGAGGAGCGTCCCAGCCCAATGGTGTTGCTGGGAATTCGCAACCTGCTCCAGTCCCTAGAACGGCGCCCTAATAAACAGGATGTGATGTTTGCTGGTGCACATCCACTGCGGGCTTCCAATTGAGCATATTTACGTATTTTCTAGGTGACGATGAGTCTATGAGACCTCTGTGTGTAGCCAAGCTTTCATTCACACAAACAAACACTCATTATGGGCAGTATTGCTCTTACTGGTCATGTTTCACCTCTATAAATGTGCTGTGGTGTGTGCTTTTCTGCAGGGGAAAAAGAAAAAATGGGGATGTGACTGAGGTTTGAATTCATCCTCAGACGGAATCGTGCTATTTGTCTTCTCCCAACGATGAAACGTTTAGCTTGGTAGCTCAAAGACATCAGTTAGTGCTTTATCCCATGTTTCTCAAACACTCTGAGAGACTCAAATCGAGCCCAAGCAGACGCTCCGAGTGACATCAACACATCGTCCCACATCCCACCATCCCCATGTGAGAGATGTGACACTAAGATCCATCACAGGTTCTGGGGACCTGCTGTGTATGGGACCTTTTGTATCATCAAACGTGGAACACATTCTTCAAAATTATTGTTTACTTTTCACTAATTATTAATTTAAATAAGCCTTTGATGCAGAAACCCCAGTACAAGCACCATAATGAAGGGTATTTCTCTAAGGTAATATCACACATCTGATGGAACTGGCCAAACTCATAGGCGGCTCCAGAGCCTCTTTGATGTCATCTGCCTCGGAGGAGCACGGGGACGCACGGTGTGAGTCGGCACCGCTGGGCCCCAGAGCCCCAGCTCCTACGGGCAGCTAATTACCTCTCCTGAGAAATAATTAGGTGCCAAAATAAAGGTGATGGTGCAGCGGGTACGTAAGGGTGGG
>JABFEA020000001.1:9122717-9132780 GCA_019775915.2 Cyphomyrus plagiostoma | reverse complement strand
GGATTGCCTCCCATGGTCCACTTGTGACCCCCCCACCCCCCCGCCCCCCCTGCTGCCCCCCATGGGGAGCACATATAATTCTGTGGCTCTGTCTCTTTCCGACATGTGGCCCCGGATCCGCAAGGTGCTGATGTAATAGACCAGTTTGCAAAGCACCATATGGGAGCAGAACTAACAATTCAGAAACATAAGATTAAACATGATCATTAAAATGGCTCAAATGTGCTTCGTACTTTGGAAGCATTTAATCTTAGACCTTTGCATGAATTTTAGATGATTTTTATCCCTACAAGAAATGTAAGCTAATTAAAACGACGACCCTTCAGAAAAACCTCATTAACTTTCATAAATGCGGAAAAGCCACAGAATATGGCAGAAAATCTACAGAATTTGGTCGATCAAAAAGTACTGATATGAAAATATATCACTATATTCCCTTTACATTCAAACCGTGAGCAGCTAGGATAATCACCATTTGTCTTACTAAGATTACAAATGAGAAATAATGAGATCATATGTCATATACACAGAGGGGACCAAAAAAATGTATATACACTCCAAAGAAAGAAAACTTGTATTAAGCATGTACTAGGAAATTTATACAGATATCAAGGGATGAATTTATGTCACCTTAAGATAACACTATAGTATACCTTGCTGCCATAATTCGATTCAACTTCGAAAAAGTCCAGGTATAATAACTTAAAGTGTATACACATTTTTTGGTCCCCTCTGTATACATATGTACATGTGGTTTTATATGTGTTTGTATGTGTGTGTGTGTTTTATATGTTTTTTTATCTATTCTTCAAAGAGACTTTGGCCCTTAGCAGTTAACATTGATTAATGTAAAGAGACATGTTTGAATGAATCCACAGTTTTGTAGAAATTGCCTTCACAATAAAGACATGCCAAACCATGTCGGAATTTCACCATGTCTGATAAACAGTATTCAGTCTGCATCTACTGCTTCGGGACTCGTCTGCAGGGGATCAATCATGACAGATTTATTAAGATCATGCCAAGGGAACGCGTGACGTTAAGGGCTATCGATTTTCAGCTGTCTAGCTGAAATATATATATTGGACTTTGCGTTCACGTGATTTGATGTGGGCAGTGTGAAGGTTGCCCCCCTCAGGCTGGGGCTGTTACTATGGTCACCCTGCTGATGGTGATCATAATCCACAACCTGTTTTTGGCAGAATAGTTGAAGATGCAAGTCGCCCCTCATCCCAGGACAATGATGTAATTAAATCAATATTAAAATATGTAGGAATAGTATTTGATTTTTATATTTACTACACCCTGGGACCGCAACCAAGGACAGTCCTTATATACAGTGATATGTTGTATTTTATTTTATATTATAGCCATGCACATATTATTAGTGAGAGCAGTGTCAATAAGCTTGGTGAAGAGACCGGAGGTTTATTTCCTTCAGTCATATTTATTCCTGTTTTATTTTATTTGTGTTTTGTTTTTTTGTTTTGGTCCATGGAGAGTCAGGAAGTTTAACCCTCAGTTTAATATTTTATGGAATAGACTGAGGCCAGAGGGATGCTGTAAGTGATGGTCTTGGATCTTTCAGATTGTCTGTGCCCTTAATTTAAGGGTTATGTACTATGTTAATGACACATAATGTACCAGGACATCCATGGGGGTGTTTTAATAAAGAGGCATTACTCAAATGGGCCATATCGTGAGGGATCCCTTCACGGGGGATACCCCTAACCCTTTTTAGTAATTGGACATCACTGACCTTTTTTGGCATTTTAAGCTCTCTGGCATCTTCTCATTTTTCTGAACAATCCTTATGGTTACGAATCAAGGTTCTCTTTTTGCAGCTCACACAGAATAAGGTCTCTCTGTAGATGAGCTCTCGGCAAGCTTGCGGTTCTACTTTATTCACACCTCCAGCTATACTCTGCTTTTTTAACTTGTTCATTTCAGGCCATGCTCTTCACACTTACTGTGCAATTCCACGTGTCTAACACGCAGGTTCTACACAAGTTCTTGTCGTGGTTAGATTTACACCAGGGCGATGATGAAGACAATAATGGAGATGTCTGATCTGTCCAGATTCTATGCCTTCGGGTAATAAAGCTCCCTCCTGCCCTGACCCCTGTCTGTCACAAGGTCTCTCCAATGAAAAAATGATGATGGTGTTGTCTCTCCTGTCGATGGCTCCTGTGGGATAGAGTTACGTTCCTCTGTGGGGGGCGAAGGGATAGCCATATTCCCCCAGCCTGAGGTGATGTTCCGTTCATTCTCAGTTTATATCCCAGCATTACAGAACAAAGAGGCCAGTAAGCTGTATAAGTTCTAACGGCATGTTCTGCAATATGAACAGGATCATCTTAAGCTGTGGATTGTTTATGCTCATTTTGTGAGAATGCACTCGTTACCTGTCAGGCAGATTAATGAACACCTTCGTAAATGAAGCCCAGGTCAACAGCCTAAATTGGTGTTTAGAGACTGTGGGGTATTATTATGGCACCCCACCCCCCCCTTTCTGTCAGCCCCTGGCTGGTGAGGGGTCCCCCGAGGTGAGGTCATAAATCTGCGCTGACTGCACGGCTGCGCCAGACTGGGCCCAACTGCGCCCCCATTGGCAGGTTTCTATGGCGACACTGCGCTGGGCTCATTAACACTCACAGAGGAGGTGTGAGGTACTCCAGGACCACCAACAAAAAGGGGGCAGCTTTCACCTTCATCTCAAAGGCATGTGGGAGCATCCATTCATCCATCCATCCATCCATTTATAATGTTTATTTACTTTGGGGTTGATATGAGATACAATCATATAATCGCCCTTTTTTATTTTTTATTCTCTTTGTTTTATAAACGAATGGCCATCATGCACCCTCAGAACATCTTTACAAATTTCTTATGCAAATGAGATTCCTCCCAATTTGTGTCGGTGTTAAATTACTAAGGAGTAAATTAAATAGTAACATGAAGTTTAAGGTACTGTTGCTTAAACCGATCCTTGGGGACCTGCAGACAGTCCGTTTTTGCTCCCTCCAACTTCTTTGTTAAACAGTCCACATTTTTGCCAGGAGTTTGGAAGGAGAAAAAACACGGACAGTCTGCGGGTCCCCGAGGGCCGAGTTGCGAAACACCTGTCTAAGTTGTCCATAGTGTGCTGTACACAACCGCATCCCTGCTCTGGATCCAGCCTAGCGCTGCCGACGCACAAAGCTGTGATACGTGTGGGGCAGCCGAGGAGGAGGTGAGGCTGAGCGATGAAGACGCTTGAATGATTAACGTCACGGAGGGCGAGTGGCCGTAGTGGAGCTTCCAGCCTCTCCAGGGTTCAGCTTATTTAGGTCAGCGGCAGCAGATGTGCATCTGGAAAGGCTCCCCGCCTCGTGCTTCCGAAGGTGTGTCATGGAGCCCTGGTGAACGCGAGAGTCTCTCTCGACGCTGGTTCTGCAGGTGCGTTAAACGGACCAGGCCCTCGAGGTCTGAAGCGGACATGTGTGGAGCTGTAGAGGCATGTCCTCAGAGGCCTCCGGACGCTGCCGGCGTGTGATTAATGACCGCGGCAGTGCTGCACACGCTCCTGGACGCACCCTGGGGCCCAGGACATGCTTCTCACCTCCGCAGAGGAGCACCACAGCACTTTGGCTGATTCCTAATGAGAGCGCTGGTTACCATCAGGAAACCAAAGTGGGCCGCAATGGTGTACGTTCCCCACAGAGATGCTGGCATCTAGCCTGTGGAAGTGACAGACGCTGAAGACACCATCATCCCCACACCTTCAGCGAGACTCAGAAGGCTTCCACAAATGCTGCATCCCAGCTGCCCTTTCTGTCTCCGTGAACAGATACTTTTCATTAAAGTGTGCGAATGGTGAGTGGCAGTTTCCTAGTGAGTGGCAGTGATCAGAAAATCACCGGTTTGAGACTTGGCAGAACAGTCACATGTATGTTTTCCCTTGAGCAAGGTCCTTAACCTCTGTTGCATGTTGGCTGACCCTGTGATCTGACCCCCAAGCATTGGAGAGCACGATGGGGTTGGCAAACAGAAGAATTCTAATGTACTTCTGTAAATGGCAAATAAAGTATTTATCATGTCTTGTTGCCATTTTCGTAAATAATTCATGATGATTTGCATGCTAAAATGCACCTTATTACACCTATTTTCCTGTCACTTCTGTCAAACTGCAAATCACAGCCCCCCCAGATCTATATATAAGTTTTCTCTATAACCAGAACAAAAGCAAAGTCAGAATAAACTCTTATTTTCTGGATGGGTCAAACCCATAAGGAAGTTAGACTGTGGGTCCGCCATCCTGCCCTGGTGCCTGAACTGCTCTCTGTGGACGGTCATGTGACCCTCTTTGCAACGATTTCATTGGTTAAGAGCATTGTTGGCCTACAACCTCCCCGACTGGAAACATCTGTCCCCTTGAACAGTGAGACATACGTCTTCCCAGACAGCCTTGACATCCCATCATAACAGCACTGGGAAGCTGGCACCATGGCAGCAGCCTTTGAGAGTGCTAATGTTTGCCCTCCAACTGACTTATAGGGGGGTCCGGTATCTGAGGGAAGGGTGGGGCTTCCACCCCACCAGCACATGGTCTCTTGGTCTGGCGAACGTCGGAAGACTTTTGTTCAAGAAACGGATACACGCTAATCATCCCTATTGAAGATTTCAAGCATTTCAAGCTCTGTTTAAATTGGATTTTTAAGTCAACTGAATTTGGAGAGCTAATGTTCTCTGAAATGTCGACGTGTCTTCAGAGGATTAATTAACAGCATTATGTTCAGTCGGGTAAAACAATAAATACACTTCTTCAGAATGTGAACAAAAACAATCACAATAGTTTCATTCTAGTGGGTGTGTACGCAGATTATGTGAATTATATAGGTGTGAATTTACAGTGAGCCACGGAAGAGCACCAGCTTGAGGAGAGAGCGGATCGGTAAGGCTGCACATTCATGGGGGGGGGGTTCAGTACTGCCTTTCCTCCCAAGCGAGTAAAACCCACTTTAATCGTTGGGATTTGTACTGAGGTGTATGGTCCACATAAAAACAGGATTCAGTTCACAGTGAAGCCGCACAGACACACAGTGTGAGGAAATGAGCACGAAGCACCATCTGCACCATTCAAGGATATCTGCAGAGAATATTCTGGTAAACGCCTAGTAAGTGAGCTCTTGCCTATGGCACAGTCCCTTGGGTCCGTAATTTGAGAATGTGGATTTCCATACAAGAATGTGCGTCTTACCTGAGATCATTACATATTTAGAGCTAATTTTAATCATGTGCTGTAGAAGCCAAGTCTTGGCAATGATAAGAGGTCAGAGGTTGTCTTTTCCCTGTTCCAGTTTCTTCTCTGAGGACAGAGTTTCCTGCTTGGACAGGTGGTGGCATCTCCATCAAAGGCCACAGCTGCCGTCTGTCTCATCTCAGCGCCACCAGGCACAATCACATCCTCAGCGGCATAGCGGGGTTCATGAAACTTTATTTTTTTTTTATCTACACAGTGATGCTGTACCTCAGATGCATTTACAGAGTCCTGCTGGAATCTCATATGAGACACATTTTCTCGGGGACCATTGGTGAGGCTGTGGTGGATATAAGTTAAACCTCCTGAAGATTTCATTTCTTACTGGATTTGTATTCCAAGTCAGACATTTTCAAATCTGTTGTCAGTTCGCTGGATGCATCTTTACAGGATATAAGACCACAGAGGAATCTCAGGAAAAGCTCAGCTACTGTCACCGCAACATTGGTCACATATGTAATTTATACTTCATAAAATGAGTGAGCTTACTGTCTGTTTATAGATCTTTCATTCTGAATACCATTCCTGTTCAGGTCAATGCAGGTTAAGCACAGCATAGCAAGAAAAGTGTTATTTGTGGTTAATATATTTGCAACCTAATCTTGGTTACATTTCTTATAGTAATGAAATAATTCATTTATGAACAATAACACATTTATGGATACTGGACACTATTGTTACAAAGATTTCATTCTCAGGGTTTTTCTCAGAGGTTTTTGATGTTTCTTAGGCATTTTTCAAGTTGGTAAAGTGAGCGAAAATGGAATCCTCCCAGACTGATGACATTTCAGTAATATTCCCAGTAATGCATGACACTTGATATGGAAAAGATGGTAGTTGATTTAATACTGAATTTCTATGTCATTCTCATATTTTACTGATTGTTACATAAATGATAAGGCCATATTCTACAAATTGTGGATGGTCCCAAAAATAAACACCAGTGAGCTTCACCAGGGATGCGCCTCAGAGGAGATTAGCATATACGACAATGCTACAGTGAGACACTGCAGAGTGGCAATCTCCCACATTCCTCCATCTTCCTGTTGCCCTTCTTCCTCCATCTCCCTGTTTTTGTTCTTCCTCCATCCCCCATTTCCCTTCTTCCTCCATCCCCTGATTACCTTCTTCCTCCATCCTCTGTTTCCCTTCTTCTTCAATTGGTTTTCCTTTTCCCATCTCCCTGATTCCCTTTTTCTTCCACCTCCCTGTCAGTTTTCCTCCACTTCATTTATCCTCCTCATCCTCATTTCCCTTCCTCCTCCACCCCCATTTACCTTCTTTATCCACCTCTCATTTCCTTTTCTCTTCCATCCCTCATTTCCATTTCTTCATCTCCCAATTTGCCCTCTTCCTCTATCTCCGTTGTCTTTTTTTCTACATATATCTGTTTTCCACCTTCCTCCATCTCCCGTTTCCATTCATCCTCCATCTCCAATTTTCCTTCTCCCTCCACCCATTCCCCTCCTTCCTGCATCCCGTTTCTGCTTTTCTGTGTGAATGTCATCTCGCATTACTGTGCTGTCAGGTTCTCAGTGGGAAAGCTGTCCTTCATCCTTCATCCCACCGCTTATGTATACAGCAGAATAACCACATTCTTTTTATGGCAGCTATAAATCCTGCAGTCGGCCTTGATGTTTAACCACTGCTGCAGCGGCCAAGCAGCCAGGATACCAGGATAGACCAGAATGGAGCATAATTGAGCAGGATGGAGAAGGATGGAGTAGAATAGGGCAGGATGGTGCAGAAAATGCCATGTTAGAGCAGGACGGAGAAAGGTGGGCCAGATTACAGCAGAGTAACTCATAGTAGAAAAGAGTTAGGGGCATAGAAACTGTGGGGTGGAGGGGACATATACCTCTGAATATTTAATTTAGCTTCATTCACCATTTTGTCGTCCCCCCAGTATCAAGCTCTGTCCGGGATGGACCAGAATACAGCAAGACAGAACAGAAAAAAAAACATAAAAGAGCAAAATGGAGCAAATTGGAGGAGGATGAACCAGGATGGTTCATGACCAGAATAAAGCAGAGTGGAGGAGGATGGAATAGGGTGGAGCAGAATATGGAGGGCTGCTGATTGCACTGTGAGCGCGGGCTGAAGAGAATGGCATCCCAGTCAGTCGCACCTTAGCATGAGTGGCTGGTTAGTCATGGCAGATAGACAGACAGACAGGTGACTGTGTCGAGTGTTGAGACGCAGAGGAATTAGATACCTTCCTCAAACTGCAAGCTGCTCTGTGTGTTCTCTCTATAAAGGAAAATATGATGCTGAAATATACACCAGAGACAGAATAATTTCGCTTGACATTTTACAGACATTACAAAAAGTCTCAATTATCACGATTCATAGTGGCTGCTAATTGTTTCCTATTTGAATTGCAAATCGTGTCTCACCTTTTTAAAGCGCTCAGCAGCCGGGGACATGTAACGGGGGACAATTAAGGGTCTGTGTCGGAACCAAAATATTTAAGGGCGCCACAACAGCTATTGATAATACAATTAGATGAACGTGAATAAGGATCAGACCTGATTCATTGTGGCACTATAACAAACACGAAAAGTAAATCTCACATAAACCCAAAAGAACCTGGGAGGGGGAATCAATTTTGTTCATGTATTGTTTTTCTTATTTATTTAATTACCCCTATCATCTATAAAATGAGAGACAGCACTTGTAATGACAAGGGGGGTCTATTCAGGTTTTCTGTGTTTCTTTATACTTTAAGCCATTTTTGTTATCTGCTGCTTGATGCATTAGATTTCAGATGTTTCATTCTGAATTAATGATAAGTTGATTTGCCTATACTGTATTGGTTTATTTTAGGTTGTCTACTACACATGGATAAAGAAAGAATGGAGCTAATATATGACTGGTTAGAAACTTTAGACACATTTGCGTTTAGGAAGCAAGCAGCCTTTTGTCTCCCTTCCGTAACCTTCCGTAACCTTATCATCTGATTCTGTTTACTTGATGATACCAAGGAGAATAAACAATGTTGACGTTCATTAGGATCTGGGGTGAGTTTCCCGAAGTTCTATCTTTTAACACAGTACTACAATACAGTAACACGTAGCATTAAGAAGCTACTCACCCCTGGTTTATGAGTAGCTTGCATTTTAATTGAGGTGGGTGACAAAAATATAGATTTGATCTGTATTTTTACTACTGAAAAAGAGGTTCAATTGTAACCAGAACTTTGCTACTACACACATATTATTTGTATAGGTTCTATTACTGCTATGTGCTTGTTTTAGGGCAGCAGAGATCCAAGCGCTTTTCCCAGCTCCGTTCCAGGAATAGGCCCCATAGTGCTAGGAGTGGTTTTCCAGCCTTGTCAGTTCCCAAAAATGAACAGTGTCTCCTAATTAATAACGGGTTTATTAAGGCTTTCAGCATCACTGTTCCTGGACTGTCTGTTATGCCACATATATGACTGGCCACCAGACTGTCTGCCCAAATACTGTCTACATCAGGAGTGGCCAATCTTATCTGCAAAGGGCCGGTGTGTATGCAGGTTTTGGCTGCAACTCCCTAATTAGGTCACTAATTAGAGGACTGATTGGCTGAAGAGTCCTCACACCTGGGTTTGAACAGCTGACCTACAGGTTACCCCAAAAACCTGCGCACACACACCGGTCCTTTGGGGATAAGATTGGCCACCGCTGGCCTTTGTATTTAAACAGCAACTCCTCTTGAGGACAGCCCCATAGTGTTTATCTGTAAGAATGTTCTCACCAAATAGAAATTCAAAATATTGATTGTTCTCATAGACACAAACACATTCATTGCATCTTCAGCTCAGTTCATTGCGGCTAAATTTGCAAAGTGACACGTAAAGTAAATCACATCTCCTCTAAAATTATATTCATATAAGAAACTGCACATTCTCCGATATTTTGTTTGTATCCTTCATGGTAAGTTTGGTATGAAATGTTTGAATAGGATGAATAGTGACGAATAACAGAGGGCATAAAATTGGGCAGGTAAATATATTAAGAATGTGTTGGATGATGCTGCTGATCGGGTCCCACACAGTGACTGCGTTCCTATGACACTCCATCAGGACCTCGAAATCACTGCATTCAGAACCTATTATCTCTCTGCGGCTTAAAGTCCTGTGGGGTCAACCTCCCCTCCACCTCCACCA
Organism: Cyphomyrus plagiostoma; assembly: GCA_019775915.2. NCBI lineage: Eukaryota > Metazoa > Chordata > Actinopteri > Osteoglossiformes > Mormyridae > Cyphomyrus > Cyphomyrus plagiostoma. Next base: position 9,123,331 of record JABFEA020000001.1, on the reverse strand, counting down.
CCACCGCCTGACGTGTGGTGGGGGGCAGAGTTGCTTACCCCCTGTCTGTTTGGGTCAGGCTCTGGAAGTCATACATGGCCACCCTGTTTTTGTGTTATATAACGTTTTCTTGGGGCTTTATGGCTGACATGATCCTGCTGTTGTTGTAGTTGTGTCAGGCTTGCAGAACCAAGATCCCATCACCCTCCTCCTACCCTCCTCATCACCGGGTGTGGAGGGTTCTGAACCTGATCGTAGAAGGAGTGCAAATCTGACTGCGGGGGTTAGGGGCGGCCAAATCAGGCCACAAGGGGTAGAGGTCTCAGAATCTGACTATGAGGGTCTGGAGGGGTCTAAACTCGAACTCAAGGGGTATAGCGGTCCTTATTCAACCTCAGGGGGTGGAGGAGTTTAAACTCAACCTCAAGGGGTGTAGCGGTCCTTATTCAACCTCAGGGGTGGAGGGGTCTAAACTCGACCTCAAGGGGTGTAGCGGTCCTAATTCAACCTCAGGGGTGGAGGGGTCTAAACTCGACCTCAAAGGGTGTAATGGTCCTAATTCAACCTCAGGGGTGGAGGGGTCTAAACTCGACCTCAAGGGGTGTAGCGGTCCTAATTCAACCTCAGGGGTGGAG
>JABFEA020000001.1:9104611-9115666 GCA_019775915.2 Cyphomyrus plagiostoma | reverse complement strand
CCCTGTCTTATTCCCTGTACGGTGTCCTTGAGTGTCTAGAAAGGCGCCTATAAATAAAATGTATTATTATTATTATTTTATTATTATTATTATTAAAATAATACTAATAGTCAGAAATACTCCCATATTTATCCTTTAATGAGCTACTTTCTGAGGTATATCATGCTGTGAAGGTCATGCTGGACTGACAGACATGCAGGTATAAGTCTGAATTACCACTCCTGGCTTATTATCCGTGAGCCCAAATTGACTTTTAATGTATTTCCAGGTTTGAACAAGGATGTACTCCAGTTAAATTTAGCACCGAGATGCAGCAACTGCATTTTCTGTGATTTAAGCCTCATCTTAGAGTGCAGCGGTGAATTTGGGCTTGAACACGAGTTCCATAAATGGTCCGACACAGATCCGGTCATCCCCTGTCACTCAAAGGGACACAAGACATCACCGGGGAGCCAGAACCACAGCCCCTTGGCATTGGGTATCAGACACCGGGGACCACTGTCCAGCCCGCATAGCCAGCCTCCCCAACCAAGTATCCGACAGCCTCCAGCAGACGAGGCCCCAGCTGAGACAGAGTGAGACGATTCCCTTCTGAGACCACGTCGCTGTCGACCCAAACTGCCTCCAGGCGCTTCCCAATAACACTGTCAAGATTTAAGCTGTGTTGTTGCCGTGGCGACCAGGGGGCGCAGCGTGCTGAGATTCAGCAGCGTCCGTACGAAACCGTCTCACATCCACATGATGTGAATGATGAGGACAGACGCCATTCGCTCCACTTACGAGGCACCTTCAGTTTGATGTGTCCGGGCTGAGCCCTGTTTCCATGGAAACAAAAAATATTAACACAACCGCAGCTCTGATTGTTCTGGCAGGGGTGGGAGGGGATTGACAGCATATATCTTTCAGAAAATCACATTGGTGATTCTCAGAATATGGTGATAATTGCCATTTTGCCAAAGTGCGGGAAAGTGTCTTTAGGACAAGACTCATGATGCCAGGGACAACCAGCCAGGCCTCGGACCCCGACCTCCCCCAGAAAGCCCAGCTCCCCCACCCCAGAACCCTGGCCCCAGTGAGCTATCTCACACTGACAGGTTTCATTAGCGATTGCTGGTTACCGGGCCCCAGCCCGCAGGACCACATCACTGAGAGCAGCGGGCCTGTCAGCTTTCTGGGGGAATCAGCAGGGCGATAAAGAATTATTTTACCCCAAACTGAAAAAAGACAAAAAAAAAAAAACTAAGTGCCTCTTTCAAACTCATATTCATCAAAAAAGATGGATTTCTGCTGGATTTCACTTTCAGCTGCTGTGATAATCAAGACTGCACCATTCCCGCCTATGCAGGGGGGTTCACAAAGTCGATGCGAGGAGACGGTAGGAGGTGTGTACTTAAGGAGGTCTGTACTGAGTCAGGTGTCTGCTGGATTGGCTGTGTATTGAGGTATTTTAAATCAAATCAGTTCAATTAATGGTTTCATTTATTCAGCACAATTTGGCCTGCTAACATTCTTATGGGTTCTTGCGGACAAACTGGGACACGCATGTGCTTCTCATACCTAGTGGACACTCAACACACGCTGTACAGATGGAGTCACGGTGAAACTCAGGTAAGATCAGTAATAAGCTCATAATTAATATGCTGTGATTAAACTCTTCATTACCCCGAGTTTCACAGGATCACTACTGAAGGTCAGCTCAGTAATTAACCACAGGCCCGAGGTTCAGCGTTTACCCCACAAATATGAACAGAGGAGGTAAATAGGCACAGCTGTTGATTTTTAAAAAGAGAAGCGTAAAAATTGTCAGTGTAAGACTTTTAGTAAACATACAGCACCGTCGGCGGCAGGGGGGGGCAAGGGGAGGGGGGGGGCGCAGTCTCTGTTTCCATGATCAGAAGATCACCGGCTCAAACCCTGCCCTTGGTGGAACAGTTGCATGTCCATGGGCCCTTAAGCGGGGCCCTTAACCCCCAGCCCCGGGGCAGCTGCACACTGGCTGACCCTGTGCGATGACCCCCCTTAAGCTATGGAGAGCGGGACGAGGCAGGCAAAGAAAAGAATTCCAATGTACCTGTACTCGTGCAAACGACAGATAAAGGATTCATCATTTATTAGGTGCCTAGTTGTGGAAATGCTGACACCCTGGGGGGGAAGGGGGGGTCCCCTTACTCACCGTGGTGGTCTTCACACGGCCTCCAGGTTGCGTGCAGGTCCAGCCCGACCTGTTCACCAGCAGAGCACAGCCCTCCTCCTCCAAGCACGGCAGCATGTCACACCACTGCCTGGTCCTTACGATGCGGGCTGGGGTGAGAAAGAGGGGCAGATGGCCAGTTAGCTCCGCTCTGGGGGCACGGCTGCTTGCCGACAGAAGACCGCTTTACACTGCGCCTCATCAGTTAGCGGCGGGGAAATCCATTTTCCGAAAGGGTGACCATTTCCATCTAGATGTGGGCACTGAGCTTTTACGTGCACATGGCAAACTTCCCGGTGTTAGAGCCAGCACTGGCCAGAAAACCCCCAAATTTCATAAGCAGGTATGTCCCCTGTCTCACTCGTTTCACAGCCAAGCCCTGCACCCCCCAGCCTGGAGTACATTCCCTGGAAGGCCAGGAGGAACCAGCTTCTTTGAATTGATCGATTCAGTGACTTGAGAGATTTGGGGGTCATTGGCCTTAACCTTATAAAGATAATAAGCGAGCCAATATTGCTCATAAATGAGAAGAATTAGAGGATACAGCAGCATAAAGTAAAAATTGATTGTGACAGAGCCAACATTTGTGATGACCGAGCAGAAGTCTGGGAGAACTAAGCCAAAGTAGGAACATAATGTAGGAACAGAATGCAATATGAAATATATGATACAAACTGTGATCTGAGTCAGGTTGTCTCTCTCTGGCTGCTTTACAGTGAACTGGCAGAATGGAAATCTTAGTGAATAAGCACAGCCTAAAAATATCTGAGGGACACACGAGTTTGGGGTGACCAAATCCGTCAAGAATGTCAGAACCGAAAGTGTGAAAGGGAACCAAGGGAACAACGGATCTCTAATGTTTATGCGATAGTGCTACACACGTCTGTAATGACTGTCCACAGCATGCAGCATGCGGAGTAACGGACTACCAGTTAACCACAAACTTAGAAATCCAGCTCTGAGAAAAGGGTGCATGGACATCTTGTAAAATACATCATGCGGAATGAGTAGCCAGACTGTAAGAGGTTGGCTACCAGTGTCAGACAAGTAAGTACTAATAAAATACAAGCCAAACCTGACAGTATAACATAGCTTGACAGTAAGAAGAGCTCAGGTTGTGGTCGATGAATTTGAGAAAAAAGTAATGCTTTATTGAAGTGGGTCTTGTAAGGGGGGCAGTGCCTTACACCTCTAGCATCTACGTGCTTCCATTTACACACCATCACACCAGCTTGCTGATGGACCCCAGGGAGCTGGTGAGAGCTCTGCTCAGCTCGGTCATTTTCCTGGAGACCTTCTTCACAGCAGGTGACCATCGGAGAAAAAGTAGACCATGTGTGGTGGTGTCGGTGTGCGTGACCGGGAACGACTCCACCGTCTCCTCTACACCAGTTAACTGACTACATGGACATATTTACCCTGTGGCTGTGGCAACCGTCATGGTGAAGGAGACCCCCGGGGGCAGGGTCACTTCGACAGAGATGGACCCGATGACTGGCACGGTGAGGGGCACAGTCGGCGTGTGAGAAAGGGACAGCCCTTCACTGGGCACCTGCCACAAATTGGCCGCATGATACTGAGGCACCGCTGGCTTTGCGGCGGGAAGAAGCCCTGTCACCCCTCCAGAGGGTGCGCCTCCCTCAAGCGTGACGCTCACTCCATGCCGGGGACGGACTCAGGCACTGTTTTTCAGAAAGCAGACACCCCCCAGTGCTTTTCCGTCTGCTAGAAGTCAACCTGAGTGGGGGGGGGTTGGGTGCAGGGTTGCCAGCCATAACAAGCGGTGGGGAATAGCCACGAGATTCCTGTTCCAATCCAGTACCTTCTGAAGACAGTGATGGGTCCCTTCAGCCATTCAGGCGTGTTGTTTTCACATCTAACCAAACACTCGTGTAATTATAAAAAGTAGGCCAGTGAACCGGCACGATTTGCATCCCATTGTCGCCGTGGATGGCCCAGAGAGAGTAAAGACGCAGGGAAGCTTGGAGATGAGAGGGGGGGGGAGCGAGGGACTCTTTCAGAAAGATGAATAACTGGGGTAAGTGTATCATGGGCTGTTCGGAGCAAGCCTGGCCATTTGAAGACGGCTTGCATTCTACCTGCCTCAGCTCACGACTGCATATATCGAAAACTACGTAAAAAAAAAAAAGAAAAACACTGCTTCAGCTTGCACAAAACTACTCTATTTATTACATTTGTTGCATTTACTTTTCTCTGATATGTTTCCACTATGTTGTATTTATTCTATGTCTGTATCGTATAATTGTTAGTTTCCTGTCCTCATAGTGTCTCCCACAGCAGCAGGCAATAAAGGTTCTGAATCTGATTCAGAATTGCATGTTAAACATGTTTTTTATATTTCTGATGTTACTGAATTTAATTTTACAATGATATTGCAGCTATAAATACACAAGGTTTAACACCATAAAGTTACAGGATCCCCAAACTGGCAAAAGCGTGGTTCAGGTTTAGCAGTGTGATTGGTTCAGGTTTAGCAGTGTGATTGGTTCAGGTTTAGCAGTGTGGCTGGTTCAGGTTTAGCAGTGTGGTTGGTTCAAGTTTAGCAGTGTGATTGGTTAGGTTTAGCAGTGTGATTGGTTAGGTTTAGCAGTGTGGTTGGTTCAGGTTTAGCAGTGTGATTGGTTCAGGTTTAGCAGCGTCAATGGTACTGGCCGCCTCCCTCTCGGAGGTCCATACTGACATAGCTTCACTCATTCTACATAAAAATAACCTAAGAGCGGCTTCACATCAGATGTACCCATGTACCGCTGCTGGCTCTGCTCAAGTACTTCCACACTTCAGGCAGAGTCAATGAGATGGAGGCTCTCATCACCCCACAAGATGGGCTCAGCTGCGTGTCAGGCAGGATCTGTACAGCACAGGGTCACCCTAGTCATTGGGAGCAACAAAAATGGAGACCGCCTCGCTTCCGGGGGTGCCAGAGCGCCAAACGCGTCACCAGGAGCCCCACTAAAGGAGATCACCTTGCTTCCGGGGGGCCACAAGTCCACATGCTGTTCTGCTAGGTACAGGATGGACTTACAGATGCTCTCGATTCCTGTCATATCTATAGATAGCCAAGCTCTTCAAGTTACGGAAAGATAACTCAGCATGGAAGAACAGGAGAGGCCGGTATGGCCCACTTGGTCTGAAGTGTGGGGGGGTGTCACTTTGAATGACATGGAAGCACAATAACTCAAAACACAGTCAAGGATCAATTATAAAATGCAATGCATTTAAAGAGGGAGGGGGCAAGGTTGAAAGGGGGCAGGAATTAATGACAATATTTTAGAGAGTGGGAGGATGATAAAGCAAAGGGAGCCACATGAAGCTGGCTAATGGCAATGCGCCCCCCGGTGTTTTGCGGCTGAAATGCGATTGTGATAGCCTGTTAGCCCCAATTATTAATCCAATTTGGCGTAAAACAAGAGCGAAAGAGCCCCTCACAGCCCACTAAACGGGATTAATTCCACCATTTCACACGCCTTATCTGATAGGACCGAGAAGGTGTTATGCATCCTTAATATACGAGGCCTTCAGAGGGAGTATCAGCCTGCAGATAACGTTTTAATCAATTTCACACACAAAGGCGTCCTGTCCTTCATTATCGGGATGGTGGCGTTGCGGCCACTCAGTGGGAGCAGTCAGAGGCACGAGAGACCAGGGCTGTCTGTGTTATGGAATAAAAACACCCTGGATGTAATCTTGCTCCTGGATTAGCTGCAGGAGGGGCCGGTGCACAGTTCATCTGCAAGAGATAAGGCAGAAATAACTTCACACCCACAGTGGGACAGTATCTTTGCGGAATGCTATATCACAGTCAGGCCAGCAGCTGGGAGTTCTGGGTAATAAATGGGAGCTAATGCCAAATAAAGCCGGACACGGAAGGGCCACCATCTCTCCGGCTCGAGGCACAACCAGCAGGGATTCCAAGAGAAAGTGAACATGGGTACCAGTCGAGGCAGGTGCTGCCCTCACTGGCTGCCAAATGCAGCTGAGCGATCCCCGAGAGCAGGCAGCGAAACCCCGCCGCAACAAGCCGCCCTTAAAGTCACCTTCTTCATTTGACTGAATATTCCCATCTCTGGTGTGGCTGACGAATGTCTGCTTTCCTCCGAAATGTCGTCCCTTACCTGCGAAATGAAGGTCTCTGCCCTCAGGTAACTTTCTGTTTGTCAAACCCACAAACACTCAGTACTCCTGACTGGATATTTGATGTTATCAGAGGAAGACTGCAAGTGACCGGCCAAGAATCTGTCACGCAAACGTCTGGTTATCGCAAGCTCGGTAAATAACATTTGAATCCCGGTTCTTACTCTCCTAGGGTGGCCGATTTGGCGTTTGTACAGCGAGATGTCCCCCATAAGCAGGTGCCGATGCACAGGCAACCTCTGACATTTCTGCTGTGAGCTAACAGAGGAAATGTCAACCCAGCTTGCAGGAGTGATGCGCCGGAGAATGAGCTGCGGTCCAAGGAATCCAACAGAACAAGTTGTCCTTGGTGGGCGCCCAGAAACCCACAGTGGAGCGGAGTTCTTAATTATCTGAGGGCTTAATATGACCATCTCAGTCAAGGAAGACCGGCACATGGTGTGATCTCTGCATGGTGTCCTCGTCCAGGAACAATACTCCTCATCCACACGGTCCCGCTCTTCACGTGCACGTTTCATTAGTGAGCAGATGTTTGAGGCCCTGCTGTTCCACAATCAGAAATCACCGCCTGATCGCTCTTTCCCCCACCGTCCTCCACAAGACTGCTGAAGGACTTACGGCATCCTAAAGACGGTGGTGTTCCTTTATGGAGCGTCGTAAAGCTTCAACGAGCTGCTCTGCATGGCTGAGAGCTGAATGAACGATGTGGAACATGTCCCCATTTTCCCCGGAACACGCACCCTGTATGCCAGGCACGTAGCCATGTAGCAAAACAACAGGTTTAACATACACCCCCGCCCCCCACCAAAACTTTTTTTGTAATCGATCAGGCAGAGATAGCAAAATTATGAATTGGAACCCCCTCGGTTGATGAAATTTACAGAGGGGGATCTATTGATAGGGTTGCCAGGCCCCCACCAATTTAATATTTGGCTATGTGCTGGCTGTATGCCGCACACTCCAGTAAACCTGTCAAAGCTGTTTGTCCCGAAATAAAGGCAACTCGGCAGCGACGAGCTACAGGCAGGGGGCAGATTGGTGAACATGGAACCAGTGAAGAAGCCAGTCACCTGCCTGGGTGGGGGCGGGGCAGGGTGGGCGTTTAAGCAGGCGTGTAACCTGCGTGTGAAATGCTGCTGAAACGGCCCACTAAAATAAGGAAAGGAGACAGCAGCAGAACCATGTGCAGGACAGCAAGGAATAACCATCATTCATCCATCCATCCATCTGGTTCAGCTCAATAATAATAATAATAATAATAATAATAATAATAATTATTATTATTATTATTATTATTATAATAAAGTGACTGAAGGGTGTATGAGTGTGCCCTGCAATGGGTTCGTCCCTTCGATAGGCTCCGGACTCCCCAGCGACCCTGAATAGGACAAGCGATTACAGAGAATGGACGGGTGGATGGAATATCAAGTGACCTCATGATCACTGCAAACGGCTGCCATTTCCTCATGGCCGAGATGAGCAAGGGAGCAGGCATGATTCTGCAGAGTCTCACAGCAAAACTACGGATTTTCTGCTACACTGCAATGTACACATTACATTTCGTATGTTACTTCACGACGGTGCAATACGTACAGTTTATTTATGAAAAACATCTCTCAGAAAATTCCCACATATATTCCTATTTTCTGTATTATTTAGTAGCTTTTTAATTCTAGGTTGATTATGTATACATGTATGCTTGTATTATGTTTTTAATGTTATTTATGTCATTATGAAGGCATCTACGAGCTCGTTAGGAAGAATGATTTCGTCCTTTCATCATGGGGATACAGCTTCTTCGCTGCGTGTTGCTCCAATTAATGTGATTTTTTTTTCCCCATATAATTCACACAGCGAGGTATTACCGCTAAAACCACTGTTTAGCCACTTCTTAATGCTAAACGCTATGGTGCCTCCTTCCGCTTGCCACTGTCTGGCCATAGGTATTAGACGTGAGTGATGGGCCGGGCCCAGCTGTCCCGAAGAAGAAGCGGAGCGGGGTCTCCCTGGACCCCTGCGGTCTTGGCCCAGTTGCAGCGGCGTCTGACTGATGACCGCCGCAGGGACCAGCTGACTCGCTTTATTGAGACAATAAATGAGAGCAGCTCTCGCTGCCGTGGGGAAGATTATTTATACATTTCCAGTAATACTGCGCTAAGCTCCACACATCCCAGCATCGGAGTCGCCCGGGCCCTGAATCAAGGCTGACCTAGCCCAGGAGAGGCGAGCCCAGAAAGCTGAGGGTAACGATGTCGATGCGCTCCGTTCCAAAGTCACCAGCAGGGGGCCTTGCCTTTGCCGTGCGCTCCATGTTGCCTCCTCAGAGACGTGTACTAGGGCTCGGGGACAAGCGCCCTGTGACAGGAGCGTGAAAAGTGACAGGGGTTCACACTCAGGATGCCTGACTGAGGGGGCGTGTGATTTCACGCACCTCGCAAATGCACAGGACATGATGTGTTAATCTCGCTAATTGGACGCCAGAGCTAGGCAGTAATGAGATCTGGTAACGATCAGTTACGTTGAAGAGTTTCCCAGGCTGGCCACTTAACACGCTGACTAATGCGCCCGCAACGCGTCTCGCTTGACATTTAAAGGAATTCCGGCGGATCGATGCCGCCGCGGAAACAGCCTGTGGGGCCCGCCGGTGCTAAATGCCGACTGTCCGCTTATGACCGAATCGCCTTCCCGCACCCGACAATCGGCCAGCATCCACATCGATCCCACACCTTGCGTGTGGCCCCGAGGAGCGACAGGTGACCGGCAGCACTGTGAAACGCCATCACAGGAAGGCGGCGCTGTGAGTGTTCCCCAGCCTGACTGTAAACAGCCGATCGATAGCTCATTCGTCATGTGAGTCTGAGGAAACGAGTTTAGGGGATTCTCTTTTCAAAGCAAACGGACGGATCGATAGCAGAATGGACAGAGAGCGGGAATGTTTAACGGTTTAGTCAAGGCTGAGCAGCTCGTTGCCTCTTGGGAGATGACTTTAATACACCCAAAGGACAGAAGCCGGAAGTAAAACAGGCCGGTCGGGAGAACAGTGCCGTGAGCGAGGTCGCCTGCCTGTGTGTTGTTGTCACACTGCCTGGGATGATCAGTGCTGGCAGGTCACTCGGTGGGGTCCCACTTCCTATGAGCTTGGCACGGGTACACATCTCCTAAGATGTCACTACAGACTTAAACAAGGATTCATCAAACAGCAATCCTAAATGAAATAAATCTCCAGATGTGAACCAAGCCCTTCATCTCACGATGACACTTTGCTAAAGATCTCACCATCATCATGTGACTCATGGTGAACTTCTAGGGCCGTGGATTCCCGAGACTTACCCTACTTTTAATCTGCCAAACCTGTTTCTGTGGAAACAGCATCCCAGTACAGTGAGGGGGTCCAGGCCATGACCTTGTGACAAAGTGCTAAAGAGCCTGATACACTGGCTGAGTAGGTCCCCCCACCCCATGGTTCCTTCTCTTAGCTGTACTCTCCTGGGTGCTCAGTGTTGCTGCTCGGGTTGCACATGTCTCCAGGGCGAGAGGGTGATTGCATGTATGTGATTTTCCCTTTTTTTGGTTCGCTTCATGCTGCTGGTTGTGGAGCAGGGATACATTTTCACAGCACCTGGAGTGGGACAACAATCCACTTCAGTGGTGAAGTAATCTGCCTCAACAGTGCTGAAAGCAGGAGGCAGGACAACACAGCATGGCGATGACCAAATGTTTCTGAATATAATTAGAAAATCGATGAGGATGGTTCACGCATTAAGGAGGGCAGGGGGCATGGTGAGACCACCCGCATCGGACTTATAATAGATTTTTTTGTCTGTTTTCCATGATGCCATCATCTCGGGGCGCAACCACACATTAGCGGACGCCCATGAGCGCCTCCTTAAGGGCACAGTGTTCTGGTATGTGAAGAGAAGGACCTCACAAGCAGTGAACTGAACTCAGCATAGTAAAACCCAATTAAAATTCTGACACACTGGCTAGTAAACAATAGCTGCAAAGTGTCTCCTGCTTTGGCCTTCTGTTTGTTTATCTCATTTATCGAGCATTTTCGGTTCTGGAGGTCAAACTGTACTGAGCCTCTTCTTGGAGGTCATACTGTACTGAGCCTCTTCCTGGAGGTCACATTGTACTGAGCCTCTTCCTAGAGGTCACACTGTCCTGAGCCTCTTCCCGGAAGTCACACTGTCCTGAGCCTTTATACCAGGTACCATACTTTTGGTACTTCGAGGTGTTGGTTTTCCACTGGTGTAAAAGATGGTTCCAGCATTGAGTGACATCACAACGCAAGATGGGGTATTTTGTACTCATTAAAATAAAGCTTTTTCTTACTTTAAATTTTGTATACAGACATTATGGCACATTTTAAAGCACAAGACATTTTACTCTGTTACACTGTCATATGAAAAAAACTTAGCAAGCTTTGCGATTTATAGATTCTTATGTGTTTAAAAATCTGTTTAAAGTTTACCTCCAATGCTTTTGCATGACCACCACATATGTTCTCTGAGACAATCATAATCAATTTCATCCTTGCCATTTAAATCACTAGAAGACAGGTTTGTGAGTAATTTATGATCTCCTTTTTCTTTTTTTATAAATACCCCAATGTTTTTTACAAAAAAAACATATTGCTATACACTCACCTAAAGGATTATTAGGAACACCTGTTCAATTTCTCATTAATGCAATTATCTAATCAACCAATC
>JABFEA020000001.1:9071823-9083744 GCA_019775915.2 Cyphomyrus plagiostoma | reverse complement strand
CCCCCCCCCCCCCCCCCCCCCCCCCCCCCCCCCCCCCCCCCCCCCCCCCCCCCCCCCCCCCCCCCCCCCAGGGCCAGAACCTATAGGAGCAATGCAGAGAACTATCCTGGATGGGGTGCCAACCCACTGCAGGGTGTGTGTGCACTCTCTCTCTCACACACACACACACTTAACTCTAATCAGCCTCAGCCTGTTTTTGGAAACTGGAGTACCCAGCGGAAATGCCACAACAATACAAAACACATAAGCTCTGCAGGCTCAGTGGAGATGCAAACCCAGGTCCCAGAGGTATGAGGCAACAGTGCTAACCAGTGCACCACCATGCCGCCACCACACCAGAGATTATGCATTTTAAAATGTTGTGTTTGCTAGGCGAGCAGGCAGCTGTTTTGAATGCCTTGTAAGCCTACAAAATGCAGGCAAGTTACAGACTTCAGGTTCCAGGGAAAATCTTGATATTTATAGATATAACAAGAACAACAATAATAATATTAATACAGTTGTGTGAAGCTTCAAAAAAATAATTTTACTTCTTTCAGTTAAACTGAATCAAGGAATGTGAAGACATGGTTATATCAATCCATCTATCCATCCACCCAGATTCCAGACCATTTAGACGGATAAAGGAACACATTTAGGGGATGCCAGCCCATCACATGCCAAATGTTCACAGACAAACAGACAGACAGACACAAACACACATACACACACTTTGGGTAACTGAATGTTCCCAGTAAAGACATGTTTTTTGGGCTGCAGAAGGAAATCTGACCCCGTGTTCTCCCCTTCACTGGACGAGTCCCCAACCCCCAAGAAAGGCCTCATAGCTGGCAGGAGCAAATGAAGGACAGACAGACTGCACACATCTCCGGCTGCAGTTATGGCACATCGACATCTTGCAGCTCCTCCACGTCACAAATGAGAAGAATAATTATATCATGCAGGATACGAAGCCAGAGGTGTCATTTAGGTTACAAGAGGTTGCCATGGCAGCATATGCGCAAACAAATATTCTAATAAAGGGGTTATTTCTGTTCATCATTAACAAAATTACAGCACATTTCAGTAATAATATAACAGTATGGGAAGGTTGAGTATGACAGGTGACTACAAACACAGGTAATCTTGAATGGTTTTAGTGACAAGGACTGTACTGTCTTCTGCCTTTAACGGTAATTCTCTTACGGAATTTAATTATTCAGGTTCAATAAAGAATCCTTTCTTTGCTGCAAAGAACTTCCTGATCTACAACGGCTGTTTATATCTGCAATACAGTAAACTGCTATCTGGTTTACTTATCTGCCATGACTGCAGTACTTGTTTCTGGAACAATCCATAATATTTCTCCAGTTTCACACACTGAGAGGCACTGATACACACAGACATACGCACATAGGCACAGATACACAAAGACATACACTGAGAGGCATGGATTCACACAGACACACACTAAGAGACACTGATACACAGTCATAGCCTGAAAAGCACTGACACACACAGACACACACAAAGAGGCACTGATACACACAGTTACATATTGAGAGATACTGATGCACATCCAGACACATACTGAGAGGCACTGATACACACAGTATCATACTGAGTGGCACTAATACACACAGTGACACACTGAGAGGCACTAATACACACAGTTATATATTGAGAGATACTAATACATATCCAGACACATACTGAGAGGCACTGATAGACACAGTAACATACTAAGTGGCACTAATATACACAGACGCACACTCAAAGACATTGATATACACAGTCACACACTGAGAGGCAGTGATACACAGTCACATAGTGAGAGGCACTGATATACACAGAGACACACCAGAGGCACTGATACACAGTCACATGCTGAGAGGCACTGAAACACACAAACACACACACTGAGAGGCACTGATACACACAGTCGGATACTGACTGGCAAAGATACACAGACACACACTGAATGGCACTGATATAGACAGACACACACTGAATGGCACTGATATAGACAGACACACACTGAATGGCACTGATATAGACAGACACACACTGAATGGCACTGATATAGACAGACAAACATTGATAGGCACTGATACACACAATCACACCCCGAGGGGCACTGATACACACACAGACACACACTGATAGGATATTAATTAGCTGTAATACATAAGACAAAATTAAACTGTATTTGTTTTCATAAATGTTACTATAGTGAATACATCAGAGTCATTGTATGTGTCATGAGGTTTATGTCTAGCCTTGCTGTACATGCATTTTAATAGCTTACCGGAATAATATCAGCTGCAGATGGTAATGTGGCCGACATTCACAATAAGAGTAGAAACACAGAGCTCTACGCATCTCAGAAGCGCTTTGTATTACACAAACTTCTTTGACACATATAGTTTTTATATAAAGGAAAGTTAATTTATAACTTTAATAATAATAGTAAGACACAGTGATGGGCAGCGTGCAGTACAGCCCAAAAACCATACAGGGGTGGTAAAAGGGTGACACCCGGAAAGCACAAATACTCTGTTACTGATGTAATGATATCATAATGATTTCAAAATCACTTGGGTGCCAGTAACCTTCCCAGTAGGCCTGCCTGATCTCAGAATTCGCCTGACTCCACCTACGCAGTCCCAGAGCACCACACTCCCCACCATTAACCTCCACCGGAGTCCTTGACTGCAAACCAGGTCCAGATGTGAAGACCTCACCTGTGAGTCAAGGGTGGGGGGGGGGAGGCAGGAAATACAGGAGTCAAATCACCCCTGGAAGCTAAGTAGAACTGGAGGGAGTGATTTAACTCTCTATGGGGTGGGGGTTTAGCAAAGGACAAAACAAAAGAGAAATATTAAAAAGCAAATGGCAGGTGGGTGAAGAAGGCAGGCTGAGAGAGCATGATGCCCCATCAGCATTTTACAGGCACCACTATGTAAGGGAAGACAAACGTTTGTGAAAGTTCCAGAAAATTCTATTCATGAAGCAGGAAATTATAGAGACAGAAAATATGCATATTCTGAAAGGTGGATTAACTGACTGTAATTTGCACAGCGATGGAGGTGAGACCACAGAAATGGGGTCAAAGGTTTCAGAGGAGCGAGGGGGGTGGTGAGGACGGCGGGCTGACAAAGGAAGCCTTACCCTCTCCACACCCAGCACCGCTGTGGCCTCCTGCTCAGGGAGGAAAGAATGAGCTGAGCATTTCAGCAGCCAGGTGGACACTGGGCCTGTGAGCTCACAATTTCATACATGTACACAGAAGAGATGTGAACATGAATTCTCTAGTTTATAGTTTCCGCTATTGTTTGTGCTCATTCCCACTATTGTCCCTGCTCTCATTCTTGCTCTTGATCCTGATATTGTTACCACTATTGTTCCTGCTCTCATTTCCGCTCTCATGCCCACCATTGTTCATGCTCTCATTCCTGCTCTCGTTCCTGCTTCCTCTGCCAGCCCCTGGAGGATGGGCTTCCCCTTTGAGTCGGGTTCCTCCCAAGGTGTCTTCCTTCTAGGGAGTTTTTCCTTGCTGTAAAGCACTTTGAGACAATGTAATATTAAAAAAATGCGGTATACAAATAAAATTGAATTGAAATGAAGCCCAGTTTAGCTGCTGATATTGAAAGGTTCATTGAACAATGGGCATTCAGGTGGCAAAATTTTAACAATAAGGAATGAGTGCAGGGATGAGAGCAGGAACAAGATCAGGAATGAGAGAGAATTACGGCTGGAACGAGAGCAGGAACAATAGCAAGAACTAGAGTGGGAAGGAGAGCAGGGACAATAGCATAAATGAGAGTAGGAACAAGAGCAGGAACAAGAGGGGGATAGAGAGCAGGAACAATAGTAGTATCAAGAGCAGGGACAAGAGTAGGAACGAGCACAAACAATATAGGGAACATGAGCATGAACAAGGAAGACAGTGAAACCAAGAGCAGGAGCAATAGCAGGAACAATAGTGGGAACAGGAGTGGGAACAATAGTGGGAACAATAGCAGGAATGAGGGTGGGAAGAAGAGCAGAAAAAATATCAGGAACAAGAGCAGGGACAATAGTGGGATCAAGAACAGGAATGAGAGCCAGGACAATAATAGGAAGAAGAGCAAAAATAAGAGCGGAACCTAGAGCGGGAACAATAGTGGGAACAAGAGAAGAAATGAGAGCAGGGACAAAAAGTGGAACAAGAGCAAGAACAATAGTGGGAATGAGAGCTGGAACAATAGCAGGAATGAGTACAGAAACAAGTGTGTCTCCACTGCCAATGTAGCCACCTCCATGGTATCCTGAAAGACAGCTCACATTCACTTCACATTCACTGCTCTGTTTCCATCCATCCACCATATCAGTTTTCCACTCAGAGCGATAAGCAACATGGATCATGGGGAGCATCAGCAGGCCTTAAATAAACTAAACACACCTGGAGCAGATCTGATAAGGGCACAGAATCCCTTGGCACAGGCTGCAGGCCCGATAATTACAATGGCCAACTGAAGCTGCAGGTGAGGCCCACAAACCATCGTTAAGACTGCAACTCTCACACGCCCTCAGCTGCCTTATCACTGTGAGGAGCCCATACTCTCCCTGTAAACAAAGGGACTACACTAGATTATCTTCCCAGGATATTTAGCTGAGAGTTTAATACAGGATCCATTCAGGTGTGGGTACCACGAGGGCTGTTTCCTGACTGTTTTTCATGATTGGAAGCTCTGGGCATGTGAAATCAGTGGGACACACTGTGTAAACGTGATAAAACACAGGACAAAATGCAGGCCTGTGGGGCTAGCTCCAGGCTGTTGCACCTGCTGGGGGAATCAGTAAAGAAGGGAGGGTTGTGTGTGTTTGGAGGGGAATGTCTGGCCATGTGCTGGATGTTCAGGAACTGCCTTG
The DNA here is from genome assembly GCA_019775915.2 of Cyphomyrus plagiostoma. Classification (NCBI taxonomy): domain Eukaryota; kingdom Metazoa; phylum Chordata; class Actinopteri; order Osteoglossiformes; family Mormyridae; genus Cyphomyrus; species Cyphomyrus plagiostoma. The sequence continues at coordinate 9,078,851 of JABFEA020000001.1, read as the reverse complement.
TATCTGGACTGGTCTGTCTGCAAACCCATAATAAACTGGCCAGTTCAGAAAAACCTTTTCACCGAGTTTCAGCCGAATGTGTTTGGTTTTGAGTGGAGTAGTTGATGTCGGTCTATGTGTACCACTTTAGTGAACCTGCTTCATTTTTCTTAGTCCCCATCACGAAGATCATTATTGATCACTGCCAGACCTGTGCTGAACTTGGAAAGTCAGAAAACTGACTAAAATCATTCTGCAGAAAACAGGATAATGAGATCCTTCTGAAACAGATCTGACTGGAAGATTCTCCTCTCAATTATTTATTTATCACTGCTCCCTCTCTGGGTCAGAGAGCCCATGACCGCTGGCCAGTCTCTGCATATTCTGTGGGCTCTATGCTCTGGACCCCATAGATTCTGAAGGGCAATGCGTCACTCTGAAGGCCCCACAATAACCAGAAAAAATGCCTCCAGATTCACTAAGTGCTTTTTACAGGCTATTTCACTGCCCTCTTTGCCCAGATGGCCAGACCTCTGTACAGACACCCAAATGGACCTCATAGGCCCAGTGATTTCGCTCTTATAAGAAGTAGCAATGCTTACCAGCAAAGCTGCCCTCAACGCCAATGATGTCTGCCCAGACCACCTGCAGCCATGTGCTGAGTGACATGGGAGTTTTTTTCTATACGGAGCCAGAGCCTTTTCAGTACCAGAGATTGCCCCTGACGGTGGTCGGTAATCGATGAGAAATGACCCCGGTACAGCTCCTGTCGGTCCAGAGATTGGGCCAGGGGAACCAGCCAGAATTGATGCTTCTGTGAAGCATTTCTCCTCATCCATGTGATCAAGCCTTTGTTTACCCAGGGCCATAGGAGCAGATCCAGAGCATGGAGGGTGTGTGGTGGATGTTTCATGTTTTTGTCAGGGGCGGGAGTAAAGCAACAACCTGCTGCAGGACCAGGAAGACGTGCTGTGTTTATCTAACATAATCATCTCCCCAACCCAGCTGGGCCATTATCGGCAAAAACCAGGGAGCCTCCTGGGAGGCCCAGGCTACCCTTTATCAACACAGGGCCAGGTGTCGCTCTGGTCAGCAGACAGGCAGAATCATAGTAAGTATTGACTCCCAGGCCTTGGGCCCTATGGTGGGAAAGCCCCCACACACACACACACACATCAATGCGGAGTGAGGCCTCCATATCAGACCGCTGTCCTGGAAGCCTGTGAGAGCTGGAACTGAAATGCTTGGACCCCAGAGCATCCTGGAAACTTCCACAGCAGCCATGTCCCCTCCTCCCATCCCATCCTCACAGCTCCTCCTCCCAGGTCCTGTTCCCAGGTCCTCCTCCCATCCCCTCCTCATAGCTCCTCCTCCCAGGTCCTCTTCTCATTCCCTACTTACAGCTCTTTTCCATCCCCACCCCACAGCTCCTCCTCCCTGGTTCTGTTCCATTTCCTTCCTCCCAGGTCCTCCTTTCAGGTCCTGTTCCTTTTCCCTCCTCCCAGTTCCTCCTCTCATTCCCTCCTCCCAGCTCCTCCTCTCTGGTCCTCCTCCTATCCCCTCCTCCCAAGTCCTGTTCCCTTCCCCTCCTCCCAGTTCCTCTTCCCATCCTTCCTCCCAGTTCCTCCACCGTTTGCCTATCCCCTCCTCCCTGTATTAGTGTGGAATGTACACACCAAGTGGAGGTGCAGTACGTATTTCTGGACAAACACATAACACTCACAGAACACTGGCCACTCTGAGCCTGGAAGAGGGAGAGCAAACAGAGAGCACAATGGCTAAGGTCACAGATTAGCATCTAGATATAAACCATACATCCATCATTATCCAACCTTACCCAGGACAGACTTGAAGGACTGTGTATAGTTAAACCAATAAAAGAAATTTGACTCCATATAAACAGCCTAAAGCTATATTCTGTATAACAAAACACACAGTTAGCAATGAACTTGAACAATTTCTTTTGATGGTGTAATTTGACCAGTATTCTGTGCAGAATGATAACTATTTGATAGGTGATCAAGACATAAACCATTTTGAACAAACATGGCCTCTTCGAACATTACTGAATGGAGAAACCCAGCATTAAAGCCACACACTATCTCAGCTCAAGGCACGATTTAAACTGGTTTAGAAACATGCCGTATCTCCTGTTATACTAAGTAGTGGCTGGATAATATACATTCTGATTCTTATGCTGAATCCATCCATCCCAGAAAGTGGGTCTACGTTTGCTGCACGCCGTGAGCCACAATCTGCGAGATGCAGGCTGACTTGGTCCTGAAGGCCTCCTCTGCTCTGTGGGTTATTTTAAGGCCTGTACATGGAGACACTGCAGCTATTTACTGAGCCACACATTATACAGTAGTACCTCGGTTCTCAAACTTAATCTGTTCCGAACTCAGGATCGAGTTCTGATCAAATTTTTCCCATAAGAAATAATGTAAAACCAATTAACTGATACCTGGCATCCCAAAATTACACCTAAATATGTTTTTTTTAGTATTTAAACACAAAATGAACAGGATAAAACAAGAAAAACATTTTTTCTTAATGGCTTCCAAAACGATAAAGATCTTATCCCAACATTACCCCTGTCCTGACCTGATCATCCGCTCCTTCTGTGTGCCACGCCCCCTCGTTAACCTCGTGTGGGATCCCTATGTGATCAGCTGTTTCTGGTTGTTGTCATTAGTCCTCTGTATTAAGTCCGGGTTTCAGTTTGTTTCCACAGTCCAGTCATTGGGTGCGTTCGATTTGCTTACAGCGCTGACTTAAAGCAACACATTGTGATCCTGGCACAATGCATTACAGTTACATGCATTGCATTGTGACCTCTCAGCCTCCATGACTGCATCTTTGCCCTTATTGGCTGAAGAGTTTAGTTACACGCATGACATTTGTATCCCAGGCAGTTCCGATGCATAATCTGCTATTTCTTCTGAATATCAGGTAAAGCAGTGAGAACTGGTTTTCAGTTCATTTACCTGGTAAAATAAAGTTTAAATACCTATAAATGACATAAATGCTATAATAACACGTTAGTGGTTTATTCATTGTTAGTTACTGTAATGTTGTGCTGCTTTATTTGGTTAACTGTCCAGTCTGTGAAGAAGGCATACAAGTAAGAATTGCATTGTAGTATGACTCCTAGCATAGATTTCCTAGCGTGTAGAATTTATATTAGGCCAGTGTTCACGGTTCGACTTCTGATATTCAGATCGAGTTCTAGGTCAAACTGGTTTGTTCGACTTTCAAGAAATTCAAGTTCTAGTGAGTTCGAGAACCGAGGTACCACTGTACATGGGTACAGCCAGAGAACTGAGGATAACTCCTAACCTTTACATATATATTGATTTTGCTTTTGTCCAAATTGACATACAAGTAAGGCAGATGGTACATCACAAGGGTACAACTGTCAAATGCTGGTCAAAATAAAAATAAATCAGTGTGAGATATCACTCAACGGTCCACCACGGCATCCCAGGGTAAAACAGAGTGTCAGCGTAGCAACTTGCTGCAGGATAGGTGCGCGTTCATTATGGGATGGCTGAGGTCTGTGTGATACTATGCCCACAGCGATGTACACAAACGGCAACGGCCCCTGCTGGCACTTAAAAATGTCACCATTAGGAGTGTGTCTTGCTGTTTACAGCCAGCTTCAAGACCACGCTGCAAGTTTGCATCTTACTCCCACGGAAAAACAGCCAGAGCATTGTGGGAGTGCAGGACCCCAAACATAAAGGGGCGGCAGCAGCACTAATGCGGGACGGAAGCAGCCGCGGTTACGTAACAGCTCTGAAAGCTTTCCTTAAATTGGTTTACCACAGCACATTCCAGAACAAGACGGGAGAGCAATTTCCTTTCATTATTCAGCGGAGGCGAGCCCCATTTTGGCACAACTAACGCATTTAGCTGCAAGCTAATTTCATTTAGCCACAATGGCTCGGGCCAGGCAGAGCTTGGGGCTGGCGGCCAGGTGCAGGACACCAGGGGCACCGTAAAGACACTGCTGAACATGTGTCATGCAGCAAATCCCGGCAGAGCTTTTTTTGGGGCAGATATCAGCCTGGGGTGTTTGCTGCCTTCAGATTACATTTAGAGAACAAGCCGTTTTCACCTGTTTTGGGCATAAGACCCAAATATCAGCACAGTGTAGGCAGCTTTAGCCCTGTCTGGGTGGGGAGAGCATGAGTGGTACGTCAGGCTGGGACTGGCTCGGTTTGGGAAGCGTCTGTAACACAGGCTATGACTCATTAGCTTAGCTGGCCTGCAAGCGATAGCGAGTGCTGTGGCTTCAAAGGAGGGTGAAAGGAAAAGATAGATGCTTTCTCAGTCACCTGACTTGAGGGTTGCTGGCTCCTGATTGGCCATGACCAAAACCCTGACCAATTCAGCAAGAGCACCAGCAAGACCTTCCCTCCAAAACATCTAATACCAGTGCTTAATGAAAAAGCAAAGGTTCCCACAATGGGTCGGGAATGACTCTAGTGTGGCGAGTGACAGGACTGCAGGACTGCCTGATTAATTTTTCTGATGTCAAAGTTGCTGTAATATTGTCTGACAACATCAGAGGGCACCCTGGATGGAGTGCCAGTCCATCACAGGGCACAGGGAGGGGACACCCTGGACAGAGTGCCAGTCCATCACAGGGCACAGGGAGGGGACACCTGGACATATTGTCAGTCCATCACAGGACACAGGGAGGGGACACCCTAGACAGAGTGCCGGTCCATCGCAGGGCACAGGGAGGGGACACCCTGGACAGAGTGCCGGTCCATCGCAGGGCACAGGGAGGGGACATCCTGGACGGGGTGCCAGTCCATCGCAGGGCACAGGGAGGGGACACCCTGGACAGGGTGCCAGTCCATCGCAGGGCACAGGGAGGGGACACCCTGGACGGGGTGCCAGTCCGTCACAGGGCACAGGGAGGGGACACCCTGGACAGGGTGCCAGTCCATCACAGGGCACAGGGAGGGGACACCCTGGACGGGGTGCCAGTCCATCACAGGGCACAGGGAGGGGACACCCTGGACAGAGTGCCAGTCCATTGCAGGTCACACACACACACCCATATTAGCAAAGCTTGGGAAATTCATAGGCCCAACTTAGTCTAACGGCGTGTCTTTAGCTCGCTTCATTGTACAGCTAAACCTCCAAGGCACTTACTTTAAGACATATGGCCTGAATGATGCTCACATCACTTCCACCCTAGGAATCTACAAAGGGCAGTTACTGCACTATGGAAGTATTTCTCCTCCATTATGTCTGCGTCTGCCTTTCCGATCTTTATTTTTCCAATTATTTCCCAGGTTTTCCAACGCTATGCACCGCCAGCTCTGTGACACTGTCATTACAAAAGTGTGATCCAGCAGTGTGTGGCGGGAGTGCAAACGGGGGATAATCCCTGCACAATCCCTGCACTGCTGCGATAGTGGCTCACGACGCACATTCTGCATTCCACACGTTACTCAAAATTAATGACTTACTTCAATGGACCGACTGACAGAAACAAAAGGATACCATTTAAAATCAATATTTTAAACAATACGGTCTTCTTTGTCACTGCTCTCAGGGGTGCGTTTTCTTGTCTTGTTAAATAAATATGAAAAATGCTGCCTTCCTGTGATCCTGGGTGTTATACACATTGCTGTTTCTCACCTCCATTTTTTAAGTCGTCAATTCGTTATTCCACCATCCATCATTTAACCGCATTAAAATCACCACAATATTGCAAACATGACAAAGAATTAAAAACGATGCAGAACTAAGCAAGCTTTTCCCAAGGGTAAGTTACTGTGACTTTCCAAACGCATTCACACTTTTTAGAGAGCACAGGTCCAAAACATTCTTTGAACAAGGCCAACGTGACCACACAGTACTGTGTAGGGCATAGTTTATGACACAGCCCACGCTGATGACGGGAAAGCCCTACCACACTGTGTAAACATCGCTGTGGCCCGTCTTATTAATTCTTTTATGAAAACTTTAAGATTCATTAAGCTAAGCAAATACTGAGACATAAAACAATGGCTGGCTGCACCTCAGAAGAATCACATTATTATCCAGAAGTTGCATTAATTTTCCTGGCAAACTCATAAAACCGGTATTAACTGGATTTCAGTTGCAGCGCCGTAATTAATATTTCAAGGCCGAGTTGCCGGGCTTATTATTCAAACACTGCTGTCACTGTAACGGAGAAACATTCCATCACTGCTATAGCGAGAGAATGTGGGTTTGGAGCAGTAAGGGACTTGCAGGGAAAATTCCTGAAACTACGGCACACGTGTCCACGTGGATCCTCTGGAATTATCTGGCTTTAGCCAAATAAATATCTTGTGAGCTCTTTCCCTGCCGTGTCTGTCAGAGTCAGAGTTCTTCTCACATCCATGAGCACATGAGACGAGCACCAGGCCCCCAACCTGGGTGAGGCACCCCCTAGGGACAATCGTCTGCAACTGTTTTCCTCTGCTGTTTTGGGCAACAAGCAGACCAACAATCCAAATGCCAAATTGGGCCAGAGAACAAGGGCTAATTTTACCCTGACGTGGGACCTGAAGGAGGACAGAACCGCACACTAGAGTCCGACAAATATAATATGACATAATTCTTACTTTCCAGTCTTAAAAATATGTTCCGCCCTTATTTAGTGGACAATGTGCCTGATCCCAGCTGAAGCTATACTGGACACTGACAGGACCAACATAGGATCATATGAGCAGATTAATGCTGACGTCTGGGCGGATTCCTGGCCCTGTGGCACGCGGGAAGTAAATACGACCAGAGACTAAATAACTCACTTATTCACAGTCCGTAAAACTGACGGTCACTAGTGAGCATGTAGCGTCTTGGCTTGTCAAAGTGACTGGTAAGACATGCTGCAGATATTCACATTTGAAAAAAGGATTTAGACTGCAAGGAGATTTCTAAAAACATAAGTAGTGTGAGATATGAGAGCATTTTCAAGTATACCTAGGGTGACCACCCGTCCCGCGTAGCGCGTGCGCGCACAGCGTTTGAAGCCAAATTCATGCGTCCCGCAAATTGAG
>JABFEA020000001.1:9052044-9071723 GCA_019775915.2 Cyphomyrus plagiostoma | reverse complement strand
CCAGGCAGTGTCCCACATTGTCCCTCAGAAACATACCCCTTGTCCCCCCTTAGGCTTATTAGCAGGTGGTCACCCTAAGTATACCAGAAATAATCAAAATACTCCACACGGTCCCTTACTGGGGGACCCAGGGGGGCTGTACACACAGGAACTGAGAGATAGGCTGCTTGCTTGTCTCGGTTGAAGAGGTCCTCAGATATGGACAGTGCCCCACGCTGGCAGAGAGTTCGTTTACTAGCTGTCTCCATTGTGTTTAATTAGCCTATTTGCGTTTCTCATCAGAAAGTCAAGCAGCTGTTTGTCAATAATGGCAGAGAGGCCGCAAGAACCCGGTCTCCACGCTGAATGCGGGAAGTTAATTTGAGAGAGAGGCCAGTGGCTCTGCATGCAAGAGGGTAATGCGACGGAGAGGCTGACAACCCCAAACTGTTAAAGCTGTGTCGCATGCAGGAGAGTATTGCAACAGAGAATCTGGTGGCTCTTCACGCGGGGGAGGTAATGTGACGGAGTGTCCTGCAACTTTGTACGCAGGAGGGTAATGCAATAGGGAGACCTGCGACACCTTTGCCACTTTGTCATGTTGTGTCGCATGCAGGATATTAATGCAGAGAAGAGGCTAGCAACACCTCAGACGTCACACTGATAAAGCGGTGCCACATGTGGGAGAGTAATGTGACAGAGAGTTCAGGGGCTCCATATGTGGGTGGGTAATGCCAACGGCAACTCAGTCACTGATAAATCCAGGCCACATGCCGAAGGGTAATGCAATGGAGAAGATGTCAGCTTTGCACGCAGGAGGGTAATGCAACATGTGGCACCTGGCCAGAAGGAAGTGCTCTCAAGCTACTTCCTGTGCTATCCTACAAATGAATGGCTTCAGAATGGGACAAATCTTTCTGCTTCAGGAACACGTGTAATTAGTTAATGTGAAACGTGCTCTTTTTGTGTAACTGTAGCCCCAAAGGTAAGCAGAGGAAAGGAAAAGCAGTATTCCCCCCTCTCCCCAGCCCCACGTGACCAGAGCTTAACCCCAGTCATGGTGCCTCTATCGACTTCAGGGTCACTCAGTGGCTGTGCTCAATCCTATCAGTCACCCCCCCACCCCCAAAAAAAAAAAACAAAAAGAACACTGACCTCGAGCCTCACAGATGAGCCAAGGAATTTGGACGCTTACTTGTCCCCTGCGCCGCAAGAATTACCCAACATTCTCTCAGCTAATTGTTTCCATGACAACCTACATCCATGTAAGCGCTACTCATACAAACTGACAATCTGTGGTTGGGGTTTAAGCAGAGTTTAAACATTATAAAACATGGAGACACGGCTTCTGGGTGACCCCCCCAGAGAGGCATTGCACCCGTAGGCAGCCGCCACAGGAGGCTCTGGAAAGGTGACTGATTTATTACTGCAGACCATCATCTTCCCAGCCACACCAGGCAGCTGTAAATCAAGCCTCTACCCTCTCAAGATAAACCCTCCCCACTGTTTCCGTTTCATATGTTTGTTCTAATTTGAAATTGGCCTTCCTTTTTTGGTGGTGCATTTATATTAACATTTATTACCTCATCTGTCCATCCCGTCTGTTCCAAGTTTCGTCGGCTCCTCCATTATCTCCGGTATCATTCGGCAACCATGCAGTCAAACGCAGGGGTCTGCACTGGGCTAAAGCAGGGTCATAGGAAGGAGCTGCAGATCTGCTCTGGACTCTTTGCCGTATAAGGACTTTTAATAAACCCTGCTGCCCCTAACATGTTGATAAAGCGCCGTCCCCTGTGAGCGAGGCGCGTGAAACAGCTGCTGCAGAAAGCGTCAGGAGCGCGTGGAAAGCGTCAGGAGCGCGACGCGGCCGGGCGCGTTTCCGCACAATTACACTCTAATTACGCCGTTCACCTTCCGTAGGCTTAAGGTGCCGCAAACATAATGGATGATGCCCATGACGAATTGAAGAATATAACACTTTATTCATCAGATTCATCAAACTCGGTCTGTTCCTCTAAGCTCTGATCTTGTTAGTCAAACGACTTATAAATCTTAATAGCCGAAGTATAAATCTCAAAAATTAATGTTCTGGGTCAAATTGTAATACAATAATCCAGCTCATTGCATGAGACAAAATTTATATGTTAGTATACAAGTAATCCCTCGATTTACTAACATGATGGGTCCTGAAAAGCCGTTCGTAAGCCTAAAATGCTTAAATCGACAACATAAATCCCATTAATTTTAATAGTAATTAAGCTTAAGGGTCCCCAAAATACAATAATTACTCCCCAATACATTTTTTAAAATGCGGTAAATGTAAAATTACCATCAAAAGTACTTTCCATTCATTATAACACAATGTAGCAGTTTTAATTATTACCGTAAACATGGCCATTTACCAGGGGCGTCGGAAACTAAATTTTTATGTCAAATGTGGGGGGGGGAGGGGGCAAACGAATAATTATTAAATGTGAGGGTGATACGTCCCTTTCAGATGTAATGGCGGCAAAGCCCATGCTGTTTACCTACGCGTGTTAATCGTATGACCTTCGTATGTTTTTAAATAACAACCTCAAAGAAATGAATTAAGTCATTTAAAAAGTGTTAAAAGCTTCCGAACAGAAGCTGCACGATCAGCAGAGACCGGAAGACATGGCGGTCCAACACCCACAGATAACGGTATTGATTTTATTTTTAATCTTTCTTTCTATCTTTTGAAACTTTTCTTAATGTTCTTAAAAACGTTTTCCCAACTTTAGGGTCATAAACACACCGATAACACTGAAGGATATCCTTTCCTCTTAATGTCTAAACGCCGAGAAACACGGGCTCTTTGATAATCACTAAATGAGACTGTTCGGTTTATAACAAATACATCAGCCTAAACCCGCTCAACTGAATTTCTACTGGATTATTAAATGAAGGAAAGCATTAAAATAAAACGCAGATGGAATTGCAATAAAGAAGGCAAGAAGCAAACCATAAAACAGTCTACATTTATCACACCGAAGTGGTTCAACAGTGATAGGCCAACAGACAGACAGATTCCGTGAGACGCCTCTGTTGTTCGTTCATATTTTTACTTGAAACCGGTTCCGTGGTATCTGCGGTAACTAAAGTCCGTTAACCGGAAAATTCAATAACACAGCGGAGCTTCATCCACGCAAACCGGTCCCGATGTTCCCACCTCCAGAAAGCTGTGTAGGGTAATAAGAATTCCATACAGTCTTTTGTGCTGACAATGGGATATTGAAATATTTCTGGGGTGAATTTCCATCCTTGTTTGGAGGCAAAGGAAAAACCAAGTTGATGGTGTTTTTTTACTCGATGCAGTCATTTCATGTTCTCTAGGCAACTTATCAGTAGAAACGCTTACAAAAATATGTCATGCTAAGATTTTTTCCATTAGCTCTTTCCATGTATTGGAAAATTCAATATTGATTTAGGATGAGCAAACAGACCTCCGAGAGCAAATTGTTTCCCCGGGCTGACAAGAGGCGGGGCTGCGGCGTGTGGAGTTTTTGGGGCGGGTGCTTGAGCGCCGCGGAGCCGCTCATGCAGCGGCTTTTTCCGTGAGCTGGAATTGGCCCTGGGACATCTCGTCCCCCCCCGCGGAACAGCAACTAACATCTACGAGTGACTCAGGATTTCACGCATGGTGCGTGTGCAAATAAAAAAGAAATGTCATACTTATAGTGGCCTCTAAAGATACAAAAGCCAAACTCAGGGAAGCTTCATGTGATTGTCTCATATTTCATTATGAGAAAGTTGATTTGTCAACCTGTCAGGTTTAAATCGCATAACATCTGCGATTTGTCCAGCCCGAAGCAGGAAAACGAAGCATATTTCTATCACTAATACAGATGAATGTGTGGTGGATAAACAGGTCTGGCGGGGGCGCGTGAGCGACACCGGTATCAGGTCACAGCAGAAGCCCTTATAACCAGCCTGATGCCCGTCTGCTCGTCTCTGGCATCTGCAATCCTAAGCTATTTACTTTCATTAAAAATTCCTGGCTGGTATTAAAAAGCTTTTAAATATTAGAGCTGATTATAACTGTGCCGCATAAATAATTGATACCATTTACATAATACGGGTCACAACACTGTGGTCACAATTTTCTGCAGTCCGCAGAATAGTCATTTTTTTATAATTATTATCGCTAATAGCCGGTTAATTTTTTGCGTCTGCACCGAGCTCCAGTCGACCGAAATGCGCTAGAGCTGAATTAATCGCTCATGAATTCAAGCAGCTTCATGCATTATGTATCCTGCAGCCTTTAAACTTCTCGACGATACACAAAAAGCTGACAGATCACCATGGGCTGCCAGCTTTTCATCCCGGCTGTTTTAGATTCAACAGCAAAGACGGGCAGATAGCAAACAGGAGGACGACATTGTGTCACAGTGCGGCCAGACGGGGGCGCTAGCCCACAGATCAACAATGAGCTGTTTAGAGAATACCTCTTCTTGCCTTCCCATATCAGTGTGATGCGGTGACAGGTGTGGCACCATGTAAGGCCTGACCTTTGCAGGCTAGTGTCTGCATTTGGCCTGCAGTACCGTCTCCCCTCTGCCGTCTTGTAAACGAGCCGGGGGTTTAGTGAGAAGCTTACGTTGCATTTGACCCCAAGCCCAGCTAAAGAACTGGAACTCCATTCCAATCAGCACCAAATTCACCCTCTGCATCGCTTCGACATTCAGTGTGACTCAGAGTTCAATGCCACCCACCCCCAGTGGACATCCCCCCCCCATTCACCTCATTCTGCCCTGCCCTAGAAACACAATTTCATGGCTGTCACTGAGTAACCCCATGGAAATACCTTTATGTGACAATCTGATATAGACTAGTGCCTTTGTGTGTGTGTGTGTGTGTGGGGACATTTTTTGTGTCCCCATAAGGGAAAACTCAATTTATTACAAATATGTATTTGTCCGGTTACTTATAGTTAAGGTTAGGGCTGGGTAGAGTTTAAGGTTGTTAAATTCAGGTTTTGCCAATAGAAATGAACGATGGATGGTCTGCATAAAGATACGTATATATAAACCTGTGTGTGTGTGTGTGTGTGTGTGTGCCTTGTAATGGTGTTGATGATGTAAGTCAAAATAAATCATCCCTTTTTATTCTGATCCTCGATAAAATTGCCCCCAGAGAGGCTTGGACTTTTAAAAACATTGTTTTGGTGGGTCAGTGTTGCCCATCCGCACATCTTCAACAAATTAATCACAACACAGCACGGCCACAGGCTCCCGTCGTCCGGCGGCCCTAGCACCCGGCCAATCACAGCCGGCGATCTCATTCTCCGCTCTCGCACACCCACGGCTGAGCCCTGACCTTCCCACCTCACCTGTGAGGGATGCTGTTTCTGAACAAACCAGATCCTGACCCTGGTCATACCATGTGAAGGCAACCAGGCCAGGCAGCCAGGCCGATCTGAGGGAGCGTGGCAGGGTCAGGTGGTGTTTCAGATGGCAGACACAGCTCACGCCAAATGCATAGATTAAAGAAAGGGAGTGTACAACGATGAGCCTGCCTTGGTCTTTGACTGCTGGCCGAACATGTCGAATGCATGGGAGCAGGAGATGAAGCCACCTCCAGAGACAGAGGGAGAGAGACCAAAAGATCCAGGCAGAACCAAAGTGAGAGAAGAACCCGAAACTGAAAAGCCACCTTGTTCCTGCATCGTGCCCTCACCCTGGCAGTTAGCTATAGAGCGGTGATGTCAGAGACATATCATACCTGTCCTTTACCTGGTAAATTGGGTTCATAAATAACTCCCCACTCCTCCTCCCCATATTTACAATATATTTGCAGATAATCTGTGAAGAAAATAAGCATTCCTAACTTGCCAGGGCTTTAAATGCTCGTCCGAGAATCAGCATTTTTTGTAGTTTATCCGATGAGGTTCCCCACCCACTCCTCTCCAGCCGTTATTAGCACACAGATCCCACCCCCTGAAAACCAAAACACACACACACCATGACGTCTCAGACGTCTCCATCACATTCAGCCAGTGGGGCCTCTGAGCCGAACTAGATGAGGAACCCGGTTCGGCAAGACACCACCATTTGGCTGGAAGCAGGACACTGGGCTGAAATGACTCCCATCCCCTTGAACTTACAGAGGAAATGTGTTCTGGGGGTTTTATACATCGATTGTGGTTATTTTACTTTTTATTCAGTCTTGCTGCCTAAACAAGTAAAGATCTTCAATGATCCGGGCTTCTCTGCTGGAAAGGCTTTTATTACACAAAAGCACTTCATTTGCGGGAGCGTTTCCCGTGGGGCGGTAAGGGCGTGAACTACACGCGGGACAGGTGGGAGGCAGCCACACCTGAGGACTGTTATCGCCGAGAAAGACGGTCACGGAGCAGATGGAATTAACTAGGTTAATTTGAATAACAAGGGCACTTGGAGGGAGGGGGGTGCTACCTGCAGCACCTGGTCCTACAGACTGTGCCGAGTATAAAATGTCAGAACTAACCCTGCCTCTACAGCAGATTAAACAGTAACATTGATGACAACAATAATGATAATAATACATATATTATATGTATACATATATTATATAACTACATATAAATAAAATTACTTAGATACTTTTGAGGTGCCGTGATGTAGGTTTGAATGCGTTTGAAGATATTTCGCTAATACAGTGTAATGACACGCACACACAGCCGTTTCGCTGAAGCAGCCTTCAGCCGCGGAAAACAGCGTATGTGTGAAGCACCTACCGCAGTACAGGATCAGGAGGCTAATCAGCAGCACCACAGCCCACAAAGTTGAGGACATTCTCGGCCAGGTGCTGGGATCCTTCCGATGACTCAACCTGGGAGACGAAGCCATCGAAGCAAGTTTCCCTGGACGAAAAGGGGATGAGTGAGTGTCACCAGCGCAGGGCCCCCCCGGCCACGGTAATCCCTAAAAACCGCATGTTGTCATCGCTCCGCTGCCGGAGCCGTGGCATGTCAGAAGGAGCGCATCTCCCAGGGATCCGCCGTTGAAGATGCTGCCGAGATGCGGGCTTACAGCGATCCGTGAGATGGCGTAATTTCCGAAGCAGCACGGGCTGCGAAATCTCTGTGCATCAAGCAGGAGGACGGCAGCCCCCACTCTCAGTCAGAAAGCACGGTGTAGCCCCAACGTCTGGATCCGCAACTCTTCAGTAAGGGGGAAGTAGCTCCGGGCTCCAGAAGATCCGGCGCAGGTCGGGAGCGCAGGTGGGAGCAGCACTGCAGATGCGCCGATGTGAAGGGAGTCGAGAAGCGCAACTCCTCGAACGCTGCAAGGTCTAGGCTCAGAAAACGCTTAAAGATACATTATAGCGCAGCAAAAGACGAATAGCATACAGTGCAAGCATACAGGTAGCTGTATGAGCCTTCGCAGAGATTCAGGAAGAGCGCAGAACCAGCGCAAAGTTGCTCACTGAAGTCTTACTACATCCTCCCCGTCTCCGTTCCCCCCCGCCACGCCGAACGGTTGCATTTCTGCCTTAATGTCTTATTTCCTCCAAACACTTTTCGAAAATTATGGCTAATGACGTTTATTATAATTGTCTCAAATAAAACGATCCGTGTATAACACGAATATATATATGGTCGACTCTGTTCATAATGCATTGTGCTTAAATCAAATTTAAACGCATGGCATCATTACCATGAGAAGCAGACAGGGTGAAAGTGTATTTAACTGTGCGTATTTAGTGAAAAAAGAACTGTTCAGACGGATTCAATTACTACCTATGCCGACAAACTGTAATATCATATTATTGCGGCACTTGACCACAAATAATGTCCTTCAGTAGGTATACCGTTTCGCATAATTGTCCTCTGTGGCACGTCAATCCCTTAACTCTGATATCTCTAACCGGGTCGTTAAAAGATTAAAACGTGACATGGGTTTCTCATGCCTTAAAGACGCAGACAAACAGGTGATTTAATTTGGTGAAGTCACAAACAATAGCGTAAGCAGATTGCAAGGGACTCTAACAGTAGGGAGCATACTTAATATACGAACAAAAGGCTTCAATCCCGGTGATCAGGTCCAAATTGCTGCTTTATTCCCACATAAACAGAGCTTCAATGTTTCCAAAAGGAGGATGGAAAGCCCTCAGTTTGATTGGATAACACATGAAAATGCTTTTCTGAGCTATCAAACCCCATATTGAGTCCTCACACATATGTACATTCCGACCTGCAGTTGACCTGCCTACTTTGAAGTTTCTTTGCAGACAGACTCACCTTAATGCATGCCAGTATATCACAGGGCACAGGGAGGGGACACCCTAGACGGGGTGCCAGTCCATCACAGGGGAAACACACACACCCATATTAGCAACGCGTGGGAAATTCAGAGACCCCATTTAATCTGACTGCACTAATCTTTAGCTTGCAAGAGGAAGTCAGAGTACCAGGAGGAACACAGGGAGAACATGCAGCTCAACATTCATGCTGTAAATCTCATGTTTCTGTGACCAGCCCAAGAGGACAACGGGAGCAGCCAGTGCGGGAGAACACTGCTTAGTGATCCACAGTACTGGATTGCGGACTGATCACAGACAGTGATAGGTATATATGGCCAGGCTTCCTTCAAAAGGACATTGTGGTGGGAGCTGTATTAGTGGGGGTGGAGCCATATATGTGGGGGGAGGAGGCAGGGGCACCTGAAAGAGAGGGGAAGTTAAGAAGATTCCAAGGGCCCCTGAGTGAAAATTTGGAACATAATTGGATTGCTTTGGGTTTGGGGCCAATGTGATGTATTTTCACGGGGCCCAAAATCTCTAATGGTGTTCCTTGGCACCTTCCATATAGATGGGGGTGTCCCCGTTAATGCCAGCGACTCCCCGGCCTTTCGTAACATGTGGACATGCTTTACGAGAGTCCCTCTTTATGAGCCACCTCTTTAAGCGCTGGCTTTCCTGAATAAAATACGACCCATTAAATTTCACAGGTGTTTCTCCATCTCTCCCTACCGAGCTGCCAGACGTGATCCCTGCATGGCAGAGCCCCTCCTAGGCTGGTCCTGATGGAGTGAGACCCAGGTCTTGATCTCCTAACACCTCTCAGAGTGGTTACGAGATATCATGCCCCAACAGAGTGAGTCCTGCATGATCTGGCCCTCAGCCCCCAGAGGCAGTAGAGATCACGGGACTGTTTTGGCCACACAGTTTTTTGGGGGACTTTCCCTATGGGACTCCTGGTATTTTCTGAGCAGTAACCTTTCTCATTGTCTCTCCTTTGATCTGTCCAGAAGCATCCAAAGTATCTTTTATCGGTATCGGGGTTTCACTTTGATCTCGTCCCGTGGCACTTTCACTTATCGTTTTACTTTGTGGTTTTGGGAACAGTGTCTGACTGCAGTAAATGCTCATAAAAAATTAAGGCAACTTAAAAAATTGTTCTGGCAGAATGAGACCACTGTGCCATATAGAAGTGAGGTGGCAGTGAACCAGTGATTCTTCCAATCCTGGGTGACCTACTGGGTATAGATCTTTGCAATGTGAGACTTTATTGACAAACTCTAGATTCAGCAATAAGACACTAGACAATCCATTCCTGCCATCACCATCTTTAATGGACTCAATATCCCAAATGAGCTTCATAAAACTCATTTATGACTTTTTATTCTAGTTGCTGACCATTTTCCCACAGGACATAATGGTCAAGCTTATTATTCGCACAGTGTTCAGAGACAGACAGGGAAACGATGGACAAACACAGCGTTCCGAGACAGACAGGGACACGGAATAACACACATTTCAGGGACATACAAGGATACACTGGATGGACTCAAATAAAGATGAGACTCAGAGACATACAGGCATATTATGGACGGATGCAGATGGCTTTCTTCCCTGTGGTTGGTGCTGTGATAATGGAGCCCACCCTGGCTGCATCTCCACGCTGGCAGCAAATCAAAGGCCTTCTGCAGCTCGTGGCTCGGGTGGCTTCGCTTGCAAACATGCCAGCGCCTCGCAGAATGAAAGTCTCCCCGGAATACCGTATGAATATTCCAAGGCTGAGGCGTTGGGGGAGGCGCGCGACTCAGATAAGACTTTGTAAGGATCTGACACACTCCTCCAAAAGGCGTCCGTGCCGCTGAAGGAAATGCAATGACTGACACAGACACATCATGTGACCATGAGTGATGCCCAGCCTCTGTTTACCTCCCCAGACACACACAGTGTTAGAAGGGCAAACCGCTAGAATATCACTGCAGTGTGGCTACTGTTATATTGCTAAGAGAGACATTAATATAAGATGACCTGGGGTGTATTTAATGGCAGCAGTACAAACACCACCAATGCCCTTGGCCTTTTCAGGAAGTTACCCATGGTCAGAAGGAGGTTTTTCACACCGGGAGAGTGAGCGGTCCGCAGACGTTGATTACATTACCCTACCTCCAAGATCATCACGAAAACCTGCCCTCAAGCAGCACGCATCACCAAGAAGGAACGATGAAGCCATCTGCAACATAACACATTTAAACTTTAACATCATATGTATGGGACCAAACTGTGACTCTTCATGGTGTGGAAAAACAGGGTGGACTGAAGAATCCTGCTCTCCTTTTTATGGTTGGCGGACTGACTCTTTAGGGTCAGCTTTGCTCTTTTGTAGGCTCATTGCAGCTTGAAACTGCAAGCTTTCGACTGGCTCTGGAGCACTTAAATACGACGCAGTTGGACCTTGCTCTTTAAAGCAGGATGTTCCACAGCCTCTCCGCAGAATGGTCAACGTGGCGAAATTTAACACGGGATGAAAAACCAGGACTCAGATTGACTGGGCTCAGCAGCCTATACCTTTACAGTGAGTCTCTCCTCCTCATCACTTGGGGAGAGGGTTGGGGGGGATGGGAGCTTGATGGGATCATATTTGGACTTCAGAGATATTAGCCGTGTTGAGTAGTGGATCATTATCCAGAAGCTTCCCTCAGTTATGAGATTTTGTTCAGAAATACAGTGGTACCTCGGTTCTTGAACTCACTAGAACTCAAATTTCTTGAAAGTCGAACAAACTAGTTTGGCCTAGAACTCTATCTGAATATCAGAAGTCGAACCGTGAACGCTGACATAATATAAACTGTACGTGCCAGGAAATGAGTCATACTACAATGCAATTCTTATTTGAATGCCTTCTTCACAAACAGGAAGATTAACCAGTAATATTACAGTAACATTACAGTAACTAACAATAAATAAACCACTAAATTACGTGTACTATTAGAGCATCTATGTCATTTATTTAAACTTTATTTTACCAGGTAAATTAACTGAAAACCAGTTCTCACTGCTTTACGTGATATTCAGGAGAAATAGCAGATTACGCATCAGAACTTCCTGGGATACAATCGTCATATTCTTCAGCCAATAAGGGCAAAGGTGTGTCGTCACGGAGGCAGTTCCAGTTTGTGCAGCCGGGTGAGATGTCGCAATACATCTAACCATAATGCTTAGCATCAGAATCAGAATGCGTTGCTTTAAGCCAGCGCTGTAAGCAAGTCTAACGCACCCAATGACTGCACGGGGAAACAAACTGAAACGCGGACTTAATACAGAGGACTAATAATAACAACCAGAAACAGTTGAATATATGGAGATCCCACAGGAGGTTAACGAGGGGGCACGGCACACGGAAGGGCGGACGATCGGGGCAAGACAGGGGTAATGTTGGAATAAGATCGTTATCATTTTGGAAGCCATTAAGAAAAAAAATCTCTTCTTGTTTTATCCTGTTAATTTTGTATTTAAATGCTAAGAAAAAAACATATTTAGGTGTAATTTTGGGGGGCCGGGAACCAATTAATTGGTTTTCCATGATTTCTTATGGGAAAAATTTGATCAATACTTTAACTTTTTAGGATTCAATCCGGAGTCCGGAACGGATTAAGTTCGAGAATTGAAGTACCACTGTATATCATATCCTTACTAAATGCTACGTTTGATTCTATCAGGTGATATATGTTCACAGACAAGGTTGCCTTCAAAAGTGTGTGAAAACATTGATTCCAGAGAGCTGGTGATGGCTTGAAGGACACTGGCCTCCTCAATGTCATGGTAGATGGGGGCCATGTTGCAGGGGGTGTCACAGGGATCATCAGCATCCCATGCAGGAGCCATCTGGGGGTGTGAACCCATTCATGTACCGTGCTACTGTTAGACATTTGAGGTGGGTCATCTTTTTCTATGGATTCCAGAGAAAAGGGTCCAAGTTTAATATCAAAGTAATCCAGGAGGAGGTGAACATGACATCGAGGCAGATGAGTAGTTTGGAGAGGTCCTGAGGTCATCCGCCTAAAGCTGACCTACAAGAAGATGAAGCGTGAATAAGGGACAATCTGTAAGCAGCTGGGGAAGCAGCCCTCCCCTCCATCCCATCTCGATGTGGGGCCTCTTTATCAGCTGTCCAAAGAAACAACCCACACTGAGGTACACACCTCCATGAACAGCAGACAATAGAAATGCTGGCCTGCAGGGAGCCTATTCATTATCTGCGACAAATGCTCAGCATCTCTTTGTTTTCTTGGTGTCCTTCACACAAAATATTCTGATAATACGTCGCAGCTCTCAGGCTCGAGTCAGACTAACTCCGGTGCTTTGAGGCAAAAATCACCGTTTAAAAAATTCATCGTGGCTGGGGCCGTCCCTCTTGGAGGAGGGCCAAATTCGGCCAGGGGTAACTGAAAAGAGAGGAAATTATCTTTAAAAACAGACTAGAGAACTTGTAAAAAGAGACATATTTGTGTGCAATGAACACCGGGTGTGACAGAACTGACATCTTTGTTTCCTTCATTATGGAGAGGAAGCACTCAGTAACTGGCTTTCTGTGACGGTGAAAGAAATAGTACAAGAGCAGTAAACGAGGGAATTATGCAGATCTGTCCTCAGTAATAATCATTCGTGTGTCCTTCCTGGGAGGCTGCAGCGCTGTTTCCACCACACTCCTGTGCTCTGAAGCTGCTTCCCGTCACACTCCGCTGGCATGAGGCCTCATCTACCTGGAACACAAACTCGCTCTGCTCAGTATCGATCAAATGTCCTGAACTCACCCGGCTGCTTTTTATTTATTTCCAGGCTCTGGAGTTTGGAAACGCTCCAGAAACAGATCAAAGTGCGCCATCAGTCACACTGACCGCGCGCGCCTCTGTAAGCATGAAGCTTCACGGCGGCATGCGACTCAAGAATACGGCAAAACACCAGCAGCTCCTTACTGACACACCAAGGGACTGGTGCATTAACCAGGTCGATCTCACTGCTAAATGGACTTGGCGTGTTTCAAGAGAAGGTCCCGGGCATACATTTCCCAGGTGGGACACGGGGCTAAGGCAGGAGAAACTTTATGTATGAGGTTCTGGCTGGATGGTAACAGACTGGAAAGGGTTCACATCCCAGAAGGCCCAGGGAATCACGAAAGATCTTTGAAATACTAAAATATATGTCCAATATGTACACAAAATAACAGACTTTGATAAATAACTGGTCTATTTTCCAATAGAGGGGAAAGGCTTTGAACAACATATGTGTTTGAACATTATTATATATTAATATCTGTGGGTCACCATGATCCTGTTCTGCATAATCAGTCATGGATGGATGGCTGGATCAATGGATGGATGGATGGGAAGACATCATTCAGGGTATGTAAACCGGTGGTACCCCATAGCAAAGCAGAATTTGCACTTCTGAATGCAGAAGCAGAGAGCAGCAGAGTGTTTAATGCTGAAGCTGCTTAATGAGGAGACTCCGTCCGCCTGGGAGCTGCACCGCGGCTCATGATGAAAACCGCCAGTGCGCTAAAGCGGCCTGACAGGCGGCAGTTAGCAGCCGCCCCTGCACATTCACCGGCGACTCCGTGGGAGGATACGGCACCTCCTTCCTCTGAATGTCAGCTGTGGCATTTAGATTTCATCAGACCAACAGGTCATTAGGTCAGTTTAGACTTCATGTACACAAAAATATGCTACAGCACTAAAGGCTGCAGAATAACAGTTTAGGATAATGTTATTTTCCGGCCACCTGGGTGCTTACAGTTTCCCAGCTGTGACCTGAAAGCGCAGAGGAGGTAAGACAGATCCTGCTGCTCCTTCAGCCTGTTGCCAGCTTCTTCAAGGTGGATGAAACCATGTAGATAAAGATGTGGCAGCTTGGGCGGGAGGGAGGGGCGATGGACCGAGACCCCCGTCCGTTTCTGCTTGACCCCCTTTGGCTGGTTCGTGATGGACTATCGCATTACAGCTATGCTTCTGCAGCCAGCTGTGGCAGCGCAACCACACCTCCACCAGCTCTGCATGCCCCCCCCAGCAAAGAACACTCCCAGTCAGGCCTGAAGTGACTGGAGGGTAGCCTCGGGAACTCGGGGCTGGTCTGAACCCCTCCGTTGATATGGAAGACCACCAATGGGGAAACAGTCCCCTGAGGGGACAACCTTGGGGGACAGCAGAGAGAGGCTGATTCCAGGGAATCCAGTTCAAGCCTGATGCTCCGTGAGAGATACATTCTCTGAAACCAATCCACATCACGGTATTTCCCAGAAGTTTGAGCGTCGGCCTTTCAAGAAATTTCCAAAATCCCACCACCAGAGGCACTGCTGAATGCCACAAGAACACGAAAAGATAAGAAATGAAAGAATAAAAAGCAGATCTTGTCTGTGGCTTAAATGTGAAAATCAAGACGGCAACCATGATGCGAGCAAAGCGGCCTGTCTCAGTCACTGTGGACACGTCGCGGGTGAGTGAGGCAGGAGGCCACCATGGAAGACAGCTCTGGACGCCTCCTAAGCTGAAAGTCCGACTGTGGAGGGGCACAGAACCAATGAGGTGGAGGGAAGCAGCTTCGCCAAAGCCCTGGAAATGTCCAGAAAAGCCCCGTGTCTTTTCACATCACGGGAAGGCGCAGACCTGATCCATACTGACACACCGGGACAGTCTGCCCATTTTCACAGCTGGCTCATGCTGGGTCACTCCCAGATGCAGCACACTCTGTACAGTGGTAAATAAACCCTCAGGGAAAGAAAAAAAACAGCAGTGGGGCAGGGGACGGCCCCATCTCCACAACAGCGGGAGTGTGAGGACAGGGCCGCACTGACTTTACAAATTCACCTCATATCTGCTGGATTTATCTCTGTGTGACCTTTAAAGAAGGGAATGGAGATTGAAATCCCTCTGGTTGGAGCCTATGACAGCCGGTCTGGGGGCTGTAATTTGGGCTTCCTGACGGCAGAGTCGGGCACAGCAGGCACTCGCTCCTGTCACACCTGATTCTGCACGCAATGGGGCGGTGTACTCACCAGCAAGATAACTGTCCAGGGCAGTGCGTTAACCCCGCCAGCCTCCTCCCCCACACACAGCCTGTATCAGGAGGCTGAGCCCGGGTACCTGGGATGTGGAGAGTCTTTAGTGGCCCGGTGGTGATCCACACTGTACGGAGGGCATCTGGGGAACTTGGAGCATGAGGAACATGAAGAGAATGAGAAGCACAAGGAACATGATGAGCAAGGGGAACATGAGGACCAGAAGGTACACAGGGAACATGAGGAGAATTGGCAATGGGGAACCTGAAGAAGAAGGGGAACCTGAAGAGCAAAAGGAATATGAGGAGAACAAGGCACACAGGGAAGCTAAATAGAATGAGGAAGGTGAAGAGCATGGGATGTAGCGAAAGGACACTGCCCGTTGATTCCAGTGATTCCCATCCTTCATGCTGCTAGCCATCACTTCTTTTGGCCATTATTTCTTTGCTTTATTCAGTGCCTTTCTGAATAATTATGAGTGATACTCACCAGCCATATCCCAAATCAGAGAGCAGAACATTGGCAACTGCCAGGAAATGCTTAGCTTCCTTGTGCATCCATAATTTACCAGTGACGTTATGATTTGCCACTGACCAAACTTATTGAGCAACTTCCCTCCCTGGGGAAATCAGAGGCGCAGATGAGTTTCCTGAAGGGGGGAATCCCACTTTCTGCCCAATGACCATCCACCCCCACAACCCCCACGCCAGAGCCAAGAACACCTTCTGTAGTCCCTCCTTCACCTGCAGAGGAATCAATGCTCCCGTTCATCATCCTCCAGGTTGCATTACACCCAAATTATCGATGCCCCAGGACACTGTAAGAATGCCGATAGCTGGGCCCTGTTCCAGGGTATGGTATCCATACTGGATGATTCACAGCGGCTTTGTGGAGATCCAGTCATGTTTAATTCATGACCCATGAAAAATAAACAACGCCAGCTGTTCGCTGTCCATGTTTTTTTCTTATAGGGGGAAAACCTGCCGTTCCTCTGTGCACTTGAGCGATGCGGGTGATAGTGTGTCCGAGTCGGAACCTGATTGGACATCTGAGGTGGCCAACTCTGACCCCAGAAACTCCAGGCACCCCCCTACACACGTCATGCTGCTTAAATTGGCCGATGTCCACCGGCTTGTGAAGATGGATGTCCTCCATGATGAGAAGCTACTGCAGAAAGCGCTGCTCTCAGCAGCTTTTGGGTAGGCGCTCCTAGATGCCCCCCTGTGTTTATATATAGATGTCTCCGCAGTCCCTACAAGTGGATGACTCCCAACACTGCAAAACCCATCTGGGATTGTGTGACTGCTTAGTGATGGGCACCTCGTCTTGAGTCTGGAGAACACTTAGGACCACGGGCTGCTCTTCCATCTTCCACATCTGGCCATCAGCATCTCCACCACAATCCCTCCTTCCCAGGACAGAGCATGCCAGTATCTCTGCAGAAACACACATCAGATGATTCTCGTCATACTTTGCAGCTATGGGCCAAGGGTGGAGTGTTGATCGATCGTGGAGATGAGGACCATTTGTGTGTGTGTGAGAGGGGGGGGAGCATCATGGAGAGAATCAAGGAGAACAATGATCTGCTGCACTGAGCTGCAGTCAGCTTGGAGGATGAAATAAGTCACACCAGCGTAGGTATGTGAGGAGCAGAGCTGATCACACAAACAAAGGACAGCTGGGAACTCAGCCAAGAAGAGCTTCAGCCCTGCAACACCAGCAGTAGAAGGGAGATCTTCAAAGAGGGGAATTAGTCACAATGACAAGGGTGTATTATGTGACGTGCCTGAGGAGTTTCTACTGTGCATTTTGGCATCTGGTCGAGCCTGACACTGATTTGATGGATTTAAAAGGTACAGCAGCACGCACAAGAGCCAGATTAAAATGTCACGATGGAGCTGGGAGTTACAGCTCACACGGTTCGCCTTACATACAGCACTACACAAAAGTCTCAGGCAGTCAAAGGAAATAATGTTCAAATGAACTTCATGTTACTCTACAACTATGAAATTATGTCTGTCAAGTGTGTCATCTTAGCCATTTCATAACCTCTGCTAAAGCCACACCAGTATTTGCAGAAAGTATCCAGCATGCTCATAGCAAGATTAATGAGTGTATACAAACGAGGATAGGTTTCGAAACCGAAGATGTATTCTTATAGTCATCTGAAAAGATATTAGTAACTTATGAAGAAATTAAGAAATTCTTATTTTTTTATTATTTTAGTGTTCTTTTGCATATACAGACGCTCCTCTCCTTACGAATGAGATACGTTTCGAATGGTCGTTTGTAACTTGAAATGTTCGTAAGTCATTACTCAACATCATTTTAAGGGTAAAGAACTAGGATGCTGGGAGTACATATGCTACGCTGCTGCGTGGCGGGAGTAGCGGCCGGAGGTTGTACTATGCGGAATAGGCACACAGAAAAAAAAATTGATATTGTGGACAGGAAAGGGTAGCCCAATAAACACAATTTGGACATATGTCGTATGTCTGAAAGTTCATAAGTTGAAAGCTTGTGAGTAGAGTATTGTAATGCTCAGTTGTGCATTCTGAGCAAATGTACACTTACTGCACAGATAAATAGTTTTAAACATTGTCTTTGACTGCCTCAGACTTTTCACACAATATGATGGGTTTAGCTACAGAATCAGAACTGATGGGGCGGTGAAGGTCCCCTTCCTCCTGCAGTCCTCACACCCCACATGCTGTCATTGCCCTCCTGTGTTTCCCTATTCAACATTCCACGACAGACATTCATTTATAACCTTTGTCTTTAGACATAACAAGGGCCAAGAAAATGCACAGACATACACATGGAGAGTTCCGTCTGAGTAACAGCAGCAGTAAGAAGCATAGTCACCATAATCACCCAGAACTCAGTGAGGCACAGAGGGCAGTTAACGGGAATGTGGACACAGAGGCTGCAGGGCGGTAAACGGGGAACATGGACAAAGACGTTGCAGGGAGGTAAACAGGGAACACAGGCACAGACGTTACAGGGTGGTAAACAGGGAACATGGACACATAGGCTGCAGGACAGTAAATGGGGAATGTGGACAAAGACGCTGCAGGGAGGTAAACAGGGAACACAGGCATAGACGCTGCAGGGCAGTAAATGGAGAACATGGACACAGACACTGCAGGGCAGTAAATTAGGAATCCAGACACAGATGCTGCAGGGCAGTAAATGGGGAATGTAGATACTGACACTGCAGGGAAGTAACCAGAGAACGCTTACACAGATGCTGCAGGGAGGTAAACAGGGAACACAGACACACACGCTGAAGGGTGGTAAAAGGGGGATGCAGACACAGACACTGCAAGGCGGTAAATAGGGAACGTGGATACAGATGCTGCAGGATGGTCAACAAGGAATGAGGACACAGATGCTGCAGAGCAGTAACCAGGGAATGTGGCACATACACTGCAGGGCAGTAAACACAAAATTCAGATGCAGGGGGGCGGTTAGTGGAGAATGTGGACAGAGACACTGCAAGGTGGTGAAGAGGGAATATGGATACAGACACGGCAGGGTGGTAAATGAAAAATGTGGACACAGATGCTGGAGGGCAGTAAATGGGAGATATGGACACAGACACTGCAGGGCAGTAAACGGGGAACATGGACGCAAACACTGCAGGGCGGTAAATAGAGAACACAGACACACATGGTGAAGGGTGGTAAATGAGGAATGCGGACACAGACACTGCAAGGCGGTAAACAGGGAATGTGGACACAGATGCTGCAGGGTGGTCAACAGGGAATGTTGACTCGGATACTGCAGGGCACTAAATGAGGAATGCGGACACAGACACTGCAAGGTGGTAAACGGAAAGTGGACACAGACGCTGCAAGCCGGTAAATGGGAAAGGCGAACACGGATGCTGCAGGGCAGTAAACGGGGAACGCAGACATAGATGCTACAGGGCGCTAAATGGGGAACATGAACGCAGACGCTGCAGGGCGGCAGACAGGGAACATGGATACAGATGCTGCAGGGTGCCAGCAGGTGGTAAACAGGGAACACGGATATCAGCAGACATCGTGGAAAAGTGTCATCGTGGAAACACAGGCCTGGAGGTGAATAATACACTGCGCACCTCCGGCACCTGAGCTAAGCAAATTACACTCACCATGGGCAGGTCACTCCTCCGTGCAGCTGGAGGAGGTGGGGGGAGCAAGGGATCTTGTTACAGCCCACGCCACAGGCACGGAGAACAGCTTTTTCAGCGATGCGAAGAGCATCGAATACAACGCACGGGAGCAGGGCGGGGTCAGGTAAAGAAGTTCCCGCGGACATTACAGGCCATCTTCACCTTCCTATGGTGTGACATTACAGGCCATCTTCACCTTCCTATGGTGTTTAAAATGCATAAAAGCACCACATAGATTTATGTACTGCACCA
>JABFEA020000001.1:9009788-9031331 GCA_019775915.2 Cyphomyrus plagiostoma | reverse complement strand
ATTGGTTGATTAGATAATTGCATTAATGAGAAATTGAACAGGTGTTCCTAATAATCCTTTAGGTGAGTGTATATTTTACACAGGATCCAGAGGTACATTCAACAGAAGAGCCACCTGTGTGTCAATTTGTTCAAACTAATTACCAATAATACACATGATGTTGGCTAATGAGGCAAACAAAATGACATACAGCCATTTGTTTGTAAAGGAGCACACAAGGTACACCCTATAAATGAGAATAACCACAAACTACAGACTAGGTATCTCAGTGCGTGATGTGAGAGAGCAGGTGACAGGGGACCAGATGTGACACACTGTGGCACATCGATGGCCTGCAGCAGGTCCCTTTAAGCACTCCTAGGTGCATCACTCGCCAAAGGGCTGCGTGCATGTGTGTATGTCCTTCCATCAAGCACCGGTCTGATCATCACCCTGGGGCAGAAGCTGCTCCTCTTGGGTCCTCATCCCTGGCATGAATATTTCAGGTGCATTAATATTTAAACAAAAATAAATCATTTTCACATCTGTATATTTCCACTGTTTGCATATGCATGTCAGCCTGGCCTTGGGAACTGCTGGGAAATTATGGGGGTTCTTACAGCTGCTGAGGGACCCTGCAGAGGCACCGCATGTGTCCAGCACACGCATCGGGCGCATGCTTTGTGACTTCCTCTCCCAGTTTTCCCAGTTTCCACACTGGATAACAGCAAGCTGGGCACCGACATCCCGGATGCCAATCTCTCAGCTTTGATGGGTTTTATTATTCAGACATTTATCAGACCTTTTCTGATGCACATTATTGATCACCATAAATAACCTCTACAGTTTTCGTTCCTTCATATTTTGACATCACAAACTGAGAATCACGTAATACGCCAAACCAATAAATGAGTCGCTCGGTCTCTAATAACTCCTTGCATTCAGTGGCTCAATGTGTCATATCTCCTGCTAATTAATTTTAAACATGTAAACATCCTTAATCAGGCATCAGTCTTACAGGAAACTGTCCGACCCTTAACGCCGTTTGATTATCTCTGTGGCACCTGCAAATGTTGCTACAATGTTACAGCAACGTCAAGATAACATGGCAAACGTGATACATACCCCCCCATACTGACATTACTAACCTCTGATCCCAGCTCACCCTGACATTGCTGCTACATGCTGGAAAAACCTGCGAGCCACTTACAGACATAATGACCAGGGGTCAGAGGTGTGAGGGTCGGCTGACATCGCAGTGGGAGGGGCTTTGAGGTTTCTCGCACACATACATATACAAACACAGGTTTGCAATTATATATTTGTGGGGACGCTCCATTCATTTCTATGGGGAAAACCCTACCCAGTCCTTACCTTAAGTAACCAAAAAAAAAAAGAAAAAATACGAGACTTTTGGCATTTTTAGGTTATTTATTGCATTCACAGATCTTTGTGGCGACCTGAAAAATTCTCCCCACAATGTCAAAAAAACACATTATCACATTGTGGGGAACACTACAATGTAATATAAACATAATCCACACACTCACAAATTATGTTTCCCAGGATGCCTTTGAGTCATACTGTCTCTGGTTTCCCACCTTCATGTCCTGAATTTCGGAGACCAGGTGCATCTTCTCTGGGCCCAGCACATATAAACAGTAGATTCAGCTTACCTTCACATGTCCCTTCGCTTAAAACAAGCACGGCTGTTTTCATTGTAAGGCTCCTTTAGTCACCTGGGCAAATAAATAATGACATAAACTGTTAATGAATCATGGGACAATGTGGCGAGCGGAATGTCCCCCAGTGGGAACCCGGACTATCTGTCTCTGCTGTACGCAGAGGGTGCATCTTAAGCGTGTAAAATATTATTCATAACAGTTCAATATTTCTTTTACCGTGCGCCTTAATTATGCAGTCGAACAATAAGAATTATTGCGAGAACTCAGAAGAAAGTAAGACTTCATAAATCTTATATAATTCATAAGCACAGGCATTAACTGGGAGAAAATGTAATGTTTTTTATCAGTAATAGATGTAAGTATGGCCTTTACCTCTTTGGCTAACGCTAATATGCTGATTTGTAACCTGCTCCCACCTATCGTTAGCAGGGGACCAAATTCTCTAAATTGATGGTAAAACATTTAAAGAGCAGCACAGGCTCCCAGTCGTTATGTAATCGGAGCTGTGAGAGTGGTTTGTGCCTGACCCACTTCGGAAATCGATCCCATCTGCATCCCTACCACTGATGGGAATGTCACTGCTATGGGATATTGACTGTAGGTAGAGCCTTCACTGGTTGCAATCGGGCTCGGAGTCCAAATTGCCGCCAAGTGGAGAGAGAGACCTCCCACGTAAATGGCCGTCACTCTGTGACACCAAGGCCTCATCCACTCCGGGAAAACATGAAGTGTCCATTATTCACAGAAACAGCAAAGAGCAGCCATAGCTATCTCTGTATCGCAGCACAGCTTCTGGAAGCATGTCAACGTGGAATAGGGGTTCAATTTCTGACCAACCAGCAGCCCTCCATCCCTCACCTGGCTGTATGGAGAAGCACAGCCTGGACACTTATACAGAGCGCCTCACAGAGACGGCGAGGCATTTCACCCATCAAGGACACTCTGGAAAATACATTCTGCTCAATCCAAGCCATTAGTCCCATAGAAATCCTCCCAGAATGCAGTGCAGGGCACAACGCATCCTCACCAAAACTGAAAAATTCACCCAGTGCTCCAATACTAGATATCACCTCCGCAGCGTAAAAGGGAATTATTATCCAAGCTTATCCATGTTTTACATGCACACAGAAGACACTTAGCTCTGTCTGTAACCTGGACTTCTCTGAATCGGTACATGTGGTGGTTCCAGAAAGATGGGATGGCCTCAATCAGGTACCTACAGGTGCCTCATCTCTGGAATCAACCGCAGAACCTGGTCAGCGCGGTATCAGGCCGCTTCCACTCAGAGGTCAGGGTGAGAGTAAATGACCTTTGACCCCTGGCAGGACCGATGTGGAGAGGTATGTGAACATGGGAATACTATAAAGCAACCGTACAGTGGCGGCGTGCAGTGGTAGTACAAGCAGTCCAATAAGACACTGGTGTTCCCAAAATCATTTTTTTTGCAACACCTTTTGGTGTCAAAACATAAACTCCCAGTTACTGCAGACTGGAAGTTGATAATGAACTTGTTCATTTGTAATTAAAAGGTGTATTTGTACTGTGAGATTATAAATGCCTTGAAACACTTGTGATTCTATGCTTGATTTCTGGGATGCTGCGCTCTGACAGCAGTGGGTTCCTGCACAGAAACGTACTTATGAGATGAATACATCGACACATTCCCAAGCAGACACACATTTTTACATATCATGTTTATGAGACTTTTTTCCCTATTAAGATTCTAGCCTCCCCCCCAGGTCTGAGGTCAGCTGGGCTCACAGGGAGCAGCCTTTATATGATGTTATTCTAACTTGTTTCTGTGGAACAGAGGGGCACATGCATTCCAGTGCTCCTTACATCAAACCAGCCAGCTAGTCCAGTCCCGCTGCTGTTTTCAGATATCACTCCTTGTACATGCACGTCTGTGATCATGTGAACTGTACACTGACAGACAATGGGACAAATGAACAGGGACAATCCCAGTCACCTAACCCCTTCAGCACGTGCCCACACTCCCAGCACCCCCAGCTGGCATGTGTTTGCTGCTAGTTCCCTTATTTCAGGAAAGGGGGGCCTTTCATTTCCCAGCATTCCCACCTGACAGAAAAATGCAGCCAAGATATACCTGACAGCTGTCACAGCTGCACATGGTGCAATGAAATGTACCTCACTGCAGCGGCTGTACTGAAGCTTAGACACTGCTTTTACGTGTGTATGACATGATGTGGTAGAGCACCAAATCACCATAATTCGGAGATAAACAACCCATTTATATGCCAAGAAACAGGATAATGGGTAATGATGGGTGGTGACACCAGTCAACTGGAACATCTTTGTTAGGCCGCGTTTTCCCTTCGATACAGATGATCGAGGAAAGGTATTTTCTACCCATTAATTACATTTGGAGGTAGTAGCTGATATTACTGAAAGCCCGAAGGAGCTAAGGATTCTGGGAAAGGAGGAACATAACCACACTCAGCAGTGGAATCAACAAACCTTCAGGCCACCAAAGCCCCTCCCCCCACCCACTACCCCAGGCCACCTGTCAACCCCCCACTTAACGCAGCCTAATTATCTGCACCTGGGCCCAACTTAGTTAGTTAATGAACCTGGGGCCCAGAGAAGCAATCGACAATAAGGACGTGTGGAGGAACATGGAGACTTCCTGGCACCATCCAAAAACATGATTCAAATGGATATTTGCGCAATTTGATAAAAATAGAAACAATCTCCACAAATTAATAGAAAAACCTCACAAGAATGAAAAGCTGGTTATTCATGGCTTCCGAAACAGGTTGTTCCCGGACATTCATGCAGAGAAACTCATACTGAGAGGTCTGATGATCCTGATGCACAGTAGTGTTTTTCCAGAGGAGATTCTGAAGGTTTCTGAGAAGCATGACCGACGGGAACAGTGGCACTATGGGGCCTAATGAAGGGATCTCTGCATCTGGAATCATCCGGCAAGTTAGGGGGGAAGCAGGAAATGAAAGTGGAGAAGCAGAAATGGCAGACGGACCCCTCTGACTGCAGCATTTGCAACAGAAGAGGAAATAGTACTTTACTTTGTTTAGACTTAAATCTGACTTGAGCTAAATAAAATTGAAGCCACTTCCTTTGATTACTGCACAAGATGTCTGTGGCTTAAGCAGAAAAATTGAAAAAACTGAGTCAACTGAGTTAGTGTTTCCAGGCACCTCCAGCACCATCTTCACTGTGCACCACCCAGTGCTATATCTACAGCCATCTATATCTACGGAAATCATTCACGTAGCTATGATTTCTCCCACAACTCATCTTTAGTTTGTTACAATCTGTGCAGGATCTCTGGAATATCTGCTTAGGATCTTTGGAATGTCACGATTTTAAACTATATTTCATAACTTTCATGCATAAAATACAAAGAGGGTTGTGGCCAGAGTAGTGCCAGTTTTGAACCGTTTCTTACTGCCAAACCCTTTAAGCTCTCAACGTCAGGACACACACTTCCCTTTCCAGCTACAATGCCCAGCATACTGGGTCAGCCGCAGAACCAGTTCATACACAGTCACAGAGAATGCAAGTACAGCCAGAGAACGATTGAGTACACAGTCACAGAAAAGGCAAGTACAGCCACAGTCACAGAGCTGGCAGGTTCAGCTGCAGAGCTGGTGTGTACAGTTGCAAAGCCGGTATGTATGCAGTCATAAAGATGGTGCATACAGTTAGTTACAGAGCCGGCATGCATACAGTCATAGAGATGGCACATACAGTCGCAGAGCCGGTATGTATACAGTCATAGAGATGGCGCATACAGCCTCAGAGCCGGTATGTATACAGTCATAGAGATGGCGCATACAGCCTCAGAGCCGGTATGTATACAGTCATAGAAATGGTGCATACAATCGCAGGGCAGATATGTATACAGTTGTAGAGTCGATGCATACAGCTGCTTTTTCACTCTCTTTGAAATTGACTTTTTGACTTGTAAATGCACTTCAGTGGTTTTGAAAGGAATAGTGGGATTGTCCTGTATTTTGAATGCAAGCCCATGAATCTCTTCCAGAATAATAAAAGCCAGCAGACACGGACACGCCACTCTGCCCTGGCTCATCTTTCCATGTAAATGTTCCTCCAAGCTGTAATCCCTGAGTCAGGCTTTACCAGGGACACTGGGAACTGTGAGTGTGATCCAAGGAAGCATGACCAGATTAAAGTGGAGCCATTCCTCTGCCCACTGAACTTCTGAACCCACATTCATCTCCTCACTCCGATGGCATGACATGGAGTTCGTCAGACAGCGGCCTCATTACAGAATTACAGGCAAAAAATAACACATTCCCTATGATGTCATTACTGATACAATTACGCATTTAAGATGCCTTTTCCAAGTCATACAGGAGCAAAGTAACAGCACAGCTAGTAGAACTGAAGATGTGAAGATGTCACCAATGAAATATAAAATGAAACACTACTCCATTAAAACAGAACTCCCCTGTGAAATATCTCAGACCAATTCACTCAAACTAATTTATAACAGAACACATTGTCATGTGGCCTGGCTTTCCATTCCACATGCATCATTATCTTAAAGAAGTACAGATCTGTTTGGCATCGATTTTAGCCAGTGAGAAGTTCGCAAGAGCTTCACCACCATTTAGGTCCAAGTTGCTCACAGAGAAGACACTATAAATCATTCTCCGGATATTCTCGGAGCTTTACCAGATGAAGAAGATGGATGGGGTGAGGGATTTGATCTGATGTGGAACAGAGGTGCTTTCTGGAGTTGAAGCACCCACCACTTTGTTGCATGTGGTATTTCCTTCGTATCCTTCACATGCCAGCTTAATGGCTGCGATGTTATCGCTGCGCCCTGATGGTGTTTTGACACCTGCTGAATGCCAGCCGGGAGAAAGCGGCGAAGCCTGGTTTGTGCCTCTCACAGCCGCTACCTGTACACCCCGCCAATGCAGAATGAAAAATGTGTTTCCTACCTTCTGAGAAATGGCATTGTGAGCCTGAGACTGAGGGGTAAAGGGGACTCAGATACCCTAAAGCATGCTGGGAAATAAAGAGGAGAGCACATTCCCTCTGGGTCACCGCAAAAATATTTTTTAATGGTTTAAAGGTTTAAAATGCATTAAACGTATAATAACAGATTTTCTTTTATTATTTATGTTATTATTCTCTGGTTTCACTGTGAGACATTTAATTTTCCTTAATCTTCTATTTAGACCCAACATTGAGCAACTATCAACAGAAACCCATTTAGTTGGAGGAATTTCCAAACTGTGTTTATATAATGGCTCTTGGAGACTGTAATGCAGCGGCCTTTAGGTAGAACAGAGGACTGAGCCCATGTCCGTTTTATATCCCTTCTGAAGTGACCCTGACATTTTGACGCTCTTTAAGGAGCTACAGAGCATGCTTTACTTAAATCTGGCCTTTTTAGCAACAGACAGAGGAGGAGATTGATGGAGGGAAAGCCAGCAAGGCGATCAGAAGCCGGACATGGTCCAGCAAGCCGGAGCACCGGACCCAGAAACAAATCGACCCGTCTTCGGTAGAAAACCCCCAAAGGCACCAGAGAAGCAGCAGCCTGGCCAAAGATGCAGGTTCCCAGGACACAATGCTAATAGCAGCTGCATCCCTGTCCTCCAGAACAGTCTGGAGGCTGCTGTTTGCAGATATACTGAGGTCAAATGGCACAAAGCGAATACTAGCATCTATCCCCTGAGGAGCACTGAGTATCCATCTTGTGGTTTATGCTCTCTGATGGCCTGCTCAGTTGAGCCATGTCTGCATTCTCCAGCACAGGACCTGGAAACCACATACTGCACACCTTGGATGCAATAGTCCATATTCACTGCACACTGTGGATGTGATTGTCCGTATTCACTGCATACTGTGTATGCGACTGTCCGTATTCACTGCATACTGTGTATGCGACTGTCCGTATTCACTGCACACTGTGGATGCGACTGTCCGTATTTACTGCATACTGTGGATGTGATTGTCCATATTCACTGCACACCTTATATTGCACGAGGAGGTGTGATGGCTCAGATTCACTGAACACCACATACTGAGCACTGCAAATGCAACATTGTAAAATTAAATTTAGCCATTTTGAGCTGTTCATTCATTTTTTAAGGTGGAGCAGCCTCTCCCAAACAGAAGATGAGACAGCCTACATTCCTGGCAGACATCCTATTTTGACAGCAGACAGTAATTTTTTCTGCACTGGAATCCACAAAACTTGCAGAATGTGCTTATAATCCACATTAATGCTGCATAAACACCCCGATTAATCCCTTCACAGACATTATAATAGTGCTTTAAGCCTCATCCCATGCAACAACTTCCATATCACCTAATTAGTTAATCTTCATAATTCCAATCACATTCCCAACAACCACATCATTATGCGGCATCAAAGTAATATATGAAATCAGGTGACAATGAAAGGAAGACCTTTTCTACAGTGGCATATGACAGGGGACCATCCAGGTCTACATCTGTCCAACGGATTCTGCCATGTCTCCGGTCTGAGCCCCCAATTGGCTGATGACAAATGATTTAGATGAAAGTCTTTGAGAAGCAAGATTCCCAACATCATGATCAACACTGAGGCTACATAGGGACAGTACAAGATTTGATTAAGCTCAATCAACCTCATTTGTTATTAAGGACGTGGTCCAAAAAGAAATTCCGTAATTTGTTCAGGCCGAGGAACATCTCAGGAATGAGCTCACCTTTTGATTTCATCAAAGCTTACTGTCATGCTACATCTGTATATCTGGAAATGCAGGTTTTTGCCCCTGTCCTGTCCTTGTCTGATAGGAATTCTGGAGATGGTACAGTCTTTCTGTAGAAAATGTCAAATTTTGCATTCAGTTTGCTTTGTTCAATTGGAAACAATATTATTGGCAAACATATCTAACTTGCAGGTTCTGTCTCAAAACGAACTGCAACAACAAAACTAAAGGCAAAGGACAGTAGGATGTGGAGACATTGAGGAAAAGGTATGAGAGATATGGAGAAAAGAGAGGTATCCATCCTGTCAACAGTAACACAGCTACAGTCAGAGGACATATAGGACAAGGTATCCAAGACACTCATATGTACCTTCTACAGCCTGAATGACAAATGACAGTTCCAGTGACCTTTAAGTATGACAATGTTAAAAGCACACCTTAGACATCCAGCTTCACTAAACCACATTTTAAAGAGAATTATTCAAGAATCAAAGGTACTTTTTGCCATTCACCAGATGCAGTCCGCTGGAAAACCAGCCGAAACCCTGCTGAAACATTTCATTACAAATTGATTTGATATTTCAAGACCAAGCTGCTATTCACACAAGCCTTCAAAAGGCAGCGTCATTAGAAGTGCTGGTGCTTATACAAGCAGGTATGGAGGAAGTTCTCCAAAGGAAAACTGCTGCCATTACAGGGCCGTGAGCTTGAGCACAGGTCAAAGGGAGATGTGCGCATTGGAAGCAGACCGTGCTTTTACTAAATGAATAGTAAAACCCAAGTGGTATAAATGGCTTCCATTATTCGCAAGGCACTTTGCATAAAAGCATAAGTTAATGAAAGAGTAATGATCTATCATAAATATTACTGAAAGAAAATCACATTATCTGCAAGGCACTTCAGCTGTGGATCTAATCATTCTAATCTTTTGATACTATTAATTGCTATTTCTTGCACAGTATATTAGAATCATTTAGAGTTGTTATATAGATACTCTAGAGTGGAGCAAGGGGGAGGCGGTAGGGTAGACTATCCCTGGGCAGGTCAAAGTCTGGTGAAAATGACACTCCTTTACCCTATTTCACGTTGGTCTGTTCACTATCCTGCGTCTTTGAGGCACCATGACTGTGATGGAGAAATGACCTCAGCTAAAAGACAGCTTCCCCAAAGGAAAAGCGCCCCTGCTAACACTAAACCCTAACCCCAACCTCCTATCCTCCAATCCCTAACCCCAACCCTAACCTCAGAAGTAAACATAGCACCGAAGACCAAAACGAACAGCTTATATCCTTGTCAGCAGGTCATGATCCCCGAATCTGCAGAGACAGTGTGCAGAACCTTTCATTAAAGACACTGAGAGAGAAACAGAAGCAGCCCGAGGGGGGGAGGTGGTGCTCATTTTTTAAAGACTCTGGTCCAGAGGGACTCAATCTGAGGCCAACAGACCAACAAACAAGCTGTGTGGCCAGCAGGTACTGCAGCGCTAAGGGGCTACGCTGTTGGATACCGGATGCGCTCGCAGCATCATCAGGACTGGCAGCGGCCTGGGTGGTCCCAGCACAATGAGAGCCTAATACAGTAGCAGCCATCTTTGAAAGAAAGGTCAGGATGGCAGTTAATCAAAGCTTGCCATTACAGTACGTAGACGGGATGAAAGGAATGGCGAGAGAAGCACACTGTGAGCACTGCTCTTTACGGCATTGTGAGGAGGCAGCGGGAGCCCCTGCAGTCTTTGTGTGCATGCAATTAATGATTCACATAAGCTGTATCTCTCACCGCTGGTGGGACCATGAGGACAGAGACACCCTCCCCCCATCATGTGAATGACACCCATATAGCATTCAGAGGTGACAGGACGGCTCCATAGATGCTGCACAGGCCAGCAATCTGGAACGTTCCAGCCTGATCCACCTGCCCGGGATCCCACAGCAGCATCAATGATGAAACGGAACTTAAAATGGAGCCCAATTTGGCTACAAATCGGGTTTTCACTGAGCTTTGAACTGATAGCATGCGTTTTTTTAATTAATCACATAAATTCTCTTCCAAACTCCATATCACAGAAAAAAAATGGTTTCCAGGTGTTCAATAAGTACCTAACTGTAAAGAGAGAGAAGAAAAATCCCTTGTTTTTTTGTACTGTGGATAGAATATTAAGAAATCTAAAAACGCAACATGGAGCTCAGAGGAGCGGGTTAGCTTGCCTACAGCCTAACATACCCTCATCGGACATTTGAAATCCCCCCCTGCGTTCTCCTGTCCAGCTGACTTCACGCTTTCCTTTATTCAGGATTTTTGCGCCTGTAGGTAGTAACTAGCTAACTGCACTCCCGTGGAGCCAGAACAGTACCAGATATGCAAATGAAACCACATTACAATGAGCAAAGGAACATTCTTCATCATATAAACTCCTTACTCTTTGAATATTTCAGTAAGCATTATAAGTCATCTTAATAATGGCGGTTTATGACTGTCCGATCCTGCAGTACGAGTGTCCTGCAACCCAGAAGTAACTTTGTGAGTCTTTTTAAAATGTTATCAGTTTGCTGTTAACCACAATGTTTACAATCCTTCTCTTGCAAAAAAGAGGACATGAGCAGCAATTCTCTGAGATTTTACTTCTTTGTTGCTAAGCCTGCTGTCTCAGTTCTGATCGGGAAGACTGTAAGACAGAGGAAAAGGACTGTAATGGGCATGCAA
Organism: Cyphomyrus plagiostoma; assembly: GCA_019775915.2. Classification (NCBI taxonomy): domain Eukaryota; kingdom Metazoa; phylum Chordata; class Actinopteri; order Osteoglossiformes; family Mormyridae; genus Cyphomyrus; species Cyphomyrus plagiostoma. The sequence goes on along the minus strand of JABFEA020000001.1, from coordinate 9,020,248 downwards.
CTTGTCTATGGAGCGTGACATGGGGACGGAATGGGGAGAAACAGGACAGATAGCTGACGATGATCTCTGCCCCGTCCTCTTTACTCAACTGCCCAGGCTGATGGTGGTCTCTGCCCCACCCTCCTGACCTAATTACCTGTGCTGGCGACGGTCACTGCCCCTTTCTCCTGACCTGACGGTGGTCTCTGTCCCGTCTTCCTTACTTGACTGCCCAGGCTGATGCTGGTCTCTGCCCTCTGTCCTCCTCACCAAACTGCCTGGGCTAAGGGTGGTCTCTACCCTCTGTCCTCCTGACCCGACTAGCCAAGCTGATGGTGGTCTCTGCAATGTGCTCCTAGCCTAACTGTCTGGCTGATGGTGACATCCGCCTCAAAAAAATTTCCACCTTGAAATAATAATATTGTTACATTACTTGCCTGAAACATCTCAATTGAATCTGTTAAAAAGATTCTATAATACTAATTAACAACAATAATAATTTAGAACAATTCTTTTTCATGTGCTGAATATTGTACGCAGATATAATTAGAAGAATTGAATAATCAAACAGTGTTATAATGCAGCTGACATTTACAGAGTAAACAGGCTGACTAGTCACAGGTTGAAACTGACTGTACTGCCTGTCTGATCTTTATAAAGTTGCAATTCTGCAGTTTGAACAATTTTAATACTGTCTGCAGGACTTTTGAATGAAGATGGAGGCAGACAAAAGAGGCTTCCAAAGAGTGCTAAATGGATATAAAGTCCCTCTTGAATAAACCGCTCTCACCCATTAATATAAGTTGACAACATTACAGGCTTTGGACAGACACAGACTACACTTCAAGGAAGGTTCCTTAGATGTATCCAGCATCCATTAAATGAGCAGAGGCAGGAAGAATGTTTACACGCAAAGCAGGAATGTTCTTTCCACAAGGAAGCCTCTGGCAGAGGAGTTTGCAGATCAAATGCAGGAGCTGCTTGTAGCTGCTCAGAGATGGTCATCAAAGCTATGCTCACTCACATTCACACTTCAGCAAAACAACCATAATAGATCTTCAGCAGGTTTGGGAGAGGTAAGCTGCTGCTGTCTCGGGGGAAAATCATCACGAGCCGGTATTCATCAGGACAATACCCAGCATCCATCAAGATAGAACCTGCAAACCAGTAACCGTCAGGACAGTACCTACAAGTCATTATCCGTCAGGACAATACCTGCCAGTCAGTATCCATCAAGACAGAACCTACAAACTGGTAACCATCAGGACAGTACCTACAAGTCATTATCCATCAGGACAATACCTGCCTGCCAGTATCCATCAGGACACTACCTGCCAGTCAGTATCCATCAAGACAGTGCCTGCAAGTCAGCACATATCAGGACAGTACCCATGAGATAGTACCCATCAGGAGAGTACCTAAAAACCGGCAGCCATCATGATAGTACAGTGGTACCTCCGTTCTCAAATTCATTAGAACTTGAATTTCTTAAAAGTTGAACCAACCGGTTAGAAAAAATGACCTAGAACTCGATCTGAATCTCAGAAGTTGAACTGTGAATGCCGACCTAAGATAACTTGTATGCACAGGGAAATGAGTCACGCTGCACGTCTCTCAGTGGAAACAAAGGGTAACGCTTTAGTCTCAGCCTCGCATTTGCTGTGAGAGCATCGTACATGTTTATATACTAGCTGAATACATATATTCAGACAGTAAAAATACATTTAGACAATGACAGACAGTAACAGTAATTATTATATAATAAATATATTTAAAAATAAAGATTTCTTATTAATTATTTTAATATTAAAAATAATTCATTAATACATTTAATTATAATAATATTGTCGTGCGGAGTGAGGACAGAACAGAGACAAAGGCGCAGATGTCAGGGTATTGGGGAATACAGGGTTTAATTAAAGGCAGGCAAAATGCAGACGGACAATACAATGACCAGACTGAGGAAACAAACTGAAACATGGACTAAATACAGAGGACTAATGACAACAACCAGAAACAGCTGATCACACGGGTATTCCACACCCGGTTAATGAGGGGGCGTGGCTCACGAAAAGAGCGGACGATCGGGGCAGGACACATTGGGACACATTGGGCTCTTGTTTTATCCTGTTCATTTTGTGTTTAAATGCTAAAAAAACATATTTAGGTGTATTTTTTTGGGGCCGGTAACCAATTAATTGGATGTCCATTATTTCTTATGGGGAAAACTCAAACTTTTTAGGATTCAAACCTGAGTCCTGAACAGATTAAATTTGAGTTGTGAGGTACCACTGTACCTGCGAGCCAATATCCATCAGGTCAGTACCTGTGAGCCAGTATTGATCAGTACAGAACCTGATAACTAATAATCCAACAGGATAGTACCTGCAAGCCAGAATCCATCTGGACAGTACCTGCAAACCAATAACTGCCAGAAAAGTATCTACAAACCAGTAATCATCAGTACAGTACCAGTACAGTACCTGAGAAGCAGTAACCATCAGGATAGCATCCACAAATTAGTATCAATCAGGACAGTACCCACGAACCAGCATCAGTCAGGACAATACCTGTGAGCTGTTATCCATTAGGACAGTACCTATGAGTCAGGGTCCATCAGGACGGTAGCTGTGAGCTGATATTCATCAGGACACTACCTGTGAGCTAGTATTTGTCAGGACGGTACCCATGAACCAGTATCTATCAGGACAGTACTTTTCAGCCAGTATCTATCGAGCTATTATATGTGAACTAGTACCAGTTAGGGCAGTACCTATGAACCATCAGGACTGAACCTGGGAGCCGGCATCTATCAGGACAGTATCAATACCAGTGAGCCAGTGTCCATTATCACAGAACCAGTACCTGTGGGCCAGTATCCCTCTGAAGTGTTACCAGAACCACTTTCAATTAATGACATCAAGAAGATAAAAGTTTAAGTCAATTAAATTGTTATTTGCATTTTTGTTAACAGGAGTCAACAACAAATCCGTTTGTAAATAAGAAAACGTTTTTTGAATTAGTACCTTTCTGCCTGCATTGTGTTTTAAACAACTGAAGTAGCTTGTTATCTATTTATTAATTATTCTTTGAATTCTGCTCTCAGGATAAAACTCATTTACATACATGCAAATGAGGGTTGCCAAAGCAGCTTTCTGTGGGTAGCTTTCAGGTGAAAATGAGTAAATAAAATTAATAAAAGCCCTCATCCAGCATCTACCGCCTAGGATTTGGCAAATGGGAAATTACTGTTACATGTAAATCAGCATTTATTCAAATGATCACACAATACATTTTTAAAATTTTAAATGAAAGAAGCGAGCTGTGCATCAAATTACTAGTGTGACACCTTAATGAACTCCAGCTGTATTGTGTAATATTAGGGCAACGCTGGATACAGATGGTCGAGCAGTAAGTATAATAAATTATATTTGGTGTAATACATTAATTTTTGTGAAAAATTTGTATACCCACAAAGAATTATTTTCAGCCATTGACAAAAGCATTGACCAAACCAAGCTACCAGTAAGGATACAAAATGTAACTTCCATCTTGGCAGCCTGCATGAAGCTATGGATCTGAGTAGTTCTTTAGTGAAACCTGGCAGACCAGCATGGAACTCAGTAATGACTCTGTTTCTCACACAGTCCTTCTGTTTCTTTGTAGAGACACACAAATATTACTGTACATGTCCAGGCTCCCAAGCTGCTGGTTATGGTTCTGATCTGGAGCATGGAGCCCGTCCTCCCCACCTGCACTCCTACATTATTGACATGCACAGTGATAAGACAAAAAGCCCTCCAAATGGGCAGAGAGTCGAGAAAAAGTGTGGACTAAGTTAGAGTCACGGAGAGCTCGCGGAGAAATGGATACCGCACCTTTAATCATATCCGATTATCCCATTTTTAAGAGGGAGGGTCAGACAGGGAGCATGAGATCGTGGGACAGAAGAGCCTGTAGGAAGTGGTAAGCACACGGACACAGTGAAGTCTTCACGGGACACGGTGGGTCGTCGTTATTGCCACGGCCCCGGGCGTGACGCCACATGGATGCAGCCTACGATTTGTCACTTTTCAGCTGCTGAGCCATCGAGGCCATGTTAACCTGTAAAGTACAAACTGACTCTGCTCTGATTATTTCTGCAGGCGAATCTGACTTTTTTGTAGAGGATGAAACATTCCCCCCTTCATTTTTTGTGCCTCTTAAAATTCAGCTATATCTCCCTGAACATGATATGAATATTAATCAAACTGGGGCCTAATATGTACTAAAAGGAGATTCAGGTGCTGCCAAAGTAATGCCCAGCCACATACCAGTGTCACCCTACAGAACCAGCACACACACCCTACACAGGACCAGTAAACACACACCCTACACAGGACCAGTAGACACACCCCATACAGGACCAACAAACACACACCATACCGGACCAGGATACACACCATATACAGAACCAGCATACACACCCGATACAGGACCAGCATACATACCTGATACAGAACCAGCATACACACCCTACACAGGACCAGCATACACACCCTACACAGGACCAGCATACACACCCGATACAGGACCAGCATACACACCCTACACAGGACCAGCATACACACCCTACACAGGACCAGCATACACACCCTAAACAGGACCAGCATACACACCCGATACAGGACTAGCATACATACCCGACCAGCATACATACCTGATACAGGACCAGCATACACACCCTACACAGGACCAGCATACACACCCTACACAGGACCAGCATAAATACTTGATACAGGACCAGCATACACACCCAATACAGGACTAGCATACATACCCTACACAAGACCAGCATACACACCCTATACAGGACCAGCATTCACACCCTTCACAGTACCAGCTTCACAGTAATACAAACAGTTTTAACAGACAGTTTTAAATATAGATGGTCTTTCTATGTACTACTGACATACACATTTGTCCCTGTATACAAATCTATTCACAGAGCTTTCAAAATACCCACTTCATACACTTAAAATCAAAAATACACTCAGTGCCCAGTCAATTACACATACCTGCTTGTTAATGCAAACAGCCTGCTCATCCAAGCAGCCAATCACTCGGCTGCAACTGAATAGATACCGACTCACACAGACAGGGTCAGGAGACTCACTGACTGCACAGTCGTCTGGGACACCTGGCCTTTCCAGGCTCCTGAAGCTTACAGAGGATGGTGCAATAAAGCAAAAATATTTTTCTGTCTGAAAACAATGTTAATGAGAAAAGTCAGAAGATAATGGCCGAAGTTGTGAAAGCTAGGTGGAAGATCGCAAGTGCAAAAAGTACAGCAGAGGTGCGCAGAAAGGAATCCCTGAACTGACATTTTGTCAAAACTTGAAGTCGTTCTGAAACGACTAGCTATTGCATCCAATAAAATGGGCAGGGAAAGTATCTATGTTTTTTAACACAAGTTAATGAAGCATGACGCTGACTAAAAACATAATTTAAAATTATCTGATACTAAAAGCTGACCAACCCAAAAATGGTGCTAGATCCCATCATGTGTACTATTTCCTGCCATGAGGGAAAATGACAGCATGGAGACCATGCTGAGGTCATCTTCTAACCAATGGGAGTTGACATTCTGCAGTGACCACACTCAATCGAGCTATAAAAGGGGCCTCATTTAGGTGAGGGGGGTTCGCTAATTAAGGTGCCAGTGCACAAACAGGTTACTCTACCTAATGAGGAGAATAATGTGTTTGCATATTTAAAATTCATTACATTTCACATCAGTCTTTGAGCACCACTTCAATGGTGTGTACAAAGATCATACAGAGGAAGCATTTCAAACACTGAACATATTCAAATCCTGTGAGCTCATCATGAAGCACTTCACAGAAGATGTATTATTCACCTCTGACTAAAGTGGTAAGCAGCCTTAACTGTGAAACAGGAGTCCTTCTTAACGTTAAGAGACTTGTGAAGCCACAATAAGGGAACTGTCTTTCAGCTTTCAATATGATATAGAGAAATGAGTGAAACTGAAAAAGCCAATAATCAGAGGTATGATGTTCATACACATCACACATGTTAATCTCCCTTTGTGTGAAATATGATATTGCTATATTGTGAAGGTTAGAGGAAGTTGTGTGTGTTTTTACCATTTTCCTTTCACCATTTCCCTTAATGAGTATCAGAGAGTGAAACAAGACTAAATGGTTTGGGAACCTGTTTAAACTAATCCAATTCACCCGGGCCAGGAATCTTTTGCTCATGGACTGGTTCAAGTAATTTCCTCCTCCTGTAGTAGTCTTCATTACAATTTTCCCTCAGACGGCAAGCATTGAGACCTGTGTGTGTGAGTCTGGGTAGTTCGAACAGTGTGTGACTGACAGCTGAAACACGACACGGTGGTTCGTAGACGTCCGTGATTAAAGTGAACTTAGAAACCCAGCGTATGTTCCTTGTATTGCCATGTGGCTGTAAGTTTGGAGCAGCCCAAAAAAGGATGTGAATTTGAGAGTTTTACAAGATATCAGCATTTCTTATCTCTGATAGCATCTGCAAGCCTCGGGAAAAACAGATCTCAACCTGTTCTCCCCATCAGGATACTTCCTTGTTGCCTCTAAGCATTCTGGGTAAATGATGTGCAATTAAAACCCAGAATGCAAAACTGAATTATTCTGATTGTGCCAAGTGAAAGTTACAGTCAGCTACACAGCTTGACATTTTTATAACTCATGCAGAAATGCCTGTCTGTGGGTCATTTTCATCCTCCCTGGTGGTTCAGGATGGAGGCCACAGTCACTCAAGCTGTCAGAAGGTATTAGCTGTCAGAACCTGTGAGGTACTTCATCTACAGTTGGCTGCTGCCTTTAAATCTACACATGTGGTGCTGTGGACTTTCACAAATAGCGGCTCCAGCCATGACCCTGCCCTCTCATTCTACTCTTTTGTTATTTAAAGAATACACAACCAGAGATGAAGCATGCCTGTCTAACCAAGTGGGCCAAGGCAAGCAGAGGTTCTGAGGAGATGAACTTCAGACTGGTCCAGTCAGCCCGGCCTCTTCAGACTGGTGTTATCTTTCTCATTTCAGGCTCAGTCCCAGTAGAACTAAAAATCTCAAAAAGAAAGTCTTACACCATAACTAGCTCAGGGTCATGGAATAAAGCCTTACCAGTCTGCATTAATTCAAAACCCTGTTTTTCACAAAAACCTTATGCTTTTTATAGCATTATAATAATTGGATGATCTTAGAACTCCAAGAGGATCAGTAAGCAGGTAATGAAGCAGTTTTCCTGTGTCTTTGCGCCGCTTTTCATTTCATTCCCACTATGCAAGCAAGACCACTGGGGTTTTACCCAATAATTTACAAGAACTGGATTCAACAGGATCACCAAAGCCAGCATGTCTTGATTTGGAGTTGCATATAAATGTTGAACCAGTGGGAGATTCTGCAGTGTGGTATTGCTTTTCAGCCAAAAGCCAACAATGGCATCGGTGCTTATCTTCTAAGCGAAGCTCAATGAATTTCAGACCACCATAACAGTTCATCTGAAACCATGTTCTTTCCTGCTCATTTACACAGCACATTTAATTCATTCAGGTCAGCAGTGTAACCAATCTCATCTAATCAAATCCCCGTGTCAGTCAAGAGAGCTGGGGGAAGGCAGCTCAGTATCTGGGTGGGTTAAGGTTAGGGTTAAGGCACCTCAGTACCTAGGTTGGTTAAGGTTAAGGCAGAGTGGTGAGAGATCTGGGTGAGTCTGATGATGGAGGAGAAAGTGATCCACAGGCATCACAAGCACATCCATCAGCTCTGAGCCAAGCATGAAGAACATGTGAGGATTCTACAAAGCGAACACCTGACGCTTTCCTTTGGGCAGAAACACACCACTGGAGAACAGCCTCAGCAATACATTATTCATTAATCTCTTCAGGTACAAAGGACGAAACCTGAGGATGTCATGCAAGCTTTTCAGCTGAGCGGCGGCTTTTCATTCACTATTATCTCCCTTCAGTTATCATGAGTGATCTCACCATGTCCCTTCAGGACCCAGCTGGTCCAAAGGCTCCACAGAGAGTCCCCGTGAGTGTGGGGCACAACCGAGTGCAAATAGTTCTGCTTGAATTCCACTAGGAGAATCTTCTTAAGTAGGGGAGCTCAGAGGGGGGGTGGGGGCTGGCAGAGGCAGCTGTAGACGGATGGCTTTTTTGGAGGGCAAACTGAGAAGTGTGCTGCTTACACAAGCGCCATCTCTCCAGGGTGCATGAGGAGATGCTGGCCTTCATCCTGTGAAGTTTAAATGTGAATTCTGATGGGCCGCTTATCCGTATGCTGGGAGCTTGTATCTGCACCAACACACACACGCAGACACACACTCTCGTGCTAGAAAGCACACCAAAATTGTGTATGTATGTATATATAATTAATCTGATACAGGATCAATTTATCAATTCCATTGCACAAGAAATATGACGCTGAATACATCGCGGATTAACACAATAAATGAATACGAGTGGAAAACCAGGCAGATGTCAAGTTTCAGGTGCCCTCATGTTTTATTCACTTTCTGTCAAGAGAAAGGAAGAATACGTCAAAACACGGGGGTCTTCGCCGCAGCTACAGCTAATTTGCTTACAATTGGCTCGACTCAGACTTGCTTCGATGCATGTTAACTTGGCCAGCTGATCCATAGATGCCATCGAGCTAGAACTAGCATGATGCTCCTCCCCATGGAGGCTCGAGCAGGTGAAGCTTACTCGTTTAGAGAGCCACAGGAGTCGATTCCCCCCCTTCCCCCCAGTATGGTCAAATGAACATCACAACGCTGTCACAAGACGTCATACGGTAGTGGGGGGAGGGGGAATTGAGTGACACAGGTCTGCTGCCAAAATAAGCACAAAGCATTCCTACCCTTAAAATGTATGCCCTGTACAGTATATTGCTGATATGTAGCAGGGCCAGTACCACGGGAGAAGAATCCCGTCACTGTAATGACTAATATTATCTGCAGCTCAGTGGGCAGCATCACACTGGGTGACCTTGTGATGAAATTACAGCAACTTCCTGGTTACTACCTGCTTTGCTCTATGCACAAGAAATGCATGTTCAAGTGATACCGTAAAGAGGGACAAAGGAGCCAGAGAGATGTTAGTAGTCTGGCATGAAGGATCCTCATCTACGTTAATGGATCTATTAACTCTTAATTATTATTAATTATTAATTACTTAATTACTATTAATTATTATTATACTCTGAGCTCTTTTTCCTTTATAAAAAAAAATAATAACCTGCACTTTCCCAAGAGTTCCAGGTGATTAATACAAAAGCCAGAATCCTCGAGTGACGGGGCCCCATCTGATGGACCTATTTGTACCATGCAGTCAGATACGGCCAGAATATACCGCGATATGAGGAGAGCACACAGCATGGGGAAATTAATTAGGGTGTCCATCAGGAGTGAAAGTTCGCTGAGGTAGCACCATTCCACTGGGCCTCCAGCAGGCCTGATAATTGGAAGAAGGGAAAGACATAGAAAGGAAGAACTGGAAGCATGTTTGAAATTATTAGAAATGATATAGAACTGTGGGGGTATAGAAGTTGTGGCAAAAGCTAAATTTGGATATGACTGCGATTTTTAACACATTCCTTAACATCAGATATATACAGGCAGCCCATCATAAACTGACTTTCACTGGCAAGTTAATACCAAACAATATTGAGAGGCAGAGCTGTCGAGGAAGTAGATCAAGGACCAAACCGGAACCAGGTACAACTGGGATTTGGTAAGAAGGTCCACCACATACGGGACCTAGCACAGTATGGTTCACAGGCACTGCGAATGCGTCGTTTGTGATGCTAAGGGACAGAGCAGACAGGCATGGTCGAGGGTTAAAGGACAGAAGAAAGGCACAGAGATGGGTGATGGTGACGGCAGTGTGAATGCTCACTGACAGCCGCTGAAACCGGTCTGCGACTGCCGACGACAGCCTGGCACCTACTGACAAATGGAAGGAGACACTTTGACAGAGCAATCCTCCTGCAAGCCCTCGGAGGCCTTCAGAGTAAGGGGAGGAATACGCTGGCTGGTAATTCACTTCATATTTCCCAGACACAGGGATCCTTGGAAGGATCAGGCCACATGGGACGACCCAGGAGACGCCTTGGTGGACTGACTGCAGTTACCGGCCTGGGGGTCCGTTTGGATTTAATAAAATGCCCCTGTGATCATGGCCTGGAAGCAGGTAACAAGCAATTAAAGGTACATGCGGCAGTCGTAAATCGACCCTCCCGAGCAGCAGCTCATCCTCAGTTGAGAGCGGTAATTACAAGCGTCTATTTGTTAAGGGGTCAAGCGATCTGCTGAGTACGACGATGTGAATAATCACATCTCAGCGGTTTGTTGTCAGGAGGAAAGATACCTGTTTACCCATCGTTTCCTCGCCATTTCCACACCGTTTCTGCATCGTTTACCCAATGTTTCCTTGCC
>JABFEA020000001.1:8959745-8998843 GCA_019775915.2 Cyphomyrus plagiostoma | reverse complement strand
TCGTAGCCCCCCCTCCACCCCCCCCCCCCCCCCGCCCCCCCCCGGCGGCCCCCCCCCCCCCTAACATGAAGCAGAGTCCGTAAGCACCCCCACCCATGCGGCCAGCACTGCCCCACAGTGGGGAGTTTAACCTCCTCTCCTGCAGCAGGATTTCACTAACATCCAGTCTTATGAAACCTGGCAGAAGGATGAGTGACCAGTTTTGTAATGTGCTGTACTGACACCCCAGCTCACCTCCACCAGCCAGACTGACCGCCTGACACATGGCTGGGGGGCACGATACGGGACATGGCAGCTTTTCAGGGCCAAGTCCTCAAACCTTGGATGCTCTGTGCCTTCCGACCACCTGCAGAAAAGCAGAAGCTACACACAGGAGATGCAGACCAGACCAAGATTCCTTTGGTCTTCTTGGGGAGGCCTTCACAGCATCAGATTGGATTAGGACCCACTGAGATCTGAAGGTTGCTGGTTCAAATCCTAGAGCCAGCAGTGTGATTTCATCGTTGGGTCCTTAAAAAAGGCCCTTAAACCCAATTGCACCAAGGACAGCTGCCCCTGCTTTCTCTAATGTATGTTGCTTTGGATAAAAGCATCTGCTAAATGAATATAATATAACAAACGTCTAACAAGAAACAGACCAGAATGGTGGTGGACCTGAAAGCAGACCTGATCTACGTGGAGGAACCAGGTATGAAAATGAGTGGCACTAAGAACACTAATAACAAAGAAATCCCAGGAGAAACGCAACCCCCAGGTACACAGCAACACAGGTATGAGTGAACCTCCACATTCCATCCGCATTGGAAAAGACTAGGACTGTATGGAAGATCTAAGTACCAGCAACATTTTCGAGATCATGAAATTTTTCAGATGATCCAGGGTGTCCACTGCAAGAGTATGTTTTTTATACAAAAATACTAGTTGCAAAGCTCAAGCAGTCTACAGTGGTACCTTAGTTCTCGAACTCATTAGAACTCGAATTTCTTAAAAGTCGAACCAACCAGTTCGAAAAAAAATTACCTAGAGCTCGATCTGAATCTCAGAAGTCAAACCGTGAACGCTGATCTAAGATAACTTGTATGCACAGGGAATTGAGTCACGCTGCACATCTCTCAGAGTCTGACAAATGACAAAATTCAAAGGGTAACGCTTCAGTCTCAGCCTCGCATTCGCTGTGAGAGCATGTTGCATGTTTATACTAGCTGAATACATATATTCAGACAGTAAAAATACATTTAGACAATGACAGACAGTAACAGTAATTATTATATAATAAATATATTTAAGAATAAAGATTTCTTATTAATTATTTTAATATTAAAAATAATCCATTAATACATTTAATTATAATAATATTGTCGTGCTGAGTAGGGACGGAACGGAGACAAAGGCGCAGACATCAGGATATCGGACAATACGGGGTTTAATTACAGGTGAGGCTGGCAAAACGCAGACAGACAATACAATGACCAGACTGGGGAAACAAACTGAAACATGAACTAAATACAGAGGACTAATGACAACAACCAGAAACAACTGATCACACGGGGACTCCACACTGGGTTAACGAGGGGGCGTGGGACATGGAAGGAGTGGACAATCGGGGCAGGACACATTGTTTTTTTTACTTTACATATTGCTTGGATATATTTATTTTCTTACTTTACAAATTACTGTTTTGATAAATGTGCTTAGATATGTTTAGTACATTATATGCTCTTCTCATTTTATCCGGTTCAATTTGTGTTTAAATACTAAAAAAAAAAAAAACATATTTAGGTGTAATTTTTTGGGGCCGGGAACCAGTTAATTGGTTTTCCATTATTTCTTATTGGAAAATTTCGATCAGAACTCGAACTTTCTAGGATTCGTTCCAGAGTTCTGAACGGATTAAGTTTGAGTTCTGAGGTACCACTGTATTAAAATTATAATAGTACTACCTTACAACATAATCAACAGGAAATGAACAGAAGATGATTCCGGACTGAAACTAATAACACTGACATTTCACTTTTCTTAGCAAAAAACCATCACTGTAAACAACGACATCAAATTGCTTTGGTGATCTTTCAGTGGTATTTAAGCAAAACTGTCTGAGTTTGTTGATCTACGCCCACATTCTTTCCTAGCCGAAGATGTGCTGGAGACCAGAATAGACCAGGTCTGGACAAATAAATTATCATTGAGTGACAAGAGGGGCTCCTGTGAGATACATGGGGACCGCCGTCCTGGTGTAGCATCATGGAACACCTGGCCTACAGGCCTTAAGTTACACTGTGAGAGTTACCAACTTTCACCACACATCATTACTGCTACTCCAGGTCGGTGAGAGGCAGGGGTAGACTCCAGGAGTACAGCATCTCAGCCAAAGCACAGACAGAAGTGGTCTAAGTGCTGAGAAGTAGCAATGACCACTGAGATAGGCAGCAAGTGGGAGAGCAATCAGCAGCGAGCACTGATTGCCCCATTGGTCAGAGCAGAGGAGATATTAATGTAATCCTTACAGTTAGAGAAATGAACTTCTCAAGCAGGGGGCTTCATGAACACAGAGGAGGAATGAAAATATAATGTAAAGATTCTATCGTCATTCTTCTTTCGCTTCTAAAGCAGCCGGTCACCACCCCGGCTTTAAATCACTGACAAACAAATCCCATCAGCACAGAGATATTTGCTCTGTCATGAAATTTTGATCAGGTTACCTGGTCCATCAGGGTTTTATCCAAGCACCTTCCTTTCATCAGAGATAAAGTTCCCCTTTTTGTTGACGCAACCAAACTAAATGTGCTTTGAAGGTGAATGGCAGGGGGACCAAAGCCTTGTTTGCCTGACACGAGGGAAGGACCTAAGAGAAATCACCCTAAGGCACAGAAGCCAGGCCTCTTGGAGACCTTTTCCCAGAGGGCGAGAGCTCGGGTGGCTGAGGATTGCCATACCCTCGTCAAAAGGCCCATGTGAGATGATAACTGGGGTCACTTTCTGTTCCGACCATGGATACTAGTCAGATGTGACACCTCAGACACACTTCAAATGGTTCCCAGGCTGCTGAGTGCTCTGAAGAGCTAAAAACACCACATAATGAGCCATATTAGAGGGGAGATTAAATATTGATGTTTCCATACCCTCCCTATGATCTTTGCGTGGGGGTTTTCCATGTTAGAAAACCAGCCAGTCGATAGGACAGCCCAAGAGGTCAAGGCAGGTAGGTGACAGTGTCAAACAGGAGACCATGTCTAACCCGAAGCCAAACTATTCGCATAATCAGGGGAGGAATATGAGCACAGACCGGTGCATTAGTGAGCAGGTACTCTGCGGTGCCATCACACAAAAGCCAAATCAATTAATCGTAGCACTAGAATGTTCTGTCCAAACAGAGCCAGTGTAAACAACGTCAGAAAAAAGCAGATATTACCAGTGCTGCCTGCTTGCATAAGCTGCATTCATGTTTCCCCAGGCCTGGACATCGGAACTGGCTTCTCCTGCAGGTGACATAAATTACAGAGATGGCTTCCTCGTGCCTCGTGAAGGCAGCAGAGTATTCTGAACGGCAGATACAGATGAGGATGGTGGCCCATGCTTTACTCACAGCTGCTCACTTGAGCGTGAAACACCGCCACTGTTGCTGCCTGCCATTTTCCCAGGTATGCCAGGATGCATTGTTTTTCTGGAAACTGCATATCACACATAAGGCAACTGCAGAGCATGGCGTCCCCTGGAGGGCTGTTCCCCACAGACTCACGGCGCACATCCATGCTCAGTTCTGCTTTTCCAATTTACATTTTGGTAATGAGCCATTAAATGCCCAGCCGAACATGGGTCAGCGCAGCAAGACAGTGAGATTTGTGAGCGGGGATGAGTGGGGATTTGCCCCCAGAGACACGCACCATAAATATTCACAATTCTTGTTTTGGCACTTTAATTAGGAGCTAAGCCCTGTTATTTTGTCCATGAGCTCTAAATGCAAGCATTCAGCAGGTTGCACTAGAGAGACCTCAGCAGACCATGGGGCTCTTGGCTGGCCCCGAATGGGTCATGTGATCCCAACCTGTCCTGTCTGGCTGGACACAGCTACTGACCGATCATACATCAGACACCATCAGCACTGCCTGGGCCGGGGCTCTAAAGATCATTATTTCCAGCCAGCTAGTGGCTTTTCTTTTTAATTCATGTCATTAGTCTCAGCAACAAGCCAAGCATTTGCTCTCAGTACTCAGGAAATGTGACCACAGACGATGTAAACCACAGGAAACATTAATGGCATGCTGTAGGTCTGCAATCCGTGTGGGATACGGTGCTGCAGCATGACACACCATGGATACCAACGAGGGAATCAGGATGACCCACCATGTGTCTACGACCTTAAATGCACAACTGCAGATGTGAGCCCCTCCCCAGGGCACTGGGACCAGCAGGCTAGAACAATACATTCCCATTGCAAAGCAATAAAACCAAAGACTGAAGTATCTGTGTTCTTTGAAGCAGAATTAATGTACCGAAGCATAGTCATTAGCAACAGAGAAGGCACTTGTTGCCAGGGAATAAACAAATAGTTACAATAACCCCCTCCCCACCTAAAACAAATCATACACAACAAACAGAAACATTTAAAAAGCATGCTCACTAAACAAAGCGGCTGGATTTCATGCTCAGGGTCACGGTGGAGGACAGGCAACACCTGAAGCGGGAGACCAGGAGACAGATGAGGGCAGCAACGGGCCTCCAGCACGCCGGCATCCATTAGCATTTCATTAGCACCAAGCCGCATGCAAAGAGCAGATGGCGGCGGCGGCAGCAACGGCTCCCCGGATGAGGCTAAAATGCCCAGATTTGCGTGTGGGGAGGGGGTGTTGTAGTGCCTGAGAGCACAGAGAGGGGAGAAGCTAGCATGGATGAAAACTGGGGATGGTAAGGGCTTCCCAGGGTCTCCTTAATACACATACAATTTGTTTCTGTCTCGGGGTGTCAGGGTCTCCTTAATTAATGAAGACAGTGGTTGGGCTTGTCTCAGGGTCTCCTTAATGGAGACAGTGATTAGGCTTGTTTGGGCTTGTTGCGGGGTCTCCTTACTGTATACAGTAGTTGGACTTGTCTTGGGGTCTCTTTATTGGAGACAGTGGTTGGGCTTGTCTCAGCGTATCCTTAATTCAGACACTTTTTGGTTCTGTCTCAGGGTGTTAAGGTCTCCTTAATGGAGACACTAGTTGGGCCTGTCTCAGGGTCTTCTTGGAAACAGGCTTGTCTTGGGGTCTCCTTAATGAAGACAATGGTTGGGCATCTCTCGGGGTCTCCTTGGAAACACTGGTTGGGCTTGTCTCAGATTCTCCTTAATGAAGACACTGGTTGGGTTTGTCCCAGGTTCTCTTTAATGAAAACACTGGTTGGGCCTTCTCAGGGTCTCCTTGGAAACAGTGGTTGGCCTGTCTCATTATCTCATTATTGCTTCGGAATGTCTCTGCACCCACTTTATGGAGACAACCCTGAATCACTCTCTACTTCACTGGAATACATATCATCCTCTCTCTTTATTGGAAATGTGAATAAATTAACGGGTGCGTGAACATGCTAATTAATGTATTACATGCCTGTGAACTCAAGGTGAAGGCCTGTCTGGTGCGCCTTTCTTGGTAAAATCCAAGAGGCCACAAACAGAATTCTTACTGCAGCCAATAGAGCCAATTTCCATTCGACAACTAATATCATTTCAAAGCATTTTTGATCAATGTTCAAATGCATCTTCCCTTTATTTTCAGTCCGCATAGGATTTTCTTCTAAATTAGCAGGGAAGAAAGCCTGCAGAAAAACGGAGCTCAAAAAGACAGAATGTTTTCCTCCAGAAGGGGACACTTTGAACACATCTTCAGAGAAGAGGCAGACATATTGTTGTGTGTGACCCAAAGGCAAAGATGAAAAAGCATAGAACTAAGAAATGGACAAGGATATAACATATGAACATGAAAGCTGGCGGATGATAGCTGCTTAGACAAACAGCCACTCTATTGCTTTGAAGAGCATAATGTGGTCCAGTTTCTGTCTTCTATAGGACAGAATTGCTCTTCATTGCTTGATTGCTCAAATTTAGCTAATGCAGCTATGGTGCCTCTGCTAGTTGTTGCAGAGCAGCGTCATACTGGCCAATCAGGTGGCACCCACAAGCTGCAGGCACCAGCAGGGAGCCAAAATGCTCTCCCTCTGGCAGCTTAACTGTTTTCCCCAGTGCATGACCAGAAATGCAGATTGACGTGGAGAACTCCTCTCCGTCAGCTGCTGAAATCAACTGGAATGATTTGCTAACGAGCCAACAACACAGAAGAGGGAGGAAATGAAACAGTTGTAAAAACAGCACAAAAAAGCAGACCATTAAAATTAGACAAAAAGGTATTTCACAAATCAGACTCAGCGCAGCAGGACAGAGCAGTAATTAGCTATGTGCCTGAATGCACTGAGAGCATTATTTTGTACCATACTGCAACAGCAGGATCTACCAAGGATTGCCAGTGCATCTTCAAATGAGCACTTTGCTCTCTGTAGTTGAGAAGATACATGTTTTATTTATTTATTTATTTTTTACTGTGGCCAGTCACAGTGATGTACTGTGAAAAACAAAGTGACTCGGGTTTATGAGACTGCCGTCCCCAGGAAAAAGTAGAGGGGGAAAGCCAGCTCACTCAGGGTTAGGAAGAAGCCGTCTCAGGGAAAAAGAGGAGGAGGGAAATCTGGCTCACTCAGGTTTATGGGGCCGCCGTCCCCAGGACAAGGAAGTGACGGAATGCCAGCCCACTGAGGGTGCTGTCCCCAGGAAGAGGTGGAGGGGGAGAACCAGCTCACTTAGGGTCAGGGGTTGACTGTCCCCGGGAAAAGGAAGAGGGGGAAGGTGGGCTCACTCAGGTTTATGGGGCCACCATCCCCAGGACCAGGAGGTGAAGGAATGCCGGCCCACTCAGGGTCAGAGGGGCACTGTCCACAGGAAGTGGAGCAGGGGGAAAGCCGATTCACTTGGGGTCATGTGAAGCTTCCCAGGCAACATTAGAGCATTGCTTTCAGTGTGATCTGAGGTATAAATGATAATAGCAAAGGGCGAAGCTGGAAACGGAGGACACACAGAGAAAGTTCATTAGTCAGACATTATAACCAATGCTGGTCCCATAAGGTCAACCATTCTGCCTAATTAATTTTACTGTCCCTGCAGGGGAGAGATGTAAATGTAACTAGACTATTTACTACTTCTGTTACTGCAGGCAAAGCTGCACCATATGGTACTCAGAGGCCTTGTAATCGCTGAAGTTTTAATTTTATTAAAATGAAAAATTCACCTTTGAACATCCACTCACCTGAGGTTTGGACATCATGTCTGCTATGATCGGTGTGCAACAGGACCTCCCAGTGTCCTCGCAGAGACAGTTCCAGGTTCCACACGCGACATCCCATCGAATCTGGGTGGCCAACGGTACCTGTGCTGCAGAAGCGACAGTTTTCACAGGAACACGGCCTGCGGAAGCCAGTCTCGTTCTCTCATCTGTTCAGGGAATTACACTGCATTAATTAATAATAAATAAATGACATCACACAAACACCATAGATATCACTTAGAGCACACTAGACTACGTACAGGTGTATAATAAATAATTGGTGTAGCTAGCTAAATACTAGTAAGTGGAAAGGAAATAAATAAATAAAGTTTATTTAGTTAAACACAGAAAAAAACACTGTACAATATGTTGTTAAAAGCTGTTTGAGATGTTTACATTGGCGATTGCTATTGAGACTGAATGTTTGGCTGGGTGGATGCTGCCATCGCCCGGCAACAGTCGACTGTACCATACGGCATACCGCTAGCCCGGGAACAGACTAAAATGAAGTCTAATTTTCTTAAGTCCATCCATCGTAAAGTAAGGAGCATGTGTACATGTTCACATACTTTATGGGACAAAACTGAGGACAGAAAGGCCGTGGACCGTTCTGGGGTATTTCCTTCATGAAAGCGATCACACTGGCCACACACTACAAAGTGTACAAACCGAGGCCAGAACTGACACCAGTTGCCTCAACGCTGCTGAATCCATCTCTCCACCAGGCCAGAGAATGATTAAATATCAGAATAGAAACCATTCTTCTGAAATGCAGCATTTACCTCCACCTCCATGAGAGGAGTGACATCCATGGATCCGATCTTCCAAATTATAAGTATATTATCACCACCAAATACGCTTACAAAGACATCTTCACCTCACAGCCCTGCAGTGTGATCCCACCATCTGGTGGGGACAGGGAACACAGGGTTATTTAATGACCAGCTTCTCTGGTTCATAATGTTATCAAACCCAATTCAACTGAAGCATGTTCTTGGAGAATGCAACACCAAGACACAATTCCCTGACACAATTCAGTTGATTTCTACCAAATTTTCCACTTGCAGCTTCTTCACAGTTCAACAGTTGATAATCTTCAACATCAGCAACATCTGGTCTGCTGAGGGAACTGGTGACTTTCAGGTAAGGTTCAAGCACATGGTTTGGCCAGTGTCCCACCCTGTATTCAGACTCACAGCCCTATATGCACTGAAGACACGGAGCACTGGCAAGTCCTGGGGGATTCTCAGAGTGTCATACTGAGATGCTTTGTAAATGGGAAACCAAAAACTAGCAGTTGTCTGACAGCTCAGACAAGTCAACAAGACAGGGGAGCATGAAGCCCAAGTGGGTCTTCCCAGTAGGTCACCCCAGCATAGGCAGACTGCAAGGGTTCTCATGAGGCAGACTGCAACCTTACAACCAGCTAGCCGAAGCCCATACAGGGGGTGGTCCTTTGACATGGGACTGGGATGCCCCCCAAGGGAGTTGTCATGACAACCACTATAAAAGCTCAATAAGTCCTGAAGTGGGTTCACTCCACTGTAAAGTGTGCAAGCGCTTCTCACAGCAGCGAGATCCATTAGTATTAACGGCAGTGAGGCAGACGTTTGGTGAGACCACAGGCCGCTCAAGGAGGGGGCTGTCTGAGGGAAAGCCAGAGCTGGGCGAGCTGACAGCTCAAATCAGCGATGCCCACATGCAGAGGTCTGGAGTTATCCATCGCACCATCCGTTCGTTACCACACCACATGAGCCCGTCAGTCTCTGTCAGCTCCGCCCAAAGGCTACAAAAGTCGAAAACCAATCAGGGACTTGCGCCACACCCAGTGCAGCACTGCACAGCTCCCGTGGTAAACGCAAGTGCGTGGCTTACCATGCTGTGTTAACATGTCAAATATACACAGATGAGTGGCCAGCATGGCTTCAGCATGCTCATCACACACGGCGCATCATTAATGAAGTGAAGCAACCAGAGCATGGAGGGCAGAGGGCAGAGCAGTACAGAATGCAGGGGAGAGCCTGTCCCAGCACTGTGGAAACACAGACTCCCACAGACTCATTGCTGGGGAAGAATTAACACCATGGCCATCGGCCCTGTGAATGGCATCCTGGAAACCCCAGCATCGATTTCACATTCTCTCTGCTGAGGGAGGGCAGGGCCGCAATGACACATGAAGGACAGATCGATGAGTTTTGTTTGTCCCTGCAGTTTCTAATATAACCTGTTTCTTTCCAAAGTTGGAATATTACATTCTGTTTGGTGTCGGATCAATCTGGAGTCCATCCTGGACCACAAGAAGCAGTTTGTCCTCAAGGACTCAATGAACAAGAAGCAGCTACGTGTTTATGTACATTTGCCTGCGTATGTATCTGCATTTCTTGTTACATTGTGAATACTTCAGTTTCTGATCTGGAGGTGTTCCAGAGAACCAGGTACCCCAAAAGAACAATCCAGAACACCTTACACTGTTTGACAGACCCAACCTTACCACAGCACTGTCCAACATCGCAAGTCAGTGCAGTTCCCCCCTTACTGGAGATCTATTTCTACGTCAGACAAACATCTCCCGCACTGTTGAAACACGTCTACCCAGCAAGGAGCTCTCGTCCCACACGCTACTTCTGCCCTTGTGGTGCCCCCGGCAAATGTACCCCCCTGCCAAACATCTTCATGAAACATGGAACAGGAAGAGGCCGTGATGTGGCTGACACATTTCAGCACAGAACCATCAACAGCCAGTACCGGAAACTCACACCCCCATCAGCATAAACATCACCCTGAAAACAAAGCAAACACTCTTCATTAACAGTGAATAAATCCCATGGAGATATGATCTCCAAATAGCACTTAAATTAAAATGATATGAATGAACTTTGACATGCTAATCAAGTCAGAACCCTGAAATGTTTACTTGGCAAGGAACTCGGCCTCTGGATCACAGCTTACTCCCAAAATGCAATATCCTAGAAGCCCCTTAAATAATAAGGCAAATCAGAAGTTCTCACCTTAGCCATGAGGCCCCCTATGGGCCACTCTTAACACTGACCTCACAGTGAGATAAAACACACAAACGTCACCTCCAAAAAACCTCTAACAGTTACAGGCAGTAGAACACCCCTCCCCCTTGGTGACTCCGGGGGGGCATGCAGAGAACCTCACACACGCCAGGGCCCATCTGAGTCCTCCCAGTCTCAGAACACACAACTCCACTCCATGTTGGCCTTACGGCTGTGCTGCTGATCGGCAACACTCAACACTCCAAGCAGGCATTCCTACCTAACACTGCACCTAAGCTTCCCTCCTGAGCCCTCCTACCTAGCATCACATCTAGGCAGCCCTACTGTACACTCTGACCCAACATTGCACCTAATCTGCTCTTTTGAATACCTGTCATTCCCATTGAACTTAATTACAGACCTGAGACTTGGCTCGTTCAATTTCGCAAAGAGTGCATGAAGAAAAAAAAAACAAGGTTAAAATAAAGTTTCTTTTAAAACATATTAAAATTAAATTATATAAACGTTAGCAGATTGAAAGATTCTAAGCTGGTCATTTCAAGCGTCTTTCTAATTATATATAAAACCTTTCAGGAGACTGAGCCATCAGCAGGTTGGCAGACTGCGAGTTTTATCATATATTAGTCTGCCATCTGCCTCATAAACCCCATTCATTGGGTCCAGCACCCAGTGTGAGTTTAGACTTCAATCTGAGTTTGTAGGTGTTTGCAATCCAGATAAAACCTATATAAACAAATCACAAGCACATATCTCCATAGAGACTGCTGAGTTTTGCCCCTCTGTATATTTTTAGATATATAGTATTTATTCATTTCAAATACATTTTCTGCTTTTCTCAGAAATCTTTAACACCCTTCAAGGACAGCTGTAGAGATAGTGCAGGTGTGGGTCAGCCACGAAAACCTTACCATATATTGGTATGTGTTTCTGGCTGGGGGCCAGGTGATTACGCATCACATGTTTAGAAATCATGAGGAACCACTGTTAATATTTTAAGCTACAAGGTGAACACAACATGCAACATTTTGCAGTGGAAGGTGAGGAAAGGACGGCATCTAACAACTTGTAAAGAATAAAACATGCTAACAAGTCATAATTCAAGAATATTCCTTGCATGTACATTATTAACAAGCACAGCATTATTATAGCATTATTAGAATCATAAGCGCAGTACAGCATGACAAAGTCATGAACATTTCAGGGTGAGATAAGTATCCCCTGGACAAGGCAAGACATCACCAGTGTTCATACTGTAAATGTACCATTTATAATGCATAAGAGTGTCATTCTTAAACAATGCGGCAGAGGGTGTAGCAGTTAAGTAGGAAAGGCAATCCTAAAGGTTGCTGCTTCAAATCACTGCCCTCTGGATTCTCAGACCGAAACTGTAAGTAGTGTTGTTAGAAAGTTTCTGATTTGCAGCTAAACATTCAATGTTTCTAAAGCGGTTCACAGCCAGAAACAATAGCAGCAGACTATCACGCACGATGCATGACAGCAAGAGCTATTGGCTCATCCGAGCATATGGTCCGTTTATCCACACAGAGCTGTAAAAAAAAATTTAAATCGAAACAAAAAAACCCCACAGCTAGTAAAACATGTAGCCGGTGTGTTGGCAGGTTACAAGTATGCCATGCTTCCTAGATAGAAGCAATGCAAACTGCCATACAATACGCAATATGAAAATACGCAATATTAAAATGCGCAATATTAAAATGCACATAGATGGCCGAGAAAAGGGCAGTAATTTTTATGGCGCCTCTGAGGAGAAGCACAGACAGACAGTACAAGAGCAACGCCCGTATGCGGGCATGCAGGGCTGATGGTACAAGTGCTGCCCCTTATCGCTATTCCCAGGAAACGCGGCAGCAAGCGGTAAATGGAGTGACAGCACGACTTCCTGCTCTTTAATTAAAAGCTTCACAAAAGCTTTTATGGGTGTGACACAAACCTGCTAATTGGAGCAGCAGCATCACTAATCAATGTTTTCCAGGATGGGGTCGGCGTATGGACAGAGTCCACAGGGACGCTGCTCTCAGACTCGCATGGAAACATCTCCAGGCTCCCGTTGGGAGAAGTCATTAACAAGGGCTGAGAGTGGGGCCTTCGCTGACACCTTCATGAAATTTACCTCTCGCTGTTTGAACGAACCAGGGACAAGCTGCCCTCTCCACTTACAGGTGGGTGTAGAATTCCGAGATAGGGCAACCAAGGATGAGGAGAAGCAGGACGTTTCAGCTCATAAGGGATGACATGAATTAACTCATTCATTGTGGTGTGGCACTTGCATTTCACGGCTTGACACCACGCCGGGAAGCATGCAGGCTGGCACAGAGACAGCCTCATCTTAAGGCAGACACCTAATTACCCTAAAGGCAGAACTGGACCGTCCAGGGTCTGGCTGCAAAGGGGAAGGCGCTGTTTGAATACTAACGAAAATTCACGAGATTGGAATGAGCTCAGACATGGGGACAGCAGCATTTTACAAGCTACTGTGAAAACAGTGAGCCTGATTATCATTAATGACAGAGGAGGTAACTAGTGGGAGGATCAGAACAAGGATGACCATGATACAGGTCAACATCCAGTCAATAAGTAGCTAAACAGGAACAATGAACTAAGAATTTGCAAAGGAAAAGATTCACAACATTCAAACTTGTTACATGATGGTTTCAAAACCTGATTAGACTATTTACTACAACAAGACAGAGCTTGATATCACCATGATGCTGCTGTTTCTAAGGAATTTCCCCATTGTGGGATTAATAAAGTCAATCTAATCTAATCTAACCTATACAGTTGGAGTCTCGAGTTATATATGACGCTTCTTCTATAAATACTACAGTTCTATAAATACTACATTTGATGTTTCTGTAATATGTGACCTTTGTCCTTGACTGGTGCTGCCCCAAGCTGATCCACTGGTCACAACTCTTTAGCAAAAAGACATGGGTTTTCTTGGTGATTAAAGAGTTCATGTGGATCCTCAAGGAGAGGGGTGGTTCTTCAATCTCTAATCACCTTCTGGAATCTCCTGTACTTTCACAGGGGAGTATGTAGCTCAGATTACCCAGGACAGGCAGAGGGGAGGAAGCACAGGCCGTTTGCGGGACCTAGGATCCCTTAAGATCTCGACCATATTCCCCCACACGCTCCATCGCCACTGAATTGAAGGTGAATGCAAGTTTTTACTTCCAAATTTACCTAGTGCCCTCCTCACTGCATTAATTTTAACGGTGAACACATTTTCATTTCAGTCGCTGGACCACTCAGCTCTGTGAATTACGACAAAGCTAGGGAGGGGCAGTGAATCAGGCCCTCATCGCTGGGAGGAAGCAGATACATCCATCACGACTCCACCCATGCAGGACACCTCCACTCCGTCAGAGCCAGGCACTTTCATCACACACTTTTATGAAAACTTATGGGAGACAATTCGTCCAATGCCTTAGAAACCATCTAGCATGAGCCACTCAGAGAAGAGCTAGACTTCAACTAGAAAAGCAGATGCATGACGTAAGCATTCAAGCATGTGACAACTACATGTCACCTGATGGAGGTCTGAGGGTGGGGGTCGTGATTTTGGTCCTTATGGGTTTTATCGAACCCTTAAATAGTGTGGGTTGCCCCCCAACCGGCCTACAATTGCATCTCCTCCACATCAGCTCTAACACGTTGCACAAAACTGCAAGCATCCAGATATTAGGTTAAGGAGCGCTGGTTAACACCCTGACCTGAGTCTCCAGCGAGTTAATCACCCCATCTACCAGTTTGTCTAACCGAGTTCTCGGCCCTCCACCATCGCATGCCATCCTGACCTCACACGATGATCTGCTGGTCAAGAGGACAATGGGCACGGAAGCAGCAGTGAAGAAAGGGCCGTGAGAGCTGGATAAATGCGGGTCAGACTGCGTTAGAAAAAGAGGGGCCCAATACCGGCAACCTGTTAAAGGGGAGGGGGAGAATTTCTCCTGGTCAGCACCACTTCCAGGAAACAGGGAAAGAGAGAATGTGGTGCTTAGAGACAGGAAGCAAACATGAGGGTTGAGAGGCAGGAGGTCTGGTCAGCAGGGGACCAGGCCAGCACACAAACAGAGACCAGCAAAGGCACAGCTCAGTATAGACATAAACCAGCAGGGACACAGGCCAGCACACAGACATAGACCAGCACAAACACTGACCAGTGCAGACATAGACCATCACAGACACATAGACACAGACCAGCATGGACACATACCAGTTCACAGACAGAGACCAGCATAGACACAGGTCAGTACAGACACAGGCTAGCACACAAACATCACTGACACACACATGCAGATGACCCACCCAGCAATGTACCTCAGCATATTGCTGCATCTGTCCAAGGGATAAGCACAGAATCCAACATGTCATATAGCACATTAACAGAGTGATTTCGCTCCATTAAGCAGTGAGACGTGAAGAATACATCCGTCACATGGCAGCCTTTCATCAAAGCAGATGAGTAAACAAGAAAGCCATCAAAGGAACCAATTTGTTTCACCATACGGACCGGCTACAAGTGTAACGAGTGCTAACGAGAGTATGGATTTCGTGTCACAGCGTCTGTAATTACACAGGGCCACTAACGATAATGACTGGTATGCTAAATCTGCAAAATCCATCGCATTCTCTTCATCTCAGCTGAAAAACTCACCACACTTGTGGATTCCAGATGAAGCAGTGGATGTTTCTCTCTCTCACACGCACACACTCACATACTGATCAGTGATCAGCTGCTCTCAATGATACCCAATCCGCCTTTGCACTCCAAGATCACATAGCAATCCTGCAAACATACCCAATTATTGCAATCCACAACCACACCCTTACCTGTAATCGGAAAGTTACTGATTCAAATCCCAGATTCAGCAGAGTTGATCTGCTGTGCAAGGCTCTTAACTCTCAATTGCTCCAGGGACCATATGACCCTGCTTTCTCACAAAAATGTATGTCGCTTTGGATAAAAACCATCTGCTGAATTAATTAAAGGTAAATTGCATTCAAAAAATACCCTTGGGATGGCATAGGGAGCCATAACTGAAGCCCATTCAGACATCACAGTTTTGCTCACTTGCTGAGCAGAGACTCTTCCAGTTTCAGGCCTACCCATGCCTGGGACACAGTCTACCCTTGGAACTGTCTGGCACGTGATTTTTCTTTTGCTCAGTCAGGATAAATTCAGCAAAATTTTACAAAAGTGAGATTTTGTACACAGAACAGAAATTGGGGAGGAGGAGATTAACACTGAAAAATTTTAAAAGGCAGGACTAAACACTAGCTGACTATATCCACCCACAGAGTGGGTGGGATTTGATGCTCAGTTTCCGAAGGTCTTGGCTGCCCCCAAAAGCAGCCGCATTTGTGAAACATTCATCGCCTCAGTTCAAACCCCCAACGCAGGCGAGCAGGTCAATGACCACAGCATGGAGAGAAGCACACAAGGATTACACATCAGCGAGAACACAGAGGAGTCCTGAAGCGATCAGTTAAAGGTACCACTTTTTACTGACCCATGAGGTAAATAGGGAGGGAGAGGATCACAGCAAGAGGTGACAGTACGCTCATTAAAGAGGGGATCCTGGGTGAGGTTCTGGCTGGCTGCTGCCTCAGGTCATCCCTCACCAGGGAAACATGCCCTCTACAGAGTCAAGTGAGAAAATGAAGGGGGATAGGATAGGGCAGTCTCTCAGTTGTGATTCTAGCATGATGCTGGTATCTTAGGCGACATTCCTGCAAGACTGATGGCTAATTGTCTCTCAGGCGAGGTTCCAGCATATAAGGTTCCAGAAAATAAGGCTCTGGCCCGACCGACACTCAATCAGCTTTCAACGGAAGCTCTGGCAGAGCCAACTGTGAACTGTGTCTCAAGTGAGGTTCCTGGAAGGACTGATGGTGAATTGGCAATCAAGAGAGGTTCCAGCAGGACTAATGGTGAATCATGTCTCAAGCAAGATATTCCAGTGGGACAGACAGTGAATCAGCTCTCGGGGGAGGTTCTGACAGGACTTACGATGAATAGCCTCTCAGGTTCCGGCATGACCAACAACGGCTCTCAAGGGATGTTCCAGCAGGACCAATGACAGTGAAATGATTCTCAAGGGATATTCCAGCAGGAGCAATGATGTAACGTCTCATGGAACATTCTGGTAGGACCAACGGAGAAATGCCTCTCAATCGAGGTTTCGGCAGGACCAACAGTGAATCACAGGGAGATTCTGGCGGGACTGCTGGTGAGATGTCTCCTAACGGAGGTTCTAGCAGGACCTATAGTGAATAATGTCTCAAACGAGAACCCAGCAGGTTATGAAAAGCATGCTGGCTCCCCTCTTGGCAGCACATTTTCCTGCTGCTCACTGACATGTGGAGGGCCTGATTAGCAGCCTTCAGGGGACACCTGTCACACGATGCTGGAATCTAAGCAGCCTGCTTGACAAATAAGGTCTGTCCCATCACCTAACAAAGAGAAGGCATATGGCAAAGGATACAGAAGTCCATTAAAGGAGCATGTTTAAACATTAGGGCCAGACATGGGAGATGTAAAGTAGAGATGAGCTCTCTGCCAGCTGAGGCCTTCCACTCCACTCACTTCTTTCGGGAAGATGCTACATGGGCAAAGTGCTACAAGATACATGGAAAGTGCATATTACTGCGACATGGAGGGAGAAGTCTGCCGGATAATGAGTAACACTCACAGACAGCTCCGTGCCGAATGCAAGGCCTGTGGGTTTGACACAGAGTATTTTTATGCCCAAGGATTTTTAAAACCCTCATGTGGTGTTCAAATGTCTCTGTGGCAAAACCGAGCCCTCCTGGGTAACTTAAAAACAGGCCCAACACCCCTAGGACTCAATTTCAGAAGAAACTTTCGAAGGGGCATTTAACCTGAAGAGAAGGAACAAAAAAAAAAAGGGGCAAATGAGAGATGGCTACAGCAAGATTAATGGAGAGAGGGAGAGAGAAAGGGAGGAAGCAGGCAAGATCTCTGCAATCCACTGCGACGACTGTGGGGATAAAAATATTTTGACCTTGCTCCATTAACTCCCCAGAGATGGCCCAAGGGCCCAGTCCTGTCGGCCTCTCCATCTGGTAGCAGCGGGAGGACCAGCACTAAAGCGACAGGCACTGGGCCAGCCTCTGCCAGCTTCACTGGAAAAAACCCACTTTGTTCACTAAAAGCTAAGGCCATAAACAATAGTCAAAGTCCACCTGACCTCGAGCCACCTCCCCCACAGCTCACAGTATAACAATTCAGCGAGCCCTCACTTAACACTTAATATACAAGGGCTTCCAACCGCAGTCTCAGAAGTGCAAGTCGGATTTCGAGGAACAATCAGCATCAAGAGGAGAACCGGGGCTGGCATGTGAACCCATAGTGACCTACTTAGCCCCTGTGGCGCACAGATCAAGGTCCGGCAGGTCAGAGATAGCTCTAGGAAGTGGGCCAGAGGGAGACACTAGGCAGCACAGTGAAGATTCTATGACTCATTTAACTGATGAGGCAATTCCTAAATGAAGGGCCGGACCATCATGGAAACTCGAAGCCCAGACATCTCCAACCTTTACCTCAAACAGCACAAAAAAATCTGTGAGAGATGCCCGAGGGACGTGGGACAGCCTGCCGACACACCTGCCTCAGCACCTGCCTACCACATCACACAAAAAATTGTGGATGGAACCATTCCACCTATCAAAAAATTCAATTAAATTTCATCTGTATAGCGCATTTCCTGGTCTCAGAGCACTTTACACTGTCCCCGCCCAAAAACCACAGTGAGCCAGCCAGAGGCGACAGTGGCAAGGAAAAACTCCCTAGAAAGAAGAAACCTTGGGAAGAACCAGACTAAAGAGAGAGCCCATCCTCCAGGGGCCGCCAGAGAAAGTCAAATGAGCAACACCTTTCTCATTCAAAACGTCAGCAAAGTGAATTTCATTTAATGTGTCACACTGGTGTAAAATTCTGTTATTCATTAACCTTTCCTAGCTAACCTGGAGAACAGAAGCAGGTAGTCAGCAAAGTGGATATAGAAAAGTTTAAATGAGGCTCATAGGTGGTATGAATAGCCATGTCGTTCAGGGAAATGCAAACACCATCTCCCTCCATTAAGCTTGCAAAAGGCAGTGCTGTTCACACAGAGAGCCAGCCACAAAACACGTCCCCCGATGATAAAATAATTAAAATTATAATAACAGCGCTTCATGCAGCAGGATGTGAGCATTACCTCTTAGCTCTCGGCAAAATTCCTCTGAAACTGCCAGTCTCAAATATCAATTGTTCTCTTTTATTGGTTTCCCAGCACAGCCGTGAAACCCAATTTGAATGCAAAGGCAAATTCTCAGTCAGGATTAAATACAATGGCATGAAAGACAGCCTCAGTTGTAAGGATGAGAGAGTAACCGAGAAACAAGTTGGCTTACAAAGGAATGATTTGATAACGCATGTTTACCAGAATGCATTGCTCTGCTGAAGGCACTTCAGATTTAAATATTAACATATGCTTGTTAACACTGAAATATTTATCCAACATGATTCAAAAACTTAGGAGGTAAACATCTGGAGAAGGGATTTCCTTTTTGATCAGCAGTTGTTTTTCTGGCCAACCTTGCTGGCTTTTACAGGGCTTGAAGATGAGGTCTTGAGGACTCCTCAGAAAACACAGAGAAACATCTAAATCTCCCAAATTGCCCCCAGTAACTAGCATCACAAGAACCAGGCTAAGGAGTGGTCATGAAGCTGTCCCAGTCCTCTTCCTTTCAGGAAGCTCAGGTAGCACCTCCTGAAAAAGACAGAGGACCACCACAATGATGCCCCTGGACACTGGCTCTGCCTCCATAATGCAGATGTACCACCAGCAAGCTGCTACTAAAATCTGATTATCTGCCCCCAATAGAAGATGTGTGTGTGTATGCATTAATAATTTGATACGCTCCAGAAAGGCCACAGGGCTGATGGTGAGGGTGACCGAGAGGAAGCAGGCCACACTTGCATATGCCGGTGAGCTTGACCAGGCAATGAATCTGATCTTGAGCTATTGAAACACTGGAGACCTATAGGCCACTATGATGAAGCACCTTGTTCAACATCTACACTCCATGCGGTTGCCAGTTCCATTCAGACAGAGATGACCCCCAGATCATTGGTCTTATTGCTATACATCACACACCTCTGTGAAGGACTGGACGTCAGCTCACTTCCACAAGATGCACATGCTTTATCCAAGCATATAGCTGGACTTTCACAGCAACTGTGAGAAAACTGATCAGTGTGAACTACTCTAGTGTCCTTCAAAACACTTTGGAAACCGGCAAAAAAGATGCAATCATAAATTTGTGGACAGGATTTGCACTTTTTAGTTAAGTAGTGAGAGTCTGGGAAGGCAGTTCCTACATTCATCATTTTAGCTGAATTGAGGTCAGACGCGATGGCTCCGCCGCTGTAATTCTAAAGCTCATTTTTTCTCGTTAGCCTGCCTTCGTTTCCCCTTCACCTGACGCAGTAAATGCGAGGAGCAGTGCAATGCTGCTCCAGCCCATGTCCAGCCCAGCGACACGGAGCCACGCGACACACGTCAAACCCAAACCCACCCCCGTCAAACCCGCGGAATGTCTTTACGTGTTCCCGACAGTTTCCCGGTCTCCGTCCACCCAGGAAATCAGACTCCGTGAAAAATCTGCTCCAGCTTCAACCTTTAACACGCCACGCTCCGTCTATTCCATTTTGGTTTCAGAATCTTGCGTCATCAGTACGGACAAGGGGATTACGATTTCAGAACGGGACAGGAAATGAGACCCATGCAAAATCCAGACTGACCCAGAGCCGCATCCTCCATGATGCTCACACTACCTTACACATTATCTCAGTCTGAGCCATGCTGGTCCCTCCAGCTACATGTACACAGAATAGCAACATTGCCAATCTCATCTCAGAGCCCTGAAAGACGCAAGGGTTTGGGCACCCCTAGAGCAGAGGGAACTCAGATGACAAAGCCAATCATATGCTTCACCTTATCTTAGCACCATCATATGAGACTGAAATCCATTTTGTCTCTTGGCCCTAAAATACACAGTTGGACCCTGATGTCCAGCCTGAACCCAGCTTTATTTGTGAAGTATATTTGTTCAAATACACACAAGGAATTTTCCTCTGGTTGTCAGTGGCTCTCATACACAATTCAGACAAGACAAAGGTATTAGGGCTGCTACTAATGACTATTTTTCTATAAATTAATCTATCTATTTAATCGATTGGTCGCTATATGAAGATTATTTTCGCCCACAATTTGATAAGCAGATTAGTAGTGTGCCTAAAAATTTTAATGAGATGCGTATTGTGATGCCCAAAAGTTAGTTATCTCTATAAATTTGGCGTATCCTCATGCCTAATAAATTAAGAAAGTGATAAGCGATAAGCGATAAGCACTGAAGTTGTGACGAAGGATGGGACAGATTAGCAGCTGCAACATCTTCCAAAAGAGGATACTGTGGTTAAACAAGGCAAAACTATGTCGGCGGTGTGGCGGTACATTTTCCAGAATAAAGTTTTTATTTTTGTTTCAGTTCACGAATTATTTACATAGATTGTGCTGCCATTATTATTTACTGTGCGTTTTCATTTCAGTTTTGATTTCCGATAGCGACACTGGTCCCAGCAAGTCCAACGTGTATGACCAAGTCGAATGGATACATATAGTATGAACCCAGATTTTAGCCTGAACATTTTCACGAACAGATTCTAGTGCAGAAACAATACAACTTTATGGCTTTAATAATTAGTGTTTTTAGCAGCTACAATGACAAAAATATTGAAAACCTCTCTGTATTAATGCTAATTTAACAAACATGAACAGACAAAATGGGGGATTTGCCTTTTCTGGCGATCAAGAATATCTCCTGTGTGTCTGCATGCAGCACTCATGCAAAAGCATAGGAGGTAAACTTTAAACTGATGTTTAAACATATATTAGATTATATTACAAAGGAACAACTGTTAAAATTGCAAACCTTGGTACTTTTTTTACTAAAAAATGTTCTGACTTCCCTCACTATAATATCCATACCAAATTGACAGTAAGAAAAAGCCTGATTGTAATCTATCTGACACCCTTAAAGAGAAATTATGGAGCATGTTCAGAGCACCTAAGCCAGTTTGAGTCTGATTGAGCATATACATGCAGGAGTACATCGACTCCCAATGGCATTATCTGGGTGTCTTAGTCCAACTTCAAGAAATTCAATTTAGTACGATTTCAGTTGGACTGACATATTTACATATACTTTAAAAGTCCAGTTTTAGTTGGACTAACACAATAATTGGATTTTCTTAGTGAGCTCTCTGCTGGCCTCCCAGTGTCCAGCCAGCTAATGTCCCCGCAGCCCCTGTGCTTAACCAGTGTCGCGAAGGCCATTACGAAGGCCAAGCTACCTGGAGAGCAGACCGGGGATCAGAAGGCCGGACAGAAGGTGACAGAACAGCACTGCAGGCAAGCGAAACGAGGAAGGTTCCAGCAGCACAGTGTTAAATGCAGGATGGGCCACGTTCCTGAGGCAGGCACAGAATGTAGCGGAGCGAGGGTCATTCAAATCCAGGGGGTTTCACAACGGGAGAGCAGATGTCCAAGCGTCTTTAAAAAAGCTTGCCTGCATTAGGAAAGTGTCAGGTCAAATCCTAATCAAACTTCAACCAAAAGGCTGCAGAAACACATCTGTTGCAGCTCCTCAAAGTGGTCCCTCTGGCATGCAAAACACAAGCAAAAATCTAATTGCGGAGCTTCGCCCATCCTAAACAGACCTGCTTTTATTTTTACGTGGTCACGCCCACCCCATGACCACAGGTGCACTTTCGCGGGGGGGGGCGTGAGCTGCATTCTGAAGGGGACTCATTAATCCACCGTCCCTTAAACTCAGCTCTGCAGTGTGCAGCCTGGACATCAAAGTGAAAGCAGGTGTAGCAAATGAATACAAGAGTAGGAACCTGGGGTTCCACGCTCAGCCTCACAGAGGCGACCCCACCAGACAAAGAATACCGTCAACAAATGCAGCGGCTTCGTGCATGATGGGTAAAAGCGGGGTCTGACACTGCCCGCTTAACTTAAGGTAACCAAGAGAAATTAGCAACCAATAGATCAGCAATCAACACACAACAATCCCACTCACTGTGAGTCTCCACAGTCTCCTTTATCCATTCCTAGACACAATTTTTGTGTTCTTTCATTTCAGGAACAGAGGTCTGCTGGGATGCCTGGGTCCAGTGTGCAGGTTCACGACCTACCAGATGATCAAGTGACGTTTCTTTGTTCGTAACCATCGAGTGGTCAGGTGACGTATCCATGTTTGTAACCTTCAGGTAATCAGATGATGTGTCCGTGTAAGAGCATTAGTTGATGAGGCAACGTGTCCATGCCTGAGAACTTCAAGTGATCAGGTGACATTTTGACTGTTTTTAGTTTGGATTGTGCTTGTCCTTGGAATCTACAGGTGACAAACTGGCTTCCACCCTGCTCAGCCTTCCCCACTCTCCTTCTGTACGTCTCAACTCCCTGCTAGATTAGAGAACAGGGTCAGCCTTAAATGTGCATTAAGCCTCGCAGCAGCTTCTTTAATTACATCTGCATTATTAAAGCTGCTTTGGAAATTGGTCCTCTGGTTTAATGAACTCGGTGGTAAACTTTCTGACTGCTAAAGGTACATGCTGAAGGTCAGTTTCCATGGCAATGATGCCAACCAGTAGACTCATATTTAACTTTCTAATGCTCTGGGGAGTTCTTATCCATATGCGTTTCTAAAACCTTAACTCAGAATTCTAATCAAACATTAATACATTGATGTGTGTCATTTAATGAGTTTACAGACATAGAATCTGATCTCCCAGCTTGCAGGCAGCCATGAGGTTGTGAGCGAACGAAAGAGACAGCAGGAACAACAGAAAGGTCAACCAATGAAAACAGGTGACACCAAGAATGATGACCAGTAGGTCTTTGATGGAACCAGCAAACAGCAGATGCAATTGAAATCCCATCCTGATTCTCCCAACCCGATGCCACCTCACAGAACCTACCCAACCTGGTGGCAATTGTCAGAAATGCCACTGGAAACCACTCAATGAGATACCACCTTTCAGAAATACCCTCCGGATCTACCGAACTTTATCCCACTGATTATAGATCCCAGTCTGATCAAACCTACCAGTTCTGAATCTAAACGGCAGTGCTCCCGTGTCTTTGGAAGTCCAGTCTCCGCTGTTAGTTATCGGGGTAGGGGGTTTCTACCCAGAATGTGGCCTCCAGCATGACCCATGTGTATCCTGCACTCTGCAACTCTGATAAATGAAAGCAAGCTAAACCTGTAATATGCAGATATTAGAATCACAACTGCATTGTTTATACCAAACAGTCAATGACATTTAAAAATCACACCTCGGGCGATATTGTAAATGGCTTCCTTTTCGTTTAGTTAGCAGATAATAAATAGGGTATAAAAAAAGGAGCGAATAGCTCATTAATATCAGAGAAAGTGCATTTCACAGCCCCAAAGGCCTGAGAGAGTGTGGCTGTTTTCCGGAAAATGAGGCGCGCAGCACAAAGCCGGCGCTGTGCCCCCAAGTCGCCCGCAGTTCTGCGCCGGCCTGTTCTGTTCCACGCGGGGAAGCCTGCCCTGTTATCCTGACCTTGGCTCCGGCTAATTACGCCCAGGACACCGGGGAACCATGTTTCCCCCTAATGATTTATAAACAATTTGAACAGTCTTCAGCTCCATTATGACCTTAATTAGTTTGTGATCCCGTGGCCCCCTCTGTGCCCCGCCCCAATGCCTCAGCCGGCGGTGGTGTGGTGGGGGGCTTCCTGGAGGACCGTTAATCTTACTGACACAGACGGAGGACTGGCTCCACACTCATGCAATGCATTCTGGGTCACTCTGGCCGGCTGCCTCCCATAACAGGAGCACAGTTCAGTGCAGGATTCGTGGCCCATGAAAACAGGGCACATCGGGTCCTGAAGAATAAAACTACAGCTTTGTGAACGAGAACCATGCTCAAGATAACGGACACACTGGGACCCAAGGGCTCAGACTGCTCAACCAGTAAACTTTGCTAATGCGTGTGTCTCGTATTAATGATGTCATTAATAATTAATACAGATAAACAGGGCGTGGCAGAGTGGCTTAGGTGCAGAGGTGATCTACGACACATGACCGCAATAATGACTGAATAATGCACAGGGTGCTCAGGAGGAACCAAACAGAAGTCAATTACGGTTCAGACCACCAAATACCCCATGCACGTATGAAGCGGGTATCATCTTATGTGCATGAAATGAAAGGCTTAGGCCTTTGTGTGTTTGTCATGGATAGCAGCAAGGTCACTGCAGGCCTCAGAAGCAAAACAAGCACAGAGAAAAATGAAGGTCATTAAAGAGCTTCAGCGTCCACTTTCTGGAGTATGCCTTTAATGTTTAGTTGTGATGTTCCCGGCAAAACTCATTTCTGTTCTGCAAATTGACTGTGCCTTAGGTGAGTTGGCCGATAAATGTGTCCTGCGGCTGCTGGTCTAAGTAGCTATCTGCATTAAAACTTTATATTCAACATCTCCAGCTGTATGGGGCGGCATGGTGGTGCAGTGGTTAGCACTTTTGCCTCACACCTCTGGGACCCAGGTTCTGGTCTCATGTGTGTGGAGTTTGCATGTTCTCCCCGTATCGTCGTGGGGTTTCCTGCGGGTACTCCGGTTTCCCCCTACAGTCCAAAAACATGCTGAGGCTGATTGGGATTGCTAAATTGCCCGTAGATGTGCATGTGTGCGTGACTGGTGTGTGAGTGTACCCTGCGATGGGCTGGCTCCCCATCCAGGGTTGTTCCCTGCCTCGTGCCCGTTACTTCCGGGATAGGCTCCGGACCCCCCGCAACCCAGTAGGATAAGCGGTTTAGAAAATGGATGGATGGATCTCCAGCTGTGTACCTGGAAGATCTCTCCCCCACGGAAGACTTTCAAAGAGCTGCTTAAATGATCTCTAGAGGTGTGCTGTCCTTAGAGAGAAATTCAATAGCGTTACCTTCAATAAGGGGAGTTACCGTGTATCAGAAATGACGGGGTTGGAGTGAGTGATGCTCTCCAAAGCGAGAGCGCATTTATGGCACAGAGGCTGACCCCTGTGAGGAATCCAATGGGGGGGGGGGGGCTGAAGTCGGTCACAACCAAGTCAGAAATGAGCAGATGAGACATCATGAAGGATGGAAGGGAGACAAGTGAGGAAGGACAGAGACAGTGGATGAGACAGAAAAAACAGAGAGGGAGGACAAGAGAGGGAGGGCGGATCAGTGAGAGATGACAGAGAGTGAGGAAGGACAGAGAGGGAGGACAAGTGAGGAAGGACAAGTGAGGGAGGATGAGTGAGGAAGGACAGAGAGGGAGGATGAGTGAGGGAGGGTAAATGAGTGAGGATCAGTAAAGGATGACAGAGGGAGGATAGGTGAGGGGGGTCAGAGAGGGAGGATGAGTGAGGAAGGACAGAGAGGGAGGATTGGTAAGGGGGGCAGAGAGAAAGGACAGAGAGTGAGGGAGGAAAAGAGTGGGAGGATGGCCTACTGAGGATTGATGAAGACGAAGGATGAGTTAGGGGTACAGAGACAGAAGGGAAAGGATGAGTGAGGGAAGACAGAGAGGGAGGACAAGTTAGTGAGGAATAGTAAGGATCGACAAAGGCAGAAGATGAGTGAGGGAGCACCGAGACAGAAAAAGTGCATGAGGACTAGTAAGGATCAATGAAGATAGAAGACGAGTGAGGAGGAACAAGTGTGAGGGACTGAGAGAGAAAACAGAAATGGAGGTTAAGTGAGGGTGGAGAAGTGAGGGTGGACAGAGTGGAACGACACCAGTACATTAAGGTCCAGCCGACTGGACTTATGAGCATGGTAATCAGACAGCTGACACTCCAGGGGTTGCTTAGGAGGCTAGTGTGTAAAACTCTTTGAGTATAATATGTACTCAACTGGTTGGTTGAAACAAAATATTAAACTGGGTCCCACCCACAAAAACACACACAGACATTAATGTGCAAGAGCAATGCAAACAAATCACTGAGGGTGGTGACCTATCTGCAGTGTGGGCCCATAGCCTCCACCCTCTATAAACCAGAAGGAGACAGTATTAGTGGAGAACATAAGACCCCCCCTCCTAGCATTCTATCATGCATGGGTCTCTGAGGAAGAGACTGTCATTATCAAAACACTGTATCACCAAGCTCCTGTTGCACATCCAGGGGTATAGAACCCACCCATCAACCATGACGACGGCCATCGAACCCTGACATGCTGGCCAGGAAAGTCGGACCAATCTCTGACAGAGGATTGCACTGCATATGCTACAGGAAGTTCCCCTCGCTCAGGTTTCCCTCAGTCATTTAAACAGATGACAGGGACCCGATGGCCAAATTAAAGTTCAGAGTGCAAAATGACCATCTGTGTGAATGGTGTATGAAAGCCAGAGGTCTAGGTCCAGAAAGGGTTTAGCTTTGTGGTCCAAACAGACCAGGTCCAACTCTTTGGTGTCATTGTGCAGAAGAGCTGGCCTAGCCTGCGGGTAGAGGTGAGCGGGATTCTTGGCTGAAGCTTCTCTAATAAGACCCACCCCAGAGATGATGCCTCTGCCAGCAGAGTCAAATGGGTGCAGCGGTATCACTTGGCTGTGCGGCTGTGCGGCCTCACAGAGAGGCAGCCCCACACGGGCTGTGCTGATTGCCTTTCCCCTCCCCGCTCTCATACTCCTGTGGTGATCTTCAAGGCCCCCTTCCTGTCACAGTGTCGCTCGGGGGACAGAAATCTCAGGCAATCGCTGCTGTTTTGAACCGCTATGGTTACATACATTTTTCATTTCCACCTCAGGCAGGAAATATACAGATGGATTCGTGCCTGTCAACCCTAATGGTCCAGGCAAGCAGAAAAAAAAAGTCTTTGAGGAGAAGTCGTCCAGGGACCCCGTCTCAGGGCTGTTTCTGTGGGGGGGGGCTTGTGGGGGGCATGGCGACAACACAGCACGGCTTGCGGGGGCCATTCTTCCTGGCCAAAATCCCTTCCTGGCCATTAAGACTCCAAAAAAGGAAACTGAGCTCCTAAGCAGACCCTGAGTGTACACAGTCATAATCATTATGAAGGTATGGCTATGGTGTCATAGGTGGGTCGGGGGGTAGAACACGCCCTGGATAAATCCTTTTAGCGTCGTGGGGCCAACGCGATAGCGGGGACAGGATGCCCTGAAAATCGCCGTCAGTCACAGTCAGCCTCCAATGTTCAATTACCACAGCAATTAAGTACAAAAAAATACAACAGAAGGTTCTCTGACCCATGCATTTTAAACACATCTCAAGGGGAAAAGGCAAACCCCAGAATATCCACAGGAGTGGATCAGTGGCGCCACCTGTGTGCAGCTATGTGAGGTATGCCTTACAGCCTCCACCCAGCTACGGTCAAAAATGCTCACACAACATGTGACCATGCAGGACACGTGTGAAATCTGCACATCAGCCGCCCCGGACCCAGACCTGCTGGTACAGGCGAGACCAGGCACATGTAAAAAAGGGAGGGAAGACAAGTGGGGCGGCAGATGCGAGCAGCGGCCCCCGGGGAGCACGCCGGGCTGGGCGCTTTAGCCCCGGCTAACGGCCGACTTGGCGGCGTCATCTCCCAGGCGGCT
Source organism: Cyphomyrus plagiostoma (assembly GCA_019775915.2). Classification (NCBI taxonomy): domain Eukaryota; kingdom Metazoa; phylum Chordata; class Actinopteri; order Osteoglossiformes; family Mormyridae; genus Cyphomyrus; species Cyphomyrus plagiostoma. The sequence goes on along the minus strand of JABFEA020000001.1, from coordinate 8,970,779 downwards.
CCCTGGGGCCTGGCACACAAAGACGACCACGCCGGCACTCCTGCCTCCATAGCTCTCAATCAATTAGCGATGGAAGAAGAGGCGGAGGGACGGGCACAACGCGGAGCCTGCCTCCCGGGGCGACCGCACGCCGCCAGGCCTCCTGGGTAACGAGGCTGCGTCTCACACCACAGTGGGAGGGGATATTCATCATACCTCTTATTCCTGGAGAGAGGGAAGAGGAGGGAGGAGCGAGACCCCCAAATGCTCGTGTACTCTCCTCCTCTCGCACGCTTGCTCGCTCTCCCGCTCTCCCCAGGGGTCCCCAGACACAACCGTGAAATTAATCAGGCCGCGTGCTGCCCGTGGACGGGAAATCAATTTACCTGAATACCATCCAGTGGCCTGTTTGAGCAGCACAAGCCGTCACCCAGCAAGTTTCACAGGACTTCCTCCCGCACGCTGGAAATATCGCAATGTTCCACCTCCCCCTCTGCTGGGACCACAAAAAATAAGGGGGGGGCAGCCTGCATAGGGACAGGAAAATGGCTGTCCTTTCCAGAAGAGCGGATTAATCCCACGGGCTATGCTACGCGATAAGATCCACCCCACTATAGTCCTTTTCAGCAGCACCTGTATTAATATACACAAGCCGTTAGCTGTCTGGGGTTATCAGTCTTCCGGATGCCGTGCACATCTTGAAAATCGAGCGTAAATAACATCTCTGAAAGAGTAGGTCCCCAGCGGTCTGACAGAGCAACAATAGAATAGAACAGAATAGAATAGAGACACTTTATTCATCTCCAAGGGGAAATAGTCTTTTTGCCTGTCCCATCTCACTCTCCATGAGACACACAGACATACACATACAGGCGAGAGCAGGTTTGGGGAGTTACAGAGGAGGGTCAGTCAAACACCATCACTCCTGGACAGGGGCGCCGCTATCAATTTTGGGCCCTATGACAAAATATGAGGTTGGGCCCCCCTAGGTAGTGTTATTATTAATAAAGCAGATCTCTGGGGGCCCCTAAAGGGCGTGGGCCCTTAGAATAGTCCCAACTTTCCCCCCCTTAGCGGCGCCCCTGGTCCTGGAGTCACAAACAAGGACGCCATTCACATCAACCGTATAGGCAGATATATATTCTGTAATGGTCACACTTAGCTGGCATTCCTGGCTACAGGACAGACTGCATGTAGATGAAATCTCAGTGTTTCCGAGCAGCTGGTTCCTGTTATGTGAAATGAGCAGTACCTGAAAGTGTTTTTGTGGTAATAGCATGGGGGAGGTGGGGGGAGAGATCAAACACCAGCCCCGCTACTCCTTCAGGACCCCCCCCCCCCTTCCAGTAGTGAGGAGTGCAGAGGCAAAAGCTGTAAGCACCCAAAAGCTGTAAGCACATGAAACACCGTGAGTGTGCCAGACCGGAAACGAGGTCTGATGGAAACACTGGCCCCATATTTACATTCTTACAGGCCAACAGAGGTGGACAGTTTAGGTCCAGAAAGTAAAAATACAGACCATGGTTTTGTTTCAACCAACCAGTTGAGTATAAAGACTCACAGTCACGGAGTACTCAACTGGTTGGCTGAACCATCCACTACTGCAGGCCAGCTGTAAGAAATGATAGTTACTGAAAGAAGACATGCATGAAAAAGATCCACAGAGGCTGGAAAACCAGCACGTAGTGCTTAGTGCTTAGACACAGAAACTTAGCTCAAAGAGACAGCCATCAGCAGCAGCAGGAGAAGTTTATGATGAGGATTCACAGTGCCCCCTGTGGTTACTTGGAGAAGTATACACTGCAGGGTTATCACAAGTGGATATGCTTTTTGGTTGGTTATCTGATACTTGAATCCAGATGAGGGAGTTTACCAAAGCAATTCAGGTAGTGATCCTTGGTCAGGAACATGGGATTAGAGACCTTGCTCAACTCAGAAACTTATCAGAACTGCGTGTTCTGATTCTGAGCACATACAAGCAGCTGGTTTTCCTGACAAATGAGAAAAGAGGCATGTCAGGATCAGGAGCAGGACCACTTAAATATAGCTGGGTCCATGGAAAAACAAGATGGTGACCGTTCATTAAAAAAAGGCTTAATTTCCCATAATCCCTAGGTGCCAGCATCCAGTCTCTGTGCCCCAGCTCTCTGTGGGCAGGACAGCATCGCGCCATCTGTCCAAACATGGTGAGAGCCCCAGGTGCACATCTGCAGTAGGGCAGCCCAACATCACCGCTACCACAAAGGCGCGGCACAGCTGTTCAGTGCAACTTCTTAATGCCTGCGTGATGGATAGGCATGTTCATATGGCCCTTTACACTGTAAGCAAATGCTACGGTCAGACGTAACCCTTTCTAAGCACACACTGCAGCCACCTGACTAGTGGTGTTATGGGTTTATACAAACACATATATACAAAACATACTCAAATCTGCTAATCAAGCAGCATCATTACTGACCACATCAATATCGAGGTCCTCACCTGTTCTGGGACACGTTTCCCCTGTCATTTCTCACCCCCTCCGGGTTCCTCGATGGGGACGCCCTTTGCAGGCTGGACAGGATGGCCTGGTGCCGGTACACTTGCACGGCGGTGTTAATCAGGCCAACCTTGCAGCGTCGGAGCTGTACCTGTGGCAGTCATACATCAAACATTCAGCAAGATACTGCAGTGTGGGGCTAAATTACTCAGGTTATTGTAGGCTCCAACCCCCAGATTACCCCTATCACCTACAGACATGGAAGGACACGTACAATATCCCCTTGCGCTCCAACACATGCGTGCTGCCAGGCCCAGATATGCAAATGTAAATCTCGCTACACTTCAGTAAACACGCATGAGTAAAGAGCATGTAAATTAACACAGCGATAAGCCCCGCCTCCTCCACCATCCCGCTAGTTTAGAGGCTGGCTCCAATCTACACACCAGCTACTCGATTCCTGCACAGCTTCTATGGGGCACCTCGCTGGTGACTCAGAAGAGGCACAAGGTGTCTGTGAGACCACCACCCGAAGCAGAGTGGCACAGGGTGGAAAGGGGGCTCACTGAGCAGCTACAGGAGCTGACCAAGCCTGGGAGATGACCTTCAGACTGGCACAGGTCAAAGAAAGAGGGAATGTATCACCTTGGGCACTGGGAGATTTATTCTCACCAAAATCATCAAATTAGACTAAAGCGAACATTCCCAGACCTGTTTAATGAGCTTTAATTGAAAATCACAAAGATATAATTGGAATGACACTTAATTAATGAGAGCAAATGCACTAAGTGAAGTTATGATTTTAACAAATTAGGAAATGAGCCAGGAGACCAGGGGATGGAGCCTAACCCCCCTTGTCCATTGCTGTTATGGCCGTGCTGACCCTGCAGAGCCACGAAAAATTCCTGGGGTGACAGCCGTTCAGCCAGCAGGATACTGACTATTTATGATTATTTAATATATGAGTATGAAAATGCCACAGGTGCGGATGACATCAAATCCAGAAACTCCAGCAGGTTGTGGCTTAGCTCTGAGCCATAAATCCCATTATTAGCGGGAGTATAGAAGGGGGCTCTACCCACGGTAAACCGTGCCGTGCTGGGAGCTTAGTCCCGGATGGGTGCCGGAGCATGGAAGCAACATCTCCTGGACACCTGCTCTCATCTACACATCAAAAGAGCAGCGAGCTGCGGGCCAGCCCCTCATGCTGGGCTCCCACCATCATGCAGACCAGCTTCTGCACCTCCTGCTGGGTCTTCAGAGTCCTTCTCACCCTCCATGCCTCAAATCTGACGGCAGGCCCTCCTCACAAAGTTGGATTCCCCACTGTAGCTCACAGTGCCACTCACCACCAGGCTACAAAGCCAGAATTTCCCATATCTCAGGGTCACATTCCCAACTGTGCCATGAAGCCAGGATTTTAACATATCTTGGGGATATATTCCCAACTGGGCTACAATCCTGGATGCCCTACATATCAGGTTGAGATTCCCAGCCAGGATACAAACCCAGGATTTCCCATATCTCGGGGTGACATTCCCAACTGAGCAATAATGCTGCATCCCCTGTATCTCAGGAATGACATCGCTAACCTGGCCATAAAGCCAGGTCTCTGGTATCTCAGAGTGACATTCCCAACCACGCCACAAAGCTAGATCTCAGGTATTTCAGGGTAACATTCCTAACTAGGCCACATTGCTGAGTCTCCCCATATCTCGGGGTGACATGCTCAACCAGGATACAGCTGGATCCCCATTGGTCACCAAGAATTTGACCTGGGAGGAAAAAACTTTCAGGAAAGAGGAATTGCAGTTTGAAATTAACTTCTATGCGGAGGGGAGGACTGAGTGTGAAATATGAGAAAAGATCCGTCCATTAAGGAATTAATTTGTGGTAATCTGCCATCACTGACATCATTAGATGTAATGGAAAAGCGAAGATATAGATCCCGACTAGCAGGGAGAAGCAGAGTTTGAGTGGGTTCAAATTAACAAACACATAACCAGATATTTCATGCTGCCACAAATATACTTAAGCTGACAACTAACTGACAAACAGATGAAAGGATACAAGTTCATGAAAACATGACTTATTTAATTGTTATAAATTTCATTGGGTCACAGATGATATACGTTGTATGCAAATTAGTAGAGTACAATTTTTCAATGCATTAAATCTATGCTGAAATTCAATTTATGGCTTTTTATAGCAGAGTAATTAACCAGTGCCCAAAATATTTAATAGCTGTGATTAGTCAAAGAAAAGTATGATTTTGTGACAATTTCTCTATTAATTTCTGTTCTGCATTACATTGTAATATAGCATAAAAGAAGATACATGAAGTGAAATGATATAATTAAATATCTAAGTAATCAAACCATAATTTGCGTGTCCCGGCGTGTCAGATTCCAATTTGACAGTTACAGATGTATAATAAATAAACGCCTGTTCATTTTTTAATCAGACACTTGGTTCCCTTTATTCCTCCGGCAGGGTGTCCATGCGCATCGGTTCTCCACGTCCTGCCGGCTGCAAATGCACAGCAGCCGCATGAAATCCCGCACAGACTGCTCATGCCCCTCGTCGTGCCGGGGGCACCGAAGCCTTACCTGCCCGGTGCCCATCACACTCGGGCCGCGGAAAGCCAAATGCCACCACTGACAACGTTCCTACCAAAGAGGTGGAACCGAGGTCAGGTATGGGACAGAGGGATGACAAGGTGCCGAGGGGGATCACTGAAGGGAAAAGGCCGCACCCTGGACGGGAAGCCTGCTCTCTCATGCTATCATTCACACAACAGGGGTCACTGCCCAGCCACCCCACTGAGCCCGCTGACAGTCAGACCGGCCTGCACGTGGAGCCTTTCACAGAGAGATGCCGCTCACCCGACTGCAATTGCAGATATCGCCGCAGCACATGCTGATTCCTACCCAAGGGGCACATTATCTACAGCATGCAAGATGTGCTCCGGGCAGGAAGGCCAAGAGAACCTGCAAAACAGCTACGGGTGGTCATAACTGGGGCTTGTCACATGACCATGCTCCCCCCTCGTCATGTCTAACTTTAAAACTGATTATTAGGACAGCAAGGCTTGTATACCATGCAGGATCCGGACTCATAATGCCTGAAACTCCCTGAGATAGAGAGAGAGAGAGAGAGAGAGAGACAGATAGACAGACAGACAGACAGACATTTTCACAGTGATGTTCGGCACATATTTAAGTATGACTTAAATCCTTGCTGCTGGTTCAGAAGCACATGTATAAAGAGTGGACCTTTCTAGAGGCATGAAGATAAGACCTCCTAAAAACGTTACTCCTTCGAAGCATTCTGCTTGTCCTGCATCTCCCTAATTGGGCCAATGGCTCCTGAGTAACTCCACTGATGGAGGTGGTATGAGGACAGCCACCATCTGCAAGGGATGCGTGGACAGGGCCAAATGAGGAGCAGTAATTACTGCACGGTGGCTATCAGTGAGGTGTAGAGGGCTGAGTTCACACCAACGCCGTCCACAGAGCCCCCCGTCAGAGCACGTTCTTCCCTTGTAATTACATTAATTGCAATTATCTTTCAAGCCCTTCATAATTCCTGGTTTCTGACACCTGTGGAAGGAAGAACCTCTGGCTGCAGTTCAAAACTCTTCCTCTTCTCTGAGCTCTGCCCCCTGCTACCGAACATGGACCTCAGACTCCTCGTGGCTGCAGGTGTGAAGGTCAGAGCCCGAGTTCTGAACTCATACCCCAGACTCCACATGCCTGGCCACAGCTGGACGTTTTGAGGATGAAAGATGGCGGAAATATTGTGTCAGGAGTCCTTAAAGGCCATGAATGAAGGTAGCATTCCACACATTCTCATTTACTGGTCTATTGTTGATGAACACAGTGAGAAAAAAATGTGTCTAAATGGTTTGTGTTGATTATTTACATGAAAGGCCAGCATAAAATCCTGCAATCTGCTTTGGAGGCATTTGTAAAAATAGTAAAGTAGATCATACCTTTTAAATAATTTGTTTATTCTACAAGGTAAAGGCTTTACGCCCTTCCATTACTACCCAATACTACCCAAGTCCTTCTCTAATGTCACCGCAGCAATACAAGGATCTTTCTAGAAAGTGCTGCACATCTGCTTGAAATGTTGGAACAATGCCTCTAACGTGGGTGCATCACACCGCATGTTTGTACACAGTTTGGGCTTACGCAGTTGTGAACAGCAGACAATAAAAGCTTCTTAGTCTAACAACTCTCTAGATGAAACACTTCATCAGTTCATCACTCCCCCCCTCCTCCCCCCCAGCTGTCACTCTAACTCTCATTTACACCGCCATGATTGGACCGGGGCTGAGACTTCCCGCAGTGCTGCTATAGGCTTAATGACAGATCACATGCACTGCCTCCCCGGTGGTCCCCTTGGGAGTTGCTCTCCCCTTGGCTAGCAGCCTAAGATCTCTCCTGTTAAACATGGGCGCCGTCCCCTTTCCGATAATGCAGGATGTTAGGGCCAACCAGGTTTCACCAGCTCCCCCCGTCACACCAGTCCACTGCAGTGTTCTCACACCATTCGTATGCTACCGGCACTCAGGGAGACCCTTGGAGAACATCACCATTAATCATGCCGTGTCCTACAGCCCTATCCGTCCCCCAATCCATACCCTCTTATGACCAAACACTAGGCAGATCTTGTCCAGATAGGTAACAGTATTCTACAGGAGCTCCAGAAATGATCAGAATCTTTTAGTAGCTCAAATGTGGAGGAAACCACCAAATTCCCACCTATTCATAGTGCATCATTCTGGCATAATGTTTGTAATTTTGGGAGTGTTTGGTCACGATTAGACACATAATTCTGTGGAATCACAGAGGACATGTCAAAAAGCCCAGCTTCATCTTTTGGGACTTAATTGTTTTATTGGGGATTTTTGGAAGAACTCTGGGCAATGTTCCTTTAAAACTTTAATATTCCATAAAGACTATAATACATGTTAGTCCCCCTGTACACCAATCCTGTAAATAAAAGTTAATTACATACAAGTCCTTGTGCATCTTGCGTGGTCTCCATCTCGTAAGGTAAACAGGGTGAAGCAGCTGAACCATGCTGCTCGTGAACAAGCAGTTTGACAGCTTAGGAACATGGGGCCATGGCAGAGACCCAAGGAGAACGGCCAGTTTTGCAAACCCCACTTTGTAAGGTGCATCATGTGACAATAAGTCTCAGAGCAGGCTGAGGGTGATATTCTATGATATTCACAGAACTTGTGAATTGAAGGAGATGAAAAGTGTGGTGCCTTTGAGGAACTGACAGAGACAAAGCCAGAAGAAGCAGAGCACAGCTGCTTTCTGGAAAATTCCGTCCCCCGGTCGGTAACGAGGCAGGCAAATCAGCAGTCCTGGTAACACATGGTTTTGCAACTGCCGTCCTGAGGGTGAAAATGTCAGACGGCAGCGATCACAAAGAGCCCGTGACTAGGGCAGCTTTTCAGACTTTAATTTGCCCAATTAATTTTCAATTAAGCCAGCGAGAGGCAGCCATCCACACAGCCCGTCGACATTAAGAGCGTGAACAATGTTCCTCGGCAGGTGCTATGTGAGGTGGGCGTCCTGCAATAAAGGAGAGAGAGCAGAGAGGAGGAGCCAAGTGGTGTGGACAGATTAACGGTGCGGACCCTTTGGCATGGCTGAAAGACTCGGCCATCACCTGCTGGCACCTCCTAATCAGATTGTTTTACTTTTTCGTATTCCTAAAAAAAAGAAAAACAGAGAGCCAGTGTACAGAAAGCAGGAGCACTGGAGCCCGAAGGAGCAGCAGAGCCGGTGTACATAAAGCGAGAACATCGGAGCCCAAAGGAGCGGCAGAGCTGGTCTACAGAAAGCGGGAGCACCAGAACTCGAGGGGGTGGGGAGCACTTTTTATAACAAAGCCAGGGACTGTCTGTCAATGTGGTATCACCTGTAAAGGGAACAACTATCAAAAAGCAAGTACATTTAAGAACAAGAAACAGAAAATAGGAAAAAAAGAAAACCAACTACGTAACAGTTCATTTCCTTTTCATTTTCTACCTCATTTACTGTCTGCACTCCAAGCAAAACTTCCTACGGACATCTTACTGTGTTTGAAATACACCAATATATTTGGAATGTACTGCCTTATGTGAAATATCAGGTTTCCCGCTCTATGGATTCCTTCACATTGTGGAAACATCCCCAAAATATCCATGGTGTTCAGGGACTTTAGGAATGACCCAAAAGGCCAGTTTTAGACAGCAGACCAAGACAGGTGTGTCTGTTTAGTTATTTGCCCTGACAGTAAGCCGAATGCATTTAGTATGTGGGTCATGATAAAGAAAGAAAGAGGCACCTTTCACGCTCGACCCATTATGGCCGCTTGGCTCGTCTTCCGGGTGCCACCACCTCGCCCTTCATTCCACATACCTCAGCAAGCACCCGTATCTTCATATCGTCATTAAAGCCGATTCTCTGGCTCCCAGCATACCTAAAAGCAGCTTGAGGTTCCTCCTAAATCTCATGCAGAAACGCGGTCCATCCCATTACACCTCTGCCCACCCGACCTTCTGGGTAACACAGCTTTGCCATTCCTCCTGAAAACGACTAATTTGCCAGGATAGTGCTTTAGCTGCCTCCTTTTTGCCCAACCATATGGCATTTGTATCAGCCTGGCACCAAGCTCTCTCCATCATCAAAGTCACATTTATCACTGTTGGGGGAGGGCGGTACACTAACGGTTTGTGTTCCGCATGACCCAGGGGAATTCAAGGCCGGAGTTTTCACTCCGACCCGCTGTCAGGCGATGGGAACGGAGGCGCTAAAACAGGCCACAGAAATCCATCACCGAACCGAGGAGGCACATTGAGCAGGTGCACCGGCAAATGCCCCACAACAGGCCTCCTGCCCCTGGTCATCATTCTTATATCTGAACGATCTAAGGGATAAAGAATCTTGGGTAAATTGCCCAAAGCAGTATAACATCAGTATTGGCAGAAATAAACAAGTAAAGTGCCCTTGGGGACAGAAATTGTCCTGAAACGTCCAGGTCTTAGTCAAAGTCAGGGTAAGAATTTTTTTAATTACAAAATAAGAAGGTTTATTTAGCTCAGATGTCATTTTGGTGTGCCTTTTTTAGTTTTGATGTTGATTAGCCCCAGCAGGGGGAGCCAAGGAGCCCGGAGGAACAACACACCGCAGATGCAAACATGACGTCTCAGCTGCTGGGAGCCAGAGTGACGAGGGTGCAGCTCCAGACACTCTGCACTGAAGCTGAACACTAAGTACTGGTCCTCCCCGGCCTCCCTGCCTAATCCAGCCATTCATTAATTTCACAAAAGTCACTGTGGGCCTCATTTCCTGTACCAGTTTCTCATTAGCATGACGGAGCGCCAGGCGTGCTGCAGCTGGGGACATCTCCCCAGCTCGTTAAGACTGCTGCTAAAGCCGTGTTAATTAGTATGCAGTCTCAGCCTAACAACACCTACACACAGCACCCAAAGCCAAGGGGAAACTGGAGAGACACCAAGACGCGTTACTCAGCATGGCTAAAAAGCAGCGGGTCAACATCAGAGCTGACACTCAAGTAGACATCCGCCCCCAGGAGATGTAGAAACCTGCTCTGCCAAAAAACAGCCAGGCATTTACCCAGGTCATCAAGGGCCAGCATGATGAAAGTGCTGCTCTTCCTCAGAGGCCTGCCCTCACGGACTCACCATTCCCCTAACCATAACTTTATAGAAGGATGAGTGCAAGGTGGGCTGGTGGGTGGATGGCAAGTTTCCATATAACCCTCTACAGGAAATGTCTTCCACATAAACCCAAAATCAGAAAGTTCACTAAACTACTGGGAGCTGACAGACAGCAAGTATATTTAACACCATGAAAAATGAAAAATATTTGCATGCAAGCCAGAAGCCAAGACTATTGGTAAACGACCCAAAATCCTAAACTATGAAACCTCAATGGGTAAAATATACAATAATAGTGGCCATTGTTATTTTAAGCATTTAAACACAAAATGAACAGGTTAAAAGAAGAAGAGCATTTTTTTCTTAATGGCTTCCAAAATGATCTTATCCCAACATTACCACTGTCCTGCCCCGATCTTCCACTCCTTCCGTGTGCCATGCCCCCTCGTTAACCTCGCGTGGGATCCCCATATGATCAGCTGTTTCTGGTTGTTGTCATTGGTCCGCGTTTCAGTTTGTTCCCCCAGGCTGGTCATTGGGTTCCTTCCACTTGCTTTCAGCGCTGGCTTAAAGCAACGCATTCTGATCCTGATGCAATGCACTACGGCTAGATGCATTGCGACCTCTCACCCGGCTGCACAAACTGGAATCGCCTCCGTGACGACACACCTTTGCCCTTATTGCCTGAAGAGTTTAGTTACACACATGACGTTTGTACCCCAGGCAGTTCCAATGCGTAGTCTGCTATTTCTCCCGAATAACACGTAAAGTGGTGAGAACTGGTTTTCAGTTAATTTACCTGGTAAAATAAGGTTTAAATAAATTATATAAATGCTCTAATAGTACACGTAAGTTAGTGGTTTATTTATTGTTAGTTACTGTAATGTTG
>JABFEA020000001.1:8930600-8959645 GCA_019775915.2 Cyphomyrus plagiostoma | reverse complement strand
GTGATAAATATATTCTATATTTAGTGAGTTTTATATATATATATATATATATATATATATATATATATATATATAAAATCACTGAGGCACTTCACCTCTAAGATCCTCTAAGGAGGAGGCAGTTATTCACAAATCTGGGTACACCTCACTGGGAGCCACAGACATCACCTCGCGTTCTCAGAGATGTTTCTACAGAAACATGCTTTTGACATTTTTGACAAAGTGCTCTACTTTGTGGAGTGTGTCCTGGAATTAATGTCATGAGCACTAAATTTCCCTCAAAAATCAAAAATAAAATAAGAAAACGCGCAAATCAAGAAACTGGAACTGCTAAGCTTGGTTTGGGTACCCAAAGGAAGCAAGTCAATCTGCAGCATAGATGCTGGAACAAGAAGTCAGGGGCACAGCAGGCACTGCCTGCAGGGAAAGGATAGCAGATCGGTGTGAGGGCCTCTCCATCCCCCATGCAAATCAGCGTCGAGGGGCGGCTAACATGGCACCTCTGTCTCTGCGGAATATGAAAACCACAAGACAGCTCGCCCCACATGCCCCAAACATGACTGAGACCACCATAACTGAAAGTGAAACCCCCAACCTGTTGATAAGAGCTACGGACATTCGCTGTGCTACGTAAAGCTCACATACTACTGGCATTGGATGTCAGGTCATCAAGGGGCAAGCAGAACGGGAGAGACACTCAAGCCCAAAAGAGACAGCTGGCTCTGCACACAAATCGACAGATACGGGCACCATCATGTTTAGAAGCGCTTCATTCGAGTTCTGCAAGAGGCAGAGCAGGACCTCAGCGAGAAGCTTTGCAGTACATCAGAGGACAGCCTCCTCATCTTCAATGCTCGCTCTGCCGGCGACGAGCGGAGGACCACTAATGTGCTGCAGAAACATGGAGCAGATGTCCGTACGAGACGGCAGCCACGTGATGCCATAATTGATTACAGCCAAATTTACCACCACAGCAATCCATTAATCAGTAAAGTCGCTTTCTGTGCAACTATTTTTTACACCCTCGCTCAGACAGCCTTTAAACAAGATGTATGTTCAGAAGCGCAGCCCCCGTTCCACCAGAAACAGGGCCGATTAACATATGCTGGCATAATTAACCCTAATCGGTAATGCATTCCATGGCTCTGCAGACACAGAGTGCGGTGGCAGGTGGAGACTTCTAAAGTGGAGCCGGTCACCTTCAGCAAGTTCCCAATGCCGAAAGATTGGCATACAGGGAAGCCCAGTGTCCCATCACCAACTGGAAAAGTCTAGATTTAACAGGCACCCATAGACTGAGGAGAAGGACAGCTTTCATTTCAGCTCAGAGCTCTGCACCTGAGGAGCCCCCTAGGGGAGGATGTGTAGAGGAGCATCACAACCATCTATGTAATGCACAGATGCGATCAAGAAGGCTGATGTTCTCCAACAACAGGAAAATCAAAGACTCACACAAAGCCTTCTTTCTTTGTCACACTGTGATGAAGAGAGCTCTGAATGCAGAACATTCTCAGCTCCACACCGGCACATTCCACCTTCACCTGAATGCAAATGAGTGGGGTTTACGGAACCCTTTGCATAGCCGAGACATGGGATGGTTTCAGCAGGACCTTCTCTTGCATGCAGCACTCTGCCCGAGTGGGAGAACTTGGCTTTGATGTGAACATGGAGCCGGGCATCCAGAGGACACTGAGTCACCTACGTGACGATGGAGATGGGATGTCCCACACAGATGAAGGGAAGGGCCAGGAAGAATGGAACTACTCTTATCAGAAGAACATAGCACGACGTTCAGACAAAAATCACAACATGCATTGCATTTAAAATCCTTGTTAAGAATTTTTTTTTTGACAGATTATGTGCTCAGTGCATGTATCTGCAAAACAAAACATACCTGTTCTGTCAAAAGCTATATTAGAGATTTAAAAATGAATATAAAAAAAGAACTACAGGGATGGAAGACGCTACGTACAATCACACTGCTAAAATAAAAAATGGATGACGTTGTTCTTGGAGAGCTGGAGGGTCACATTTCACTGGACAGTTCATTTCTGGTCTCAGTTTCTGGCAAAATGACACCAGGCTGGACAAATTACAGTGATGCTGGACCTCCCTACTTCACCCAAAGAAAAGCTGCAGCCATGAGTCAGGTACAACATCGTCCAGCTGGGTCACGACCGCATCACTGACTCTGAGTGTGTCTGTGACTCACCTGCAATTCTTCAATCAATTAACATGCAGTTCTTTCTGAAACCTATCATTTTTTACAGCTTTTTAAAGGAATACTGGCATAAGTGAAGAGGTTGGTCTCCAGCCTGCATCATAAAAAGGTTACCAGGGAACTCGGATACAGGGTACCCGTTAAGGAGCCAAAATAACTGTAGCTGTAAGTTGTTATTTTGCTTTATCTGTGAAACTTGTTGATTTTTAGAAGGAAATTAAATTATGATTGTTGTCATTTTCTGACTGTTCATTTGAATGTTTATACTGGACTAGGAAGGGATATCTATTGGTTCGTCAGCCCCACCAATATTTTTTTCCACCAGCCGCCCCTGAGCTCCTCACTACCTCACGGCTTGTTCCCGAGGCCTCCTGCCTTCCCGTCTTCTACACTAATAGATGCTGAAGTAAACAGTAAACATCCTGCTTTTTTCTGTTCTACTGTTTAAAAAGAAGCTTAGGGAATCAATTTTTGGAGTAAATTAAATCTTTATTTTGTACCGAGGAAGTGACAACAGAAATGATTTCTACTTAGCAGAGCATTTGTGTGTGATTCTGTGGTCAGACTTTCCACAGCTGTGTCAAGTCAGCAGAATGAGTGAATTGATTGTGCCTTAAAACTCGGCTCGGGCAGAGCAGTAACCTTACTGAACATCACACGCGGTTCCACTCTCCAGATTCACTACTGCAATCCACCCAACTTACCCCCAAGTAGAGACAGGACCTGGCAAAGGGTGGTACTGCAAGGAGAAAAAGAAAAGGAAGGAAGGAGAAAAGGTCAGACACTCAGTCCTCATCAGATGCGTTTCGCACCCCTCCCTATTAGCCCTGAAATACACCCAATTCATCACCTCTGTCTCGTGAGCATCTTCATCCTCCACAGCACTCCACGCTCTCCAGCACTATGATACACAATTACTTCTGGCTCAACTCCCTTAAGACAAGTTACCTTGCAGCAAGTTTCAGCTGATCAGAACCGAGCTGAAAGTCCCCACCTTCAGAGCCACCACCAGCACACAAGCAGCCAGAAGGTTCCCAAAAGCTTCTCGCCACAAGATAATAGGATGCAAATGTTAGAATTGGTGCTTGGGTTTATGCTGAACAAGCTCGTGGTGCTGTTGCTTCACTTCCAGTGTTGGGGGATGAAATCCCACCTTTCAGGTATTCCTCGTCCCTCCTGTAGTTCACCGACATGTGGTTAGGTTAAACAGGGTTGCCAGTGTGTGTGTGTGTGTATGTGGTCATGTAAACAGCACCACTCAAACGTCTGAATACGCCAAGCAACTTACAAAGGAGAATAATGGAGTGTTGCATCATATGACCTGGCCTAAATACAGTTGGGATGGTTTGGGAAGAGTCTGACCAGAGTGTGAAGGAAAAGCAGCCAATGAGAGCTCAGCATATGTGGGAGCCCCTTCGGGACAGCTAGAGAAGCATCCCAGGAGGCCACCTCAGCCAGTCTTCCACAATGTGATTAAAAACCTGTTATTCTGACCTGCGGGATATTTTTGGTCTCTACAAGGGAAATTCAATTTTATAAAAACCTAAAAATGTTAAGAGACTTGTATTTTGTTTGGTTACTTATGGTTAAGGTAAGGGCTGGGTAGGTTTTAAGGTTGACATTGGGGGATTAGGGTTTTTCCCCAAAGAAATAAATGCAGGGTCCCCACATAGATATGAATGAATGTGTGTGTCTGTGTTCATGTGTGTGCTCCCTGCAATTAAATGGCATCTTGTCTAGGGTATACCCTTGACTTACACTCTGTGCTGTCTGGGACCTTCTCAGGACCCGTCCCCAGCGTTTGGACGATGGATGAACAGGCAAGTCACATTAATGAAACGCACGGCTATAGTTAGAGGTCTTCCTGAGGACCAATCAAGAAGAGACAAAAAGCTTCCCTCTAGAGGAATTACCAGTGAACACTACTTGCAAATTAAACTTTGATTCTGCTTCTGTTAAAACAAGAGGAACTGGTGAACAAAAATGTAGAAAATGGTCTTTGTTAGCACTGTTAAGCAGCCATCAGAGAGAACAAATGAAAGAGGAACGACAATTCTGAACAAAAGAAGGTCAGGAGGGAACATCACAGCACAGTCCATCTCCGTGACTCAGGATTCACTGAACACAAAATCTTCTTCTGCCTTTCATCACTGATCAGAGCAAACATTTTTCACAGCTTCTACCTGAGCAGGATTTTTGATGCAAGATTCCGGTGTCCATTGATATCAGGCAACAAATTTCTATCTGAAAATCTTTAATCAGCAGTGGTCACCTTTTCACAATCATCCAGATCCTGGTGAGTTGCCATTTATCTCACCTGATTGGAAGTTTCTCAGCAACACTACTCAAAAAGTTGCCCTGCGTATCATTACATTAAGAGGTAAAAGAGCTCTGATGGGTAAGATTTAGATACTGAACTTTCAGCAGAAGCACTGAGTTACTCATGCAGAGGACAGTAATAAGGTGCCAAGCTATGAACAGCTACACGGCCAGCAGCTGGGCGGAGATGTAGGAAGGGTTAAACAACGGCAGTGGGTGTATCAGCTCAAGTCCTCCGGGGACAAAAATAAGGGGCCAGACCTGCTGACTGTCCACCTGAGACCTAGCATTACAGCCCACACTTTAGAACCAAGGTGGCCCAAAACATCAGCACATTGCCTCCCTCTTAAAATGAATGCCAAATGCAGCCAATCGCTAATATCTGACGATGTGACAGCAGCGCTTCCTGGGAATGTACAACCTTGGCTGTTTTCAGGGATAACACATTTATTTTACACGACCAGCTAAAAATACGTCCCCTTAAATCCCCCAGCGAGCACACGGTGTCACAAAACGCCAGCCTTCTTGCATATCGTTCCTCTCAACTTGATGTATTACAACCCAGGGCCGTGAGAAAGGCGGTCCTAATCTCACCTCCATGCTAAACATGTCGAAATCTAGAGAGGCATGATCAAGCGAAGCATTACAAGAGAGCCGTCACCTTCACAGAGAACATTCCGCACGTTTTGATGGCCTTATCTTAGGTGAAGGAAAGTTTCTGAAGGTAATAGCTTATCCATCAGCTGCATAGCACTCAGCCACATGTTGGGCGTTTTCCCCTGATAAGACAGGTAAGCTGAAGGATACCGTGATTGCACTGCTACCGACCTGTCGGAGTAGAGACGATTCTAGAGGGAGACACATGAGGTGAGTCCTTGCTGGGTCTTATGAGATCTGACCTGCTCAAGATGTAACCAGACAAAACTCCTAGCAAACCTCATCAAAGATGAGAGGGTGGAGACAGACAGGCAGCTGTCTAAGGTAGAAGCCGACGGCTATCCAAGGCAGAAGAAGCAAGAGCAGAATAAACAAAAGCTACAACCTAATGAATAAAGCCTGCAGCTCCATAAATAAATTACCTGTATGTTGCAATGAATATTTTATGAGGTGTAGACAGGGAAAACAGTGCGCCTTTTCACAAATCACTTAAGAGACTGTACACTCCATGAACGTGTTCATTAAAATGACAGTCGCACGGGCCTGGGGGGGGCAACTTGTAGAGAGAAGTCTTCAGATGATTGGACGAGGCCTCAGTGGAACCTCAGACAGGGTCAGCATCTGCTGCAAGCATCTGGAGGTGGAGAGAAGGAGAGAGAGTCCAGGGTCCCAGAAGAAATCTAATAGCAGCATGGAGCCAGAGGCCAGAGAGAGAAGAAAGACATGGGTCCCAGACAAGCTCCAGTGGCAGCAGGGGCAGAAGACCAGAGAGAGAAGAGAGACCCGGGTCCCAAATGAGCTCCAATGGCAGTGGAGGGCAGGAGACCAAAGAGAGAAGAGAGACCCAGGTCCCAGACGAACTCCAATGGCAGCAGGGGCAGGAGACCAGAGAGAGAAGAGAGACCCGGGTCCCAGACGAGCTCCAATGGCAGTGGAGGGCAGGAGACCAGAGAGAAAAGAGAGACCCAGGTCCCAGACGAACTCCAATGGCAGCAGGGGCAGGAGACCAGAGAGAAAAGAGAGACCCAGGTCCCAGATGAGTATACCATAGTTTATTGGCTCTATCAGCCACAATTCACCTCATAGGGCATCAATAAAAAGACATCCATACAATAACACCTAATGGTCAGCTTTAGCTCTGCACCACATGAATATGCTACCAATATCATATATATGTATATATATGGTATGGCGAGTGAAGATCATTAGGGTTAGCAGACTTCTAATGGTAACGACTGCAGGTCGTCAGTGTTAGCAGAATGCAGTGAAGCACAACAATGTGAAGCACTTCACTCGTGCTGGCCCAACCAATTACACCCATTGTAAAGTGTGTACATTGTGTGCGCTCAACAGCTTCAGGCTGCATGCTGGGGATTGTTAATAAAGCAAGAGAGGGGGAATCTGACAAGCCTCCAAGACTAAAAATTACTGTTATTCATCATGCATGTGCGTCATGTTCTCACCGATTCTTGAGAGGAACACACTGGCACAGACACTGACGATACTGGGGAAACGGACCTTTGGCCCTGCGCAGTTACGTCACCATGTGACATGTGACACACAACACTGACGCTGCACTCGCCCTTGGTGATTCGTCTGCAAGTTACACAGGGCGACTCACATTTTCCTACCAGAGCCACAGAGCGACCCGCACCACTGCACCCCGCATGGGCACCAATCGAACGCAATTAAACCCACACAGGGAATCGGGCGTACCTAAATAATGCGGCACTGCAGGGTGCTGAGATGATGGGGGCTGTTCAAGGCAAAGATGGAGGGAATCATCTGTGCTCAGCGGCTCAGCTACGAGATGGCGGGGCTATGCAAGCAGCCCACCAGTTAGTGACCGGCCACTGGACCAGAGGAATACACGTCAGCAATGTCTGCTGGCCGCCCTAACCTCGGGCAAGCACCGCAAACACACTCAAGTAAATCCGAGTCTTTAAATGCGGAGCCACGCACGAGCACTCTTGTTCAGCCTGCCGCTTTAAACCCTCCTTTGTGCTGTCAGCTGAAGAAATTAGTCAATGAATCTTGTGTCCCAGCGCTTTAATTAAACTGTTATATCTCCCCCCATGACATTAATCTCCCAGTAGGAGGAGTTAGACACAAACTTACATCCTCCCCCCATGCTCCCACCTCACATAGCCCACAGGAACGGCAATCACAAACCCCCCCAGACCATTTGCAATGTCTTGCTGGCCTGCCAGGGGGGGATCTAGGACTATTCCCCTCAGTGCTACTCCACCTTTGCCCTCTACCAGATGGGGGCAACCATCCCTCAGCTATATTGCTCGCCTGGGCCTGCTAAGCAGAGCTGCGTCTTAACCATTTATCTATTACTGTGTAGGTGGCTGGTCCAGGCCATAAAACCAAAGCAAGTTCAGATTTATGGGGTCAACTGTGGACACTTCCATGGCATTCCCACGTGACACCGCAGAGAGCCCATCACTGTGACGCACAGGACTCCGCAGAGGCCAGTGCGGCTTAGCCTACCCTCAGATCAAGGTATGTGCACATCTTGGCTTCTCTGCAGCCAAACGCCTGGTAGTGATACCTTTAGCGGCGACAACAGGCCAGCCCATTGAAATGGGATGAATCCACAGTGCCTGCAGCTCTTCGGAGCCAGGATGGCTGAAAGTAGCATGGGGCTGAAGCACACGCTCAGACAGCTGGCTCATATTTAACCTGAAACCCACACAGGCTACAATCTGGAAGATACTGAACAAACGGTCATTTGCCAGCTTTCCAGTTTCCTGCAACATTCGCTGACAGGTCTAATCATGGCCATGCTGTAGTATATTCAAAGCGAGCCTGATGTAAAGCTGGAAACGCTGCTTTTTTCTCCCCACAGTCAGAGGAGTAAACAAGCTACAAAAAACAACGACTATTTGAAAGAACTGATGCAAAGCAGAGCTAAAGGGACAGAGGCAACGCGGAGACTGTCAGCATGGCGAGCGCCGGGCAGCAAGTCCCAGACGCCTTCGCATCCAAACTACTTTGTTTACTCCTTCAGCCGGACGAATCTTCTTCCATCTGTCGAGTCTCCAGGAAACGTGCGACTTAATTCTGCCCAATGCCACTGCATTGATTAAATCTATAAATAGATAACATTTAAAGGAGGCAGAAACGGCTTCTTATGTCCTACAAATGAATAATTTATCTAAGTAGAAATTCTATTTGGGCCGTGATGAAAAGTTACAAAATGCATTATGCGAAGCGGCCTGCTGCATGATATGTATCTATTTATTAGTACCGACCATCTCATTTCTCCCAACAAATTGTTTTTCCTGGAATATATATTCAAATAAACACACTGCAGATATAGCGGACAAAAGAACTAGACCCTGTGAGATTTAAATAGAAAAAAAGATCGGAATGAATTCGACTAATGTTTTTGAAAGAGGAAAAAGTGTCAGAAGCAAACAGGGGCTGATTTGAAACAGCAAAATTCATTCAGGATTGTCATCTTGGACCCCCATGCAACACGGCAATGTCAGTCAGCAGTACCCTAACTCTGAAAACATAAAATTCCCACAAGGTCGCTGATGCATTAGATTGGCATCTGCAGATATCTGAGGAACGGCGACTGCTTCTGCAGTTATATATTTGATGCATAAAGGGTCTGGGCTTCAACCCAACAGACCGCCTCAAGCTCTGCTGCTCCACCTCCGTCTACAGCCAGCAGATGCTTTTCACCATCACCCTTTAAAGATCCCAAGTTTCATTTTGGAACATGCTACTAGAACACAGGCAGAAAAAGAGCCCACATCCCTCTGGACGAAGCAGTTACACGCACTGCATAACCCCAGGCAGAGATTGACGTTTGCAGCACTTCACAGTCCCCAACAGCATTAGGGTTTAGACCCAGGTGGCCGACTTGCTCTAGTGAGGATGGACAGTCCCCTGGGTATAGGCAGCCTCAAAGGACAGCGCATTGCTGGGGAAACAACCATTCGACTGTCAGCAGAGCGATGGTGTGAGATGCAGAGGGCCATGTGTTCAGCAGGAGAGAGGGGGGGAAGCTCACCACAATGAGTCTGAGCCATAAGACAGGGTCCCGGAGAGATTATGCAGCTGTCCTGTATGATTCCTTTGACACCTACCTGCTTGTTAGAGACCTCCATCTTTTCCCTGGTTCAGACTGATTCTGCTTTAGATTTCTACAAAATCACAAATTTAGCTTTTATTTGCACAAATGTATTGCTTAGACACCAGGTTAACAGCATGTAACTTACTGCAGGACAGAAAAGCCCAAACTTCTCGGTGTTGAAGCAGGCTCCTGTGACAGATACGTGATTGTCTTCATACACCAGCAGCTCCTTCAGGAGGACACCCCGTTCTTGTTTACAGCTCATGGCAAGTGCATGCTGCCTTCGCACTGCCTCCTCAGTCACCTTCAGCTCTCCCTGCTGGACACGCTGAATCACGAAGAGCCAATTTTATAGCAGGTGCCGGTTCCTGTTCAGGACTTTTCAGGCAGATCACCCTCGAACCTGCACTCCTCGGGGGCTCAGGCCCCTCCCGACCCAAATAGTCTCGGGGATGTGATTTTCTGACAGACACAGTGCAGATGAAGGACAGAAATTCCTCCAGGCGGGTGAGAGGGTAAGGGGGGGTAGATAACCACCATCCAGGTGCGGGTGCACGGAGAGCTGTCAGTCACACTCACACGTGCGAGAGTGAGTGTGGTATGGGGCACTGAGCTGAAGGAAAAGAGGTGACAGGCCAAAGCCATGAACTATTCAACCGTTATTCCTGCATGAAGACAGAGCCCAGTGATGGCCGTTGTGCTGGGAGGAGAGAAGTGCATTCTGGGACAAGACCACAGAACACTGCCAGAACTGACATACCCTAAAACCCAAAGCCAGGCCATAGAAGATCCAGCAGCCAGATTCAGGGTGCAGGTACTGGTGCGTGGAAATCAGTATGCAAGCTTGCATGCAGCTGGCAGACAGCTAGGCCAGCTGGGACAGAGTCTCGGAAGGAGGGACAGACAGGTCGGGGGCTCTGACACACCGCTCGCCGAAGAGAGGCAAAGGGCAAGGGGGCATGAACACGCCCTCACACGGACCTGCATCCGGAGGAAAACAAAAACACACAAAACATACATCCATCCTATGATATCCATCAGGGAATGACAGGGAATGCAGAAAACCAAAAAGATTTTTGTTCTTGATCCATAAAACAGCTCACAGGGACAATAATTCCAGAAGGGACTTTAGATTTATACATTTTAAAAACATTTTCACATATTTCAAAGTAGAGGAGGCACACTTGAAAAGTCAAATAAAGGACATGTATGAGCAAATGACCTCTACAATGTGTCTTGTGAAAGACACAAGAGATTCAAACAAAGAACACGAGTGGTCGGAGATTCAGGCCCTGTGACCTCACTCTGCCTCTTCACCATCTTTCTGTTTCCAAAGGACCCCAAAGACCTCTGTGTGATGTATACAGCAACAGACTGAATCATTAACCTCTACCTGACTGAGTAAGGGAGGAAAAACACTCACTGGGCTGGATAGTTTGAAATTAGCAGCAGACTGAGAGTTACCCAAAATCACTAAGGCTGACACAGAAATTGGATATCGGTTTGATTTCAAGCCCATTCCTCCATTTTGCATCACGGCTGGATTCACACGCACCACACCCTGATATTGGAGTTAGCCCAGCACGGTACCAGCCCCCTACGCATACCCCAGTTTGGGCATCGTCGCGAATAATGAGGTTTTCCCCAAGCACACAAGTGACCAAAATATCCTGTTTTCTCACAAACTTCTTCGAATTCATCTGCATTGTATAGAACCGATGTACCTGCAGAACTGTGTCACGCCATCACATATTAAGCTGGGAATCATGTCAGAAGTAGCGTGTAGCAGACAACTGAGGGGATCAGCATGGGGACGTAAAGCCGGGGCTGGATGCTCTGAGTGGACCAGCAGCTCCCCCAGCAGTAGCACAGAGAGCGAGGCAAGGATTCCCAGTTGTCATGGCAACGGCAGCACAACCGCCACCGATGACTGATAGCGGGTGGATGCTTTCACTTCCGTTACTAAAACGCGGTAAGAATCAGGCATTTGGTTCCACCTACAGCTCGGCTAAGGTCTGGGAGCACTTAAATGTCTCCAGCAAAGATGCCGGGGAAGTCGTCCTGCTCTGCATCCGGCCATCCGACCAACAGACATCGGAGAACAAACTGTTTTACCTGCTTCAGGGAAAATGCAATATGTCATGGAATTAGCACTCAGCTGCAGCTAAAGAAGCGGCCCAGCCCCGGTGCTCTGCAGCATCCATTTGCCAGTCGGTGACTGCTACTATCACAAGACACCACACACAAACCAGGTCGACACCGACAAACAAACCTCTCCACTCTCAAGGAAGCACACTGGCAATCAGACACCAGTGTTTCTGCAGGGCTCATCATTTACTGCCCTCCTTCATTCTGACCCCATTGTCTGTCCTTATTGACGCGATGTTACATTAGTATCACTGAAGCACTACAATTAGTGAGTAAAAGTGTTTAAAAACCATCCACCTTCCATATCTGCTTATACAATCAGAGTACAGAAACTTTCAGGTATAAACCCATCCATAGACAATACCCACAGAGCAGCGTGGTCCTTTGTCTGTCATACACACAAACACACTGTTATATATTCCCATTACTGTAAGGACTCTCCATTCATTTCTATGGATCATAATCCTAACTATGATAACCCTAACCCTAGCCCTAACCTTAACCATAAGTACCAAAACAAAATTCTTTTCGCAATTTTTTTGGTTTATTTATATCATTGTAGTCACAATTTCTTGTTTATAAAATGTCTCCACAAGCTAAAAAGTAACAGGATTTAGCACATTGTGGGGATTTTTTCTACAACAAGCCCCCCCAACACCACCACCACCTACCTGACCCACACCAGCACACTCTCTACCCCAATTTCCTTTTCTAGCTAAAATACGGGCGGTCAACTGACACACAATGGAAGCAGGGACCCAGGAAGTCAGCAGGTGGCGCCAGCCCTGCTCCCTCCTTTAAATGGCATCTTAATGTACAATTACCAGCAGTACCTGCTTTAAAAAAACAAGTATGTAATATAGCCACCCTGTAATGATGCTAATTACATTGTATTTGTCCAAACACATTACACCGTTAACAACTTACCAGAAGAGAATGGCTTTTCATTTTTAATTTACCGTACAGATCCACTGCCAGGACACTTCAGTTTTTACAGTTTTGAGAGGTTTCACTGCTGAACTCCAGCTTAAGTCAGACGTGCATTACACAACTCTTCATTTAGAGTTCAGTCCAGGAGAGGCAGGGCCCACAGGATACACCAGGGGGCAGTATTCTACACTCAGTTCTTCTTCAGGCAAGGTATATCGGCGAGATTATTAAAAGACAACGGGAGTTAAATACATAGTCAGTGTTTAATTACGTTCAGGGAGAGCAGCGTTCTGACAAGTCTGCCACTAAAATCAGAAAATTATGATGGCAGACACATTCATCTCTGTCATGCCCTCTCACACTGGCTTAATTACATACATGTAATTAATCCTGCTTTTTTTGGCAGCCAGGGTGTGTATTTAATAAACTGTCAACACCCACATTTCGATGGCCTCTCACGGCCTCGCCGGGCGTAATGGGAAATGACACTTCACGAATTACCTCCGGCCCGGTATCACCGCAGGCCACATCGGCAGAATGCAGACGCCCCATTTCGTCCTCTGCCACAGCGCCCCCTTACAGAGTCTGCTTAGCTGTGAGCTCCACGATATCCAGGGTCAAGCACTCTTACATTCCATTCAACACCGGGAATCAACTGCCTGCTGAGTATCATTTTCTCATCGGGACAGAAATAAACATTATCATACCGCTTTCATTCCCATTACTGAATAAGACCAAGAACAGCAGCACAAACAAAGAAGAGTGTATGTATACAGTCTGAGTGTACGATGGTGAACAGGCTAAATGCTAACTCAGAAAGGGACTACGGCACGGCCACATGTCTCATAGCTCTATACAGCCCACACACACGCAGCATAATGGGTTCATTCAACAAAATGTCATTAAGCTTTATGCTGCAGTAAACTGGATCATTTGTACACAGGGTGCTTCGGGCTGCAATGAGGGAACATGCCTGCAGTGAACGTCCACACAGGCCACTTGAAGCGCAGTCTGGGCCTGTCAGCAATAGACAAACAAATAACATCTGACACACCAAGCCAGCCGCACCTGGCACCTCACCTTGAGCTGGACGCTATGACGTCTTCAGGCAGAATGCAGAAATACTTCAACAGTGGGCACATCTTTCGGTGCAAACCTCACAGAACCCAATGGGCAACTGATCAGGCAAAGGTCCACCAAGACTGAGCTGGGCAAAGATTACAATACTTCCACATAAGAAAGGCAGACATCTGCACTACCTTGAAGCAAACCCTGATATACTCTTATTAATTATAAAACTGGTAATCAATAGTAAAACTGTGAATGACAGCCTGTACAACAAAACAGTTCTATGTTTTTATCTCCAAAGATTGGGATAAATTGAGAACGGTGAGGATATGCTTTGAATCAGAGGAGACACGAGATGTTACCTTTTAAAGGCCCACCACTTATCGCCAAACAAGCTCTCCATTAAGTTCAGTAGCTTGGTTAGTCCTCTTCATCCTCATTGTATCTCCTCTTTGTTCTCAATGATTAAATTTGATATGATTCCATCTTCCCAAAGAAGTGCTTTCATCGGTTTTGCTGGTGCAAATTTGCTGAAACATCATGCAAAAATGACAACAGTGCTGATCACGGAACATGTGCAGATTTCTGCATATGACTGTGCCTTAAACGCTGGTACACATGATCAGACGACTCTACTCTGCCACTGATCTCCCCAACTTTTGCTAATTGCATATTTTATTTCCCCTACTCCTCCTGGGGTGTGTTGCCTGGAGACCCCAAATTATCAAGATATTCTGCCTACCCCGCTGCCTGCGACATCTCCACTACCTGTGGTGTCTTTCCAGCCTGCTCGTCCTTCTGCCTGTGACGTCTCTCCTGAATGCCCTGCTGCTGTACCACTGTTCGTCCTGCCATCTGAATCAGCACCATCACCTTTTCTTTGAGAATCAAATGTTAAAATTGGGACTGTGTGAATTGTAACTCTGCCATCTTGCCCATTTGACTTCCTCTGCTGGCCCCTGGAGGATGCACTCCACCTTTGAATCTGGTTCCTTCCAAGGTTTCTTCCTTTTAGGGAGTTTTTCCTTGCCACTGTCACCTCTGGTTTGCTCATTAGAGACTTTGGGCAGGGATTATGTAAAATGCTTTGAGGCAATGTAATGGTTTGAAAAGGCGCTGTACAAATTGAATTGAAATTGAATTGAAATTGAATTCAAATTGAATTGACCGAAATGACTGGGTAGCAAAAAGTACTTCAAGAAGACTGACTCCACCTGCCTTTCTCAGCATTGTCCAAGGGTAACTGGTAGCATTGTGATTTAGGGCCTGCACAACAGAAGCCCATCAAAAGGACCTTTAATGTACCCTGAATTGCTCCAATGAAAGAGTCACCTAAATGACATGATGGAGAACAACTTCAGATCAAAGCATAAACCATGAAATTAAATAGAGCACAGGCTCTATTTAAACACTATTACCATTTTTGCTGATATTGTGATCTGCTAATCATGATATACTAGCTACAGACCAAAAAATGTTACATTATTTACATTTAGTAGTTAAGACCTTTATATAGATAGTACAAAGGGACATTTCAACCAAATAGGACATTTTTAAAGAGCTGTGTAACAGTGCTCCATACAGTGAGCATTTAGTCACATTTTCTTCTGCCAACAGAACCATTTAGTTGCATTTTTGGAGATAGTGTGATTCAATTTTCATCCAGCCATTGTTTCATTCATTTAGCTTTATGTTTCTCCTGGTATTAAGCTGCATTATGGATAAAATCCGATTTATTTAAGTATCACATCCAAGATTCAGAGTGAGGTTGTTAACCTTAATTATCTTGAAACACCATATTCTTGTGTTAATAAATTATAAAAATGACATAACTGTTTCAAGTAGCATTTGTTGTAAAAGCTGAACTCTTCAAAGAGAATGCATGCAGTGTTTTTGTCATTGAAATATTTTGACAGTTTTTTTTACCATATAATTATTGGAACCAAGAATCGATAAGAACTAGATTGGATGAGAAGAATCAGAATCATATTTGGAATGGATAAAATCTAATCAATACCTCACCCTATTGGTGTGTATGAGGGAGACTGAGAGTGATTAGAATGGAGAGCTCACACGAGGCTGTTGTCATCATAACAAAGCAGGTTGGGGATGATTCTCCGCACGATGTCATCTACCTGTGTCTGGACCATAAGTACTCTTGATCTCAATTGGCCCTATGGTGACAATGAAACAAAACTTAGTGTTTATCTTTAAAAAAGCACAGTTTAACTTTTTTTTTAAAGCACTACTGCAGTCTTTGAGTTTAAAACATCATAAGATGGGAAAAATATGAATATGTTGGTTTGCACGTTGATTTAAGTGGTGGACCTAAACTTCTGCAAGCAGCACCAAAGCTACTAGTGGAAAAAGGTAGTCTGGAGCCCTGCGTGAATAAAAAATATATTTTATATTCCTGTTCAGTAGGGGAAAGAACTTCCATAATATTAACACAAAACAAATTAAAGTTTTTTTTCTGTTCCCTTTAGGTCCAGGAGACCCCATTATATTCCATAGAATTGAAGAGCAATGAAAAGGTTTATTTCCAAAACCAAAATTAGCATAATGAGAGACTTTCAACCAAAGTACATTAACAAGCAGGTAAAGAAATGGGATATATAATCTAATTGTCCTTTGTGATTAAATTTCCTCATATGTTAAGAAAATCATTAAACAGGTGAAAAGAAAATCCAATTTATTTTAAAGGTTGACAATATAACTGAATGGGTAGTGAGAAAATGACAGGATTCAAAAACAGACTGCCTTGGGTCAGCAGAGACTTTGTATTATTCTTTTGAAAGTTTTGTTTCTATCCATAAAAATACAAATCTAAAGCCCACACTGATCAGTAAATCTGACAACAGGGCTTCTCCAAATTGCAATGGTTGTAAGGAATTTCAGGAAAAATACATATTATCCAAGTGCCCCAAATCCTAGTCCTACTAATCATCAATTATTAAACAGGGTCATGTTATAGGTTTTTGTTTAAAAGTAATGCCATAAGTTTAATAAAAAATGTGCCATTCAAAAATTTTAAAGCGTCCCCAAGTTAACAAATAAGCATTTGTTTTAAAGAGGTTTTTTCTCAGCCACAGGTCATAAAATCAGGAAGTTACCAACCTGACGTAAACCAAATTAAATGTACCATTTCTGAAAGTCATGAACAAGCAAGCCTAAGGGAAGAGTGAACTTCCTCCATGCTAAGCTCTCTTTGGGAAGGGTTCACGGAGGCTAGGTGTGGTGGGGAAAAGCAGGGTGACAAATACAGGCCACTGTGTCCCACCTGAAGGCCAGCATAAAAGGACTTAATCAAAAGTGCTCAACACAATTTTGTTTTGGTTAAGGGGGGGTGGGCTCTGTGAACTCCCTCAGATACGATCCCAGCAGCTTCGTTGCAACCACAAATATGACACCAGCATAATTCACAGTATACGTTAAGAGAGAGAACAGAGATTCAAGACTGATTCTTTGTCAATACAACATACACGGTGTATTGAAATGTTGTTCTACACAGGTCCTCCATGGTGCATTATAAAGATATAAAATATACCAAAAAATATAAAATAAAAATTTCACATAATAAATCTAACTCAATTTTTATGAATAGAAACTAATTCTAACTAACTATGTAGGCTACAGTAAACAGGACAGAGACAATACAAAGTGGTCATGTGCAAGTGAAATGTGCAGGTAGTATTTCAAATACCAAATTCAATTTATGGTCAGGATATTGTTGACAAGACAAAGGCGTGCCAGCTGTCACAAGTGCAAATTTGGCATGAGGTAAACATATTTGAGCAAATATTCAATTGAGGTGTGCAAATAAGCATAGTGTGAAAGCCCAGTTTGTAGTGTTTCTGTGTTTTGGATTTAATACTCCTTTGGTGGCAGTGAGATGAGAGCTCTGGCTGATCAAGGAAAGAAGCTTTTGCAGTGTCTGGCAGTTACAGTTCTGATGCTGCAGAACCGTCTACCAGATGGAAGGAGAAAGAACAGTGCATATGAGGGGTGGAAAGTGTCCTTCACTATACTGTTCGCACAACGGATGTGTTTTTCGTACAGGAGGGAGATGGCTGGGACAGAGACCCCGATGATACTCTGATGATACTGCTGTCCTCACTATCCGCTGCAGGAACTTCTTTTCAGCGGTGGTACAGTTTGCATATTTCCATATTAAATATTGTATTTATATAATAACAGTAAACAGTGTTGCTCTCGTTACTGTAAACCGTATACAGTGGTACCTCGGTTACTTAATCCGTTTCGGACTCCGGATCGAATCCTAAAAAGTTCGAGTTCTGATTAAATGTTTCCCATAAGAAATTATGAAAAACCAATTAATTGGTTCCCGGCCCCCCAAAATTACACCTAAATATATTTTTTAAGCATTTAAACACAAAATGAACAGGATAAAACAAGAAGAGCATTTTTTCTTAATGGCTTCCAAAATAATAAAGCTCTTACCCCAGTATTACCACTATCCTGCCCTGATCGTCTGCTCCTTCCGTGTGCCACGCCCCCTTGTTAACCTTGTGTGTTATTCTCATGTGATCAGCTGTTCCTGGTTGTTGTCATTAGTCTCTTTATTAAGTCCGCGTTTCAGCAATGTGAACTGGCTTTCAGTTAATTTACTTGGTAAAATAAAGTTTAAATAAATGACATAAATGTTCTAATAGTACACGTAAGTTAGTGGTTTATTTAATATTAGTTACTATAATGTTGCGCTGCTTTATTTGGTTAATTGTCCAGTCTTTGAAGAAGGCATTCAAGTAAGAATTGCATTGTAGTACGACTCATTTCCTGGCGCGTACAATTTAAATTAAGTCAGCGTTCACGGTTCGATTTATGATATTCAGATCGAGTACTAGGTCAAACTGGTTTGTTCGACTTTCAAGAAATTCGCGTTCTAGTGAGTTCGAGAACCGAGGTACCACTGTATTTGCAGGTATGGATAAAACTGCAGGCTTCTGCGCTATTTAGCTCCGTATTATTACCACGTGAGCAACACGGAAGCGCTAAAATGCGCCGTATACCTGCGTAGGAATTCGCCTGCCTTTTGCCTTTCCAGGAGCAGGCGGGCTGTTATGTCTGCTGTGTGACAGTATTTTAAGGCAAATAGTAAAAGGCGATAGAACACAAGATTAATGATACTTGCACCCTCCGTCCTGACTAACCCTCCACCCTGACTAGTTTCCCGACGATAAGCTCCAATTAAAAGAAACGCCAGGCGTGCGTGGCCTATTACGTATGACGCACGGACTAGCGTGCGTCACTAGGTGTGTCACTGCACGAGCGGACCTGTTTGTACTACCGTTGAGCTTTTGGATGGAATTTTAGATACTATATGTTTGTTTGTTTTTAAAAATAAGTAAATGCGTACATCGTTTGCATTACACTGGGAGTTGTACGCTACTCTGTATTTTCTAACGAATATATGTCGAGCGTCAGTACGCTTCGTCATGCGATAAATAACTTTTCTGATATTGTAATATGGGGAGCCGTGCGTTTTATGAAATCTGGATGTGACTGACAGATATACTTCATGTATGCTATGCCATAGGAACGTGACTCGAGAAAACCACAAAACTTTATATTAAAAAAACACAAACAAATCTGCAATGATATATCCAAATAAAACTACGCATTACAACATAGACCTCACATTAAAAACATATACTGTTTACTTCATATATTTTACAAATCAAGAAAAGTGATATATATTTAATTAATTTAGTTTTAGTATTTTATGCATTATATATATTATTAACGCTGCTACCTTGGACTGTTGTTTTGCAATTGTCACTTTGTTGACACACGGACCACTTTATTATGTATATTGTGATCTTATTTATTACTGCAAACCCTGTCTTGTGTTATTTACTGCTTATTTATTGTGTCCGTAACTGTCCTTTGCCATGTGTCCTTGTTTGTTTGTTTATTGTTGCAGCTATTGGGAGTGAGCCAAACATGTTGTCATTGTATGTACATTGGTGCAATGACAAAGAAGAATTCTGATTCTGATAAACATTTAACTAAGGTCAGCACTACATTTCATCTCTGTAAGACCTGCTAACAGACCTGATAATATCTAAGATTGAAAAGGGAAAATAATTAAATTTAAATGTATAGAAACAGATAAAGATCATTTTAACCATATGACAATATTACAGTGGCGAATCGTTATGAAAGCAGATATTAAATGTATTAATATAAGACATTAACCAATCGTGCCCATTGTAGCAGACACATTTCATTTAACTTCTACGGGTGTACTATTGTTAATTTAAAGGCTCATTTTACCTAAGCAATTAAAATAAATCTACCATTTTGATTTTCTGAACGGCGTCCGTAACATGAATTACTTCTGTGGAATATCCAGCTGTACAAATGGGCGAAAATTGAAAGCGGCATTAAACAAATGTAAAAGCTTAATGTCAAAAGTAAAAGGGGGTATGTATTTATCACATTCTACTAGCGCTCCCATGTATTAAAGCGCTGTGCTCTTGGTGCAATCTCATCGTCAGCATCATTAATCTGTAAACATTCATCCAGAATTGATCTTAGATCTGACCGCATTGTCAGTTTAGGCGATGTCTTAAGTTTCTTTCTGGCATGATGTGACTGAGTTTACGCCATCCGCTGTCATGGGCAGGAGTTTGCCGCTGGTGACCAGGCTTGGGTCTAATGTAAAACCCAGACAGCAGCCGCTGGGGTTTGGTGGTCAAGGCACTATCGCCCACGTGGATAGGGGGCAGGAGATGTGCTTCGACCTCCTGCTCAGAATCTCCCAGGACATTGCGCTGACCCCACTGCCGCTATGCTATACTATTTACTCTGTTCACCCCCCCCCCAAAAAAAAAAAAAAAAAAGCCATATGTCCTGCGCTGGCTGGGGGTGTATTTCTATTCCAACGCTTTCCGAAACGCAGGCTGCCAGAAGGCTTTTGTGTTTGAGGTAACGGGAGAATCCCCCGCCCCCGTGACCGGATCCGCGTGCGCGCTGACGACATGCACAGAGGCCCCCCTCCCCATCTCCCCTCCGCGAAGAGGAAACCGCTACGCAGCTGAGCCGCCGCCGATGGGAGCCCGGAGCCGCGTACCTCGCACGTCCCGGCCACCGCCCAGTACCGCCGCTTCATCGCCATGGCCAGGATTAGATAACCCTCCGCACGCCGATTTCTGGGATCGCTTTTTATTTATTATTTCGGAGGAGGAAGATGGAGAAGCAGCGGGTATTGTCATCCCAGCTTCTGGTGAAGAGCAGGGTGTTTGAAGTGGCCTTAGACGGCGATCTGCTTTCCTGGAGGGAGCTGGTGCGAAGGACGCGCATCTCGGGGGGCGCCAGGGACGCCTTGAGAGCCGGTGAGTGCAAGCAGAGCCCGAGGCCAACCGGCGTCCCTTTATCCCTTCGGATGAGGAGCTCGGCCGCCTGCAGCCAACCGCCGCAGCCTCGCTTTCGATACCGGTATCGGTACCGCCAGAGCCCGGTACCGCTCATCGTGCTGCGAGCTCTCGGTGTCAGCGCCCGGAAAATATTTTTAACGATATAATGAGTCTAATACTGTAGTGAGTTTTGTTATACAAAGTCACAGACTGCGATTCTCGATTTAGTCGATGGGGGCGCAGTCCCTGTAAATATACGGAAAGTGTCGCTTAATTATAGAGATTGAGTGCGAATAAAGCCAAACAAAAGAGGATAGGATGGTGTTTAAAGATGGTGCGTTATGGTCCTACCAACAGGATGATGTCCGTTTCCTAAAGGGAGACTTTAATAAATATCTAGCAGGAGTGTCAGAGGTGCAGTGTGACAGGTAGGGTTACATTGTGCACGTCTGCATGTTCTCTGATGTCCCCCAATCTCCACTGCCGGATCAGATGCAGGGTCTTCATGGCTGATATAATGTTTGCCTCTTCTTTTTATCTTCTCTTATCCTATCTAACTTGGACACAGTGTCAATAATAGCATGCTGTGCATTAATAGAGGAAGCTTCTGACTTTTTCAGAAACACTGCACATTTTTGTTGTTAATAAATGTTTTGTAAAATTAACTCCCTTGTCCTTGAAGAGGTGACTTAATTATCCAAAAATAACATTTGCGTCACATTAATGCAAGTCACCACCTAATATTTAACTTGTGTACATGGAATGCGCCATATTTGGTGTAACTATTGGAAATTCACTGCGAGCCTGCACAAATAGCGTAATAAGCCTTATGTTGAGTCTCAGCAAAGCGCCAGGATAGAAGTGGCCTTTTCTGTGACCATTAGTCAGGAAACGGCGGCATGGAGCCTGCCGCTTACGGTTTGCAGACTGAGCAGAAAATGCTGCTTGATGTCGTCTGAGCCCAGCTCCCACAATGCAGTGCGTCCGTCCTCCACTTCAAAGACGAATGGTCAACCTTCATTATTAAACACTAACCACTTTAGAAGTCCAGGTAAACCACATAATCTGAAAACTGTGTAAACAACCTGTGCCTGGGCTGCCGTTTCTCACGGAGGGCTGTTTATCCTCTGTCACAGGTGGGGGAAATGTAAGCAAGATAAAGAGATTAGCGTCTGTGTTTAAACTAGACGCCTGAATTTAAGAAAGGACCTGCATCGTCAGATTGTTTTAAGCAGAGTTGGACTTTGGATGTCCCTTTATGCTGACGCTCCCTAGTTCAGGGTGCAGGGGTTGTTCTTGAGCTGGATTGCAGGTCTGTTTGCTGTGGATTTAGACTGATGATCTGGGCTAGGTGTGATTGTTGGGACTGTTGTGTGTCTCAGTCTCTGGAGATGGCTCTGTGCAGGGACCATCCTGCCGGTCACCTCATGCCATCCCATAATAGACACAGTCTGCTGTTTGGTTTCTCAGAGGTATTACTGCTCACAATTTTGATGCTGATTTTTTTAAAATGCACCATCAGCCACTCAAAGTTTACAGAATTTGGGGTTTCAGGACACCAGCACAGTAAAGATGATTTAAACCTTCATTGATTTAAGTGACATTTTGTATTTTGCACAAAGGTATTCACCACATAATTCCTCCTTAGTGTATTCATTGCCTTGCATTTAATGGAGATTGACTTCCCAGTACCCTTGAAGGCTTACATTACCCATCAGCTATAAAAAGATCCCTTCACAAATCAGCCGCCTGTATCTCCGTACACAAAGCTCCGCTTGTCAGGGTTTTAAAAACACGGTGGACTTCATGCTAGATGAAGCGTTTCTGAAGCTCAGCCTTTCAGAGCTCAGATGCATGTTCTTCTTTATTCCCAGTAAGGATTGAGCACTTGAATGTACAGGCTGATCCCAGAGGTCCCAGAGGAACAAGGGATGTAGCCTTTTCCTTACTGGGACAGTGGCAGTTAAGGCCCCCCCCCCGGTATGTCTGTGATGTGACCCCCTCTGCATTTCTCTGCTCCTTCCTAACATAAGGGAACAGAACAGGGCCACTTTCAAAATACATGCTAAAGTTCTGCATAAAGGAAACTGTTCTTATCTTATCTTTGCTGAAGGCTGTTTAAAGTACGTTCCACCATTAGTAAAAGTTATTAATAGCATTTTCCATTTTCTAAAATGAACTACAAGGAGTTTTATTAGTGAGAACAAAAGCAGAGTAAGAACAGTGTCCAGTGTGGGGTCCCTGAGTTTTCCTAGTGATGGTGGTTCACAGAATTTGTTTGTGAAGGATCATCCCTTCTCTGGTCTCTGATCAAGGTCTAGAGGATGAGTGTCACCGGCATGGCAGTCGGTCCAATAGTGAGATCACATTCCGTTAGAACGTCACCGCTTTGGTGCGCTGATCCTGGTGGGGCGCTTATCTGTGACATTCTCCTGCGTAACGAGCTCGTTATATTAATTCAGGTCTGTAACAATATAGATGGAATCACGCTCACTGTATACAACAGAGGCATGTCACGTGGTCTCTGACATCACTCCCTGTCATCTCTGTCCCATCTGAAGTAGCTTCATTTGAGGACAAGGGCTCCTTCGACAAGCTGATTCATTTTTACATTTATAGGAAGGAGCGTTCGCTTCTGAGGTGTGTCTGAAACAGCGGTAAAGTCAGAAATCAGGCTACCCCAGCTAGAGCCTGCCAGATAACAGGCGTTTCAGATGCCTGCAAATGACCTTATCAAGCAGCACAGAAGTTTACAGCCATGTAGCCTGTCATCGCCCAGGTTATTGTGTTTCATTTTCCATCGACGTGGAAAGACATAGTGCCGGGTTCCTTCTGATGGCTGTCGTGCACACTCCCTGACAGACTGGTTCCTCCCACTCCAACCCCACAATAAAGCCTTTGGCTTCCAGCGAACTGAAAGTGGTGGTTTTCCACTGTGAAGGGAGTCTTTATCAGTTAATTCCGGTCCACACCCAGGGAAGCGAGGTGTCTGCCTGGGCATCGGATACGCTTACTGCCCGCCACGTGCCATGCTAACCATCAAATTGGACTCTGACGAGGTGTAGTGAACCCTGCTGTCTCTCTCCAGGGTTCTGCCTGGCAAAGGTTCTGCACAGAAGCAGAGACACATCAGGTAGGACCCACCCCCCTCAGCGGGGGGGAGGACTGCTGCCTCCAACAGCTGTATTTGATGAGCCATTTGATCACCGCTCGATCGCTGGATCCAGACCGATCCAGTCACTGTGAGGCTTTCATATGAGAGCATTAGAACAATTCCAGCAAAGTCCTGAATCATTATGTGGACGCCTCACATCAAATACAGCCGTGGTTGTGGCTTCCTGTAGTGCTTTATCTCTCTCTTTCTCCCCTCTCTCGCTACCTCTCACACTCTAGTTGTAGTAACAGCTAAACCATTGGCTTCCCTTTTGAATGTGGAGTTTACGTCGGGAGCTCAAGCAGGTCACATAACCGTGTGTATATATGGGGTCATGCATGATTAAGCACCCTTCTGGAGGGAGACAGCAGGCCTCGGGGTGAGTCAAGGTCACGCAGTACGTCAGTATGTCTGTGTAGATTGCAATCTGTTCATGTTGTGTGTTTAATTACTTTAATTAGTATATGTACAGTAATCGTCACCCTGTAAACTCCATATTCTGGTCATGTGGTTCATTGTCACTTCCTGTTTACTGTGCGCTCCACATACACTCCGGCCTCCCCTTCCTGTCTCCTCCTGCTGTGTCTGTGGAAATAAAGAGGCCATGTCAGGACCCCAAAGGCCCTGTGGAATTTCCATTTTCCATCACAGCCAGGAGAAGGTGCACCCGAATGGTTCAGCAGGGCGAAATTCCAGACAGTCTCCTGCCTGTCATGGTCCTTGGCTCCTGGATCGTGTTCAGCGGCAGAGCATGTGACCTGTCACACATGATCACTCGTGTGTAGAAGACAGAAGCTCACATCAGATCTTAGAGGTGGCGCTTTCCCTTCCTCCCTTCCGGGGCATCAGTCCCCTCTCTGGTGTCCCAGGGCATTTCCAGAATGTTCAGCTGGCGTCTGCCTTCTGATGGGATGTTTTTTTCCCCTCCTGCTCCATCCCGCTGGTTCCGCCCTGCAGACGTGAAAACATTGTCATTTGCCACGTGCCTCACACTGCAGTTTTGTTTTGATAATTCATGTAAATCAAAGCATATAAATGTCATATTTCATTTGCCATGATTGATTTGCTGTTGCTTTGGAGTTTGGAGTGAGCTGTGTAAATTCCAGCGTGTCGATCGGCATCTAACAAGCGAAAAGCTGAGAGGAGTCGTCTTGTGCCCTCTCGGGGTCACAGGGGTTTGGCGCCCCCCCCCCGTATGCTCCAGCATCTCCACCCTCTCATTCCATCTGACCCCAGGGCAGCATAAGGTGCGGCGACCCTGATGCTTCACAGTCGATAATCTGATCTCGGTACTCTGGCTCCCGTGTCAAGTTGGAGGATGATGGCTTGCGAAACAGCTTAGGCACGCAACGAGGGTTACCGTGGGAACACCTGTGTCTTTGGTTCCATGCCAATGTTCAAGCCGCTCCCAGTTACCTTGGCGTGGGGTATAAATGTACGTTTAGCTCGCACGAGGGCAGGGAGAGGAGGCCTTGTGGAAGTGGATTAGATATCTGACTATGCTTATAGCGCCCCCCTCAGTTAGCCATCACATTGCTCTACTGAACTACAGGAACCTCAATTCATATTCTGATTTCTGGAACATTGTCCAGTCTCTCTCTCTCTCGTCAAAGGTCGTTATAGACTAATTTCCCCGTGTGAACGGCTTCCTGATGCAGCTGTTCTGTTTCAAACAGGCAGCCGCTCCGTGGCTTTGTCAGAGATCATAGCCGTGCGAGAGACTGAGCCGGACAGCTGCCTAAAGGAGGATGGAAGATGGCAGAAGATGGCCCAGATGCATCCGTGTGCTTTCACAGGTATGAGGGGTGTGGTCTCTTTGGGGATGGAGCTCCTTTCTTTCAGAAACAGTGACCAGTGGCGCCCCCTGTCTTGTTGGCAGTGTCCTATGTGGAGCGAGGCAGTCAACACCGCTGGCGGTGTGCGGACGTGACCTTCCACTGCCCGGATGGGGCACTGTGTCAGCGCTGGGTCCAGGCTATCAAGGAGCAGCTGTCCTTTCTGAGTACGTTCCTGTCCCCGTCCGTACGCCCAGTGACATTTTCAGAGAAGCGGGGCGCCGCTGTGGTGCAGTCATGACACCGAGCCTCTCTCCCCCACCGCCACCCCCCACTCATGTGTTTTCACAGCCAGCCGACCAAAACGCCTGCTGGTCTATATTAATCCTTACGGCGGAAAGCAACAGGGAAAGCGGATTTACGAGCAGAAGGTGGCCCCCCTCTTCGCGCGGGCCTCCATATCCACTGAGGTGATCGGTGCGTTTGCCTCCTTGCCGCACATTAGCATTTCGATGAGCGATGGGATTTTATGGATGCAAATCGATCCGGGAAGGCAAATGACCGAGCCCGGCCAACACGGCCAGGAATATGTTTTTATTTACTGCACGGTTTGTCACAGGAATGCAATGATAGAAATGGTGATGCTTGGTAAACACAGGCATCATGGCTTCGATCAGCCACACAAGCCTCCCTGCTCTATCTCTTTGCTGGCGTCTTGTGTAAGTGTGTGCAGTTTTCTCTGCCACACAACCATGTCGCGGTTGAGACTCCTCACGACTGGGCCTGACACCGTGTCACAGGACAGGTGCACATGTGTGACTGCATGCCTGTGTCCATAGTTACGGAGCGGGCCAATCACGCCAGGGACCACCTGAACACCGAAGCTGATCTGAGGAGATACAGCGGGTAAGGCTACACCAAACACACTGCAGTCAGTCGAGGTTAAACTCAGCGTAATGTGAACCGAGCAAAATGGGACATCTCAAGATCCATGTCAGTGGTGTGCAGATCGGCCCGTCCCCTTTCCGCACCACACATCCTTACCGATGAGTTTTAATCACCAGCATTTAGAAAGAAATGACCTCTTTAACATTGAGTGACCCGGCGGACCGGATGAGTGAAGCTCTGTGGTGAACAGAAGCTCTGCCCCCACCAGTGTTGTGTGCGTGGGAGGCGATGGCATGTTCAGCGAGGTCATTCATGGGCTGCTGGCCAGAACCCAGAGGGATGCCGGCGTGGACCAGAACTGTGCTGACGAGAGCCTGGTGCCGTGCACTCTGCGGGTCGGCATCATCCCTGCAGGTGAAGCAGGGGGTTGGGTTCCGCTGATCTGAGGGAGCGGGCCTGTCGCCCGGGGTAACACCCAGTCCCCACAGCCATCTCTGTAATGTATAATTTAATGTTTAATCTGCAGACTCAGTATCACTTACTGCTTCAAAAACAGGTTCGACCGACTGCATTTGCTATGCGACGGTGGGCATCAACGACCCAGTCACGTCAGCCCTGCACATCATCGTGGGTGAGTGAGCTCCCCACCCCCCTGTACCTTTAGATCATGTGACATAGAGTCACCCTGATAAACGCTGTTCATGTCTGTGAATGCCTCCACAGGGGACTCCCAGCCCATGGATGTCTGCTCCATCCACCACAACAACACATTCCTCCGGTACTCTGTCTCCTTGCTGGGATATGGGTTCTACGGCGATGTCCTGGCAGACAGTGAGAGGAAGAGGTGGATGGGGCCAGCTAGATACGATATTTCAGGTGAGTCCTTGTGAGAAATATGTTCTGCATCATCATCTGCAGCGCTGACCCCGCCTGCTCTCCCCAGCACTGACAGAATCCCCTCTGTCCCCTTTGTCCCCTGGTGTCTCAGGCGTCAAGACGTTTCTGACACACAACTACTACGAAGGGACGGTATCGTACCTGCCGGCACAGAGCACCCTGGGGAGTCCGCGGGACAAGACGAGATGCAGTGCCGGGTAATGACTCCCCGAGAGGATCCCAGTCCCTCCCAGTCAGCTCAGGGGGATGTTTCCATGGTAACAGGGCCACGAGAGACAGACGGTCGTCCGGGTTTATGCTCGGAGATCGCATTGTTGGGGGAGGAGTACACCTAGATGCTGTGGGCAGTTCCGGAAACTGGTCCTCGGTGTGACGGGGTGATGGCGGCGCTGACCTTTCACCCCTCATCTGCACAGGTGCTACGTGTGCCTGCACAGTGGTCGGCTTCACTCCGGGGACAGGCGGCCGTGTGAGGGGGGCCAGGATGTCTCCGGCAGAGGTGAGGAGCAGGCATCAACACCTTCGACGTCACAGCATCTCCAGTGAAAGCAGTCACACTCCCCCATGTCTAACCAGGACACCGAGTGTAGGCCCCGGGTGGGGGGGGGGGTGTTTTCTTTCACCAGAAGCAGCACAAAACATCTTTCAGCCTCACAGGTCCAACACTTTGGGGGAAAGGGTCACAGGGGTGCTGTTAAAATGCCTCGCGTTTCCTGTCACCAGGCTAAAGAGAAGCTGCTGTTTACTGAAAACAGATTGTCCCCCCACCCAACAGTAGCTTAGCACAGTGTTTCCTAACCCACCCTTCCTGGGTGTCAGAGCTGGTGGTGGCCAGTGGACTTGCCGTGTGAAATGTGGCGGCAGGGGGTGGGGGGCAGCATCCTTGTCCAAGCATCAGCAGATGCCAGTTTTAGCTGTTCATTACTGAGCATGACAACCTCAAACCAGGACCGTTTGATCTTTGGTCTGTGACTATTCATCCGATTTCTAGTCACAGCCAGGGTCGGGCAGGGGAGACTGGAGCCTGTCCCAAGCAGCACAAGCCACATACACGCAGGGCTGCCTGCATCTTAGCAGCCTGTCGGGGGTTGTGAGTGAGCAGACGATGGGTTACCTTCTGCTTCATATTGGGGATGGGTCAGTCACCCTCTCTTGCTGTGTCGGGGGTGTTAAGGGAGTGTGTGGCTCACCTCCCTCTCGTTGTGTCCCGCAGAGGACGACGGTGCCTGTGGCTGGCAGGTGATCCGGGGGAAGTTCTTGGCCATTAATTCAGCCAGTATGAGCTGTGCGTGCCCCCGCAGCCCCAAGGGCCTGTCCCCCGCCGCACACCTGGCCGACGGCACGGCCGACCTCATCCTCGTCCGCAAGTGCTCCCGGCTCAACTTCCTGCGTCATCTGCTGCGTCACACCAGCAAGGACGACCAGGTGGGCGGCGCCTGGAGAAGGGGGTGGGAGTGCCTGGAGAAGGGGGCGGGGGTGCCTGGAGAATGGGGGGCGGCGCCTGGAGAATGGGGCG
>JABFEA020000001.1:8918958-8930500 GCA_019775915.2 Cyphomyrus plagiostoma | reverse complement strand
CCCCCCCCCCCCCCCCCCCCCCCCCCCCCCCCCCCCCCCCCCCCCCCCCCCCCCCCCCCCCCCCCCCCGCCGCGGGGCCATCAGGGAAGCCCAGGGTGTTGAAGGGGCTGCAGGAGATGAGAGGTGATGAAACGAAAGGACAGTTAGGGCGTAAGAATGGTTTTATGATAAATATAGAGGGGGTGCATGTCAGGCATGGGAGCTGAGCGTCGCGTGCTGGATCTCCTCAGTTCGATCTGGACTTCGTGGAGGTGCACCGCGTGCGCCGCTTCCGCTTCGCGCCCAGGCACTGTGAGAGTGAGCTGGACCTCAAGGAGCACGGCAAGACACTGTTTGGCCACATCTGCAGGGACCACCCAGCCTGCGGCTGCACCGCGCTCAACAGCAGCTGGAACTGTGACGGCGAGACCCTGCAGCATGCCGCCATTGACGTCGGGTATGCCCGCCTGCCCCGCCCGTCCCCGTGCTCCAGTCTCACCTGTCTGCTGACATCATACCTGTCACATGACCTGCAGGACCTATGCCTATAAACAGTTCTGTTGGTCCTGCCCAGGGGTCCATTTTGTAGCATTAAGGAATGTGATTAGGGTTGAGTATAGACTCTGGAAATGATGGCCTTGGTGCTACCAGTGCAGCCAAGTGATGTCACGCATGGTTCAAAGGTGGCCGCCTACAGAGAAATAGAGACACCTTGGTTCAAGGTACAGCTATGTGAATGAGAGATACAGGTGGGGGAGGCACTGCAGCCTGTCCCAGAACCTCACCTTGTGGGCCCCACCCACCGTCATCTCCTTGGAAACTCCGCAATGCTGTAATCAGTGGGTGAAGAATGACTTCATTATGTAACTGCTTGCCAGTGAATCTGACTGCCTGATGCATCGTTGCAGCAAATCCTTGAATCACGACGTCATCAGTGCAGAAGTAGACAACCGTCCTTCATCTACATAACCCCCTTCCATGCATTAATAGCTGTCTTTAATTAAACACATTTTTATTATATACAGTAACTGTGTCTGAGGTGACTTACCAATCATGTTTGCAGAACTATCCGTCTGGAATACCAGTGTAAAATCACCACTAGGAGTCACTGATCCTGAATGGAACACCAGTGTAAACACAGCTGGCTGTTTAGACCTCAATCAGAGTTTCAGCAGCAGAGCCCCTTCAGGGTGCTGGTTTTTAATCAGTGCACCCCCTTCTGTCTCTCCAGGGTGCACTGCCAGCTGATCAGGCTATTCGCTCGTGGGATCGAGGAACAGGTCATCACTGAGGACATGCACGGCCTGAATGCAGTGTGACTCAGAGAGCGCGTCTCCATCAGAAAGCTACTGGACACCAGGGGCCTGGGGCCTCTGGTGGCTATTTTGCTGCCTGCCTGCTTGTTCCATATGGGGAGACATCGGTTTGGTATACTGGCAATGTGATTTGTGGTAATGTTCTGGGATAATGAAGGATTTTTTGGCAGGGGTCCTGAGTGTATTTTTCCCCCCTTACGGCTTTCTCACTAAAGGGTGTATTGGGGAAGTTACAAAAGTAATCCGTCACAGAGGTGGAAAGCTCAGGTCCAGAAAATTCAAATCCAGACCAAGGTTTTGTTACCATCAACCTGTTAAGCATAAAGAGTCACAGTCACAGAGTACTCAACTGACTGGTTAAAACAAAACCTTGGTCTGGATTTGTACTTTCTCGACCTGTAGAACTGTAGGATAAACAGCGCCCTTTATTTACGCTTACTGACATGCAAAACAAGCAGCAATGAGCCAGGGTGCCTGTGCATGAGCATGTGTGAGCGTGTGTCTGCGTGTGTTGGCGTGCTCCCGGACCGCTGTAATTGTGTCCTGTTCAGGAGCCTCACATGCACAACCTTTGCCAAAATGCTACCTGTATGTGAATAGATCTGGGGGTTGTGCATCAGTGACTGTTTGCGCCGGTGAATTGTATAAGAGTGTGA
Source organism: Cyphomyrus plagiostoma (assembly GCA_019775915.2). NCBI lineage: Eukaryota > Metazoa > Chordata > Actinopteri > Osteoglossiformes > Mormyridae > Cyphomyrus > Cyphomyrus plagiostoma. The sequence continues at coordinate 8,928,549 of JABFEA020000001.1, read as the reverse complement.
ACTATTTCCCTGTCATTTGAAGGCATTGTGCATCGTTCCTGTTTTCTAATCATTATTTGCTGGGTTGCACTGCTGTTACTGCATCCACGGCTTCCAGGAGATGTAGGAGGTATGACCTTGAGCAGTTAAGCTGGTCTTACTGTAGTTGAAGGACCTTGTGGATTTGGTGGATTCTGCGATCCAGCCAGTGACTGACTGCACAGTGATCCGGCTCCCAGACTTTGGCCTGGTGCCAAGCGGGATATGGCGGGCACGTTATCCCAGCCTGGACAGGGCATTCCAAGCAAGTCTGGTCACTCTATAAAGGCAGCCAGGAATTCTGCTGAGCTGTCTTGGATGATGATCGATGAGGTTCATCACTTTCATCAAGCTCTCTGTGGAGGGCAGACATAATGTGTATCTCACTTTTCTGCAACGTTCATCTAACGTTTCTGCTGCAGATTCACTCCATAAGCTTGAAAATCCACTAAGCAGAATCCAAACAGGAGCCCTTCATGGTTTCATTTCCATGTTTTTTCTTTTTAAATCTCAGAATATTTTTGAAGATGTAATTTACTGCCTCTATGCCAAAGACATATTTTAAATAGATGTTTGACTTGATAGGGTATCTGCTGTAAGCTTGAATATATTGTAGCATTGAGGTATTGAGCTGTACCTGCCTATAGTGGATGGACTGACCGGCCTGGTGCATCTGATCCCCCTAAAGGGAACACAGCATTAGCATTACAAATGAAATGAGCGCAGCATGCATTCCTGCCAACATCAGCCACTGGAGAAAAGGAAGAACTATATCATTCATGTGTAGTGGAAGCTTAGCTCACAGTTTGGAGTTTGGATTTAGATGTAGAGGGGCGGGAATGACTTTGTGGTGTCGCGTCAGTCACATTCCCAGCTGCCTTAGGTCCTTGACCCCGATTACCGGCCCACTACAGAGCACGTCGCTGTAGCAGCTTTCACCAGCAGGATTTGCCCTCCTGAACAGCAAACGTCGAAGCTCACTGTGTGAATCAGCTGCTGTATGGGGGCACGAATCCGCATTCCTGTGGCTGTTCAGCCATGTGGGCCGGGCATCTGGGGCCAGCGGGGGGCGTGTGTATCCAGCAGGTCTTGCTTCTTTGTAGACACTTTGTCTCTTCTCTTCTGAAGGATTCTGTTGTTCCTCTTGCCTCCATTTGTGTTCCTGTTCTGTTAGCTTTCCGCCGTCAGCACCTTTGTCTCTGGAAAAAGTCAGCTGAATTTTGGCAGTAGGTAGATTAGAAATGGCGTCTCAGGTCACCGCACATATGAATGACTCCAAATGTCTTAAATTATTATTAAATATTATCTCTGAATTAGGCCGTCTGCCTGATCAGAACTGTCACAGAGTCACCCGTCCATGTGTCACAGGACCCCAGAGGTTGTCGAACGAGCTTTATAAATCCAGATGCATGCCTGCTGGGTGGTGCTGTGTGCCGTTAGAAGCACATCTGGCCAGGTGGCATCAGGGGAAGCCGAGGCACTGCCTAGCAGATTTTCTCCGTACCCTTCAGCTGGTCTGACGCCATCACTCCTGCTCTCCACTAGATGCCACCTCAATGACATATAAATGTGTATTTTTGACATTCTGAAGCTAATGGGGAAGCCAGTCCTTGATAAATCCATCAGTAGTGTTGGCTGACCCTGGTGGGGAGGAGGTCCTGCTGATTTCCGGATGGTTGTGTAACAGACCTGTGTTGTCCTTTTGAACTGGTTAAATAAAGAATGTGTAAACGCACCTCTGTGACTCTTCCTGTGGTCCATCTCCCCAGAGTTATTCAGCCTCTGGTTCTTCAGAAACATTTCCCAGCTTTCTTCTTCCCATGGATTCAGTCCACACCTCCATAGCCTTAGGAAATAACCTGCACCACACACTAACCTGTCACTGGATTCAAACCCAGGACCTGTGAAAGGGCAATGTAGCTCCCCAAGCCTCTACCTTACAGCGTATGTGGACATACTGTGACACTCTGCACCCACTCGCATGCTCTGTTAGTGGGTCCATTCAGTCCTCAGGCCAGGAGAGCAGCCGAGTCACATGATCGCTGACATGCTGGAGGATTCCGACATTTGCAGAATGTCAGCCAATGATGGCTGTATCAGTTGCTGCTGTGGGAAATGACCACTCAGGAATGTATGGTTTATACTGTCTAAGGTTACCCGGCACCAGCGGATCACCAAAGGCATACGTGCCAGTCAGATGTGGTGGTTTGGGACCCCTGTTCTAAGTGACTCCAGAAGATTCTGGCTCACTCCAGCTAACCCCACACCCGTTCTGCCCTGCTGCTCCCTGTCGCCACTATACGGTCAGCTGAGGGGCACCGTCAATCTCCCATCTGCCTCAGGGTAGTAAATTCTGTCTCCTGCTTCTTGGCCATGCACTGCGGTATTTACCGGCTGATTAATCATGTGCCTGGCAGGTGAGTCATCCAGACTGACCCTCAGCTCAGGGATGGAGGTTAAGGAAGTCAAAAAAGAAACCAGCTAGCTGGTCATTCATGGTGTTTCAATGGTCAAGTGTCCAAGCAGTGAAGGTGGCTGTAGCCAGCCCGTCCCTTTCTGAGGATCCATCTGCATAATTACAGCCATAGATATAGAAGTGCAGCTGCTTTGGACATCCCCTCTAGTCACTCTGTGAATCAATGATTAACTCCCTGGCCCCTTTAATGGATCTCCTCCAAAATGCCCAGGAGGAGATGAGACCTACAGGCCCTTAAGTAACGCTTTCCGGTGCCCCGAGCCGTGCAGCGGACGCAGGATCTCCTGCAATGCCAGTTGGCCTCGGCACACGTCCGGTCATTAGGGTGGCTCTGAGCGTGGATACAGGGCAGCAAACCGGAACACATAACAGCGGGCTTCTCTCCATCATGCGCCAGCATCGATTTCCTCGCTAATGAACTTGTCAGCCACAACAAACCATCTCTCTGAAGAATCAGTCAAGAAAACGTATCTTCAGTGGGAGTGAGTTTTAATGCAAACTCACATAAAAACAACCTGCTAAGAATGAGGGTGGTATATATATAGCGCTTGATGGTGATGGTTCATTAAGTACAGGTACAGCACAGAGTTAATCAAACACATGATGAAAAGCCAGGTAGAGAACAGCTGAGCAGCTGGGAAGGAGCTGGACCCCCACTGCGTCAAGCTCAGGAATGCGGGGCACTGCTGCTGCCTAAACCTCGATCTGGCAGACAGCAATGTAATTCCAGCCACACCAGGCAAATCCTTACAGCAGCAGCACCAGATCAGTCCTGGAACAGGACAGGAAACCCTACACACATCTGATCTCTCCCAGCCGGCAGCTCACTGGTAACGCGAGACAGATGGCTCTCCTCGGCTTTCCAAGGGGTTTTTTCAGCAGTGTTTCCCAGTCCGGTCCTCAGGGACCCACAGACAGTCTCCATTTTTGCTCCCTCCCAGTTTCTGACTGTGTGGGTCCCCAAGGATAGGACTGGGAAACACTGCTGTACAGTACATTACTAAGTGTTTTATTTTTATTCCCTAATATGTTAAGTATACAGTCATGTGTCACTCCGTCTCCTTCGACATAGCATCCAAGGTCCCATAAGATTAAAACAGAGTTGAAAAGTCCTGATTGGCTAATGAGACACAGCAGATGGAAATGGCCGTATTGCACCATGTGTACTTGCCGTAAACAAAGTGACTGCCCTGTCGGCCGTATAATGGCACAGTCCATGTCTACCTTATAATACCCATAATCAGGCACAGAGTGCGGCTCATTTTCAGCCCAGGAGTTTTATGCACAGGATCAGTCCGTTTTGTCTTTGTTCTGGAGGAACATTAATAAATGATGCCACAGTTCAAATCTTATTATCCAGATAAATTTATTGCTGAAATTTCAAGAAAAAAAAAGTAATAAGCAGCATATTGAACTGTTCAAGCACCTCCACTTTTTCAGCCCCGCCTGGTCCACATCCATCGTTTGAGAAACCTCCAGTGATCAGCAATAGCAAGAGATTAGTTGTGGCACCTCTGCAACTGCGCACTGCGCTCACTCAGTTCTCAATGGTGAGCTGTCATATATGCGTGTGTGCCAGGTCTTTTGGTGCTCCTCTAGGTAGGGCGATCGTGGTCGATAGCGTGTGTACACATGCATGAGAAAACTCGCTGGTTAATATTCTGAAGCACTGCTGGAGATTTTTTAAGTTGTCAAATTATTTTGTATCTGAATGGTTCAGTTTCAAACTTGTCAAATTATTTTGTATCTGACCGGCATAACAGCTAAGCCGTCTGTCGGGAATTTTCCAGGGTCTCCCGATTGGCCATGCCGGGCCTGCCCATAATACTTGATAACAATGACATGCATTTTACATATTTATGTATTTGCTTTACAGTAATTTTATCATTATTTTGGTGTGTAGTCTCTCATTTAAAGGATCTTGGCAATTTAGGCAGTCCAAGTACAGTATGCTATATAAGGTTGTATACAGTGCATATGATGTTGGCATAGCGTCCAAGTCGCCTAGTGTCATATCAGACAGAACGTAACAGAGATATTAAGCAACGTATACCTGTTCACTTGCTGCTGAAACACCTGAATTTCCCTCCAGGGATTAATAAAATATCTATTTGCACTGTATTTAAAGGGTTCCACAGCAAGCTGTAAATTGAGACGATGGCTCAGGCATCCCAGCACAGAACCTGCTCCAAATGAGGCACTGTTACTGCTGGTTTCAAATCAGCTTCCACAGAGCAGCCAGCAGGAGGTGCCGTGGGGCCATCATCTAACATGGGTTAAGGAGGCAAAACTGAGCTCCATTTGGCCCACGAGACTCGTTAAGCTGCATGCCTAACGATGCTCAGACTAATTATACACTCCCCCCTACGGGACCCATCATCGCAAGTCTGAAGCTCAAAAATTCTCCAGGGCTTCACGCCAAACAACACGATTCACTATGTCACGTTTGCTGACTCAGGAGCTGCCAGACAAATTCACATCGCAGAGTCTGTGGCTAATCTACCAGACAACAGATCCAGCTTAGAAAACAGGAACCACGTTCCTGAACATGATAACCTAATGAGAGTAGGTGGCAACCTACACATACCAATATCAATCAATAAATCTTTATTTAAATAACACTTTTAACCATTAGGTTTACAATGTGCTAACAATAGCACTTATTGTTTACAATAGTGGACAGCAAATTTGCTGAACCTGGGCCCTAGAGGAGCTTGGACCCAACAATGCATCACACTGCACTGGTGATGCATCAAAGTAGCTAATCTGATGGTCTCATATGCTCAGAGGTCATGGACTGATAACCAGAGATCAGATCTTTGTCCTGTTGTGAGAATAATGATCACACGTTTCCACAAGGCCAAAGGGGAAAATAGATAAACCCAAAGAGTCTTTTGGTTGCCCCCTGCAGCAGCCCCTTGGCATGTCAGCATTTACAGGAGGCCCTATCGCAACAGGCTGTCATAATCATGGGGGCATGAATATAATGAAGATGGATGTACTCACAGAAGGGCACACTCACGGAAAGGTATACTTACGGGATGGTGTACTCAAAGAAGGGCATACTCTATGATGTTTAATTCATCTCAGAACTCGCGCACATAAAAACCATGTATGTGTATTTTTTTCACGGGCAGAAATCCCCATCCTCTCCACATTAAATTAGTCTCAAAACCCTAGACCACGCACACAGAAAACCCATCCTCTCTACGGTCTCACGTTCGACGGGCCCTCTCTATATTCTTGTGTCTGCACAACACTCACTCGCTCCACAGCGTGAGTTTTGAGACTTTGGAGGTGGGAACACTGGCTGAAAGATGATCCCTGACCAGTCGATGCAAGAAGTCTTACACTAAGTTAGCACCTTTCAGAGATCCTGTTTTAATATTGCACATTCGAGGTGGTAATCGGAATCAGATGTTTGTGTGTATTTAATTAAGGCAGCGCTTGAAATTCAGTTAAGGATTGCTGGTATTTCCCGCATCCTCTTAATGTACATAAAAATCACTGCAGAATAGGCTACCGTACAATAAATTTGATTGTGAACAATAAGGCATCTTTCTTCTTACAACATCACTGAACCAGATTAAATCCTGGGAGCAGCACTGCCCTGATACTAGCGATATCTCGGGGTAGTGTTAACGACAATAAGTTGAGTTGATATTGCTCTCTCAGTGCACATTGACAAGGTAATGTTGTCAAAGTGCACCAAAATTATATGTATCATTTTTTGTTTGGAGTATAGAGCATCTGTACAGAATGTGCAAATGGAATATTCATAGGATTAAGCATGTTGTGACATGCAAAGTATTCATAGACAGATGAAGTTGGAAAAATATTGCTGGTACTCCACTTATTCACGTTGATCTACTGGTATTACATTCTGAATCATATATGTATAATTCTGATTACCACCTTGAACATGCAATATTAAAATAGGATCTCTGAAAGATGTTAACGTAGTGTAAGACTTTCTTGCTCCAAGATCATGACAGAGTGTGAAACTGGCTGTTCATCTTCTTCTTACAAAGTAAACAGCCAATCACAGGACTCAAAGTAACCAGTCAACGAAGTGGAGAAATCAGCCACCGTAACCCACCTCCGTAGTCTCAAAACTCAACCTGTGGAGCAAGTGAGTGTTGTGCAGACACATGCATGTAGAGAGGGCCTAGCAAGCACGCAGAGAATTTTTTTTAGAATTTAGTGATCAATTGTCATTGTTGACACACCACAGCCCACAACAATGAAACGCATCCTCTCCATTTAACCCAAAGCTAATTCAGCCCCCAGGAAGCAGTGCTTGGGGGTAGTGCCTTGCTCAGGGTACATCGGTGGTACCTTCCTGGTCAGGGATTCAAACCTTTTGATTACAAGTGCACTTCCCTAATTAATTACGAGCCAGCCAGGAGTCAAACCTAGAATCTTCTGATCCATAGTCAGAAGCATTATTCATTGTGCCACTGGCCCAATGGGTGGGTTTTCTGCTCACAAGCACATATGGGCGTGTGGTTTTTATGTACGTGAGTTTTGCAACTCATTAAACATAATACTCAAAGGACAGTGTACTCACAGAAGGGTATACGCACATAGTGTATTCACCATAGCGTATATTCATAGAAAGGCATACTCACAGGATGGTGTACTCACATAACAGCGTATTTACAGAATGGATATTAGCAGGCCAAGTGCAGTCAATGCTATGATGAAGTGTGCAGATATGATGATGCAGAGAGACAGAAACAGAGAGGTGAGGAGGTATAGACACAGATGCTGAAACAAGACAGTCACAGAGATACAGATGCACAGGGAGATAGATACACAAGTGTAGCCAGGGCGGGCCTTCCCTGTGAAATACTGTCTTGTAATGCCCCCTGGTGGTTGGCTTGGTTAGGCTTCCTTTTCTAACCATTGATTTTCTTTTTTGTGTGTGTGAATATGGGTGCAGATTATTATCCCCAGGTAAACAAACAGTTCCATAGGTTTTCCATTAAATGGACAGAGTAACAAGGTAAAGTCTAAAACACCATTACAGAGCATGAGCCAATCAGCACTCAGATGCTTAGGTACAGCTGAACAGAAAGAGGCTCCGAGCCACACTGTTGGCAACAGGTTATGTAGGCAAACTCACAGAGGCAGCATTTCTTTTTAAAACTACAGTGGGGTGGACCGGGGGCAGTCAGGAGATAGAGGACGGTGGTGCGGGTATGTACATTAACCCCGCGGTGGGGAGAGGAGCTGTAATGATTACATCCATCACACAGATGGCCTGACATCCCATCAGACAATCAAAAGCCCATCTTCATCTGTTCTTCCTTCCCCGTCCCCCCCATCAGCTGCTTCATCCTCAAGTCTCACTCCCTTGTGGCTATGCACCATGGGTCACCTGCTTCAGGGTCAGAGGTCTGCTGATACAGATTCCACTGTCCCTCCTAAGCTCTAGTTACCTGTCTTAAAATTGACACCTGTGGGAAATAAGCCCATGGTGGGGGGGTGGCAAATCATAGTCGTGGGTCTGGTACACCTCCCAGCCTGCCAGGCAAGGTGCATCTCGATCTTCTTGTCGAGGACAGCAAACCAGGGAAGTCACAATTACAATTACAGTATCTGTGGAGTTCCCTCTGATCTTGGGACATACCTGGGACACGTAAGGACCCGGGAGAGCCATTCCCCAGATAGAGGAGGACTCAGGAGAACCATTCCTGGGACAGGCAATGAATCGGGAGAGCTGTTCCTGAAACATGTAAACAACCAAGATAGCCATTATTGGGACATGCAAGGAACTGTAATAGCCATTCCTAGGATGGACAAGGACCCAGGAAAGCTACTCCTTGGATGGAAAAGGACTGGGGAGAGAAATTTTTGGAACAGGCAAATGAAGATGCAGGACAGCCATTCCTCAGACAGATGAGGACCCAGGAGAGCCATTCCTGGGACATGCAAAAAAATCTAGAGAGTCATTCTGAGACACACAAAACTGGGAGAGCTATTCCTGGGATGGACAAGTGAAGAAGTGAAGATGTGGGAGAGCCATTGCTTGAACAGATGGTGACCCAGGAGACATGTTCCTGAGAGATGCAAGGAATCAGGAGAGCTATTCTTGGGACATGCAAGGAACCAGGATTGCCATTCCTCGGACACACAAGGACCCCTTGAGAGCCATTCCTGAGATGGACAAGGACCCAGGAGAGCTGCTCCTGGAATAGATGAGGACCCAAGAGAACCATTCTTGGGACATGTGAGGACCCAGGGGACCTGCTCCTGAAACACTCAAGGAACCAGGAGTGCCATGCCTGGGACACATGTGGATGCAGGAAAGCCATTCCAGGGATGGGTAAGGACCCAGGAGAGACAAACAAGGACCCGGGACAGCCATTTTTGGGACACTGCTCCTTGCACTGATAACTTTCATCTGCTCAGCGCTGCTAGAGGAGGTAGCAGTGAAGATGAAAACCATAATGTTTTGCACAAAGACAAAGACTAACATACAAACTGATCAACATCCCGCCAGCCAAAGCATCCATAAAGACAGCACCACATTGTGAGAGGGACTTTATCCCTGCGATTCTTATGTTTGAAAGAAGCATGGTGCTGTTGCTGGGGCAACAAGGTCCACTTGTGCAGGTAATAACATTTCAGCTTCATCTCTGTCTTAGGAACTGGCTTCACGTGAAGGCAACTTCGATCCATTTCCACTCATGGCTGTTGGTCTTATAGGTGCTGTCATGGGAACAGCACGCACTGACCAGCTTGAGGTTCTGCCTGAAGAAAGCAGCACATGTGTGAAATCCTCCTCTTCCTCAGTCCTATAAGGAAGAGCACACAGTACTATGACCCTGCATGTGGGATGGTGAGACAGGAGATCCTAGTAGCCATCAGGACTTAATTTCACACATTATCTGTCACTAGTGTCCTTCTGCATGACTGATGGAAGAGTGTATCAAAAAAGGCACTACATAAGAATGATTAGAATCCTGCCTGGGCTGACCATTTGAGCACTGGATTATACGATTTTGGGGGGGGGTTGATGACTGTAATTGCTTGACTGATGCTCATATCTAGGGCAACTTTCCTTGCTTAACTACTGAATTGACTTGCTT
>JABFEA020000001.1:8884364-8897097 GCA_019775915.2 Cyphomyrus plagiostoma | reverse complement strand
TACATAACTTCACATGTGTTCATTCCTAGTTTTGATGCCTTCAGTGAGAATCTACCAATGGTCATAAAAATAAAGAACACACACTGAATGAGAAGGTGTGTCCAAACTTTTGGCCTGTACTGTATGTACAACATCCCATGATATGTTCTGTAGTACAAACTGGTTTCCAGTAACACAAACACCTCAACTTTTGATGAGTCACATTATGAATGGGGTGCACAGGAATGGTAACATACCCATAGGTAATGAATAATCATGGGAGTCACATGACCGTCAGCATGGCACTGCGTGTCTAATGTATCTGGCCTTCACAAAAATGCCATGCTAAAGTAATGAAGGCATGGTACCCCAGCACAGGGGTCCGACGCCCATGGGCTCACCCGACGGGTCACAGCGGCATTGCTGCGTTCCTTCAGCTGTGGGTCGGTGGGCAGGCTGGTCCAGATAATGTAGGGTGTGTCATACTTCCTCCTTAGCTTGGGGCAACTCTTGAAGATAAAGTCGATTATGAAGAATTTGATGCCAGCGTACAGTCCTGGGTGCAGGGAAAATTGGAAGGGTTGTCAGCGACACTTGCCCCCTGCAGAGGCGCAGGCCAGGAGACAAACGGGAGCAAAATATGAGGATGTTGAAGATCTCACCAATGATGAAGCCTAAGAGCTTGTAGGGAAGCAAACAGGAGGAGATGAAGGCAACCCAGAGTGCGACGTAGAGCTTCTGCGTGATTTCTGGCTGCACCCACATGAACAGGCTGGCACACACAAAGACAATGGTCAGAAAGACATGTCTCTTCATCTTTTCACACACAAAGATGGACATGGAGCAGAGATACACCCTGAATACTCACTTCTTTATCTTCTCTAAGACATCTGCCATCTTACCGAAAAGATTCTGCCAAATAAACAAACAAATATTAAGAACTGAAGCTCATACATCCTGTGGGTGTCAAAGGTGCACATATCTCAGATTTGGGATTTCTGGTGGCAGCAGTCAGGGCAACCCTTGTGTCCAGCAGATTACCTGAGCTTTCTGTGCCACATCAAGAACCAGCTGGAATTTTTCTGACACAGTGAGGTCCTCCTTCGGGGGTTCCTGATTGACAGAAAAGCATGTTCGGCATTCCTCTGTGGGGAAACACGACCAACGGCAGCAATCCTAACAGATCCCTCTAGTTTTCTCTAGGCAGTGCTCAGTAAGCATAGATAATCCTTACCACTGGTTCAGAAACTTCAGGCACAATGCTCCACTGAATCCTCCAGCCCCTGAAGACCAAAACAAAGATTCAAATGTGCTACAAATGACCACCATCAGCCTTTCTGAGCCCCTCATGCCCCAGTCATGTGATGCCTCCCAACCATCTCAGATGATGCCACTAGATGCATGAACATCCCCAAGACCTGAATGTGGGGCTAAGAAACCTACCTGGAGATGAGATAGTTCAAGGACAACCTCAGAATGGCAAGAAACAGGAACATGGGGATCGCCCAGCCATACCAGGCCGCGTTCATGTAGATCTGAGGAGGAGGCCAGGAACACACGTGAGACACTAATCCACACACATAAGTACACACCGCATAACCCGCCTATGAAGTCTTTACCAATCTTACAAAAACTTAGGCTATCCGTACTGCAGGGGTTGATACTTACAATGAATGCAATGGCTGACGTGTATACAGAGTGCCAGTTGGACAAGGCGGACAGATTCCTCATGAAGCTTGTGACAGGTCTGGCACCCCTCTCTGTTCACAGAGAAGAACCGTGTCATCCAGATGCCCATTGAGAACAACACGTGATCCAAAACTAAAGCACAATGTTCTAGAACAGCCCCTGATATTGCACAGCAAAGTCAGCAGGGTGGCACTTACTCAGTCGCCTCATGTTTTCCGTTAACCTGGAAGAGAAGAGAGAGAGAAGTAACCAGTTAGTGCGGGAGGCCAGGAAGCATGAGGATGCTGATGCAGCACTAGAGCACAGACAGCTGTTCACGGCATCCAAGAGACCTTCACAACTAATAGAGGCTCAGGTGCAGCTGCACTGTGGCCCAAGCAACACAAGGGGGCAGCAGAGCACACAATATCCTGCTTTTTTCACTGCACCAGTCAGGGGAACAGTGCGTGACGATAAAAACCAACTGGAGATTCTTGTAACCAGCAGCTCTGAAAGGAAGCAAAGTTGTTTCTTGTCATTTTCACTTTCAGTAAGCATGACTCTTCACACGTAACCCATGTGACACGGACCAGGACAAGAAGAACTGTCTTGACATAGTCCTACAGCACAGCAGCCTGTTAAATGAGATCAGGTCACTTCCTGTAAATGATATCCATAATGTGTTTTCCTGTGAAAGAACGCATCGCATTGACTTGTTCCACAAGCTGCTCCAAATTCGACAGATTACAGCGTCAGACAGAGGCACCACCAATAGCCACTCTGAAAGATAGGAAAAATTGGACCAGACAGACCATGGGGACTAAATGGAGACAGCGAACACAGCGGTATGTTCGATATCTGTGAAAACATGGCTGTTCCTTTATTGATCTGTTGGATGGGGGCCCCAGGCCATGCTGGCCAATCAGCTTCTGTCACTGCCCTGGTTTCACATTAAATGGACAGTCATACATTTGTATTAATCCAGATTTGGGGTGACCATCTGCTAATACCATGAAATTAACAGTGCTGTTTATTTATTTGCCATTTGTACAGTTAGTCAGTTTTCGTATGTCTCACATAGCGAAGAATGATGCCTGGGATCCCAGTACATGGTCAGCCATTTTTCCAGCACCCCTGAAGCTGGCATTTGGGGACAAGGGCCTTGCTCAGGGACCCAGAAGTGATAGTATCATGGCAAAGACCGGTACAGCCACATGCAGCTGCCATCAGACCTTCCTTCAGCTTGCTGGGGCTGTCCTGTATGTCTAGTCTCGCCATCTTCATTCATCCCACAGTCAGCAGGGGGTGCTGTGTTCTGTCTCCTTACTTACCTCTTGGCACTCAGCGGCTCCTCTGCCTCCACCGTTCTCTCTTCAGGCTGAAAGCGGAAGTCCTCAATGTAAACGCCCAGCCTGTCATACAGCCACTTCTGCAGCCGGTAATACAGTGTGTCCTGGCCTTTATCTGCGGCGAAAGATGTGAGGTTAGCAAGGCCAGCAGGGGGCTCTCCATGCTGTGTCACTGCACCTGTAACCCACAGACCCAGTTTAGGCTAACGACACCACCCCTGTCCGCTTGTCCCACATCCAGAGGATTTTCTGAGCTCCCCTCCGTAGAGCCATTTGCCCTAGATTCCTGTGATCCACACATTTAACCCACTTCCTAAAATAATGTGCTGTTCACCAGAAGCCAAACAGTATGCTGATGTTCTAGCGCATGCAAACGAGGCAGGTGCTGCACATCTGCACGGCTGCCTGCTGCCGCTGCGTGCCTGTGGTGTGTGTGTGTGTTGAGGTGTGGCATGCTTTAACCAGCCTCACTCACTTCCTCTCTGATAACCATGGTGACACTTTTCCTTTTATTAGAATAGCCCCCCAAGCCACCCTCACTGCAGGCAGAGTCTCCAGCACTGAATACCCGGGGTGGGGGCCTGTTTCATCGTCTCGGTGCCATGATACCTGCTAGTCAGTGGGAACCAGCACAGCTAGCTGCGGATTAATGCCATTTTCCAAAGATGATGTCACCATCTATAAAAGAAGCCAAAAAAAAAAAAAAACAGGAAGACTGACACCACGAGACCTGGACTCACCTGCGCCATTTGCAACTGGCAATGGCGCCTTAGGTGGGGACTGTGCCGGCGAGTCCTCCAACCTGCAGGGGGAGACGATCAAAAGAGGTGACACGCTAACCTGTGACAATTATGCAGAAAACACACATAAATCAAGCAGACAGGCACACACATAAACCCCCTGGGATTTTACACATTGGCCAACATCCAACATCCTCCAAAGCATCAACAAGCTGAAGATGACACAGCAGCCACACCATTTGTTTACCATGCATTACAGTTTTTCTAGATTGCTATAAAGCCTTTCTGAAATGACATTTAACATTTGCAAAACAAATGTAATCCCCACTCCATAATGTCAACATTATTTGGTAAATGGTAAATGGACTGCATTTATATAGCGCTTTTCTACAAAGCGCTTTTCTACAAAGCGCTTTACAATTTATGCCTCACATTCACCCATTCACACACACACCGGTGGCGGAGACTGCCATGCAAGGTGCCAACCTGCACACTAGGAGCAATTTGGGGTTCAGTGTCTTGCTCAAGGGCACTTTGATGGGGTCAGGAGTAAGCAGGGCATGAACCTGCAACCCTCTGGTTGCCGAACGATAGCACTGCCTTCTGCACCACCAACTTCCCCGAGTATGAGTATGTTCCATATATTGCAGTGATACAGCATTTGTTGCGTTTTTGGTTGCCACAGTATTGTTTTTACTTGTATTATTGTTTTGCTGTTCTTGTATTGCCATTTTGTTGTTTTTGTGTTGTACAGTGCTGTGTGACTCTTGTTAGCTATTGTACAGTGACTTGAGATGAAATATATATGCAATAAAAAATGTGCTTTCAACAGTGAACTGTACATAGTGTAATAGGGAGCTTAAAGTTGAAACAGGTGTTTGAGATGAATAAGTATCAGTTTGCTAAAAAAAATGACTGATCAGTGACAATGTGAAATTGGAAACTGACTAATAGAATTTTTAGTTCAGGAGTATCCTTAAACTGACATTTTGACAATATATCTAAGCATTTTGACTCTCGTGGTTAATACGATGCTGATTGTACTTTTCATTTTGGTGGCACTGACTAATTAATTGGTGGAATTATTTGCTTTTGAGACATAAGTTAATTGTTTTGGGTAAAATAGTGTTGTGCTATATGCATGAACTTTTTTGAGAAATGCTCTTAAAGTCTTGATATTGATGAGTATGTTCAATGATTGCCAAAGCAATCGAGAAAAACTAACACCGCTCGTCACTGTAAACAGATTAACCGGTCCAGATCCACAGTCACTCAGGATTACATTTCATGCTTATGAGTCACCGCGGCCCAGTTAGGGTGCTCAGTGTGACACTTGTCTGTGCCCTTGCCCACGTCCGGCTACACACTGGTCCCCGCCTCTCCTTGAGGAATCCCCGGTCCCTGGACCAGCAGGCGGGACTATTTTTAAAGCAGCGCTTGCGGTAAAACCTGCTGAAGCACAAGGCTGCTATAGCCTGGAAGGCAGAGCCATGTGCCCACATGGCACATTCACATAGGGAGTGGCAGAAAGGTCCAGAAGGGCTGGCGCAAACACTCAGCACACACTTACCTCACTTTAATGACCTCGTTCATTTTCTGCTCGAGGTCTAATCTTTTTATTCGCTCTTTTTCAAGCTCCTGTTTCAAAGTTTCAATGTTTGTTTCTTCACGCAATTTTCTCAGTTCCTCCTCTGGGGGGAAAAAGAAAAGAAAAAAATCTACATCAGCATTTAGAAGACAGATGGACAAGCCTAAAATACTTAACACAGTACTTTCTCTTTTAAAGGCACATGTTTAAGAATTTTAACCTGAAGGATATGATTCACTGCCTCATTTTATATGGTTCAAAAGCACCACAAGATGTGTATGAAACATGACATCCACATAAATGTGACCTGAGAAGACAATCAATAGACACAAGATTGCTGTTTTACAGTTAAGATGTAAGCAGCACGCTCGACCTGCAGACCATGCAGGAGACTTCAAGTCAGACCATGGCATCTCTCTCCAGTCTTTGTTCTGCGCATACCACGGTTAATATTTGAGGAGCAGGAGTGGCTCCTTTCAGCTTTCAGAAGGAAACAAAGCACGGCAGGATAAAAGACCACCTTGCAAGCTCTCCACCAGAACAAAGATGGTGCTGATGAATAGGACTGACAATGTTTTTTTTTTTTGCACTGAGACTAGGGCTGGGTGATATCATATCGATATTATATCGCGCATGCACAATAATCACCAGGGCTTCAGATGACAGACGAAGCATTTGGTCATGCGCCAGCTTTTCGGTGAAATACGGACATTAATTTACGCCCACAATTCAAGCAGTTTAGTAGTATGGCTAAAAGAGATGCATTATGTGAATAAATGTCCGTATTTGACCGAAAAGCTGGCGCATGACCAAATGCTTAGTCTGTCACCTCCATGACAACTGCAGACACTCATTCTTGAGGTGTATGCCCCCCCAAGTTAAAAGGACACGGAAGTTTCCATATTGGCGTTGAAAGCAACAGTAGAGCTAACCTGTGCCAAACAACATTCATGAATGTGTTGCACTTGCTGCACATGTACAGATCAGAAAGTGTGCTTTGGGAGACACGTGGTGACAAGACACGTCAGAGAAGAAGCAGCCAGGCTGTGCCTGTTAGGAGTCATTAAACATTAACGCACTGCACTGGGCTCACAGCGCCACTGGCAGGCTGGATCATGTGTGCACTGTGACAGGATGCCAGGCAGACAACACACAAGGGGGGTCCCTTAAATCACCTTTAGGTTTCCCTTCCGCTATCCCGAGAGGAGATCAAATGGAGAAAAAGGGACGATCATGTCATGACAAGTGAGAGTGCCAAAATGGGTTCAAACCCCCTGATGGAGAGAAGATATAGCTACAGGTGGAGTATCACTATCTACAGCATATAGATACCACCACACCTACACCATCTGAAAACACACCTACATCTACAGTGTGATATCTACATCGCCAAATATCTACATAATCTAAATCACTGCATCAGTTACATTAGCTGTTTTCCTACCCAAACCCACTTGGTTTCATTTACACAGCGGAGTATTTTACTTTTCATGCTTAAGTACTTTTTTGAACCAACAACTCTCTAGGATCTCCCTGTCCACAACATTGCCAGGCCCAGCTCCAGCTTTGAAATGTTGGGTGGGCCACAGTATTATTTAGGGTGAGCCTGGCCCCCCTGTGGAGCCAGACATGACTATTACCCACAATGGCAGTGCCTCCCCACAAGAGCTGGCCCAGCTCAGGAATGCTTCAGGTACAGGAACAGAGCAGTGCACTGGACACTCTGGCTCACTCATACTTTCGAAGCTGCCAACTGCTGCTATGGAAATACCAAGCTGCAATATCAGTTTGTGTTCACATAAGAGCAAACTGGAATGAAAATACAATAATGAGATTGCAAGAACTGTACTCAGGCCGACAGGGCTGGCGCACGAAAGGTCACGCAGAGTCAGCAGCCATCACATGGCTCACTCCCTCCTGTGACCATGACATCAGTGTTTTACTAGGCTGCGATGTCATTACCCCATCCCCTCCTGTCACTAAGGTGCCACTGCCCAGCTGGTGGAGGTAGGAACTACTGAGGATGCTAGAGGCCAGGAGAATTCTGATGGGAGCATAACCTTGAGATCCTAGGAGACGGTGAAGATAATGAGCAGAAGTCAGCTTGCATTGGACCACATGCAGGGAAAGGCAGGCTCTGGCTTTAGGCATCTCCTTAATCTGCTCATAATCCGTTTAATGAGATGAGATATTACAGTCACTGAACATGAGAAGAGAGAAACATATGCAGAGGAATCCAACAAACAGAAACAAACAAAGAGGACAGGTCTCCCCATACCTATCCAGCCAGCGGACACATCTCATCATCATCGGCCTGTCAAACAGGAAGTACACTGAAGGAAATCCCATCACGGGAGCAGACAGGAACTGCAGAAAAGCGGTTTGACTGTTTACAGAACAAAATCAGTGCATTTCCCCTGAAGCTATGCCAGCTTCAGTGCGGCTGATGTGATTAAGATTGAATAAGCAGTGAGTCAGCTCCAAGCCCTCCCGCTGGTGTTCTGAGCGGAATATCCAGCCACACACATCACATATGGCAGCTAAGGCCATGCACACAGTCCCACAGAGGTCTCCGGTTTCAGAAGGGGCTGAAAGGATGATGAGGGTTATTCCCCTCCGGTCATGTAAGCGCCATTTGCAAACTAGCACAACAGCACCCTCTCATTACACGCGTGGCTTCCAATTTCCAGAACAAATCGGACCAACAGGAGTCACTCAAGCATTCTCACCCCATTCATGAACTGGATTCTCAGGACTCAGACCAGTGAGCAGCACACTGTGCTTGTTGTTCTGCAGAGGGGACTGTTACACAGATCATTTTACCCTCAAACGCATAAGGATGCTCATACCTCAACAAGCAAAGTGACCTCTGTCATGGAATCTGATGCAGCTGGAAAAATATACTTCATAGCCATGCAGGTCATTTTATAATTAGATTTTTTTTTTCATACATATGTTGGAATTCATGGGGTTAAGAATTATTTTTCCAGTATAAATCTTGGACAGGACCCCATGCTCACGGTCCTAATGCCAGCACACATTCATTGAAACAGTTATGGTCTATTCTTGGGCAACCATAGAGCAGTATAGAAATTTGCACACAGATATGAACCTTACCAACGTCAGTGGCTGAATACCTCAGGGACAAAAGGTCCCACCCTCAGCTTCACACCATTACTGACTACACCAGTAAACGGCATCACAAAACAAAGGAAGAGCAATGTCACGAATTTACCTACCGTGATCAGGTCCACTCAGGGTAACGTTTCCAAGACCTTCCACTCCACATTGTAACACTGTACTCGTCACCCCTTGACAGGTCTCTGATCACTGCTTCACGCAAGTATCCTTGTCATCTCCTCCTGCCTTCCTCCCCTAGGTTCCTTCTACTTGCCTTCCTCAAGTTTGTGTCTGCCATAGCCTTCACTCTCTCCCAAAATTGCTTCCCTGTATGTCCTCCACCCTTCCTTCTCCTAAGGAGTTCTGTTTCAAGTGCCTGGCACTATGCTCTGTTCCAAACTCATGCCTTAATACCCTTTCCCCCTCTCTTCCAGGCCAGCACGCTCACAACCCTCTCACCTCTGGCTCCCCAACACGGTCTATGGCTAGCTTAGAGAAAATGACAGAACCTCAGGGACCTTGCTGATTATCAGTCACTTAGATTTTTGTATTGACATCACTGCTGCTAAAACCAACTACTATCACAACAGCACCACCACCACAGATACAAACCACCTAACCCTCCACTATCACCCCACCCACCATCCTGACTACTTATAACTTTGCCATTTTCTTCACCATCTTCCTCCTATTGGCAGCCGGTTCCTCTCATCCACTACTCACACAGTCCCCCTCCACACCCCTTCATTCACCCTGTCACTGGAGGCCAGTCTCACTCCTTTAATTTCTGTCTCAGATTCTGAGCATACTGTCCTTAATCAAGTGTCTGATTTGACTCATACACAAGATCTTTCTGGGCCCTTGCCAGTCTATCTTAGGGGGCTTAAACACTCAACTCAGACCACACTCTTGACTGTCATGATGCACCAAAAGTTACAAGAACTGTGTTTGCTCTCATCTTGCTACACATTTTCACAAATACTGACACAATGAATTGCCAAACCGTACTCTGGGATGGTTGGTCTCAGATCCATCAGGCAAACTGTTCCAAGTGTCTTGGAGTGCAGTGGTACTCGATTTACATCAGGTAACAAGTGTGCCCCAAGGTTCACTCCTTGGTCCCCTCCTCTTGTCCCTGTACACTGTTTCTCTAGGTCGATCATCCAGTTATATGGCTGCTTTTACCACTCATACACTGATGATATTCAGTTCGATCTGACCACCCCAAGGACACTGCTGTCTGTGCTTTGTCAACACCTACAGCTGAATCTCTACAAGACCAAACTTCTCATCTTCCCTGCCACCGTTACCATCCACCACAACATCACTGTACCCTTTGGATACACGATATGGTCTCCTTTGAGGTCTGCCAGGATCCTAGGGGTAATAACAGCTTTTCTGTGCCTAGCACAGGATAGCCAGTCATCTATCTCCCAGTATCCCCACCCAGATACAGTCACATATACACCATGTAAAACATCAGGAAAATCAGGCCTTGCCAGAATATGTAACTCTTGCTTCTTGTCCAGGCACTTGTCATCTCACAACTAAACTTCTGAAGCTCCTTGCTAATAAGGCAACTAGCTTGTGCACTACTGCAAATGATTCAAACCCAACAAGTCTGGTATTCAATAAGCTGAAATACTTCTCCTGTTACACCCCTCCTTGTCTCACATCACTGGCTACCTATAAGCAATAGGAGCATGTTGAAATCTTTCATCCTGAATTTGATCTCCAATGTATCACACAATCTAGATGTTTCTTGCGTGTGGCTCCTCAAAGGTAGAACAATCTACCCATTCACATCCAGTCATAAGAATTCCTCTTAAAATATCCAGAAATGCCTCTAGACCCATCTTTTCCGGGAGCATCTGAACTAGCTCAACCAACCACTGAACTGCTTTGTTTTCATCTGCTATTCCTTAGCTATACTAGGTGCTTCAGCATTTTTGTACTATGCTTAGATGGCTGCTTGGTGGTTGTAAGCTTGAGACATATCTGCCTCACTTATATGTTGCTTTGGACAAAAGCTTCTGATAAACCGATAAATGCAAGTATAGGTAAGGTTGCACCGTATATCTGTGCATCTTTCAACAACTCGTGGCAACAACATCAACTTATTTGACACACTCTATTGGGAGATATGTTCTATTTGACTGTAGTTTGTTTTATTTCCTTTTATGATTTATAAATATTGCAGTGTTACTCATGGAAATTTCACATATCACAATGTGATATTGTGCAGCCCTAAGTAACCTTCATCACAGGCATCGTGAAAATGCAGAGACTATGGTACTCTGAATGATACACCTGTGTGGTCTGCATTAAAGATAGAGTTTCTGACAACAGGTGGGATATCACTGGAAAATATCACATACTCTCGTAAGAAAATGGGCTCTCATGCTCCGCAAGCATCTGGTCCCAGTATAGACTTGTTACTAGAGTCATTCTCCAAAGCAGTGAGGAATTTTCAACAGCTCTGAGAAGCAGAACAGTTTCATGTGACCGTTTCCCAAACGAACGCTTCTGGCAGGACCCCTAAGTTGTTATATCACTTACGCCAGAACATTGCTGCACCTTGTTAACCAAGTACTGCAAATAGAAGTAAATAACTCGGCAGACAGAATAGACTTGGGCCACACAAACAATTCTAGAGTTTTTTGCGATCCATTACATGGTAGATTCAGAAACAACCACAGCAGTACATGAAGATGGTGTTTGGACACCTGCTGAATCAGAATGTTGTTCCACCACAGCCAGACCACTCTGAAGGTTATTAGCGGTGGATCGACTCGTTCACTCTCATCTGACCTGGAAAAGCCATGTAAGAGTCTATTTTTAAACATTATGTTTACTCAGAGAATTTGTCAAAAAAGGAAACCCTCATCTGATTGCCGTTACACTCACACCAATCATTGTGCCTCTGAGGAAACGGACCGTCATCCCAAAAAGCACACAAGCGGACCAGCTGTTTCTATGCCTCCCCAGCAAATAACTTCCCCCTCCCTCCAAATTTCCATACACTGGTCTTTAATAAGCAAATAAGCAAAAGTCACACTAGAGATTTAGAAACAACAACCAACAGCATCTCATCCATGACATTATTGAGATGTCTGTAGACCCATAGAGGTTCAGCTAACCCTGTAGTGTCCAACACACCAGGAGAGTTATACACTGAAGAAGAAAACCCACCTCATCCCCTCCTCCAGCTGACCTCCCAAGCTTGGACATGTATGGGGTAGGTGTGTAAGTGTGCATCTTGAGTTTCAGAAAAGTTACTTCTGGTTGTTTCAGTTTGCAGGAGGGACTGAGCAGAGGCCAGTAGCACCAGTCCCCAGAGCCCAAGAGGGGAATTGTGTACACATGAATCCCTGCTTTGTCCGCATAGAGAGCCTCGAGGCACCAGGACAGAGGAAAGATACGTGGAGCTCAGAGTGTGAGAGGAATTCAGTCATCGAACAGTGTCACTAGAATTTGACCAGGGTCCTAAAGCAGCACATCCGGAATCTAACCTGGGGTTCATTAATGAATATAGAAATAATTACCAGCCACTGGAGTGTTAATTACAGACAAGACACAACATGATACCCATGCAGCCAGAACCATTTATAAAGGGATGGGCATGGACCCAAGACAGGACGACACTCATAGATGCTGATTCATTCCCAAAGTTACTGGCTTCTCCATATTAACATATATAATCTGTTAAACATTATCACTAATCTCCACTGTGGCAGAAAATAACAACAGCTACGATTAACAATTGGTGACAAATTAGCATAAATTTGTATGAAATTAGAGTAAGCTTTTACATCAAAGTTAAAAAATATATAACATCATTTAAATAGTTAATTAATACAGATCTTTTAGTAGAAGAACCCACCCCCCACTGTAAACTGAATAAACTGGAGATCAAGCATCTGCTGCTGGCATCTGTGACCCCGTGGGTCCCGTCCCAGCATGTGCAGCTAATGGGACACTGTCTGATGACAAAGCAAGCATCCTGACACATCATAAGGAACCAAGCTGAGAAATGAAGAGCAGCCTTACTCCATCAGCACTGCAGGTCATGTGACCCACCTGCAAGAGTGTGGCTTCTGCTTTTGATCTCCTAGAACAGAGGTGTCAAAGTTAAGGCCCGCAGGCCAGATCCAGCCTGCTGCTGTCTTACACGCACCAATACTCCATTCCCCACAATGCAATGGTAGCCCACGAACTCACTCTTCTTTGAAGAAAGTTTGTTTTTGTCTGTGAACCTGTTGAAAAATGTTTTCACTTGAAATTAGTGA
>JABFEA020000001.1:8872302-8884264 GCA_019775915.2 Cyphomyrus plagiostoma | reverse complement strand
CAATAGGTTACGTGCAATCATTTTAATATGTTTTAATAAACACTGAACCAGTCCGGCCCTCGGCTTGTAGCAAATTTATTTTTTTGGCCCTCTAATGTATTTGACTTTGACATCCCTGTCCTAGAACCACGATACCCCCTTCCTATTGCCCCCAGGCTAGAACCCCCGAGTGAATCCCTCAGACATCTTGTCATGCAGATCCTCACTGATGCCAACAGACACCAACAGAGTGCCCATCTGTCCCTGAGAGATGCGAATGTTCATGCTCCCTGCTGCCAAGGGTCAAACGGTGACAGCAAACAGTGTTTAGAACGTAAACAGATTCCCAGGGCAAGCCTGGGCAGTTCACAACATGCAGAGCTCAGGGATACACACCCCAAACATGATGCCTCGCAGCAAAGCCTGAAGTCAAAAGGCACAGCATTGTGCAAACTGGTTACTCTTCACAATGGCAGGGCCACTTTGGGAGATGAGCAGACATTACCAGTTCCCAAGCTCACTCAGCATGTGAGACAGGAGGCACGTGGACTGCTATCTGCCCTTTGTGCCAGAGTGCTGGGTTATATCAAAAAAATCAGCCGTTTATCAAAACGGAGACTGCAGGATGGATACATGCCAGCCCATGAATCTCACTGGTTCACATTCCACTGTCAGCCCAGTGCTTCTACCGAGCGCACTCACACTCAAGAAACGACCTCCCATGCTAAAGCTAGCGGGTGACCCAAGCTGAACTGATGGCCAACCCGCAACACTGCTAAGAACCCACATTCAGACAGGTGGTTTGCAGAAACAGAATGACCCAAACCAGCTGCACTGCGGTCTGCACTGGTACATGGTGGAGTCCTGTTAGCAGAACTGAACTTCTGTCCTTAGGAGCTCCCGACAGGTATATCTAACAACAAACAAATTGTACTCTTAATCATCATCATGATGTTCAAGCAGTGAGGCCCACAGTGTCATACTCACGTAGGAAGTGCTTCTCTAGCAGGGCGATCTCCAGGTGGCCCTTCACCTCATTGAGTCTGTCCGACTCAGACCTCTGGAAGTCCTGCATGGCGGCAGCCATGGGGAGAATCGCAGGGCTGGCCTGGAAGGAGATACACACACACAGGCGTATGAATCAGCTGAACACGCGCACACATGAGCAGTTGGAATAACTCACAGCTGGAACGCCTCTGCCGCTTCCTGCCACTGGGGGCGGGGTCAAAACATGGGGGGCAAGCTGTGGCTGACTCCCTCCAGTCCCTGACTCCATGCCCCCCTGCACTGCAAAGACATACTGCAGGCCCAGACACAAAGGGCTTCCCCTTTAAGAGCGAAGAGCACGAAGTAGCACAGACTGCAACGGGGAGCGTGATGGGGGGCAGTGGGCTGGAATTCTGCACTATCTGCTTTCTGTCTGAGGGAGAGAGGGAGGGCCAGAGTGAGGCACACCTTCAGCTCCCTCAGAGAAAAAGAGAGAGAGAAATTAAAGAGAGGGAGTGGGAGAGAAAGATGAAGAAAGCAGTTATACCTATGAGCGGGAAGGTGGAAAAGCTCTAAGGAAGCTGAAAATGGGGGGGGGGGTTGCGCAAGACAGGCTATTTTAAATACTCTTGAAACAAGAGTGCGAGGTTACACACCCACGCCTTGAACACGACAAGTGAGGCAGCCCGAGAGCAATAGAATGGAAAACGCAGAAAACATCAACAATGCCAAACACGCCCCTTCCAAAAGGTCAAATGCAGAGCAAGCTGAAGCCACGCGATGCTTCTCACAAGTTCCCGAAAACAGAGCAGGGAGAGGCCATCAGACCAGAGGAGAACAATATGCAGAGAGAAGGAGCAAGCTTCAGAGCAGCCCTCTGTCACACGTTCCCGCCACAGAAGATGCCCAGGGCCGGGTAGAGAGAGCAGTAAGGCCTCTACTGGGATTCATCCTGTGCTTCACTGCTCAATAAATAGCATCATATCAGAGCTGGGCTGCTGCAAGACCCGTTTCCATGGAGACCACCCTAAAGGCCCCAAGCAAAGGCTGGCCAAAAAGATGCCTGAGGTGCAGGGAAAGAGAGATTAGGAAACCCAAAGGAGACACATACATGTGCACACACACACAGATTAGGTATCTATATCTTTGTGGGGAATCTCTATTCATTTCTATGGACATAACCTTAATCCCAACTATAACAACCTTAACCCCTACCCAGCTCTAAACTTAACCATAAGTAACTAAACGAAATATAATTTTTTTTTAGTTTTTCAGTTGCATTCTCATACATTTAGTATCGATTAAATACAACTATAAATATAAAGTATTGATTATTATAATGCGGAGTTTCCCCTTGTGGGAGTTGAAAAAAATGTCCCCACAAGGTCAAATTAAACGGTTTTTAATTACACTGTGGGGACATTTGGTCCCCAAAATGTAAAATATGCATGACAGCACTCACACACACACACACCTGGTGACAGGGGGGGACACAAACTGAAATCAGCCAGCAGCATGAATCAGAGCCCTGTGGACTAGAAGCAGCCTGAAATGGTATGCGCAGTACTGCGGCTTCCCAGGTAGTGCTGCAGTTAAACATAATCAGACCGGCTGCAACATGTTAACATACGCAGGCTCTACAGGCTCAGAGCCAGCCCTGGCTTGGTGTGGACACACCCCTTCACACACGTAGCCAGTTATTTACCTGGCCAAACGACGGCGGGAAGGCAGGCACACGCGAGGGGGAGTCACCTGACCGGTCACCTGCGACGGCACCCACAGCTTTACTGGGACTCTCGCATCTCCTCCTATACGATCTTGCCAATCTGCTCTTCATATCCATCATGCCATCTCTGCTGCTCAGGTCCACGAGGCGGCACAGCAGCTGCCCGACACCCCCTCCTGCCACTGCCTGCCGAGATCCAGCCAAGCCCCTGAAAACCAGTCTCTCCCACCCAGGAGCCAAGCGATTCTCAGCCTTCCTGACCACACGCAGGGTATCCTGCTTCACCTACTGCAGAGCACAGGCAAGCAGTCAGGAACCACCTCCTGCAGAACCTCATCTGCAGGGTAAAGTTTCCCACAAGGGCTCTCAGTTTCCCAAGTCTTCACCTAGTTAAAATTATAAACAGCAGCAAATGCAGAGGGGAACATTCTGGAAGGAAGGCACCTTCTCCATGAACCTGAGTAAGACCTCATGGTTCTCTTGCCCAGATGGTTTGGCATGGAGAGACTGCAGCAGACCCCTCCGGCCCCAGCAACCACAGGACCCACTGAAACAGTACACAAGACTGGCCTGACTTCAGCTCATATCATCATGTCACAGATCCAAATTTTACATCCATGAAAACAGCTCATTTTAAAAAGCTTCCTGACTTCCAAAATAAAATATGTGCACTTTAAAAACAGACGATTCACATCAACAGTAACTGCACTTCCTGGGTCCTGAGCTTGTATCTGCCCCCTCTGTGTTTTAGGGAGGGGGCAACACCCTGCCTCTTGGTCCTGGTTATGTGCATACAGATCCGTGCCTAACTTTACTCTGTTCAGTCATTCCAAGCTCTTCTCAGAAGCACACAGTCCCACAAGCCTGTGCCGCATTGTCAAATCCTGCTAGCAGGAGCTAAACCTTATGCCAAAAAGACTGCATCGCACGTTACTATATACCTGTATATGGATGACAAAAACAAGGCCAAAGCAGAGTAGCAGATACTATTTACTCAGGAAGCTCAAGACTTTTAATGTGAATAGCAAGCCATGTATGTTGTCCGAGTCCACAATGGCCAGTGTGTGTGTTTCTTTTAATTCATTTTTTTTTTTTTTTTTTTTTTTTTAAACTGTGACTGTTGGGAAAGTGGTGTCAGGTCTGGCATTGCCAAACTCATCAGGAAGGCCAGCTCATCACAGGACTGATCCAGGACCCCTTGGAGGCAGTAGCAGAGAAGAGGATGCTGGCAAAAATGGATAATACAATGAACAATTCTGCCCATCGGCTTCAGGGGGCGCTGTGCTGGAGGACATTTAGCCAGCAGCTCATTCCACCACGATGTGCTAAAAAATGTTACTGGGGATCGTTCCCGTCTGTCACACCCAGACACCAAATTGCCTTCTCCCACCATCCCACCCCCAGCCCCAACCATAACAGGAAACGTCCTCTCTCCTTACAGTAAAGGTCCTGCTGTATTTGTTATAATTGCAGACACACATCTACTAATTTATTATTTGTATCTTTAATATTTCTGTAGTATCACAATATCTTGTTTTCAGGATATTTTATTTGTGTATTGCATACTTTTTAAATTTATTTGCACTACCATTGTGCCATTTGCATTATGTGTAAGCCTTTGGCATTAAATGTATGCACTATGTTCTTGCTGCGCCCCAGTTTCCCTCTGAAATAAATAAAGTCTTCATTAACCTTAAAAACCACGACTAAATGTATAATTTAAAATATTTAGAACTAAGCAACAAGCAGCGATTTCTGTGGGACATCAATCTCCATCTGAAACAACCTGCTGGAGAATGGGATCTGTAAATCTGCGAGCTGCATCCAGAAATACCTGTATTCAGAAATCAGGTCACAAAGTTTACACAGTATCAGTCTAGGGCTAGATCTCATAGCATATTAGCTAGCATATTCAAATTTCTTTAAAAATTATAAACATGGCACCATGCCCATCAACTACTTGCTAAACATGCAGAGATATCTGCATATCTGAAACTGTCATAAAAACGCTGTTTTAGATGTGAAGTTAGACAAAACTACCTACAGGGGCCACAATATTCAAACTGTTTAATGTAACCCCAGTGGAAAGACGACAGCACTGAGAGGGGCTCATGGGGGCACTCTCACACACGAACACAAACCATGTCAAAAGGCAATGACAAAGAAGTTTGGGACATTAGAGTTTAAAAAAAAAATCCAAGAGAAGCCAGTCTGAATGCTCCGATACCAGTTTCAGAAGACATTCAACAAAGTGAATGAAGCAGTTGAGATTCTCTCATGAGAACCAAAGCCGTGGTCTGTACCACCCTTTACTTCACACACCTGGACTCCTGCCTAAAGACGGCCACACTTACACAGTCGCGCAGGTCTTCCGGGTCTCTCAAAGAAGGACGGCGCTTCACCGGGACGTCGTCGCTGCATTCATTGTCCGACGTGTTTGGGGACTCTGCGAGGTCCAGGAATTCATCTCGCTTCTGACCTCTGAACCGTATTTTGTCCAAACGCTTTAGCATGATCAAAACAGAGTTCTTCGACTTTATCTTGACATGGCGCACGGCATTCCTGTGGGGACAAAAAACACATCACCACAAAACCATAAACTACTGAATATCCCATAGCTTTTAGTCCCCAGGGTACCAAACCTTTGCAGTGATTCGTGAAGAAACTGAGCATCCCAAAGATCTTCAAAGAATTGTCCCTAGTGAGCCAAAAAGCTAAATCAGCTCAAAGAGGGTGATAATCAGCTGTAGCTGCCAGCCAGGTGCTCAGGACAAAAACGGACTGTCCTTAGTAAAGGCAGGTCACAGTGGGCTGAGTCCAGGTGTTACTGTGCTCTGCAAGAAGAGCAACTTTCTTCTCAAAGTGGGGCTTATCTCATCACTTTGCTGGCCTCTAGTCAGAGGAAATTGGTGGGAAGATTAGCAGCACAGGCTGGATTGATGCTAAGAGTCCTTCTAAGTCTCTGAGCTTAGACTCATTTCATTACAGACAGGGCCATAGCTGAGACTCACTCCACCTGAAAGCTGAATCATCCCAACGAGGTCACTGCAGGCTGCTACATCAGGGTAATCAAATATGACATTATGAGGATCACATCACTCTTCGTTCAAAGTGCAGGAAACACAAACCTGATGAATTTTCACCCATAATCGATATCAAGCTGTATATCAAAAGGTCACAGGTCAACCATGACGCTTAATACGACTCTCAGCCAAATAGGCTAACATTCAGGGGAGTAATACAGATAGCTTTCTGTATTTTTCTGATTCGCTAAGTCAAGGTCCCTAGAGGGCGATAAAGAGGTTACCTCTCAGAAGAGCTCAGTCTGTAACATCAACCACTGAAGAAACTGGTCTGCTTGGCTCTTCCTGCCATCAACAAAGAGTGAGCTACAGTGAGACAGGGAGACTCCATGATTTACCCCCCACAAGCCTGTGGCAGTGCATAGGAGACAATGTCCCCCTGGGGACAAATGGGAGCCACCCCAGCCCTTTAGGCATGGTTGTGAGAGGCTACATGGCATCAACAGGTCACGAGGAAGGGTGGCTCAGGTAAACAGCCCTGGGCAGCTGCGGTTTGGAGTCATTTTCTATTTCTATGTAACAATTTCTTCTACATTCAACAAGACAAGCAGTTACAGAAACTGGAAGGAAGGATGGATGGATTCCCACAAAACCTGGCTTACGCTCTCCAAAATAACCATCTCTCTGCTCGAACAGAGTCACAAGCTTCAGGCTCCTCCTGAAACAGCAGAATGGCATAAAATACAAAAAGCAACAAGCAGTGCCTCAACCCACAAGGACACAGAGTGAGTATCTGGTGACTCCCAGTCCCAGGAACTGGGGACACCAATTTCCACTGTCTGCCTTTATAAAACTGTCATGTCGAGGCCCTGTGCCTACTCCACACATGCATGCGAAGCAAGGGGTCAGCGCAGCTCTCTGACGCCAGTAAATGGCACTACCTTGTCAGCGCTCGGTCCTAGATCAATACGCGCATGGCAACAAGACGACAATAACAAGAAGGCCTTCCACAGAAACAGCACATGCTATCCATACAGAGCTGACATGGAGGGCGACCGCTGGCCATCTCAAGAATTCAACATATTCTGAAGTGCTTCAAGGTCTTTATCAGTAAGCATCCAAACATCCCACGGAATTTTTCATAACCCTGACGTTACTCTGTATTTTATACTCCACACAAAACCAGAAACCAGGATATCTGCAGTCATTTGTTACAATGACTGAGGAACATGGATGAGTAATTTCACTGAGGTGACTTCTTTGGATCCGACAGAAAAGAAAATATAGATTATCCAAAAAACTTGTTTGGAGAGAGTTTCAGACACTAACGTCAACAAAGCCCAACTTTAGCCCCTTACTAAGGAATCAAAGTCCTACTAACCATCCACCCATCCAACTGCTCATCCAAGGTTGTCAAATTCCTTCCATCAGTATCAAAAGGAATCACACACAAAATGATTCATACAAGAATGAGTCTTGAAGAAAACAACGAGAAAGCAATATGCTATAAAATGGGAGGGTGACAGCAATGCCTAGTGCAAAGTAGTGAACAGCAGAGGCAATGCCAGGGCTTGGATTCAGAGCCATGCTCTACTCAGGAGGCAGAAGGTAGCTTTCCTCCACTGTAATGCCACCACAGGTGGAGAAAGTCAGCTTGTACTCAGGTGAGATTCACCATGTACACATTTCTCCCCTTAACCCCCCAACCAATGCCCTGACACCCAGCTCCAGAGGCAAACATGACACGTCATCTTAAACCACAAAACCTCAGGTCACAGTGCTGCTGTGAAATACACCAGGCTCAGGCATGTTAGGTGAATCACTGTGCAAGAGCAGAGTCCCCACATGGTTTCCTCACAATTCCATTACCTTAGTTGTTAGAGCCCTAACCAAAATGACCTCCACTGTAAACAGAGCAGCCATACAATGAATGCTCCGACAGCTGGCAAAGGTGCAGCTCCTAATAGGAAACCTGTTTTATTTACGAGATTCCGTCACACTTCAACACAACCTGCCTGCCCAGCAGCCATACAGCATTGAGGTCTCAGGACTAGATGGGACGTGATCTCCAACAAGGTGTATACATAGGCAGAGCCCTCCCTAACACTATCAATGGAATTGTTAATGTCTCTAAAGTTGACAGAATCATTTGTTCTGAAAGCAATCATAAAATATTAACTTGCACTCAATAAAGGTCCCTTTATTGGTTGTTCTTAACAGCCTTCAAACAACTCTTCCTCATCACCCCATCAACATGACAGTCCTTTGAAAACCCCAGTGGGTCAAGCCAGATGGCTGGTTCCCATATCAGTCCTACACACGGGGCATTCGATCGGCAGGCTCACGCATACACGCCAGACAAGAGGCAGGACATGGAGCTGAGAGCAGAAACAGCATCCAGGTCCATTTTTAGAGACAGCAGATAAGGAAAGCAGGCAGCCCACACAGCCAACGAGCACATGCTCACTGCAGGTAGAAGCAGTGCATGTGAAACGTGCCTCGCATCAGCCCCCGTGAAAGGCCCTGTTTCGCCCTGTCGATCGACCAAGAAGCACAATTTGGTCTTACAGGGTAATCTGCAGACCTTACAGAGGTCAGACTGCCTGCCCATCCAATCCAAACAGGCAACAGACAAGTGACCCTAAACAGCATCACCTTACCAACACGTGAATCTGAAAATCCCTGTAACATTAATGCCAGAAATCAGAGAGACTCACAGCATGGTGAACAGAAAACTACCCCAGGCCCTCCACGCTGCTGACTGGATTGAAAGAGCCTCTTTGCGAGAGTGGAGTGGGTGGGGCCATGTTTCCTACCCGCTACAGATCAAGAAGTTCTTTCTCTATGATTTATTTACAAAATAGGCACTGATGATGATAATGATGGTAAGCAGAGATGGACTGCTGGTCCTGTACTAATGAGAGACATTATGAAGGTGAATCCATATTTCCTATTCAGTCTTGTTTCTCAAAGCCAGGAAACAATACTTCAGTTATGAATCATCATCATCATCATGAACATTATCTCCCGGAAAATCACCCATGACATCCTCCTCCAGTCCTATATCTCATAAATGAACAGATATGATGTAAACAACCACACACAAATACGCATACAGATGCATATACAAACATACACGCAGATAAACACACACGCATACAACGATACACACCCACACAGACACACACAGAGATAAACAAACCCGTCCAGAGGCGCCGCGGCGAACGTGCGGCTGAGTAATAAACTGCCAGACACTTGTGACATCATGTAACGGACCAGGCGGAGGATCCGGACATAGACCGAGCTCAGACTGGTGGATGACACGGCAGTGCAGGGCGGCAGACGCCGACCCCTATAAAGAGATCCAGCGGCCCCTCGGAACCGCGCGGAGGGGGTGGTCGGGGTCGCGACGGTACCGACACGCCTCCCCGAGCCTCTTCTTGTCTCTTACCCGGCTCGTAAACGGCAGCAGAGTTTCATCAACGTGGGTCTCCGCTTTATCCCCCGTTTTCCACTCTCCGGTCCGGATGGGCAAACGCGGCACCGCCGGCCGTGTCCGCTGGGCGCCTGAGCCCGTCCGAAACGCTGCCCGTCCGGCTCCCTTCGCCAGTCTCGGCCCGGAAATGTCGTCAGCGTGAGCGCGGCTCTTAAAGGGACCGCGTGGTCGCCCCTGCGCCGCTCCGCGTGGACTCGCAGCTGCATACCGAAGTTATGCCCTGCTTTCCTTTAAACTCTGCTTATGCAATATATTTTATTAGAAGTACCTGATTCACATCAAGTCATTATTCATGACTTACTATCAAAGTATGAATTATTCATCAAAAAACGCAGTAAGGCCTTGAAACGTATGTTAAAATTCCAGGTGGACAGAAAATGACAAACTGAAATTGTACATTGCTGTTCAGGTAACATGAGGTGATTGTAAATAAGGTGCTTTTTACTGAAAATAGCATAAACATGAACTCAGAAAAGAAAAAAAAATACGTCTCTTGATATTTTCGGATTTGAAAGTAACACCTGCGTCATTCTGAATAATGCCTAAATACACCACTAGATGGGGACGTTTGTCTATCCATCCGTTTTCAAACAGGGTCGCCTGGAATCTCTCGCGGCACAGGGCACACGGCTTACCCCTATAGCGACTATAGTGTGCCACATCCTCAGGGAGCACTGACTTACAAGCTAATTTCATTTTGTCTCAGACAATGGGCGCAGTGAAACTTAAACCAATACTGTAATCTACACAATCATACTCTGTGGGCAATTTAGAGACACCCATTAGCCTAACTGCATGTATTGGGGCTGCAGGAGAAAACCTCTGCAACACAGAGGTCAGATTTAAGCCCCCAACTATGGAAGTTTGAGCCAGCAGTGATACCTGTTGAGCCGCCGTGCCAGCTTGGGATTGTTGTCCTTAATTTAAATTGCATCCAAAATAAAGTTAGTAAATAGTCAAAGTATCTTGTAGGTTAGAAAAATAAATGAATGGACGCGTACTGAACTAATATATATTTCAATACCAGTCTTCTCACGGACTCACTTTTTCAATATATACAATAGTATATATGTAGATATAACCTCCACCCATGTACCAACCTCCAGTACTGAGTCACTGGGGGGCTGGAACCCTTCCCAAGCAGTGTAAGCCACAGGGCAGAGGACACCCCTGGGCAGGAAGTCACTCCACTGCAGGGCACACACTCAGACACTAGGGGCTATTTAGAGACATTGATTTTCCAAGATGTATCATTGTGGGAGGAAACTTCCACCATACAGAGGGAATTTCCTCACATAGAGTTGGGGCAGCATACGAATGCACAGTCCTGGGGGTGTGAGCCAGCAGTGCTGCCTGGCGATAAGCTCTTGGTTCAGCTCCTTATTACTGGTGCTCCTCAGTCAGGAGAAGTTTCATTTGTCCATCAACTAAAAAAAATTTCAGGGCAGGAAGACATAGTTATAAAACTAGTTCAGCCATGATATGCAAACGATGGCTTCGATTATGGGTGTTTGCTGTCGCTGCACTACTGCTTCAATATATTTGGTGTCGCTGAATACGAGCACAGACTTTGTCAATGACGCTCCAAACTCTGAATCTCCACATCTGCAACTCCAGATTGTCGCACCACTACCTCTAAGCATTGCAATCAGGCTACGTTCACCCTGAACATCAATGATGACATAATCACTGGTGGTAAACTCACCTTAAATGATAAATGGATAAATAACATACTTCAAACCAGTGAAATTATGTTAATTGTAATGGATTGTATGTTTTTGTTTCTAATCCCAGGGTCACTGAGAGTTGCATATAAAAAAATATAAGAAAAAAATTTATATCATCGCTCTTCAGAAGTGAGGTCATCTTGTTAAAACAAATTCCCTCAATATGCATGGTTCTGATAATAAGTCCCCGTGAACAGAAAGGGGGTTTTATGATTTCATTCATCCCGCAGAGGAGGTCTAGCCTGGGCAGAACCTGCATTCCTGTGTTCCAGGCCGTCCATGCCCACCCACTAGGCTCAAAGCTGTCCGGTGATGAGAGGCAGAACACAGGCAGACCAGATAGACAGAGCCCAGGGTCATCACACACATTCCTAAATATGAAGGTTGAGGCTTGCTCTTGGATTTCCTTGAGGCTGTGGGTCTCTCCAGCACGCTGGCTCTGGAATGCTCCCATTCCTGAAGGCACATCCTGAAGCACCTCAATACTTCTCCACTGGAATGCTTCACAGCTCCAGGCACCAAGAACCAGCTTTTCATTTGCACTTTGAAGCATTTCAGTAACTGTCTTGCTCCTTAATTTCACTCGGGGACAAATTCTCAGCCTCCATAAATAAAAAGACAATAAAGGGAAAGGATGATTGCCATGGGACCCAGATGAAGAGCTGCGAGGTTTTTTTGTGGTTAGGAAGGAAAACAAGGGTGGTTGGAATACGAGGTAGGCAGTTGGTGTCTTGCACCCGAAGATGAAACGTGAAATCTGGGCCGATGAGGGGGTGTGCTGACGGGAAGGTTTGGTACTCATCTCCACCTATAGAGGGTCACCAACTTTCTGTCAGGAGTGATTTACAGCTGAAGAACCAGGTAAGCTTAGATCCTATATTCATAACAGCTTCCCAGAAACTAAGAGCCTACGATGTTGACTTCAGCATTAGTTCTAATACAAGAACTCGTGGCCATAGGTGGAAATTAGCGGAAGGACATTTCAAACTGGATTTAAGGAAGCACTTCTTTACGCAGCGTGTAG
>JABFEA020000001.1:8802337-8836139 GCA_019775915.2 Cyphomyrus plagiostoma | reverse complement strand
CCGATTTGAAAAGATCATATTTGCGTGTCCACACAGCCCTGAAAAGATCGGATCTGTGTCACATTAAGGCAAAAAATCCGATTTGAGTCACTTCAGCATGGCAGCGTGAACGTAGCCTAAGTGTATGTAAGACCAGGCTGGTCTCCTCCTTTACATCCTGGTCCACAAGCTGGCATGTGCCCCAGAGCACTGGGCCCTGTCTGCTGAAAGTAGACCCCTGTCGTCCCCGGCTTCTGATGGCAGCCCCGCCGGAGATGAGTGATCGTGCGATCGGCGGTGCCACTGAGGCTCCTGGCCTGGGAGGGACGGGGGGGGGGTCCTGTCAGTCCAGGTTTAAATTGCTGCATATTTTCCACACAAGATCCACATACAGGATGTAGCTGCGGCGATGGTGAAGGAGCCAACTTCGGGGCCAGATAATCCCTCCATTAGGGGGATCCATTTTCCTCTAATGTGAGAAGGGGGGGGCACGAAGGCGCTGTCATCAGCACCGTAATGACCAGAATCTACCTGGGCTTGAACTGTGACCTTCAAAGGCCGGTCGCCCCAACAAACAGGGGTGATTAGCTAGTAATTGTCCCCTTGAAGGAAGTGGAGGAACAGGTCAAGGCCCCCACTTTGGGGAGGGGCTCAGGGAGGGGCATTAGACCCTAATGTGGGAAGCAGAGGGTGGAGCCATGCCATGGAGGCTGCTGATATGGGGGGGGGGGGTGGCACTGCTTGCTGCAGGCTAAGAAACCCAAGACTTCCAGCCAACTTTAGTAGGCCTTCCTGCTCCCATAATACACCAGGATATGGAATGAAATGGTAGAACCTGGAAGGTTCCCGTAAAGCCATTTGGGTGCTCAGCACTGGGAACCAGCTCCTACAGTTCATCTCAGAGTCATAAAACACCGTCTCTGAACACTGAACACCAAACGCTGAGCACTAAGCAATGAGCACAAGAACACTAAACACAGAGCACTGAGCAATGAGGACCAGGTCCTGAATAGAAAGCAAAGCACAGAGCACAGAGCACAGAGAAGCAGCAGTGGATGCAGGGTGGGCCCCCAGAGGCCGCCTCACCTGTGAAGTCCTCGAGGCACTCGCAGGTGTAGCCGCCCTCGCGGCTGCGGCAGCGCCCGTTGTTGCGGCAGGGCCCGGAGTAGCACAGGTCGATCTCGGTCTCGCAGTAGGCGCCGGTGAAGCCGGGCGGGCAGCGGCAGCGGAGCCCAGTGACGGGGTGGATGGGCCGGAAGAGCACGGTGTCGGAAGCGATGAAGGGCGCCGAGCTGTCGAAGCGCAGCACCGACACACACTTCATGTAGTTCTCGCAGGGCTCACGCAGGCAGATGTTGTCGTCGAAGGGCAGGACGTGCTGGCCGGACACCAGACGGAGCAGCGTACGGTTCAGGTACACCTGCTCCTGCAGCTCCTCCGACGGGATGTAGTGGGCCGGGCCGGATCCGGGCCGCAGCGCCGAGAAGGTGACGTTGAGCACGCTGCCGCGCACGTCCGTGTCGTTCTGGATGTTGAAGACGAAGACGTGGTGGCGTGGGGCGGACAACACAGCAGCCACGCCCTCCGTGAAGAGCGCCAGCAGCGGCGAGAGGAAGCGCTCCTGCGACATGTTCTCCAGCCGCACCGTGATGCTGCTGGTCAGCATGTCGTCCGTGATGATGGTGACGCGCAGTGAGCACAGCGCCGTCACTCGGTGCAGTCCGTCTGCAATGAGGAGGCACTGGGTTATGACAGTCACATCGGCGACGTGCAGTGTTGGGGAAGTTGGGAAGTAAGGCAGAAAGTTCCAGTCCAGAAAATACAAATCCAGACCAAGGTTTTGTTTCAACCAACCAGCTGAGTACTTTGTCACTGTGACTCTTTATACTCAACTGGTTGGTTGGAACAAAACCTTGGTCTGGATTTGTACTTTCTGGACCTGAACCTTCCACCTCTGTCTGTAATGGGTCACTTTTGTGAATAAATTTCCCAACACTGGTGAAATGAAACATAAAAGAGGAGAGTGTCAGAAATGACACGCAGTCCAAACAGAGGGGCTTTACATCAAAACAGTGCAGTTTTCATAGCCACTGACCCATAATGACTGCCACACCATAACCACTCTGTAATCACATTACCCACAGGCCCCATTTTCCAAAAACCAGGCGTCACCACAGAAAACAGCAGCTGCAGAGGACACACTTTTGAAACAGAGCGAGTCCCTTCACACAGATCAGGTAGATTTAACCGGCACTTAATGTCCCAACCTAAGAACCTGTCACTGTGCTGCCACTAGATCAGAGGAACTGACAGACTCCCCCCCCCGTCTTGTGTAAAGCAGGATCTAGAGTTTAACCAGCGAGCCACGTAGCCCAGATGCAGCCTGGCGCGTCGCCCGGCTCACGGGACCCCTGACCCGCAGGTCAAAAGGCAGGTCAGCAGGCCTTACTCAGCATGCTGTCATGTGAAGTCAGTAATCCACTATCAGGACAGAGGAGGGCAGCCATTTTCGCCCTGCCCAACCGCCTGATGAGCATGTGTGCTGCAGTGACCATGTCCAAACAGATCTTTGGATGTGGGGGGCCCAGCGTCCAGCCATCTACTCTCTGGTGTCTGTTGTTCCACCTGCTGGATTCATTCAGCTCCATTTCCCTGATGATCGACCCCAGGCACGAACACACACACACACACACATACACACACACACACAAGGTGACTCCCTTGAAACCAATAAAAAACAGAGACCAAATGTCACCTGTGTCCAAAACTTCAAGTACGTTATGGCAACAGCTGCTGAAGGCCCCTTAAAGAAACAGCAAACTGTTGAAAGATACAGCCACTCTGCTTATGGCTAGGAGGCTCAGGAGAGAGTGTCCAGCATGAATGACAGGTCACAGAAAATACGCCTGAACTATTGCCATAGTCACAGTGCAGAGATAGACAGGGAAGGTGTATCATTTTGGTAAGGCAGACTGTCCATCTCCAGGATGTGCGAGCTAATCATCTGTCCCTTGTGGTTACAGTATCCGACATCACGGTAAGTTTCAACAAAAGTCGTTATTTAAGCTGAAATATGCAAAGTTGTTTTCTTCCAAGAGTTGTCCCGATAATATAACGAAATGTTCTTCAAACAGAAAGGTAAGCTACACTCTAAACTCCACAGCAACACTGTGTTCATCTGCACTGTGTGAAATACACGCACAGCTCACACTGGATCGCCATGACAACATATCGAAGGCACAGAACCCTATAGGAGTTGTGAAGCTGAATTGCCGTCGGACTTCTCTAAGCAGATAGATCCCTGTAAACCTGGACTTAGCCCAAAATGATAATCCCTTAACAGGCTCTCATATTTCACACACACCTTGTTATTTGTTTTAGACCCAGAGAAATTCCTGTTCTGCAGCTGGACGTTGTGTGAATGAGGGACACACCAAACTGCTGAAACGTCCCACCCCCACTGCCTTCACCCCAGAAACCGTGGGACAGGTTGCTTTAGGGGATCTCAATACTGTGGCAAATAATCACCTGTTTCGCTCTTCCAAGGACTGGTCTGCATGTTACAGTCCTAAAAGGGATTTGTCATGGTCTTTGAGCCTACTGCAGGCACCATGGATGGATGGACAATAACCCAAGGTTCCCTGCTCCCCGACTACCAATTACACCCTCAGAGAGCCCCCCATTACCAGCACAGGATGACCCCAACCACAAAACTGGGTAACACTCATTCAGGCTTAATGTGTTTTCTTCTTGCAGTTGTGCAACCACCATAGACCCCCCCCCCCAAAAAAAAACAATGGTCAGACAAACTGGAAAGAGCCCTTAGCCAGTGTCACCTTAAGGCAAACACTATCTCTGGACCACACATGATCAGCTGTCTACCCTTCTAGTACATTCTAAAAATAACTGGATTTCCTCAATGGAATTAGTTTCTAATTTGGTCTTTTTCCACAAATGACAGATAAAGGCGTTTTTCCAAGCCCTATAGATGAGACTCATAAAGCGAGCCTATCCACTCACATCTACATATAGTATAAACATGAACTAATTTTACTTAAAATCATTCTCTTAATACTAATGTGCTTTGTAAAAGCCAGTGATAAGCTGAACTGTAATCACTATAAAAACAGGGCTTTAAATGGCTGTTGAGGGCCATGTGTTATCTGGTGAAAACCCCCAGTAGACTGTTCCAGCAAAGTTAAAAAATTTGAATCAAAACAAGGTTTCCATAGTACCTGTTTCTCAGCCAATCAGACGTGAGCAAAAGACCACACCCACCCTGCTCTCTCAGGTGTGATAAATCTCCCGGAGTAATGCACGCAGTGCAAAGGAAAGTTCAGAGCTTTCAGGAAGCTCTCAACAATAGTGTCAATTAAATAAAGCGGGCAGTTTCACAGGTTTCTTCAGGGATACACAATAAATTATGAAATGGTGCCCTTACATTGGACTGATATGTCACACAAATAGGTTATTTCTCCCCTTTACTCTGTGCCATAAAACACAATGAAGTCTTTTAGAAAAACTGACGTATACAAAAACAGACATGTATAAGCAAAAGGCACTTCACTTAACCAACATTTGATTTGCGACTATAACCAGTCATTCCTGCTCGGCTCCTCACTGACAAACTGCACACCGTTAATATAAATCATTAAACTGTCACTCAGGCAAGCTTTGTCAAACAGGGACGGCTCAGCCAGCTTGGCCACATATTCCACATGAAAAGGGTCTAATAAAATAACATTTTTACAGAATCAGTCCTGGGCGAACCACTCAGGTTTTTCACTTGCTTAGCCAGTGAAAAAGTCTGCCAAACACAGTCTGCCAAAGTGTAGCACAGATCACATAGCGCTGGCGGATATAACAGCCAGTAACGTCCCGGATACTTTTGGCAGGGGAAGTTATCAGAGATAACGAATTTCTTTTTTCATGTGGACACAGATATAAACAAAATGGAAATGAAAGCCAGCATCTGAATGGAACCTTTGACTCAGGAGTGAAGGGAAGGAGAATACAAAGTGATAACTTCTGCCATATGCTGAATGCAGCCGCGATACCAGTGAGCACTGGTGACAGCAGACAGACCAAGTGACCAAAGTGACAAGAGGCACACCTGGGGACTGCATCTCTCTCGCCTTAAGACTATGAATGATAGACTGGACTCAACACACTTAGCTCTGCACTGGCTGTATGGGTCTTACGAACCACCAAGGTATCGAGGGATAGAAGAACAGATATGCAATGAGAAACACAGCCTGTTCCATGGGAATCTCACCTGCTCAAACAAACACATCTAGTCAATAATTAGCGGGAGAGGGGCAAAGGGGAGTCAAAAAGGGTGACTCCAATCCCACGAACAAAAGTAATCGCTAACTAGCACAAAAACTACTAACGGGGTCTGCACAGAAAACTGTGCCATCATTCAACACAAGGGGACCGGACAAGAGTGACATTTATGTCCGTCACAAAAACGGCACCACATGCAGATAAACAAGAGCTGACATAAAACACTGCAGTCATGTCTATAAGAACTTCCAGAACATCACAAGGTTTGACATTTACCCTGGGGTAGGATGGCTTGTAAACAGGTTTGATAGGTGGTCTTAGGATACCTTGGGTTAGGATAGCATACAGACTGGTTGGATAGATGGGTGTAAAATACCCTGGGTTAGCATGACTCGCAGACTGGCTTAAAAGATATCAAAGACTACAGCACACTGTCTTGTGTTCACACGGCTTGAGCGTCTGCCCAGGTCTAATCCTGGGTAATACAGAGTCTGCTATTAAATCAGAAGCTGCAAGCAGGGACATGGTGATGACTCAGCAACACGATGATGCATTAAAGATAAGGAGGTGTGGTTAATGAAGCAGATCGAGCTGCGACATGCAAAGGATAAGACACTTGCAGGTCACTGTGCGCTGTTTCCTCTCCATAAGGCCCAGCAAAAACACAAGCCAATTTGCTGGTTACAAGGAGTTAAATTAGTTATAGTACTAATTTCACAGCATAGCATCCGAAAAAAAACACCAGTAAGCAACCAGAAAGTAACATTCAGACATATTACCCCTTTTCTTAAGTTTTCTGAAATGTGTGATATTATTTTTTTATTATATTTCACAGCTACCCATTGTGAGATGGATTGTTATCACTAAACAAACACTTTTCATTTTGATCTAACAGGTTGCAGAGCAAATCTCCACTAAATCAGATAACTGTACTGTGTATTATGACCATTATTTTGCCTTTAAAACATGTACTGATTTAGTGGAGATTTGTGGACAAATTCTATTGTAAGATTGCAAATAAAAAGACAACAGAAATCCGCGGAGTAGATGGTCTGAAGGCAGCCTGAGCCGATCTTTCCTGGTATACAACAGGATGAAAAACATTCAGTGATAATCACTGTTTCCCATGAAATTCACTGCTTGATAACGGATAAGCCAAAATAAATGCAATGCTGTGCATTTCATTCATAAATACAAGCAGCTTCTCCTTGAAAGACCAAAGAGATCACTCAGACATGTCTTCATTTCAGAGAAGGTGGGGGTGCCCTACTCAAAACAGCTGGAACCACTTCCAGAACATCTGTCATGGGGCTGCACAAGGTCAAGTGGGCCACGCTCACAGTCCAGATCAAAAATCTCTGGGGGTGGGGGGTCTACGTTCTGCGAATGAGCCACACTCCACAGAGCCATAAAGCTCTACAGTGACACTGAAGCAGAAGCTCGAAGGGTCTACATGGTCCCTACCTTCCTCACAGTGATGCCAAATGCAGCTTGGGGACAACAAACAAACTGACTGACTCTCAGAACAGCCATCACACTGACAAAGGGTGACACAGACCCATCCCTAAATGGCCTTTCCCTGTGATAAGATAACATTGGTTGTATTTGGTAGCTTGTTGTTGGGATCTTATCATGCATTACTGCAATTGACTACAGACCATTATGTACTAAACAGTAACGTTCCCCAAATGGGATCAATTTCACCACATAAGGACGGCTGCAGCCAAGGTGCCCGATTCTGGGGAAGAATTCAGACAAAGGGAGGAGGACCATTAAATAAATGACTTCAATGTATTTATTTTCTATCAAATTAGCTAATGTCATTCATCGCACAGAACATTAGAATCCAGCCAACACTGACAGAATAAGAGCAATCAGGTCCCATTCAGCTTATCTGGGAAAGTAGCCGAAGTTTATCTTTGTCTCCCGTTTCTGCTTTCCCCACAGCAGCTACCCGAGTTAGCTTAATAAAACAGACTAAACATCAGCACTGCCCACCGCCACGCTATAGAAGAGGGTGGTTATAAAGGGGCTGGGGGTGGGCGGGGTCATTTGGTGAATGAGTGCGTGCACCCAGGGCTCCTCCCCCAATCAAGTCGCATGTCCCAAAGGGAGCTCGTTTTCAGTGTCCACGGCAACGACCCGTCTCACGGCTGACCTACATAATCTCCTGTTGCCCACACTTTGGCATCCAGCCACCACCCGTCGACACATAAAAGGGCTAAAGCAATGTCAACATGTCGGGGAGTCACTCTGCTATCTGTGGTGGTTGGGGGGGGCATGACCCAAGAAGGCAGGCCATAGGCGGGGCTCAAAACTCAAACCCCACCAGGCAAGGAGAAAGCAGCAGGACACAAAGGAATTAGCACTGTTAGCATGACATTAACTTTACACTGTATGTCATGTAAAGGTTGAGGATAAAATCAGAGATTTGACGCTAGTAGGATGGTAAAACACAAACAGTGTGGTCTGGAACTGTAGACAAGACAGAGAATGAAGGGTTTTGAAGGATGGTGGGGGCATATCTGAGCCTTTTGTAGCCTCTGGCAACAACAGGAATAGCCTAATCTAAACAAAAATATAAAGGAGGGTAGCTAAACTGTGACACAGCCACCACTAGGCCTGTCAAAAGCCCTCCGGGAGGTGAACGGCACATAAATGTCTTCCAGTGAAGCGTGACCCAAACACCTCTCCCAGAGACATCAGACAAAGGCAGCTGGCAGTCTGGGAAGGGATGCATGACCTTCTGACTCATTGCTGCATGATGAGTCTTCAGGAATGATCGACTTTGTCCTGCACATTAATGAACCAAATGATTAACCTGCATACCACATGGCACCATTGCTAAACTCCACTGTCATGGGCACCTGTTTTTCAGAGCAAACATAGTGACTTGCTGAGCTTGTAATCTGCTTCATCCTTACAGCCAGACAAACTGCACCTCTCTGGACACCTGACCTCTGATTTAACCTGCATCCCTAACCAAGGTCAACTTCTGACCTCAGGAAACAGATTCTCTGTACAATTTCTGGTGCCCTTTTTCAGCTGACCCATTGACAAGGACCTCTTCCCTTCATGGTATCTTCATGCACTGTGTTCACCAGCCTGTGAGTTACAGGAATTTTCATAAGTCAGGAATTCCTGCCCTATCGCGTGTCCGTCCGCAGCCTGCTGGCCCATTGGGTCCAGTGTTCTCATGAAGGCATTCCTTTGTCCCAGAGCCTCTCTATCTGCCGGTAACCAGGTGTTACGAGAGCCCCTCGGCGCCGTGGGCTTATACTTCAGGGCAGTGGGGGGGCAGAGTCCAGCTCCTGCCTGACAGGTAATTTAACCCCCATTCCTGCCAGCTAGCCAGTCTTCTTGCACTGAGACACAGTCTACACACGCCCGCAGGCAACCTGTTTGGGGGGGCGGGACTCACCACTGGGCAGGGGTCTGAACTGTGAACAGCTAAGGAGCCCACCCCCCCATTCCAGGCTGGCACACGGATTCCCAGGACAGAGCACTGCCGTCTCCCTGTCTGGCAGAACACAGCAGAGCAGTGGGATCCAGAATTCCTGGTTATCTCCTCCCTCCATGTTCAGAGTGATAGGAGCCTGCCTGGGCAGACGAAAGGTTAGGTCATGCAATTCCTGTTCGTCACCCCATCCATCACATGCAGAATGGGCTGGGGCCACGTGGGCCTCTGGGGTAGGATGGGATAGGGTAGGGGGGGCATCTCTGCTGGCCTCACTTTCCCACTTCAGGGCTCGTCTTTGCAGCTCGTGTGCTCCTGTATGGGACACCAGCCCAGACCCCCACGTCTTGTATGGGAAGAGGCTGATCATTGTCATACACGTGAGGGTGGCTCTAAGTAGTTCACATACCTCTCTAAATCTCATTAATGAAACGGCGCACTGAGGTGAGCCCCCACCCCTCAGGACTGCCATTAAGAGTAATAATACACGGCGGGGGGGGGGGTTCATTAATGATACGGCGCTGTAAGGTCCGCGAGAATGAGAAGCACATGTCCAGCCCAAGGCACCAACCAGCCCGGATGTTTAAAAAGCACCAGGACGCCCCCACATCCCCCCCCCAGTGGACCACTTTGTTTTGATCTCAGCCAGACAATAAAACACAGCAGCCAACAGCATGGGGTGAGAAACTGCTACTGCAATGTTTCAGCTGACAGTCCCCCTGCTAAAACGTCTCTCGGCCACTGACTGGGGCAGAGTGGGGGGGGGGGGGTACTGTGTGCCTCGCTGGAACATCACTTTGGACAAAGGAATCTGCTACATTAATAAAAGACTGGATAAGAAAGAAAGTCTGCAGGTGAGGTGTGTGGCCTGAGTATGAAGAAACCACTGGTGAACATTACTCACGAAGAACAGGGTGAAATGGTCTATTCACCATGGTGGAAGGTGAAAGGCATGACACTCTATGCACCATGGACATGGGGAAACACTTTACTAACC
This sequence comes from Cyphomyrus plagiostoma, assembly GCA_019775915.2. Classification (NCBI taxonomy): domain Eukaryota; kingdom Metazoa; phylum Chordata; class Actinopteri; order Osteoglossiformes; family Mormyridae; genus Cyphomyrus; species Cyphomyrus plagiostoma. The sequence continues at coordinate 8,826,420 of JABFEA020000001.1, read as the reverse complement.
AGGGATAAGTCCTGCCAGCAGATGAATTTAAAGCCTTAGCATCTGAATTATGGGTTTTGGCCCAACAAATCGGGTATAAAAATTCTGCTGATGTGAATCCCAGAAGGTGTGTCCCTCTGACCAGTGACGCACCTCAGTGTAAGTAAAGTTGTGTCAGCTCTGACCCAGGTGGCTGGGTCTCCAAACAGCCCCTTGCAGGCGTATGGCCCCCTCAGAGCACATCACTGGCCTTCTGAAGCAGGGAACCCGGGGGCTGGGGTTGGATGGGGGGGTGCTGACCCTTCTTCTTATGTGTGTGTAATCACTGTGAAAATACCTCCATACCCCCATGCTGCTGTCGGCTCTCCTTTTCAAACTTACACAAGCTTTTGCGTTCCCCTGGCAACGGAGCTTTTTTCAAACTGAAACGAGCCAATGGCTCAGCAGCCGGTTACTAAGCTGCCTGTTTATCAGTAACCAGGGGAACAATACACCCCCCCCCCCCACCACCACCCCCTCAATGAGAGGCCTGTAGGCCGGCAGACAAGAGCTGGATGATCTGATACTGCGTGCGGTGAACTAGCTAGGTCCTGTGTACTGAAGCAGGATGCGGACGCTGCGTGCTCCTGAATGCAGTGAGTCTCTGCGGTGAGTCTCTGCGGTGAGTCTCTGCGGTCAGCCAGCGGCTCAAGCAGCCAGACTGAAAGAGTCGCTTTGTAGTCATGGCCCAGCAAGTCGGGCAGCCGCTGAATGGCCCGCTTGACTCCTGCCCCCATTTTCCCCAGGAAAAGGATCATACGTCCTCATTGACACGGCTGGCCCCTGGTTCCCTGACTGCACCTTCGGGCCCCTCCCTCCTTCTCCGGCTCATTGTAGCTGGCGGGCACCGGGGCAGTCCCGGGCTCTTTGGCTGCCTCTTGGGGCCCCTCGCTCCCACCATCCGGGCTGGCCCGCTGATCCGCATCTGAGGCTATGCAGAGAAAGTTTCCTTCAGAAGGGTCCACGGCCCGTTCTCCTCCACGCTGCGCGCTTCATTGGCAGCCCGCCGGCCCTCGGCTGTCGCTTTGTCTTACGGTGACAGCAATCTACATGGAGACAATGAGGCCCCCACTCTCAGTCTGAGAGGGGCCCTCGATGCCGCTCCTCCGCCACAAAAGGGGCTCCAGCATCAGCCCCATTCAATTCGCCTCAATTCCATTTATTCTTATATAGCACCCTTCCCAACACCGTTGCCCTAAACCACATTCACAGAGTCCCCAAGAATGCTTCCGGTTGCCACGGCAACACTCAACTCCTCCGTGGCCATGGCCTCCATTCACTCCCGCGATGCCCCCGCACCTCATGCCGGTCCAGGCGACACCCCCCAGTTGACGCATCAAGAGTCTGGCAGGCACTATTTTCAAATATGGAGGAGAGGCAGCAACATGTTCCTGGCCAAGATGGCTGACAGTGCTCTACTCACATATTCATACACAAATTCAGATAAAACACATCCCACATGCTACCAGCACCAATAATATATTTCAGCCTCCAATTCAGGCTGTTTGTTTTAAACACAAACATCCTTCCAGCATCTTCCATGACCTGGTGTAGGATGCTGTGAATGAATTATAAAGCTGACAAAGAGCCGGTTCCATCAGCATGACCTTCAGCTTGAAGTCCATCACCCTCTTTATTACCACATTTTACAAAACGAAGAGCAAAAAGCTGCCTTAGCAAAAAAAAAAAAACGAGATGTTTCCCGATTCTGAGTGGCTTCAGTGACGTTCATTGAGGTAAACAGAGTTGTTCTCTATGCAGTTATTTTCATACTCGGCGTCCCAATGAGCTCAGAGCCACCCAGTTAGCAGCGTGAAATGTTGGCCAACAAAGACAGCTGATTAGCATGCAACAAAGCCCCATTTCAGATGGAAAACGCCACCCCTCCCCCCCAGGGCAATGCTTCCTGGGGCCTGGAAAGTGGGAGGGACCCAGATGAAAGCCAGAGGTACTGCAGATTACTTCTCCAACATCCAGCTGAATGAGTCTGACCCACCGGAAGGTCTCATCCCCATCCTTCATGAGGTGAAGCTAACTTATATTTTTAACTTCACATTTTATTAATTCAGTAGATACTTTTACAAAGCGATGTACAACTGAAAAAGCAGGATTGACAGTTCCAGGAGCAACTGGGGGTTAAGGGTCATGCTCAGAGGCCCAAAGGTGACATCATTCTGCAGGTTCCAGGATCTGAATCGACATCCTTCCGATCACACGCACATCTCCACATCTTGCTCACTACTTCTTCTAACACAAAGTCAGCAGAAAGCTTAAGGATAGTTCCAGTCCATCTGAGGAAACCTTAACAATAGCTGTGGAACAGCTCTGTGCTCCTGGATGTGAAGTTTGTGTAACTAATGTCCCTAATTACTGACTTTGTGCCACACTTCTCCAGCAGTTTAGAGTGTAACCCATCACCAGCCTGTCAGCGGAGGCTCCCTGTCCTGACTGAAAGTGATTGACACTGACATTCTCCTGCCTGACATCAGCTCTTGGCTTCACCCCGGCCTCGCTTAGCTGATTCTCACGCTGGCTTAGATTAGCGCTGAATGCTATCACTGACCCGTTCGGCACTGCTCCACCAGTAAGCAGTGAGAGAGAAGGCGGGGGGGTCTCCCCATGTCTGTCCCATCATACAGTACTGCTTCTGGAATCTCACTTATCTCCCACTCGTAGACAAAACATGACAGCGGCAAAGTCGTTCGTGAACTGTCCTTATCGCAGGAGTTTAGTGAGAAACGTTTGCCTGAAGGTGAGGAAAATGTGAACGAGCTTGGAATCGCAGGATCCTTTGTTTCCGTAAGTGGTTTATTTAGCGGGGCGTGGCACAAAGGCCGTGTAGTGAGAGCCAGACAGGGCATCGCTGGGCCCAGAACAACGGATATATATGTAGACGGCTGTTCGGCAAACCTTCGCCTGGATCCTCAACTGGGGGCATACGTAAGCAAGGTCACGCGTTATTAACCGAAAGTGGGACAGCGCCGCCCACGTCATCACCAGCGTCATTAAGCAGCCATCTTCAGATGACAACTGTATCACCCAGCTTTCTCCTCTCAGGTGATTAAGCGAAGACAGGCGTCTTTAGGTCGGCTGAGGCTGGAGATTGTCAGGGTCGCATATCCAGGACGGATCTGTCTGCTAGAGTATTGGGCTGGAGATAGAATCGGCGTGGAGGAGGAAGAGCAGCAGCAGGAGGCGCTATCAAGAAGAAGCCTGAACACGGAGCAGACAGAGAATATTTATAGGGGCTTCACAGCCTGGGGCGAAAGTGGGGAACACAACACCAAGCATGAGCCCAACACATCTGCACCAATCCTCACAGCGCTGCTTACATCTAACTTTTCATTCTATGATAATAAGCAGATATTAATCATTTTCCAGACATCGGTAATCCGCCCGCTGACCACTGGCCACTGGCCGCATGTAATGTCACACGCTCGTGCCGCATTTGCTGTGAGGCACGGTGGACAAAGGTGCCTTTGTGCGGACAGGAGGGAGCCCAGATTGGCTGGGTTCTGTTTCACAGAGCCGGGTCTCCCAGAATCTATCTCCTGTGCTTCTGTAGCTGACAGCGAGCCGTACTAGAATGGGGGCTCTCTGACAAAGAGTGACGAGATGCCCCCGAGGCGGCCCCCCTCACCCCCGCCTGCTAAGAGTGTCTTGCGTTACAGTTCCCCAGAATGAGCTTTTTCTGCCACTCAGCATTCAGACACGAGCGGCTGGTGTAAAGATTCAGCACGGTCATTAGTCTGAGCAGGAACGGGGGGGGTTTGCAGGGCATGATAGGGTCACCTCAGACTTAGGGGTAGGGGGTTGCACCTGTCTGGGCCTCACCCAACACGCACACACACACACGCACACACACAAACCTTTGTAATTATATATTTATGGGGACTCTCCGTTCATTTCTATGGAGAAAACTAATCCCAACATGACGGGCTCAACCCCGTCAGATCTTTGATTGTCCACAACATCAAAATAATTTGATCCCCACAATGTAATATAAACATAATCTACACACACGTACACACACACACACACACGTGTGCGTGCGCACACACTTGCACACACACACGCACGCATACACACACACGCGCATGCACGCATACACATACGCACACACATGCACGCGCATACACACACACACACACACATACACACACACACACATACACACATACACATACACGCCCCATAAGCAGAGGAGCTGTCAGCTCAGAGCTCACAGCCCAACTGGGAATCAGATCCTCCCCGTGAAGGGAGACCTCAGAAGCTTTTACGTTGAATCCCAGGCCAGCTGGCAGACTGGAGCAGAATGGAGACATCAGACAAGCTTCTGATTCTACCATCCTGCTTCATTCACCTTTTCATAAGGTCAAGACCACACAAAAGACAGAGTGATCAAGAGTCAACTTAACCTCACACTGTGCACTGCTAATTCCTCGATTTCTTAACAAGATGTTCTGGCATGCGAGAGGTAACTCATCAAAATACAGTAATCTCTCTGCTCGAATGACCCCGAATCATGTTGCAGCTACATGGCTTCTGAGCCAAGAGACACCCAAAATCCTCCCATGTTTAACTGCTTTTTCTGAACGATGCTGTGGAATCAGATGGAGTCTCCACCCATTTGGCCTCGAAGCATAAGCCCAGGTGTCTTACTCTGGGATACCTGATGCTCTGTCCAGTGCAAACAACAATCACTTCACTGTTTCAGTATTAAACATTCGAAAAGGCATTTTCAATCATCAAGTTTAAGACATCTGTTATTGGTCCAATTATTGTGATGCAGAAACATTCCTCATTTTTCAGCAAGAGAACCCTGCAGCAAGGGTGACATTAAAGCATGAATGTATTGCAATAAAGCTAATTTCAGGCATGTGTGGGCCTTGCCTGTATGTTACACTGTCCGATCACAAAGGAGACTTTAACCGGTTGCAACAGGCCAAACACAACCTGGTCTATGGTTGTATTCAAGTCCTGAAGTGGTGAAAGCTCACCACCATGCCTATAGAAGCCCCAGACATTGTGCTGTTTAATACCATGTACAGTGACAGAGACTACTGGTAAGGATCACTTCATATATATAGGAACCTTCACCTGAGCCCTGGAAATCCTCAGGTCACAAGCAAGAACCTTCACCTGACACATGGAGATCCTCAGGTTCACAGACAGGAACCTTCACTAAATCCGGGCAGATCCTCAGGTTCACAGACTGGAACCTTCACCTGACCCATGGAGATCCTCAGGTTCACAAACAAGAACCTTCACTAAACCCAGGCAGATCCTCAGGTTCACAGATAGGAATCTTCGCTTGACTCATGGAGATCCTCAGGTTCATAGACAGGAACCTTCATTAAACCCGGGCAGATCCTCAGGTTCACAGACAGGAACCTTCACTTGACCCATGGAGATCCTCAGGTTCACAGACCGGAACCTTCGCCTGATCCATGGAGATCCTCAGGTTCACAGGCAGGAACCTTCACTTATCCAGTGGAGAGCAATAGGATGACACATAGGAAAACAGAAGCCCTTGGTATCTTACACCTCTACAACAACTGTGGCCTCACAACCAACAGAAGAACAGCATGAAGGAGTATACCAGCTCACTTTATCCCAGACCACCTTAATATCAGATTAGCAAGACTTATGAAGCTGTATGAATAAGACAGGGAACTGTGCACAAACAAGGAAAAAAGTACAGTCATAAAAATGAATTTGGCCTCTCATCAGGTATGGTCAGGGTGAAGAAAAGCTTAGCAGGCTTTTGGTGCTGGACTTGGAAATCTTGGAAATGACCAGAAATGGAAAAGGGAAAGTACTGAAAGTACCGTACCAAAAATATGGTACCTAGTGCGGTGGTAAGGGCTCTAAGTGAATAAACAGGTGAATTTGGGAGGGAGATACAATGTTTAACTCAACAGACAGTATGATCATGTGACAGGAGTCATGTGACAGGAGTCATGTGACACAGACAGACAGCCCCCAGTCCCTGCACTCCATTCACTTTCCCAGATTCCTAACCTTACAAGCACTCTGGCCATCTCACTCCCAGGACACACCGCAAAGCCTCCGACTGCATGAGAGGCTCACATTCCCAGTGGCAGACTAGAGGCCTCGATCCAGCAAACATGCTTATAAACACAGCCCAGATCCAAAGCCTTTGGGCGAAGCAGTTTAAAATGTCAAATTAAATACAAACAAGGCAAATATCCACTTTCAGCAGCACACAGACGTGAGCGGTGTGCAAACAGCGTGCCATTACAGCATGGCCACACACACACCAACGCACTGCAAAGTGGCTAGACATAATCCAAAAGGCAGCAAGCCCACTGCAGGGGGCCGAGCCGCGTCTGGTGAAAACCCCAGACCCCCCTCAACATAGGTCTCCACACGGTGTGCCTGTCATCTTGCTAGGCTCTGGGTTTTGCTTGCCAAAGGGAATCAGCACAGTAACTGGGACAAAAAGGAGCCCGTGGTGTCAGCGAAAAACACGGAAGAACAACTGTCAGGGCCAGAAGAACCCCCCGTGTGAGGCAGGAGAACCACTATGTGGGGTAGGAGAAAAAGCGAGGAGGAGGAGACACAGCAATGGATAGGAGAACCACCACGAGGAAAAATAGACACAGCGAGGGGCAGATGAACCACCATGTGAGTCAGGAGACACATCAAGAGGAAGACCAAATCAGCTGAAGATGCATTACTGACCCCTTAACCAGAACCTGGTCTATCGGGGCATGAGACTCTGAGCCGTCTAAACGCTGCTGCTGGTGTCGGTATTCATCAGGAGGCCAGCAAGGACTGGGTTTGAGGACCAGACACCGTGACATCAGCGAATGAAATTTTCACATTTGATGATTCCTATGAATCATACAGCCATGGCAACTTACACGCTTGTGAGAGCAGAACTGGTGTGAAGGAATCCGTCAATTAAGCCACATGTCAAACTCAAACCCATTTGTCTTCTCGATTCGCGACACACCTACAATTCATATCTCCATCTATATCCAGTGGGGACGAAGCCAGCACACAACTGCCCGCCATACTCACCTTCAAAGCATTACAAGGGTTAAACCCTGCCCTGTATTTACGAGACTGTGAGAGCTGCTCTGGGGGGAGGAGGGTGGGGGGTTGAGGTTTAAATAACACGTGTTGGAAATGAAGGTCTGGTTTTAACTCGTCCCACATCTCAGGTAGACTGAGTCACTCCAGGCGGTGGGGAGGTGCCGGCGATCACCGGGCATGCATGATTCTTTATTTATTTTTATTTGTATAACACACAGAACATAATTATATCAAGTTAGAGACAAATGACTTAGCCTAGGGCAGAATGAACAAAGAACTAAAAACAGATGAGGCAAGTAAATGCACCCAGTACAGTGCTATATTCACTATGACAATGTACAGAAATGAGAAATACTCAGTTGTTCCTTTCCCCAGAAGAAAAACAAAGACTCACTTTGGGGAAATCTGGAAAGATGTTTACAGATTGAGATAAGAGGGACTGGGTTATCTGTAGAGCACCCACATTGTTACCCTGTCGATCTCCACGCACTACGCAGGACTGCCTCACTGTTCTCGTGCCTGGAATGTTAGTTTACTTAAGCAGCACAGCATTTCTGTCTTTACCTGGCTGCCATATTATTTTAAGCTTTTATAAGTGACTGAGGCAATCTGCACATCTTTGTCAAACCAGGAGTCAGATAATAGTGAAAGATTCAGTACAGATCCTCCTCTACTTATGAACGAGATACGTTCCGAATGGCCATTTGTAACTTGAATTGTTTGTAAGTCCTTATTCAACATCATTTTAAGGGTACACAAAGTACAAAGAATTAGGATGCTGGGAGTACACATGCTACGCTGCTGAGCAGCGGGAGTAGTGGCCAGAAGTTGTGACAGGCGGAACTGGTGCGCAGAAAAAAAAATGATGTTGCAGACAGGAAACGGGAGCCCAAGGAACACAATTTGGACTTACAGTCCTCTTCGTTTGTATGTCTGAAAGTTCGTAAATAGAGGAGCGTCTGTATTCATCCTTTGCAGGCGGCCGTGGCACTGAGCTCACTGCTCTGGCTGGACATCCTTACTCTCCATATCCAGAACAGCAGGGCTCTGAAAGTCTTGGGAACAATTAGTTAATTAGTAGGACCGCAGCCCTCTCTTCTCTCCTCCGCCATAACGCTTCGGGCCACCTCCACACCGCAGAGGTGAAAGGTCATGCCTTCAGCACTAACAGTTACCTAACATTTGACATGGTGCCACGAGGGAGGAAGGGAGAGGAAATGGGGGCTCTGAGGGTGGACTGCGGGGGTCACGATTGACAGGGAAACCACCGAGTCAGGTCCATAACGGACGAAGCCGATTGGACAGCTCATTAATACTGATAATGGTCTTGTGAATAAAGCCTTTCACAAATTCACACAGCCTGAACAGAGGCATTCAGAGGGGTCTGCTGGGGCTGTACTTCCAAGGAGAAAAGGTAGCAGTTTAAAAGCTGATATATAACAGCGACTTCCAGAAATGGAAGCAGCTACAAGAGGCTATAAAAGCAGAGATGAAGGGTCAGTGTTCAGGGTGTGATTACAAGGTCCAGGCAGGACAACAGCAAGCGACACAAACACAGACGATTTCTGAGCAAAGGCCAAATCCCTCAGATGCTGACATTCAGCTGCATGGTGAGCTCCGGTCGCTGGAGAGCGTGAGTACCGGGCTCTCAGCCGGCAGATGGTTAACCTTTGAAAATAAAGAAGCCTGCCTGCAGGACGTAAGAAATACCAGCGTCTTCCTGCTCTTTTATGCTTCCAAAAAAAAGAGAAGAATGCAGACATAGACTCACCAGGTCAACCAGTTTATCACTGAGAACTTTCGGCCTAATTCTGCTGAAGCCCAGAGGGGTACCAGGGACAGATCACAGGAACACACTTGCAGATATGGACATTCACTTGGCTTAAATGACAGCTTTCAATTCAACACCATCTTGCCACGCAATTTAATCATAATTAGGCAGAAAAATAGTCCGCCAGCAAATAAAGAATATTTTTATTTTTAAAACCTCACTCAACAGCCAGAATTCATTGTTCATTGTTATGTTTTTTGTCACGATCCTTCCGGAATTCCAAGAACACTAACAACTGCTTATTATAGCCCCTGTTGCCCAATAACATAACGTGACACAATCAGAGCCTGCGACCCAAAGAAAATGTGTCACAAGCACTTCAACAAAACCTGGAACAAAATCCTGCCTCTTTTTTTAAAAACTCATCCTACTGCCCAACGATTACGTCACAACTTCTGAGCCAGTCAGTCATGCTAAAGCAAAGCAGAACATTAAACTGAAATGGCTGCATTGTTTCAGAGATTACAGGAGGGGCACCGTACCTGTAACAGACACCTTCATGGTCGCTTCCAGAGGCCGGTTATTGTCCAGGTCCCGGCTGAGCTTCAGGTCGCCATTGTCCTGGTTCAGAACCAGAAGACCCAGCTCATTCCCCTCCATGAAACTGTAATGAAGTTTGTCCGATACATCTGGGTCATGGGCCGGCACCTTCCCAATCACCCCTGATGGGAAGCTGTTTGACTTATTAGTGACATAGTTGTTGAAAATAATTTCGAAGTCTTGCAGGATGGGGTAATTGTCATTCACATCCACAAGCTGGATGTGCACGGTAGCCCGGCTGACCAGTGGTGCTGATGTCGCCTGGACCACAATCACATACTCTGTGGTGGTCTCATAATCTAAATCTGCCAGCGCGATCAAGTCACCGGTGAAAATATCCAACTGAAAGACTTCTGGGAAATTTCCCTCTACGATTTGGTACATGATCTGCGCATTGGAGCCCTCGTCCGGATCTGTGGCAGTGATCTGGGCCACAATGGAACCCACTGCACTGTTCTCCTTCACAAAGATGTTCAACACATCTTCAGCAAACACTGGTGCATTGTCGTTAATATCCAGAACCGAAATCTGAATATCAACAGCGGCCTTCAAAGGAGGGACCCCCAAATCCACAGCATAGGCCTTCAGGTTGTATATGGGCACATTCTCTCTGTCCAGCTTCCTGGCCGTCCTAATAATCCCAGAGTAGGCCTCAATAACGAAGTCACCATCGCCGTCATCACCACCCTGGAATGTGTAGCTCAGTCTCCCATTGGATCCGGAATCCCGGTCAGAAGCGGAGATCTGCAGAACGCTGGTGTAGGTTAGTGCATCCTCAAACACAGAGCCCTGGTACATGTCACGAAGGAAGCGGGGCGCATTGTCATTAGCATCCAGGACAATGATCTCCACGTACGTTGTGTCTGATTTCTGAGGTATGCCATTATCACGGGCAATGATAGCCAGTGTGTAGGAGGCCTGGTCCTCATAGTCAATCTCCATCTGGGTAGTGATGGCGCCCGAGTCAGGGTCAATTTTAAACTGGGGAACATTGTCCTCCATGATGTAGGTGATGCGAGCGTTCTCCCCTGTGTCCTCGTCGGTAGCACTGATCACCACCACCGTGGACCCAATGGGCTTGTCCTCACTCAACGTGACCTGGTAGTTGGTGTTCTGGAACACGGGCCGGTGGGTGTTGGCATCAGTGACGTTGATGAACACCTGGGCTGTGTCATGGCGCATGCCATCTGAAGCGGTGACCGTCAGGATGTATTGCCGCTCCTGCTTGTAGTCCAGTGGCAGTGCCAGTGTGATGAGGCCGCCGCCACTCTGACTGGTAATGGCGAACCGGTTGCGAGTATTTCCACTGGAGATCTGATAGGTCACCACGCTGTTGACATCCCGGTCGACAGCAGTAACCGTCAGCACGCTGGTGCCCACCAGGGCATCCTCGTTAATCTTCAGCGAGTACAGTTTCTGGCTGAAGGTGGGAATGTTGTCGTTGACGTCCAGCACGGTTATGCTGACACTGGCAGATGATGACATTGTGGGGAACCCCAGATCACGGGCCTCCACACCAAAGGTGTAAAACTCTGTGGTTTCCCTATCGAGCTCCTCACTAACTGTAATCCAGCCTGTGCTGTTGTTGATGGTGAAGGGAAAGCCCGGGGTGGTGTCGAGCAGCCGGTACTCTAAGCGGGCGTTGTCTCCAGAATCTGCATCTATGGCCTGGATGTGAATCACAGAGTGTCCAACCGCCACATTTTCCAGCACGGTGGCTTGGAAAGGCGTGCTCACAAACATGGGGGCATTATCATTAATATCCACCACCTGGATCACCACCAGCCCCGTGCTGTTAATCAGGGGCGGGCGACCTCCATCCTGCGCCTTGATCCTCAAGTTATACTCCCTGATCATCTCGTAATCCAGCGGGTTGATGACATCGATGACACCCGTGGGGGAATGGATGTAAAACTGGCCCTTCACATTGCCGCTGATGATGCTGTAGGTCACCTTGGCGTTGTTGCCCTCGTCTTGGTCAGTAGCTTCTACCTGTGCGACTTTAGTGTTGACGACCACGTTCTCCGGCACCTGAACCACATACCTTTTCTTGCTGAACTGCGGGTAGTTGTCATTCTCATCTTCCACTGTGATGTGCACAGTAGCTGTCGCACTGCGAGGTCCAGGGTCTTTGCCCTGGTCATTGGCTTCCACTATGAGCTGGTACCGGGACATAGTTTCTCGGTCTGGACGAACCCTGATCTTAACTAATCCATGTTTGGGATCAATTTCAAAAGCTGAGTTTACACCATCTCCATTCACTATCTTATAGATCATATTAGCGTTGGATGGTGCATCTCCATCAGTAGCCCTGATGGTGAGCACCTCAAAACCCACCTCAACGTTTTCCCGGATCTGGACCCTGTATTCTGTCTGCTCAAAAACAGGCCCATGGTCATTGGTGTCACTTACAGTGACTGTAAGGTAGGTGATAGCAGATCTCTGTGGAGTGCCATTGTCAGTTGCAGTAACTTTAAATACGTGCGTGTCCTTGACCTCGCGATCTAAGCGCTGCACGGTGGTTATACTGCCGGTCTGCGGATTGATTTGAAAGAAGTCGCTGGATCTTCTGTCAAAAAGCGCCTCCATCCCGTACTCTACTCTGCCGGCCTCTCCGTCGTCCGGGTCATGCGCCTTGAGTGTTATAACACGGGTACCGGCCGGCTCATTCTCCGGGACTGACACCTGATAGTTGGGCAGCTGAAACTGAGGAGCGAAGTTCACGTTTCTCTTGTTCCGTCTGATCCACAGGTTTGGATCGTGGTGCGTAAGCCGTCCTGACCATGAACCATTAGTGACAACGAAGCGCAACCTCACCCGCAAGGAGAGCCGCTTGTTCTTCGCGGCGTGCATCCAACAGTGTAAATTCACCTCGCCTTTTTCCCCGGACGGCACACAGATCTTCCCATTTAATTGCGGTAAACTTTCCTTAGTATTCAATGATGGCAAACTTAAATGCAGTTGAGGATTAGCGTCTGTGCACGTCAGATCAGAAAACTGGAAATCGCGAGCAAATGCTGGTACATATTTCTTTACATTCAATGGCAATTTACCTTCGGAGAAGCAGGAAGTTGCATTCAGTCTTGAAAGGTGATTAATGTAGATATCAGGTTTACCTAGGGAACTCTTTCGCCTGTATGTGATGAAGCATCCCTGGCCATGTGCAAAGACACTGAAGCGCGCCCGGAGGAGAGCCCGAGATGTCAGGGAGGAGATCCTGACATGTAGCGGCGCCGGGTTCTTCTCTAGGAGCGCACAGTCAACTCTGCGGGACAGACTCACAGCTCCTTCTTGCTTCTCAATCTCCAGCACGCTCCGGAGATATTTGGGGGTTAAAGTCCTGTCGATTTTATAAATCCAGCCATGACCGACGGACACGTTTGCCAAAACGGCGCCCGGGCGCAGAGAGTGCGAAACGTGTAGATCGAAGCATGCCAGCATGGGGACGTGAAGCAGAAGCGTAGTCCAGACCCAGACCCAGGTCACCGGCAGCTCCATGGCTTAAAAAGTCCACAAATCCACGCAAGTGCAGGAAAACACCGAGAAGGCGCCTTAACTCCACCTGTGCCGGCGCATCGTGCTGCTCTCCCTGTCCGCGAGCCTAGTTAAACAGGCACCTTTACGCCACGTCCCATCATCTCCACGTTAACTTTAAAGTGACTCCAAAATGGCTCCGCAGTTCCCCTCCTCCGAAAGTGATTAGCATAAACCTGCTGTGCGTGTCCCACTGGGGACTCCTCTCAGGGGCTTTCGTATGGATATCGGCTGGTATCTGCCACCATTGTCTCACTCATCTTTGTGATGGTTTGTTAACATGCATTGTATTTTAAATGCTCTTTCTTCCCAGCTCCGTTACATCAAGAGCTTTTTTGCCACTGAAACTTCCTCCTGATTGCCTGCTGTATTCTGACTCTCACGTATGAGTGAACTGGAAAATTTCATACAATAAAACGGTACAATTATAGGAATTCATTAGTTATAAACTGAATTATATTACTTTATGCAGTTGTAAAAAGTATTTTTAAATCACAGACAATTTGCACTTAAACCTGGCGTAGACACATTTCAGCAGATTTTGTCTTATGCTTCAGAACAATATTACTGTCACTTCGTGTAAATTAATTATTTAAAAAAATCGGCGCGTAAGGACAGTACTATTAAACATTTAAAACGAGAACCTACTGAAAAATGGTGTATCACGGCAATTCAAAGACTGACATCCATCTAGTGAAAATATAAAAATCGAACTAATTCTGCCTGAAACGTTTTTCCTAAGCAACCAATTATAATAACTAAAGTCTTTTTAAAAATTGAAAATTACACTCTTATGTCCGTGTTTTAAAACATATAACATACACATACATATAACATACACATACATGTCACTAACTGGTAAGGTAGGCCTGCTTTTATTTAGGAGGCGCAGCAATCAGCAAGTGGTGCAGAAAGACATTCGGGTCCGCTGAGCGCCCTCGGCGTGGAAGCTTTCTGCCTTATGTATATAAGCATGAATATATATAAATTCATGTGAGGTCCTGCCAGAAAGGGAGGCTGCGGGCAGCTCTCAGGGATTTTGCTGTGTCTGCTGACCCCTCTTGCGTCCCCATTCTGCCAGTTTCCCTCTCTGGCTCTTTATGTAATGCGAGACCCTAGAATTATGGGCTTTTGCCTGCTTCTTATTTTGCTCGGTGAGTTATTGGCATAGGAATGCTTTGTCTATTGTCATTCTCTGATACGTCATGTTACATACCTCGAATCATGTCTGTGAAAATGAAATTTCATCTCCACAACCATATTAAAACTCTGAGCAGCTTTAAAATCCACGATATCTCAAAGGCATTCTTCTGACACACTAATTTTGAACTAATATGAAACTAACTAAAACTGATCAGCTTCCGTTTTGCGTTACCTGGAACCACTGAACAGTCCCATGTCATCACAATGAAGTACAAAGGGTTTAACACTTAAAAAGAGACGAAAAGGTACATTTATATAGTGATTGCGAATTCCATTGAACGTTAATGACGAGGATGATCATAATAATGTAATATCTTTAAAACTATGAAAGCATCACTTAAATTTACTGTATGGGTGAAATATTTAAATGCATCAGCACCGAATTAATTCTTCTTTGGTGGTGTAACTTTCTAAAAATCTCTGAAGATTTTGCAGGGTTACTTGCATTGATGCAATGGAAGACGATGGATGATTTTAATGCAAATATACAATAATGCCCATAGTGGAGAACAGCGCCGCCTGGTGGAGAAATACGTCTATTTAGCCCGAAGAAATTAACATCGACTACTATATTATTCTAGTGTAATGGTCCATCCATCCAATCCGATAATCTGATGCACGAGGGGAGCCTGCGCTTAATCCGTTGAGCCCAGAGCACTGGGGACTCCAGGGATGGGTTTTCGAGCTGCATTTATATTTCTGACACTTTATATCCAAAGCCAAGTATAAATGAGGCAGGCAAAACACATTACAAGCACACACATCGTTTAGTTTAGTTTTCCAAGTAGTCCAAAACACAATTCTCATACATTGTGATGGGGGAATGAACTCGAGCAGAAGATGAGGCATTCATAGGTTACGTCTGGTTTTTATTACTATTTGGGGGAAGAGTACCCTGTGAATTATAGGCATTTGCCAGTTAAATAATGACATTATTTTGAGGATTGACTGTTTATAAAGAATTTTCAGTAGAAACAACCCACTGATGTTTACTGTTAAAGCCTAACTGTTCGCTACTTTCATTTGATTACAGTAAGTATAATTTAGTTTGTTCAATAAATTAATTTTTCTTTAATCCTCTAAACTGACACTCGCATTTTGGAGGGAAAACAGGAGTGTGGGAAAACATGCATCATAACGGAGAGCTGCACTGAACCTTTACGATACAGTCCATCCTAGCATCAATGCAGAGGAGAAGGTATGATTAGGTGGCCAGATTAAAAAGGATACTTTACCACCGCGACTGCCATCCTGGCAAACAATCATGGCACAGTACTTGGGACCCGTGGATGAGCGAGACCAGAGGAAACACCATAGTAGACACACTGGAGCCCCCTACCAGCTAATATGATCCTCTACAGAAAAAAAATAGTAAAAATGTGTATCTTTGCTTGTCACTGGGGCTGTTCCTTCCAGGATCTGCCAATTGTACCCTTAGCTGTAGGTAACTTTTAAAGACACTCAGAACATTTCTGTACCATTGATGCAGCATTAATTATCTTTGTACCCTTGAGATGCTCCTCAGAGACCTATTTCTGTACCTTAAAAGGTACCATTACAAGAGTACAGCCCCAGTAACAAAGGTACAAACTTTTACCCTTTTTTCTGAGAGGATATTGCAAACCTCACTTAAACCCATGTATCAGAGTTTTAATAAATCTCTTTTGGAAGACAATCAGTGATTGCTCATCAGCATTTTCTGGTGTGTTTAAAACAGCATACAGAAGAAACAACCAAGTGTTCAAAAACTGTGAAAGCATCACTTAAAGGTACTGTATAGGTCAGGGATGTCAAATACATTAGAGAGCCAAAAAAACAAATTTGCTACAAGCCGAGGGCCGGACTGGTTCAATGTTTATTAAAACATATTAAAATGATTGCACCTAACCTATTGAACCAAGATCTAATACAGTGTACTGTATTTTATTTAATGATTAAATGAACAATCCAAAATTTTTGTATGGCTCTTTAACTAATTTCAAGTGAAAACATTTTTCAACAGGTTCACAGACAAAAACAAACTTACTTCAAAGAAGAGTGAGTTCGCGGGCTACTGTTGCATTGTGGGGAATGGAGTATTGGTGCGTGCAAAACAGCAGCAGGCGGCTGTGGCCTGCGGGCCGGTTCTAATACTAATCAAATATCATCCCGGGGGCCATAGATAATTCATTCGCGGGCCGGATCTGGCCCGTGGGCCTTGACTTTGACACCTCTGGTATAGGTGAAATATTTAAACGCATCAGCATTTGCCCACTGTCAATATGGTGTAAACCAAACGCGAAGTGTACAAAAGCCTTTAATGCTTCCTTAATGAGGAAATAAGTCCCATAAATAGAAATTTTCACTGCCCAGTAATGCAGAAGCACGACAGCTGGTGCCTCTGTCACACAGTCTGGAGGGATGAAGCCAAATGACTGCCGGTGAGCTGAAATAGTGAGCGATAAGGTTTTTACAGTCTTAAACATGTATAGCATCGCCGGCTGTTTTATTTTTTGCTGCAGCACTGGGACGCAGTTCTTGTTGGGTAGGGGAAAAAAGGGCAGAACATTTGGCATTAAAGAGGAAACCGCCAGTTTTATACAAATGTTTCAAACAGCTGATGTTCCACATATTCATCTTCTCCATTTAAGACACCATAAGCACCACTTTGCTTGTTTAATGAATGACTATATCACACACCATTTAAACAGATGCACATTTGTTTATATTGAGGGTACATTTGAATGTTGCTAATGAATTTGCAGCCTGTTTATGCTTATAAACAATGAGCCTGATGGCAGCCCTCCCAGAGGAACAGCCTGCATTTCACCACAAATCGTCTGTGTTACAGTTCTGCTACGAATCCCAATGAAGGACTGCAAATTTCATAAAAATACACTCCTGTAAATGCATATACCTTACAACATATTACAATAGACTGTTTTCACTCATAATTTTTTATGTATCATTTTATCAAAATGGCAAGCTTAAAATCAGCTGCCCCTTTTTTGTTGAGAACGTGTCACAAAATATATTACAGACTAACAAATTCTACTTCCTACCAGGAGAACGTTTGTGGGTTCCAGCATGAAAGGCAGATGACCGTGTTTGGCAGAGGTACCATCATAATGTTTGCAGAAACATAGGTAGGTCCCACAGTCGGTCCATCAGTAATGTCCATTTGCTGCTCTGTACTTTTTATGCACTTTACTGCCTAACATACTTCACTGCGTAACGCCTCTCCCAAGATGGTGTGCAGCTAAAGGACATCCTTCACTGCCATTCTGCAGACCACAGTATCCAGCAAGCTTCCACATGCCTCCTCTGCGGGTGTCACCTTATACACCTGGAGGAAGAACAACAAACTGCACTGGTTACCAGTAGCGCGAGCTGGGCTCAGGGTCACCAAGGCAAGTCCGCAGATAGGGGACCCCTGTGTGCTGATCGTCACGTGTCCTCCGATGCTGTTGGCTTCCTAACCCAATCCTCGGGAACCCCCAGATAGTAAAAATATGGGCTGCCTGGGGATCCCCAAAACCCGGTTTGAGAAACACTCCTGTAGGGCCCACACTGAAAACAGCCAACCACACCCTACATGCCACATTTAAGCACCTTCCAGAAAGAGCTGACAATTGTTTACATACAACATGTGTAATTTGGAATTTGGGGATGAAAGGTGCTAGTTTGTGAATTACACTGAAAGGAATTAATTGTCATATCGTGCCACCTGGTGGCAGACATCAGTTACTGTGATTTTTTTTTGGATAGTCTTTCCACAATGCCAAGGGGGGCGCTGTAAATTGAAGCCAAGGGCACAGTTTCGAATAGTCGCAAATCCACCTCAGTGTATTTATAGCTAAACTGGTACATTTACAGATGGGCCTGAGAATGGATCCAAACCCTCAGAGACAGCAGTGTCATTAATTCTTGTAAGTATGTAGCCAATGGTTAGCTCTCACAAATCTATGGAAAGATACATTCAAGTAGATTAACCTTTTTCACTTTTGGGATGTCGCTGATGATGGCAAGATGCTCAACTGGAATCTGCTGACCATCCACCTTGGCACAAATGACATCTATGTTATGACTGTCCTCTTCCGTATGAATCAGAGCAATAAGAACAGCACTGTCGCTGTCGGAGATGCCAAACTTTTTGAAAGCCTCTGATATCTGAAATTGAAGAAAATCAAAACCCAAAAATCATGTCACAAGCCACATGCTTAGACACACATAACCTCTCCATATTATCATGTTTTTAAATCATATTAATACAAATAATTGTGCAACTCACGTTATTTGTGGGACAAATATTAAATATTACTTCAGAATAAAGACTCCTTGTCTTCATTTTCCCAACCCTTTGCAGATGAAGTGCTTTATTTGCAGCAATCTGAACCTGAAACGGAGCGACCACCTGTGAAGGAAGAAAAAGCCTTAAGCCTCTTTATTAAAGGCTGCCCTTACTGTATGGACATGCACGCTGTAAAAAGATGTTTACTAGATGTTGTGTTCATATAAAGCTTACGCGTGCAGAGTATCGCGTGGTTTAGGCTAACCCGCTTTAAATTTCTACCCACAAAAGTTTGACATAACGCTGTGTTAATCCACGTTTTAATCACATGTGTTTTTATAGACACGGTGTCTCACCATTGACGGGTTTATTAGGGCGCAGCTGATCTCCCCTCCAATGGCCGCTTTCCGCAGCTCCGCCGCGTTTTTAACATCCTTAAACAGGCACTGAGTCACGACACTGTCGGGAAACAATTCCAGCTGCTGGGTTAGCTGCATCTCCATAAAACAAAGCAATAATTTGTGTTGATATGATCCGGAAGATCACAAGGCTATTCTCATCCAGCTGTCTGTATAGAGGGGGAATAATATCGATGTGACGCACCAGAACCCTCAAAGAAACGTTCCGCCTTAACCCATCCTTTGGATGGTGGTCATATGTCTAGGCACGTTTTTACAGTATTTTGTATAATCATATGACATAATTGTGTATGCACACTATCACTATCCTGAAGTTCGCCTTCTGTCAAACTGGTCAAAATGAGAAGTAAGCTACAGTAGCTTTATGGCTCTTAATTATTCCATTTCATGATCCATATTTCTCTGTATGTCTTAGATTAAATATAACTTAATTTTCATATTTAATTGATGGAACAGTTGACTGTCTTTGAAAGATGTATGATTTGCGTAGCAATCCATTGCGATCAGGCTGGTTCTTAAACACCCTTGAAGAAATAATTATCCATCCATCTTCCAAAAGTGTATCCAGTAGGCCTATAGCGTTGCCTTAGAGGGGCGTCCCAGCAGGTACACAAGTATATATACCAGTCGTCTGTAAATGGACCTTCAGCGGGGTTTTGTTTTTGTGCGTATGATGGACACGATTATGATCCAGCGCTACAATCGCATAGCGCTGGGTCGCATATTCTCCACTAGGTGTCGTATAAATACTTCGTTGTCTTTTCATATCCTACCTACTTGTTCAGATTGATGGGCATACTTGTTGTGAGGTTCTAATACATCGCAGGATGCACACCAACTAGGAGTTCACAGGCTTAAACCTCCATGACGCACAGAAAACATGCAAACACCACACACCTATGTGCGACCCACAGAACTGCCACGACAACCACAAAATGATTGTTTTGTCTATAATTTGCACTAGCTTATATTTTGAGTGACTCCAGATCTTGCGTATCGATGCTGGTTGTCTGCACCTCCCCATCCGAAAGTAATTTACAATTTCCGTTATTTATGTAATACAGCTGGATCTTTTACACGTGTGATAAGGGTTAGGTACCTCAATCAAGGGTACAACAGGAGAGTCTTCCAGGGACACAGGAAACATGAGTCCGACATCACATATTCCTGTCAGATGAAATTGAAAAGGATTGATTCTTGGAAACGAATTTAGCTCCGTGAATCACATCATGTGTAATTGTTTTTAAAACCCTACGTGTTGAGAAGGCGTAAATGAATGGATGACATAGCCGTACTATCAGCAAATTTGTGCAAGGGCATTATTTAATGCACTTTTCATTCAAACTATTTAACATCACTGACAGTCTCCAGAAATGAGGACGGATTTGGTCATTAAGCTCAGAGGCTGTGCTTAGACATCTGCAGAATAAATAGTTTAAAAGTTGCTGTATTTGAGTGAATTATTTAAAACAGCCCTTCCTGTAGTCTTCATACTTAAGAGCATTGCATTTTCACTCAGCTGCTGAAATGTTTACAGGTTGGGCAGATATTGGCTGGGCACGGGCCCTCTGTAATACAATATCCATATTGTTTTTTAAAAAAACTTCATGCTCAGCATGTGTTGTAATAGTACAATATAGTGAAGACAAAACCACAGAAAACAATATTTATGATCTCAGGTGGTGGCAGAGTAAAAAACCTACTTTCCTATCCGGTCACAGTGACTTATAGCCATGCTAATTGTCTGGCTAACTGTAAACGATGGCTGAAATTGCTTGGGATTCTGTCTCCACCGGCACGAGATTCAGTGCAAAACGTATCTGCCACCCCAGATTCTGTGCAATTATGAAAACTGCCATGTTTGCCTCTATAGGAAAATAATTACACTTGTTATCAGGTGTGCATTCTTGTTTAAAAGATGAGCCGCTTTGAAAGCGGAATATCCAGAATTAGTCATACAGAGTTACCGCTGCTTGTCAAAAGGGACTTCAAATGGCCAATTACGGAATGGAGTGCACTCGCAATTAAAGCTGCGCTGCTGAAGTGTGCTGCTGGCCTGCGGGACTTGCAGCAAAAGCTCTTTTGTCTAATTGTTAGCAAACGCGTCAGCGTTGCGCAGGTCATGAGTTAATGTTCATTACTGCTGAATTAAACTGCTGAGTGGATGAAATGCTGGTGTTGTTGAGCAATATTATCTCTTTCAGGGAGGTGCCTTTCCTCATCCGGGGTCCTTTTTACTTTTTATTATGTGTCATCTATGTGCTTTTTTAGTGAACATTACTTGACACATTTTTTAAATGCCGTTAATCACAGCAGACTAAAAAAAAACTCTTCACACTCATTGTTCTCAAAAGAGCTGCTGATGACCAACTGCGGGAGGTAGAGTTAAAATATCATGGAATTGTTTTTGTTAAAGTTGACCTGAAATGTCTTGAAGACAGACTGCTGCGTCTAGATTTAATCGAGACGGGACGCAAATAAGGATTATTAAATGCAGAAACAGACGCAGCCCATTCCACAGCGTCCTGGGCTATCCTGGGTTATTTGAAGGTGTGGTACAGGAAGCATGCCAACATAACGCCCATTTTCAAAAAAGTCAAAAATCAGTCTAACTTGTGTAACTTGTAAAGTTATGGAGGCTATAATCAAAGAGAAAATGGTAGATTACCTGGACTCATATAACATTTTGAGGGATAGCCTGTCACGCCCACAGGGGCAGGACCAGACAGGTGGAGCTCTTCACCATCCGATCGGGTTCCTTCATAAGCAGGGCTTAGCAGTGAGAACACTGCGAAGTATTGAGCCCATGTTTCGGAGCCTTGCTGAGCGTTTTGTCTGTCTTCTGTCAGTCCCGCTTCCCATACCTTGCCTGTTCTCCTCCTGTGTTAACCTGATCCATTTCCCTTCCTTCCTCAGATCCGTTCCCGTCCTTGACCTGTCCGTCCTGCTGAGCCCGGCTTCCCTCGTCTCCCTTTCCCTGTGTATTCCCGTCTCGTCTCTTTTTGTCGGACGGATCACCCCGGTTACGACCTCTGCCTGCCTTCCTCGACCACGTCTCCTGCACACCCCTTGGATACCACGACTTCAGCTGCTGTGTCCACAGACCACGCCCACTCTCCCGGCATTCGCCCTTGGCGACACGGCAGCGACGACCTCGCTCCCCCACTGCAAGAGTCTTCCGACCTCTTTCTTTGTGAGGGCTTTGCCCCCATTAAAGTTCGTTGTCCCTTGCATCCCTGGATCTCTGTCTCCCTTCTTGCCCTGGTGTGACAGAATACTTCACCCAACGATGGATCCAGCAAGGGCCATGGAAGAGCGGATCGCAGCCTTGGAGCAACTAGTCATCGCCCACGCAACTCAGGTTCCCCTGCCTGACTCTCCACCCCGTCCTGCTGCCCCTATCCTGATCGCGATGCCCGACCGCTATGATGGGAACCCTGACCAGTGCCACGGGTTCCTCATGCAGTGCAGCATCTACGTTGAGGAACACCCCGAGATGTTCCGCAACTCGGGGGCAGAAGTGCGATTCACCATCTCCCTGCTTACCGGACGAGCGCGAGAATGGGCTACGGCCCTATGGGTGGACAACAGCCCGCTTCTTACCTCAGGGAGAGAGTTCCATCGAGCGTGTTCGATCATCCGGCAGTAGGAAGAAGCCCTGGATTCCGGCTGTTGGACTGCGTCAGGGGAACCAATCTGCAGCAGAGTTCTCGCTTGAGTTTCGCACCATCGCCGCTATCCTACGATGGCCCGATGACTGCTTGCAGGCATCAAGGCGCTGAACCCAGATCTGCAGGATGAGCTATCTCACTGGGGGGAGGCCCCCTCGTTTGAGGACTTGGTGAGACAGGCCATACAACTGGATAACACAATCCGGGACAGACGTCGGCACCGACACCAAACGGAGTCCCCGTGAAGCACGCCTCAGCTTGCGATTGAGGCTCCTGAGCCCATGCAGGTCGGTCGCTCACCCCTCACCACCGGAGAACGACGACGACGCTTGCAAGTCGGTCTCTGCTTGTATTGTGGAGGAACTGGCCATGCAATCTCAGCCTGCCCCATTCGCCCCAGCCGCGAAGACGAGCCCCTTCCGGTCGGTGTATCATCACTGTCTCCCATCACCCTGTCTCAACTCACGGTGTCTGTGGTTCTAGAGTGGGGAAAGAAAGACCAAGTAAGGGCGCTGGTCGATAGTGTTGCGGCTGGTAATTTCATTGGCGCTGATCTTGCCGATCGATTGGGTCTGCTCCTTCAACCGCTTGATCACCCTATTTCCATTCAAGGGGTCACCGGGAAATGGATGGCTGACTGGACTATCCACTGTCGGGCCGGCCCCTTTACAATGCAGGTGGGGGTGCCTCGTAGGGAGGAACTCGAGGTGTTCGTTCTGCCCCAGTTGAAGAATCAGCTAATACTAGGACTTCCCTGGTTGAGGAGGCATAATCCTCACCTCGATTGGCGAACCAGGGAGATACCTGCTTAGTCGGACCTTTGTCGGTGCGAATGCTTATGTCTCCCCTGCAAAGCTACAGGAATTGAGAGCCCTGAACCAGAGAACCTGGAGGTCATCCTGCTGGAGTATAAGGAGTACCGAGACGTCTTCTGTAAAAAGAAGGCGTTCGCTCTGCCCCCTCACCGGGATTCCAATTGCGCGATCAAGCTGTTAGATGGCGCCACATTGCCTCGCGCGGTTTCCCTGCAGGAGGAAGAGTCTTTACGGGTCGAGACGGGTTAAAACAAGGGATCATCCAGCCCTCTAAATCACCTGTTACGGCCGGCTTTGTCTTTATAAAGAAAAAGGACGGAGGTCTGCGCCCGGTGGTGGATTACCGAGCCCTGAACGCTATCATGGTCAAGAGGAGAGAGCCGCTTCCTCTAATCCCTTCCTCCCTCAAATGGCTTCGGGGCGCTGTTATATTCACAAAACTGGACCTGCGTAGTGCCTACAATCTGGTGAGAATCCGGGAAGGAGACGAATGGAAGACCTCCTTCATCACCAGTAGGGGGCAGAACGAATACCTTGTGATGCCTTACGGGTTGGCGAACAGCCCCTCGATCTTCCAGTCATTCATGATCAAAGTGTTTCATGACATGTTATACCAGTTTGTAATGATCTATATAGACAACATATTAGGGCTGCACGATTAACCTTTATCGCATCGATATTGAGGTTTTAACTCCCGCAATAACCTAACCTCAGGAG
>JABFEA020000001.1:8762466-8778142 GCA_019775915.2 Cyphomyrus plagiostoma | reverse complement strand
GTGATTGGTTGATTAGATAATTGCATTAATGAGAAATTGAACAGGTGTTCCTAATAATCCTTTAGGTGAATGTATGTCTTTTTATACAGTGTATGTAAACTTTTGGTTTCAACTGTAGGTGAGAATTTTCGTCTCGACTGCAGTCACTTTAAGTGTTTTTCTGGTCCTGGGATGAAATGTGCTGCTCATGAAGTGTGTCTGAACATCAGTTGTCACTGCAAGGGAACCAGTAACCACGACAGGTGCAGAAGAATCCAACCCCTTTAAGACCTGCACTGTTAAACTATTCAGTAAACACTCTTTATTCCTGCCCTAGTTCACCACACAGGATCACCACATGTGTTAACAAAGGCACTCCCAATGAGTCAGCTACCTTCACACAATATCCTTCACAGAAATACCCTGACTTAACAGTACACATATATAACCACAAACTCCATATAACCAGTACAGTCATGCGACAAGAGGTCTAATGGCTCACTGGTACATGTCAACACACATGGCAGCTTCAGGTGGCACTAATGATCACATGATGGTTAGTAACTGCTAACTATAAACACAGCCAATGAGTTATGCGAGGGGCTGACAAAAAACACAACATAATCGTCCCACAGGAGTGTGTTTACACAGTTTCAGGTAGTTGTAAATCCCGGGGATTCTACAAAAATCCCCCATATTTACATGACTCTGCCGTTAACCTCCAGCAAGGCACTCTGAGTGTTAGAAGAATCCGGGGTAAGGCATTTGCTAAGGGAACAACAGATATGACGAAAACATAAAATAATAAACACAGTTAATCTCTGTCTCCCAGGAGTTTTTTATGCATTACAAAGCCTTTTTCCGCAGCATTAGCATGACTCTGAAAGAAGCTGCGCGCTCATCTATATTTCATGAATCCGGCAATGCAGTAAAAACGCCTAAGGAGGTAGAGGAGCAGCACTCAGGCGCCGTGGCGTCACTGTGCCGGCAGGGAGCCTCCGAGAGCGGGCCCCGCCCACACACGGCCCTCGCTTCAGAGACGCGCAGCTGAACTCGTCCGTTTAGCGTGCTAATTACCAGCGGCGGACCAAAACTCTAAATATAAACCCCAATCGAGTTCAGCGGAGCCACCCGTTTCCTCCTGTGACAAATCGACAGGAATGCACTTGGCTCGTTCATTCACCGCAGTAATTAACATGCACACAAGGGGACCTGCAGGACATGGGCAGCATTCCAGCTCATCCAGGCTGCCACTCAGCTCCTCCTGCTAGGACGTCAGGAGGCGACCGGAGAGTTAGACAAGGCCGGCTTGTGGGGATGCTGCTTGCACACTTCTGCTTAAGAAGCCTAACATCCTGACATATATTCATCTACTGAAAGGCCATACTGACTCACCAATAACATGGCACACAAATTATGGCTTCCATTCCCGCCACAACAAAGAAACTCATATAACCAGAGACGGACAGAGAGTGCCCTAATTTTTCAAGGTGCTTCTAACGCTGTTCGTCACTATCTTCTGCTTGCATTGTCTCCCTGTTCATAAGTGATTTTCCTCTTGCTCAAATAATCGTTATCATCATGTTCAGAAATATACCAACTGCACTCCCTCATTATCATGGGTCAGATATGGAGTTTCTCAGGGACCAGTGTTAGGACCAGTGCTTGTTTCACTCTATATCTGCTCCTTCTTTCAATTCACAGGATTCATATATCATACTGTCAGCTATGCTGCCAGTAAACCTTTCAGCTACTGGACTCTGGGTCTGTAGGTTCTGCCCCCTCGGTCATGTAAGTCATCCACACTGAAGACTGACCATTTCATGCCTTAGGCGTACGTAATGCTGCCGTATGTCTTTTTCCTAATTAAGGCCGCAGCTGATCTTGACACAGTATGTCTATCATGTATCAGATATTGTGGGCATCCTATATTCCATGTTTGTTTCCCCCACAATGCCTGGAACTTTAAACTGGCACAGATGTGGCATCACTGGCTGCCCTAACAGTGGTGCTGAAGGAAGGCCATCAGTTAAAATTCCTTTCAACACATATCCTGAAGCTAACACAAAAGGTCCTGTCCTGAGGTGGGGAACCTGTTCCATGGAGGGCCGGTGGGTGCAGGCTTTTGAGATGACCTCTCAATCAGCCAATAACAGTGGGTTACAGTTGAGAACTGGCCTACAGTTGAGAACCACTGTTGATTGGCTGATGCAGAGGTCTTCCCAAAAACCCGCACCCGCATTGGCCCTCCATGGAACAGGTTCCCCACCCCTAGGCTGTGGGATTGCTGTGGTCTTTTTACTCAGATTTTACTTCGTGGTTACAAATCCCTGCTGTTATATATGTCTGTGATGATTCTCTTGTGGCTAAGTATTGTGAGTTGGTGAGTGTCAACCATATGAAACAGAATGGAATTGATCTGACATGTTGTGACATGGTGGTGCAGTGGTTAGCACTGTTGCCTCACACCAGTGGGACCTGGGTTTAAGTCTCCACCTGGGTTACATGTGTGTGGAGTTTGCATGTTCTCTCTGTGTCGTCATGGGGTTTCCTCTGGGTACTCTGGTTTCCCCCCACAGTCCAAAGACATGCTGAGGCTAATTGGAGTTACTAAATTGCCCATATGTGTGAGTGAATGGTGTGTGAGTGTGCCCTGCGATGGGCTGGCCCCCTAGGCTTGGGACCCCCACCTCCCGCAACCCAGTAGGATAAGTGGGTTGGTAAATGAATGGATGTTGGTTTTACTTTACTTACCCGCCTTTAATGTAGTCAAGAAAAGTGACTTCGGTATCAACAAGGAAAGACAGCAGAGTTACCTGTTGGGGAGACGCTGTTTTACAAAGGAACCATTTTGGGAAAATGACCTTTAAAAAACAGTCCTCCGCCTCCTCAAATGTTTTTTGGAGGCTTTGTGCCTGAATGAATTTTTCACAGTTGGTCTTAATAAATAAAAGTTTTCCGTGTCACACACAAATATGCATGGCGTGGCTTTGTAATGTTCAATCCTACAGACAGAGCCGACTGCTCATTAAATATCAAGCCAGAAGCCTGAGGTCTCACACTGACCACTATGCTAATGACCAGTGAGGTGTGAAGCTCATGGGCTCTGTAATCTTCAACACGTCTGAAATGCATTGGCGGATCATTAAGGAGATTCAAGCGCATTCAAATGTGCAGTAAGAGGACATACATCCTTAGGGGCAGTGAAGACAAAACATTATGAATGCAAACCTGTTTTATGGTGTATTTATGATGATACCGTTTTACATGTTTATGCCTAGTGAAACCCAGGACCTACAGACTAACAATTCAATAGTTGGTATTGTAATACTCACCGTTCCTGAATTTATGTATTTTTTCTTCTTTCCCTTTTTCTTTGGATTAATAACCTGTAGAAACACACTTTTGAATATTATTCTTATCCTTTGCAACACAGATTAACTAATCATGCAAACATATTTGTGAACATTACTTGTTGCAGATTAATTCCACAAGGTATCATGAGAACAACCCCTCCGATATCATGAGCCTGAATTAAGGTATTACTTCACATTTTGGGCTCTTAGTTGAATTTCTCTGAAAGTCCTGTTACCCCCTGAGGGTCTTTTATTTCAACATCATCTGCCTGTCCTCCTGCATGGTCTAAAAAATCTGTCAGCCGCGACGCTAGTCTTTCAAGATTACGGTCGTCACATCATTAACGAGAATTTAAAGGGCAACATTATGCATGACATGTGGTTATCGAGGACGTGTATCGACTCCAGGATAGTGAGGGAATATTTCTATAGGGCCGCGGCTAAATCGAAGCAGGAACGTACGGGCGCCACCAGGGGAGGGTGATCCAATCAAGACTGATAGAGGAGGCAGAGAGACCACGTAAGAGGCCCTTGCTTATCTTGAGCCTTCCCCAAGGACAAGGACTGGCCGACTAACTAGAGCAAACGCCAAACATGTGGTTGCCACGTAGATGGAAGGTACCGAGAGAGGGGGGAGATGCCCAGAAGGGCTATAAGGACAGAGCTGAAACATATGGTTGAGCCTCTTCCTGTACATGCTGGATGCATGTCAGACTGTCGCTCCCGAATTATAATCTGCAGAAAATAAACCCGTGGCTTGCAAGTACTCCTCGTCCCAGCTGTGAATCCTTTCTCATCAACGGACCCGGTGGAGTACAACTCCAACGATAGGAATCGCAGTCCGTGATCATGGAGTTAAAAGGCCAGCTCAGAGAATCTGACATATGGTCTTGGATGTGTGTGACAAACAAGGAGATCAGACATGTGCATATGCAAACACACACAGTTCATATATTCCTATCATTGTCTGTATGCTCCAATCATTTATTTGGGCATAACCCTAATCCCAACTATAACAATTTAATTCCTACCCAGCCCTAACCATACATAACCAAACAAAATGCAAGGCTTTTGGCTATTTTAGGCTTTTTGATTGTAGTCGCACATTTTTGTAAAACTGAGGTTCATGCTGTGGAGCCCTGAAAAATATTCCCACAAGCTAAAAAGTAAAAAGTTCCACACTGGGGGGATAAAATGTAAATATAAACCCCCCCCCCCCCCACACACACACACACACACACACACACACACCCACACGCATATAGCACACTGTGCGGGGGGGGGGGGGTGTATATTTTACACGTCCCTACGATGTGAAAAACCATTGGTCCCACATGGGGAAACTCATTTTTATAAATATCTGTGACTGACCGAAAAATGCCAAAAGTCTTGTATTTTGTTTGGT
Source organism: Cyphomyrus plagiostoma (assembly GCA_019775915.2). Taxonomy (NCBI): domain Eukaryota; kingdom Metazoa; phylum Chordata; class Actinopteri; order Osteoglossiformes; family Mormyridae; genus Cyphomyrus; species Cyphomyrus plagiostoma. Next base: position 8,773,402 of record JABFEA020000001.1, on the reverse strand, counting down.
TACTTATGGATGAGGTTAGGGTGGGTAGGGATTACAGTTATCATGTTGGGGTTAGAGTTGCCGAAAAACTCGCCATGATCCCAACGTGAGAATTTATGGCAAATCCTTATGTGCGAGCGGCATTTTTAAAGTTAATGACTGCATGCAATGTAACGGTGTCATCAGACAAACACAGCCTGCCTAAAATAACTCCTCGCCTGTGTTATTTCCACTCTAAATAGTGTGCCTTAATTAACCACCATTTGTTCAGCTCTCTTGGGGGGGGGGGTCAGGCTGGCCCTCTGTCATTAAATGTTCACGTGCAATCCTTGAGTACTACCAGTGGGGGAAAGGAGGGGTTACCTCACCCAGCTAATCACTGCCTGCTTGCATTCAACAGATAGAGTAAAGTCCCTAAGACAGCCATGCCACTCATCAGCAGATAGGGCGCACCCTCGAGCTGAGGTGGCAGTTTGGCAGTCCTCAGCTGGATCGCAACCTCACCTCATAGACGTTGAACTGAGACTGACCCCTGGACAGCTCTCTGTAGCTGGTGGTGAACTCGCCGATGAAGTCGTGGCTGCAAGTCACCATAAAGAGCATGTCAACGTGATGCGTTATACACACCCACGTGTGCCTGTCAGCATGACGTACTGCACACAAACACAAGCATGTGCACAAGCTCCCTGATTTGCTCCCCCCACACCCTCCATTGCTGTGTATGTCATGACCCAGAGAGGAAACCAGGCAGAGAACTGACCAGGGGGAAACCAGGAAAGGACCGGAAAAAGTCCAGGGAAAGGAAGAGAGGGCAGGGAACACAAGGAAAAAGGCACAGAGGAAGAGGAGACCTCACCTGCCATCTCGGTCCCAGTCATAGACTTCAATCTTGATTGTCCTGCAGGGACAGTGATGTCACAGTGAGTCTCGTCAGGCCAGTACTCTGCTGCATGCGACTAGCAGGGTGGGACTCCGCTGCATGTAATGAGCAGCCCGGCACTCTGCTGCGTGTGATCAATGGGACGGCACTATGCTACATGCGACTAGCGGGCCGGCATTCTGACAGCAATGTGTGCAGCTTAGATCACATGGTTTAGTCTGATGAGCGCAACTGTACTGAAGACTGAGATTCATGGGGCTGAAGGCAGGAAGACAGGTCGCTGACCTTCACTGAATCAGCATTAAGCCAGGTGAGTGCGACAGGAGCATGTCTGGTTATATTATCTTTGCATTAATAAGGTGAGCATACAGGGCACTCACCAATTCAAGACATATTATTGGTTAATTATGAGGTTAACCCCTCTGTATGAATTATGATCCCTCTTATTGCCCCCATCTTAAAAAAATCCTAGAATTGCCCCTGAGCAATGATCACCCACTACACAGTCAGCCGTCCTGAGGTTCCCAAACATGCACTCTTCTGGGAGGCTACCCCCCCAATGTGACATCATGGCACCCATCGGTCTGCCTGCGTCCATGCTGCTCTGACCTTTCCCCAGGAGTCAGACAATAACACGGTTCAGTGCAGAGACCGACTGGTAAACCCCGTTCCACGAGGATCAAGGGATCCAGCGTAACCAGGCACCGATTAAACATGGCATCCAAGAGGAATCCTGCACTAATCCGTTAATATCCGACTTTTTGTCTGCAAATGATTCAGCTGCGGAATACAGGTTGCACCGGCCCCTCCAGATGGACGGAGACTCCCACTTTGAAGAGGAGCAGCGTGGTGCCTGATCGCCATGGAGACGTGAGCCTCGCGGCAATGCTATGTCTCCCGTGGCCCTTACAGAGGGATGGAGAATGCCGCCACCGCATCCTGCCACTGTCTTCTGCCGCCGCTCGTGGTTAATCATAGGCAGTGGGACGGACTGTGTGAAGCATCAATAAATATACACTCCAGACCATGTGGGTAAAGCACCCGGCCTGGCCAGGCTCAGGTCCTCCTGAGCCAGCCAACTGCACTGTCTTAGGTAACGGCCGGCTGTAGGAATGCTCTGACATCGCAGCAAACACACAGCGAATGCCACCATGAGACCCATTTTTTATCATCTGCTACATGGAAAAGACTGTTTTTTTATGGAGAAGAGTGGCCCAGCCCCACCCCCTCACCTGTCGTAGTCCCCATTGCAGAGGGCCCTAACGGAGATCTTGAAGGCCTGCCACACAGGGTTCAGGGTGTTCTTCACGACCTCTGTCTTATGGCAGATCGTAAACCTGCAACCGAGAAGCATTCGCGTTTGTATCCTGTGCCAAGTTTACAGGAAAGCAGCCTGAAGATAGGCTCGTCCCGTAACTGCATGTGGAAAATCAACATTAGGTTATACCAGTGTATTGGTTCAGATGACGTATACATATAAGCTGCCTTGAAGACCCATGTGAAACCCCTCAGACTATCCAAAATGGGTCAGTGCCATGCTGCACTTTGTTACAGAGGATACACTGATTGCTACGCTCAGTCAGTCTCTAAACTGTTCCAGGACAACGGAGAAGAGGAGTTTCTATATCCAATCTACTGCAATTTGTATTGATTACTGCACACAGACAAGCAGTGTTTCTGTCTATGAGCTGTTACCATACCGTCTATGAGCGGTTTTTCTGTCTCTGAGCATATTGTGTACAAGCAGTGTTTCCAAGTTCTGGCAGTACAGGGACAAACAAAGATCTCCCTCACCCATCTATCCATCCCTCATCTGTCCATCTCATTGATCTACTCACGTTCCATCTTCATTGCTACGGTAGAAGACCAGAAACGGGTCGGATTTTCCGAAGAAGTCTTTCTTGTCCAGTTTGTTGCCACAAAACTGCATCATTACAGACTCCTAAGAGAAACAAATACTTTAATTTCAATAGTTGCACACACAACTGGACAGAAGACAGCATCCAGTTCACAGAAGACACTGTCAGAGCATTTCACACCTCTGAAAGGTTAAACAGATGGGGATCTTTCTGATGAATGCAGCAGCAGAACAGGTCCATCCTGGGGAAGCCTCATTCTCATGCTGGGACGAGCCAAACCTAAACCATGCTCCTACTCTCACTCGATCTCATTGGATCCTTTAATACACCAGCTTATTTCAGCTCAGATGGGCAGCCAAGATCCAGAGTCTTCAGCTTACAGTAAGCAATATTTTCACCCACTGCACACACTCTATCCAGCCTCCATTCAGGCAGTATAACTCATGGCCGTGAGGACAGAGGACAGGAGGACAGAGGACAGCAATCCGGTTGACAAGGGACAGGACAGGGTTCAGAGGACAGTGGACAGTAGGACAGGAAGACACAGGAAAACAGAGAACGGGAAGATGGAGGACAGCAGACAAGAAGATGGAAGAACAGGCCCGGAGCTAAATGGTCATTATTTATTTAATCATTTATTCTTTGAAAGCAAAATGACGAAGAACACACAAATATACAATGATGTCAATTAAATTACAATGATATTACTTACTTCCTTTGTTCAGTGGGTATTTATTGATATTTATTATGAAGTGAATAATGAAGGCAGAAAGTGCCTTTACAGTAAATATGTAACAATGCACCGATGATACATGTGGCATAAAGCTGCCCTGTGGCCCAGAAGGAGACGCGAGACCTTCCGCAAAGGTGACCTCGCCTGGAGCCACACGCAGCGCACGGCCTGCTGGAGGTGCTGCTCACTCACCCGGCAATTGCTCAGCTCCTCTGCTCTCACAATGATGGTCCCACACTTCTTGCCGGGAATGCCCCTGTTGGAAAGAGGCCAGGACAAGCATTATTATCACTGGTTGCAGGGGGCGCCACAGAGCTGGAGCTCATCAGCTCCATCTCACCCTCTTTCTACCCTCTTGGGAAGAGAAGGTGCTGCATCTGACCGGTGGGAAAACTGATCTGGTGGGGTGGGGATGTCACAAACTCTCAGCATGAATCACCCCCACCAATGTGACTGAGGAAGTGATGGGTGACCCAAAGCTAAAGACACAAAAAGGAGCATAGCAGCCCATGACTGTGACCTGTCTCACAATTACATTAGGCAAGGCCGCACATGTCACTGAACAGGGTTCGAATCCCGCCCCTATTCAGTGTGTGCAGTTTGCACGCTCCCCCACAGATTTACCCCCTATTTACAGTCCAAAAAAGCAGAGTAAGGTATTTCCTATCCTGTGTATGTGTGCCTATACGATGTGTGAAGTACTGACATCCAGTCCAGGGTGAACCCCAGCCTTTCCCTATCCTGACAGGGATACGCTCCAGGTGGCCCTGTACCGGATACGGCTTTGGGAAAAGGACAAAGGGCAGGCAAGTGGTATATTACAGAGTCTACATGAAAATGACTGCATGTCACACAGCTATCAATATGACGTCAGTCTGTTTATTGCAGCACCCTCCTGCAATAAGCCGTTTAACCACAGGCAGAGAACGAAAACATCCTTCAGAGAATGCTGAGATGCCTCTGATTCTTTCTGATGTAAGCTGATAGATGCGATCACCGATTAGGCTTTTAAACATCCTGCCGTTTCAATGTGGGGAAAAATGGCAGCTGAAATCACTCAGCTCCACTGCTACCCAGCATCTGGCCTGGGGGGCACTACTGTAGGATGATCAAGGGTTATTTAACTTGGGTGCTGTAACTGCCAGTCAGGCTGAGACGACCCTGTTTTCCTGACTGACAGCTCTAGTGGAGAAATGCCATCCTCTGGTGCTGTGGTGTCATTTGTGCATTTTAATGGCATCTGCCAGGTTCTTCACGAACAGAGGCACCCGGGAATGATGGATCCAGTTGCCACGTTAGCACATCAGCTGCCAGGCATGCTACCAGAACATGTACATGGTGAGGATGAGCAGAGCTACTCATGGCCCCCGGCTGCCCCGTTGGGCTCGTGGGGACGGGGGATGTGGGGGTAGCAGTCTATGTCTGTTTCAGGGGTGGTGTGCTGTTATACCAATGTACCATTAGCTATAAATGGAAAGATATCACATGACGGTGATTGCCACCTAATGAAATCACCTGACTGCTTTTCAGATTTTTTTTTAAATCACCCACCACATCCCCCACCCCCGGAAAGCAAGAAGAGGCCCATGCATTCCGTCACATACACGGGTCGTTGGAGGGAAGCAGGAGCTGGGAATGCTGGGACCAGGAGGCCAGGTCCTAGTAAGATGCTGGCTGTTGGCTTAGGAACTGTTACGCACAAAGACAGTGTCATCACATCGCCAGTACATAAATAAACGCTGCGCTGTGCCAATGCACAAGCCAGAATCCCTACTAACCACGACCGCACGGCTTCTTTTATTCTGGAGAAACATTGAAACAGGCATATGCACACATCAAGCATGAGGGAGTTACCTCCCCCTTTATTGACAGCAACCTGCACCCAGACAAATAAATATCCACTCTTCAAAACTAAGTTACACTAAGTACACACACAACACCAGCTATTCTAAGTAAGACCTGATGCAGAAGTCTGTTAATCAAACCCAACAAAAGGAAGACAGCCAGCACAAGCCAAGGTGGTGTTCCACTGTAGCATCTAGGCTCTTGTTAATGAGGCCACTCTCCAGTGGATGAGGCCCCTCCCATCCTGCAATCTCATGCGCGGTTGTACTATAAGCAGCCGTATCCTGACGACAACACGCAGCCAGCCGGTCGGGGAGAAGTGGGCTGGCCCTGAGGCCTCCAATCAGGAACAGCTGATTTGCAATCAGGGTATGAGTGTGCGGTAATTAAGAACCACCAGCTGCTCACAAATCACACAGGCAGAGTTGGACTTCTACATGGAGCTGTGACCACCTGACCTTGTGATATCATCATCAACGTCATCATCATCACACGCTTCCTTCGTCAATCAGAGGAGCCACATGTCTGTGGATCAATCTGTCAGCGCGTCAGCAACACAAGGAACCATAGTCGTCTCCATCTAATCAGGAGCTCTAGCAAAGTCACACCTGTTGCTCTCCAAGCTACAGTACCACTTAAAGGGCACCACAGCAGCTGCATACACAGGATCTGAATAAACACCCTTACAGGCAAGAGCGCAATCTGCTATACCCCCGGGCACTGCGGGAGCTGACTGGGAACACAACATCAACGGTAAAATGTGCGCCCCCCAATACTGACAAACCTGATGGTAGAAATGCACTACTCTGTGTAATAACTGATTAATCCACTGACAAAGGATTAACTGATCGATTGGCTGACGCTGTCACTGACTGAAGCTCTTTCTCACATATACCTGCAGAACAAGCAACATCTCTCTTTTATATGCTGGACACCATGCCCTGACCAGGCATAAGCGCTGCTGAGTGAGATGGGTCAGTCTGACAAACCCAGACTAAATCACCACCAGAATCATCACCTCCTGGTTCCCTCAGCCATGTCATCATACTTATGAAGAAGAAAATGAAAGCATTGCAGGAGCAGATGAAAGCTCAGGGTGGTCTGGTGCGGCTCTGTCTTCCTGCTGCCTGATCTGTACATGATCTCAGACACACTGACCAATTCATGTGCAAAGGAGCAGAGATCTTGGAGAAGCTAAGCACTAGAAAGCCTCTTCAACGCGGGTTGTAACCTCTGCCCCGGGTTCGCAAAGACGTGAAAACATGGGACTGTTCGGCACACCCCCGAAGCACCAATTTGGGCAAATGATGGATTTGTGTAATTAAGTCTAATTGTTGCCCATCAGCGTGGTTTAATGGTTTCCTGCGGCAGATTTCAGAGCAGATGCGCTGGACTGCGGGGTCAGCAGGGCAGGTTCCACACAGACCAGCAGAGGTGGTGGCAGGCCAGAGGGCTTTGGTACAGGCCCACGGCACCCCGACAGGGGCCTGAAACGCACATGTAGTTGAGGCACATGGTCTGCGTACCTGCACTTAATGACGATGATGCTGCCCATGTCACTTCTGGCTTAAATATACGGAAGCCCTGAAGGGCAAAACACACCAACAAATTCGAAATCACACCAGAAAATTCAAAAACATACCAGCAAAAATGAAAACACATCAGCAAAAGCAAAAGTGAAAACACATCAGCAAAAGCAAAAGCGAAAACACACCAGCAAAAGCGAAAACACATCAGCAAATTCAAAAACACACCAGCAAATTCAAAAACACATCAGCAAAAACCAAAACACATCAGCAAATTCAAAAACACACCGGCAAATTGAAAAACACACCAGCAAAAGCGAAAACACACCAGCAAATTCAAAAACATACCAGCAAAAGCGAAAACACAACAGCAAATTCAAAAACACACCAGCAAATGCGAAAACACGTCAGCAAAAGCGAAAACACACCAGCAAAAGCGAAAACACTACAACATTAACGGCACTGAAAACGGAAAGGGTATGTACCCACTGGTCATCACGTGCTTGTTACTGATTGGTCAGGGAGCCTGTCAATCAGTGTACCGGCACCTTACAGGGGTAATAAGGCGTACATGAAGAAAGGAAAAATGTTTTGCCCTGGGAAAATCAATTTTCTGGTGTGTTTTTGAATTTCCTGGTGTTTTTTCGCTTTTGCTGGTGTGTTTTTGAATTTGCTGATGTGTTTTTGTTTTTGCTGGTGTATTTTCGCTTTCGCTGGTGTGTTTTCACTTTTGCTGGTGTGTTGTCGTTTTTGCTGGTGTGTTTTTAAATGTGCTGGTGTGTTTTTGAATTTGTTGGTGTGTTTTGCCCTTCAGGGCTTCTGTATAAATAAGACCTGCGACCTGTAACTTTCTCTTCCATTTCCATGGAAAATCACTCCCACAATTCACACTGCAAATTATCCCGTAAAAGGTGCATAAATCTAATTTCCCTCTATGGACCACTAAAGTATCTGCACATTGTGGGTAATTTCCATCCTCTAAAGCCCCATAAGGCAGTGATGACAACCAAGCCAACCAAGGTCATCAAAGGCTCAACATCGAAGGCCTTGATACACATCCAGGAGCTTGTTGCTATTTCCCAGTCATCCAGCTGAATCTGCTCTAAACATTAACATGTGGGACCTAAGGAATGTCAACCACAGTGGTGTTATAATGAGTTGAGGAAAATCACTTCAACTCACAGGGAAACATCACGGAGACAGCACACAGGAAGCCATAACGAATCCTGGGATCTCGGAGCTGAGAGCTGATCTATCTCCAGGATGTTCATGTGAGACTCTGATGTATCTGTGCTTGCTCTCGTACTTTCATGCACGTCTCGCTGAACCAGTTCAAAGCTAACACAATGCACTAGCTAAGCACCATACACCCACAGAATGAAAGCATTGTCTGCTAATACAGGCTGATAAGCAGCGACACAAGCCCCCAAATATGAGAATATGAACAGCTCCACAATAAGGGTGGCACCCTGTGCCCAGTACGCAGTGCCCAGCACAGGACTGGTACATCGCTAAGGAATAGTGGCGGGATCCCACCACACAGAGAAGCTGCCCCTTACAAATGTTCATCAAGCTCCTGGCCTGTTGGGTCATATCGTGACTATAAGTGACATCACTGTGGCCACACCATGGTGACACTGCAACCATACTATGATGACACTGTGACCGCATCATGATGACACTGTAACACACCATGGCAACACCATGACAACACTGTGACGCCACCATGAACACACCATGAGGACACCGTGACCATACCATAACGACATGGACTTGTCCTTCCCACTACCGCTAAAGTACTAACCACAGAATATCATCATAACTCCAGGGAAGGGTCACTTAAGCTCACTAATACTATACTAATACTAAAACTAACCCTCCAAATGCTCCCCAATAGTACAGACAGTTGCACATGTGCTGAGTCTATGAGGGGTGGGGTCACTAGATTTGCTCCAGTACCAGTTTCCAGTACCAGCAGCAGCAGCACCTTCTGACCCCCACATACTGAAAACCTCAGTGGTCTAGCATGTATCTCCCACAGGCTGGTTTTCACTGCACCCTTGGCCAATCTGGGACCGGGCAGCTCCTGCATGGCACATGCTTGTATTTGCGAATGAACCAGCTACAGGGATCGCAGCCTTTTCTGTCAGACAGTATTAGCAGGAAATAAGGGGAGATACCATGGAGGTACTGGACTGTGAAGGTTTATAGAAACAGTCCAGCGGGTTTCCGTTAAATGTGTTGACATGCTGTGTTTAACTCTGAGCGATGGGATAGATCAGAGCAGAGAACAGATCAGAGTTACTTACACCAGAGGCTTTTCCAAGCGGCTCCCCAAAGAGCCCACCACCTCCCCGAGGGTGCAGAACGCCTGACCCAGGAAGTCCTGTGTGCAGAGATGAAGACGGAGACCCTCACCAAACCGCACAGCACTCCACTCCTCCTCAAAGGTCTACTTTGGCCTGCCGTACCATTAGAAAAAACCTTTCCGGCACCGAGTGACATATTCCATTGTCGGTTATAGCTGAACACAAGAAACCACACTAATGTGCATGGGGAACGGACACAGTGACCCAAGCTGCACATCGAGAGGTGATGACCTTGAGGTCACTTCAGTCTGATAGCATCACGCTATGCTGTGTGTTCTGTGGCACATTTTTATAGAGAAATCAAAAGAGCATAGAGCAAAGCATAGAGTTAACAGCGAAGAAGGTGGGCCACTGACACAGTTGCTGACATTCAGTCATTTACAGTTGCCATTAAAGACTAAGACCAACGTAAGTGTGGAATGAAAGTTCTCTAGTCCATGAGTGTCAGGAGAAGCTCATCACAGGCTTCAACAACATTTGTCTGCCTCACCTCTCCAGGGTCCTGAGCTGCTTGCTTCGCTGCCAAAATTAGTTTTGCCATTGAAACAACTTAATCTGAATTTGCTGCCAGCAACTCTTGTGTTGCAGATCTGCATAATTTGATTGCAGCTTAGGTTTATTTTGCGTTAACCATGGAAAATAAGGCAAGTCACATTTATATTCGATAACAAGATTATCCACTGCATACTCGGAGTGCATCTGGCTGCCGCAGAAGTTGGCAGAGATACCCCCTTTGATGTTTAAGGACACACCCATACGTTCATGGGACTGAATGACGTTCTGAAACGGTGGGCTGGCAAAGTGGTGAACCAGCCGCGCGGCAAACCTCAAAAGGCGAAGGCATTAGCATGGGGAATAGAGGGAACGCATAGTGCCACAAAATGCATTAGCCAGGAAATGCGTGGGGTCATGCTCCCCAAGCCTAGCGGGAAATAGCGCCATTTAGATGCTACAGCACAGGGAGGATCTCCAATCCCAGAAACACCTCCTTCAGCTCAGGCAATGTGTTCCCACAGCACATTAATCCAATCTCTTGAGTAGGAGGGTGACGAGACGAGTGATTATTATTAGTGTTGAAGCCTGCAATGGCATGAATTTGCGACGTGTTGGGTATGATCAGAGGCCCAACACTGCACGACAAAGGAGAAATCGATACCATTGCAATATACATGCAATATAAATGTGGCACATATTCTTTACCATTGAGAGCCTGCAGAGTCCCCTCCCTTTAACACTAACCAGCCTGCAGAGTCCCCTCCCTTTAACACTAACTACTCCACAGAGTCCCTTCCCTTTAATACTAACTACTCCACAGAGTCCCTTCCCTTTAATACTAACTACTCCACAGAGTCCCCTCCCTTTAACACTAACTAGCCTGCAGAGTCCCTTCCCTTTAACACTAACAAGCCCACAGTTTCCCCCCTTTAACACTAACTACTCCAGAGTCCCCTCCCTTTAACACTAACTAGCCTGCAGAGTCCCCTCCCTTTAACACTAACTACTCCACAGAGTCCCCTCCCTTTAACACTAACAAGCCCGCAGTTTCCCCCCTTTAACACTAACTACTCCACAGAGTCCCCTCCCTCTAACACTAATTAGCCCGTAGAGCCCCCTCCCTTTAACACTAACTACTCCACAGAGTCCCCTCCCTTTAACACTAACTAGCCCGCAGAGTCCCCTCCCTTTAACACTAACTACTCCACAGAGTCCCCTCCCTTTAACACTAACAAGCCCGCAGTTTCCCC
>JABFEA020000001.1:8739973-8755122 GCA_019775915.2 Cyphomyrus plagiostoma | reverse complement strand
CCCCCCCCCCCCCCCCCCCCCCCCCCCCCCCCCCCCCCCCCCCCCCCCCCCCCCCCCCCCCCCCCCCCCACAGGGCCGGGCAACGACAGGAACCCTGAGGCTGGGGGGATTTGAGGACGGACATGAAACAGAGATGCCTCCATTAGCTGCTCTATTTTAGGGAGATTTCATTAAGACGTCAGGGCTCCTCAGTGATGCTTAAGTGCAGCATAATACCGGAATGCATCGTTTAAGCAGCACTCAACAAACGCTACAAAAATAATTCTGTATTAATCGTTAATCCTTAACGATCCCTGACTGATCACTTCATATAACCTGTCAAACTGCTAATGATGTGGGAATCCCATGCTAGGTGCAGAGAAACTGATTACATTCCAAACACACACACGCACACACACTCTTACACACAAGGCCTGGTATGCTGGTTCCTTTAAGCATAATGCATTCACTCTGTTCCTCAAACTAGGCTCAGTCCTCATTCCTTGGTTTCTCATGTCTTCTGACAAAGTCTGGAAAATGATATTACTTCAGGACACACAGAGATACATATGCAGACACCCATTTACGGACACACGCATACAGAGCGAGTGGCAAGGGCCAGTCAGATGACCACCACTGTCACCACAGCAGGGGAATGACACCACGCAATGTCTAAGGATATATTTAAGCAGTATAAATACAAGAAGGATTTAGGATGATTACTCAGTATTGTAGCAATGCCTTCTGGGTCGTGGGCATACACGGAGCTACAAAGCCAAATGTTACTTCTGGACAAACAAGAATTGCCCTAAAATAGGTCAGAAACATCCTTCCATGATGACTCAGTCAAGATAGACAGTCAGCCCCAGTTTCCCCACCTCAGCCATCTAACCAAGCCTGGGTGCCTCTTTGTTGCCTTTAAAACCGTTATCCCGCAGCCCACAGCCCTCCGGTTTCTGGATGGATGCCACACTATCTTCTTAAAAATCATCATGTGCCATCCATCCAACCAGCAGGAGGTGTGTTTGATCCTGGTTGGACCTCCCCCCCCCCCCCCACATCGTTACACAGCCAGCAGGTATGTGATCACACTCAGCACACCTTCTACTGCATCCTAGACACACATGGTGATTTCACTGTAAGATCGTTCTGCTGCCCTGCACTACTGTGGGTTTCTAAAGTGAATGGATGAATGCAGGCTGACGGCAGCGCCTGTAGTCCCTTTGTCCCTTATACAGCCAAGCAGACGATCCCTGCTGGGAAACCCCAAGGTGGGAATCTCTTGAGGAATGTTGAGAGAAATGTAAATGACAGAAGAAATGCCACAGAGAGTCAGGCAACTTCATTATGGAGAGATTAGCGGGAATGGCAGAGCACAGTCACACATTTATGGGGACCCCAGCATTTGGACAGATAGGAGAAGATTAGTAATAGGGGCCATCAGACACGGAATCTACAGAACTCATTAAATTCACAGCACCCAGATGTTTTCATTGCATAGAGGAGGTGATTTGGACAATGTACACACTCCCAGCCCACTTATGACTAGGTTTATGTATAAAAACACTGAATGTAATGCTTTTTAAGACCTTTTTAATGCCACTCTGAGCCTTCATTACTTACATTCAGACTATTTTTATAGTTTTCCACATTACGATGAATGAACCTGAAGAATTTCTACAATTATGCAGAATCGTAAAAATAACTGTGTAAATGATAGATGACATAACAGTTCTGTTACCCATGCATCCATCCATCCACCCACCCACCCATCCATCCATCCATCCATCCATTCATCCATCCATTTTCTGTACCTGCTTGTCCCATTCAGGGTCACAGGGTTCTGGATGGCGATAACCAGTACAGTACACATTCAGTTTGGGACAGCTGAAATGGCACTTTGGAACAGTTCAGGGATAGTAGGGAAAAAGTTTAATTTAGTGGCCTGGTATGTTTGCATGTCAGCAGAAATTACAAAGATTACTTTGCAAAGACTGACTGTAAAAATGATGCAGCACGGCCCATGAACTGGGACTCCAGATAACGATATTCAACTTGCCAGTTCCTCCCAATAGCAAGTATGAACGTCCAACTGTAATTTTACTGCGAAACTGGATAAGGCTTTCATAAAAAATTAAAACAAACACACCTGCTTTCTCCCATTGGATATTCAAATTTTTCCCTTGCTGTATGTAAAGATCTTTGCTATCTGGGAATCTGCAAACATAACCTGAAAGAGCTGAGAAATACTGTTGTTGGAATCATATGAGTGGTGCACCAAAGTGGTGATAGGGCAGCACGAAACATCTGCCTGCAATGCTCCAGCTGATCCAAACATTACTCTGAGGTCATCTGTCGCTGGCTTAGCTGTCAGAAGAGCTACAGTAGAGGACGTGATTGTTGCTGTAATGGCAGCCATGGCGGCTTTAGTACGCTTTGCTGTATCCGCTACTGTGCTGGCAACGCTGCAGGAATGCATAATAGGCACAGACACCTGCTGTCGACTCTTCACAGCCACTTTGTATCTGGTCAGCCCCATGTGAGACTTCACTGCATTAACAGCCATATTACGCCGCATGTGTGACTTCACTGCATTAATAGCCATCTTGCGCCATATGTGACACTTCACTGCATTAACAGCCATATTACGCCGCATGTGACTTCACTGCATTAACAGCCATCTTGCGCCATATGTGAGACTTCACTGCATTAACAGCCATATTACGCCGCATGTGACTTCACTGCATTAACAGCCATCTTGCGCCGCATGTGAGACGTCACTGCATTCTCAGCTATATTACGCCGCATGTGAGACTTCACTGCATTAACAGCCATATTACGCCGCATGTGAGACTTCACTGCATTAACAGCCATATTATACCGCATGTGACTTCACTGCATTAACAGCCATATTACGCCGCATGTGAGACTTCACTGCATTAACAGCCATATTACGCCACATGTGAGACTTCACTGCATTAACAGCCATCTTGCATACCTTAAACCACTTCTTGCAGACGATCTTAAGGGCTAGAAAAGAAAGCAACTAGAATTCTTTTTTCCATTTCTTGAAGACATTTCCTCTCATTTGAAAAGCTTCTTTGGTTCTAAAAATCTGATGGGGAGTTCCAGGTATTTATCCTCTAGTGGGGTTGTCACTTTGAAAGTGATCGTTGACACACCCTGGTGTCCAGCGGGTCATTCGAGTGACTTGGGGCCAAGGTGTGGATCAAGATGTGAAACCTTGGATCCACCTGAGCCAAGGTGTGAACCATTTGCAGGTAGTTGCCCTTCACATTTAAATTGCCTGGGGGGATCTCAAGACTGCGATATAGGTGGATAATAACTGGCGTCTTAAGCCTCCACCTCTGTTCAGTGATGGTCGTTCCAACTGGATGTAGACGACCTCTTTTACTCCTCTCTCAAACCACCTGTCGTCTCTGTCCAAAACGTGGATATATGTATCGTCAAAGGAGACTACCTTCTCCTTTAGGTGCAGATATACAGCTGAGTCTTGTCCTGATGTGCTGGCTGTTCTATGTTGTGCCATACGCCTGTGAAACAGTTGCTTTGATTAAATTGAAAAAAATTATAAAGAAAATATTTCATACCTATGGGAATCATATTTTTAATGCCCCTTTAAGGCCGTAAATTTCTCTAAATTGGTTTAACGCTCCCTACTTCTTTCTGATGAGCCAACGAAAGCCTGTATCAGCAGATCTGGATCAGCTGACGTCAGCACGGTCAGGCGCTGTATGTCAGCTGAGGTCTCCTCCCCATCAACCTCTACCTCACATGGTGCTCATTCCCCAGGGGCCATTACACTGACTAACAGCTCATCATGGTATGTATACTGGATAGGAAAGTCCACCTTCATACTGAAAAATCTAGAGCTTCATCAAAAGCAAAGTTTCCAACTTTAACCCAATAAGAAGAATAGTAGCTTTTTGTTTTATTGCAAAAAAAAAACACATCAATCAATCACAATCATAAATTAAGAAACTAAATTCCTTTAAATGATCCCCAAAGGCAACCCTGATTCAGGAGGGCCAGTATCCGGCAGATTTCTGTCCTACCTGATGAGTTACTATCTGCCTGAGATCAGGTGTGGGTCATCAGAGACCAGGCAGAATGGACAATTTGCTGCATGCACTCCAGGATCAGGATTGCCTACCCCTGTCTTAAATCAATCCATCCATCTTCTAACCTCTTACCCTGCTGAGGTTCAAAAGGGCCCTGAAATCTATTACAGGCACCACAGGAAACAAGGCTGGGGCACACCCTGGGCAGGGTGCAATCCCTTAAAAAATATGACAATATTAAAATACTAAAGTGAAAGACTCTGCAGCTTCTCTGGATGGACGGGTTGGACAGAGCGCGATGAAGCCTGGCTGCCTTCACCGATATATTTATGATCCCGGCTGTCTGGGCTTTTCCTTACAAAAATGGGACTGACCATAATCCGCAGGGGGAACGACCAAAATCCTATCTGACCACAGAGTACAAAAGCATTAAAGTAGGACAACAGTCTCACCTTATCCAACCTTAAAGAATGCATTTGCTAGAATGGAGATGAGCTCTGATATTGGAAGGAGGATCTGAGACTTTGGCACGTGTAGGGTGCCGTCGACATGCAGGATCTCAAAGCCAGTCAGAGATTGATAGGGCCACCAGTGTCAGGTTTGTACCCATGCGGGAGACTTCACAGCCCAAGAGCAGAGCACAGAGAGATCACTACCTTAGTACACAGCTCGGCAGTGAGCAGACACCTGATACTGAGGCCTGTGTTTCAGGGGCCTGACCTTCAAGAACGCTTCTGACTCTGAGGAGCAGAGCAGACTATTTTGGACAGACCATCTTTGAGCCACGGCTTTATAAATGAGGAACAGCCACAATGGAGTGTCCCAAGGTAGCAGCTATGCTTCTGGCATTTCATCATCCACAGCCTGCAAAAAGCAACTATCCTAAGCCAGCGGAGGAGCTGAGCCTCACTTTCTGTCCCTTAAAAACATATATTTGATTATAAATAACATTAGCTCTGGGTGGCATTGTGCCATGGTTGGTAGTACTGCTGTCTCTCACCTCTGGGCTTGGAAGTTCAAGCCCCCTCTCTGCTCAGGGTCTGTGGGGTCTATGTGTTCTTCTGGTGTCATGTGGGTTTCTCCAGGATCTCCTGATTTCACTCAAAGTCCAAAAATCATGCAGTTAAGTTAAATGAGCACTCTGATTGTGTGCATGTGCCATATAGACAGGCAGCTAGTACCCTAGCTTTGTGCCCTACACTGCCAGGGATAGGCTCTAGGTTGCCCTGTGACCCCGACTAGGAAGAACAGCTATATGTCGGATGGGTTGCACCCTGTCTCAGTGTAAAAACACTGTGGAGTGTCACTGAACCGAGCCACTTCTGACCCCGTACTTCAGCCAAGATACAGCCCACAATTTTCTGATGAGGCTGAATACGTTGCAATGGTGACGTGCTGCACCAGCTGTGCGGAGGGCACTCTAACCTCAGCCTTCTTCTGCGTCACAGCACACGTATCACCCCCAGAAAACGGCAAACTGCCACTCTGTCACATCCTATTAGTGAGCAGCTTGGCTGTCCAAATTCCTCTCACCCGCCTCTCTGAAGTACTAGTCAGTAAGGCCACACAGCATTTCTTTAAAACGCTTAACAGCCACCACAGGCCTCAGAGAAGCCACAAGGTCACCTCCTACAATCTCATAGGTGTCACTATAGAGGTCGTGTCTTAGATTCTGTCCTTCATGAAAAGTGCAGGCCGATCATTCCAAAGCTGAGGCCTGAGGGAGTTGCACATGTGCACAATGACAGGTGCTGCCGGGAGACATAATTTCATCCACACAGATCACAACATAAATATGTTGTTTTTAGCTCTAAGGCAGGGGTGTCCAGCTCCAGTCCTGGAAGGCCGGGGCCCTTTGTAGCTTAGTTCTTTCCTTGTTCCATCATAAATTATTCAGTTCAAGAGCTGTGTGGTAATTAGCACAAGGAGTTGAATCAGGTGTATTTAATGAGGGGAAACCCAAACATGTGCAGGGTTCTGGCCCCCCAGGACTGGAGTTGGGCACCCCTACTCTTGGGCCCCAATCCCATGAAAGGACAACAAGCTTGTCAATTGATGGCACTAACAGGTATCAGAGTTTCCTTGACAAAAAATGACAATGTTTTGGAGAACATCACCCCATATTCTCCTTATACCTCTGCATCACTCACAGTAAAAATGCTGATAGTAAGATGAAGCTCCGTGTGTTATATGCATCACCATCAGGTCCCATTCTTCCTCGAGGCTCCTCCTACTTCTACACAGATGAGACATGCCATGTGCTACTGAGCCAGTGTATGAGAAGCATGGCACACAAGGACGCACATCACAATAATCAACTTCATTAATTAGAGGTGCTGTTGCTATGGAGATACTGTTGGGTTGGAGATGTCACTGAACTGAGCTGGAAATATTATTGGAGACATCGTGGGGTTGGAGATGTTATTGGAGACACCTAGTCCCATGGATCTGAGTGTTGTACGGTAACAGCATATATCAGACACACTGAGATCGTGGATAAACGTGGTTCTGACTCAGTTTATCTTCCACAGATCCAAAAAGACAAAAACACCATCATATATTTTCATCATAAATAGAGATTAAAGGAGAATCTAGTGGTGGCTTGATGGTCCATGTATTGGTTTAACCGCTGCATTCATCCACAGCTCTGCCCTGCAGCCCTTCATATGATGGGGCTGGTTAGAGTGGACATCCTTCTTCTTCAACACTGCATTCTTGCAGCACAAGCATTTATTCAGCCCACAAGTGGTGCACATTCCCTCAGCACAATATCGATCTCTCACACAGCCTCCCAAAGCAATTTCCTGCTCATTTGTTCAGATGCCAACAAATGAAATTTGTAGTCTGAAGAACTTTCTTCATCTCTTAGCCAGAGTCAGAGTACGCAGCACAATGATATAACTGAGTAAAAATTGCAACATTTGCTAATAATTAAAAAACAGACTTTGGTATTTGTCTTCACATTTATTTTAGGTATAAGGGGATTTACCCGTTTAAATAACTTTCCATCGCTGAGATAAGTATTCTTTGTTCCAAAGACGTACGTCATCTTCTGCCAGTCAAAGCCTTATTATTAGCGAGCCAAAGCTCAACTGAAACTGGCCCAGACGAACACAGCAGGGTCTGTATAACCCCATCCAAGGAATCCTGCCAATTGGGCCTCAGTAAACAGCCAATTCCTCATGTTCCCTAAATAATTCCTCGCATTTCGGTGCCCTTTGGGCCTGGCTCTGTGTGAACAGTGTCCGCCAACCCAACAGCATCAGACCCCAGACCCTGTTAGCCAGTGAGCCAGTTACTCCAAGACAGATGATTCTGTCAGTGTCACTTACAAAGTCAAACCCCTGTATGACAGTCACATCAAGCTTCTGGGTGCCATCCATGCCAGTGTCAGCTAGATGCAGCGGTAACCTTCCCTATGTCAGCCACACCAATGCAGTCTGGCAGGTACTGGACAGTCAGAGTCACACACTGTGTGACAGAGCTCAGTTGGATACACAGCAGAGCCGACGTGTTCCCCTTCAGGTACAGATCAAATTAGGCTTTCAGCACTAATAGCCCCGTAAATCTGCTACTCGTCACCTCCAGAATAAGACCTGGTGCAGTGGGAAGCAGGATATTCCTGTCAGGAACTCTCATCTGAGGCCAGAGGCTTGCCTGCTAGAAATTCTCTTTGCTCAGAGGACAAAAAAAAAAACAACCAAACGATTTGTCAGAGATCCATGCTAAGTTACGAATATCTGCTGATCTGTCTTTCCTTTCCAGGCCTTAAAGCAGACAGGCAGAACCACATTGAGAACTTCAAGGAGCACCTTTCACGTTCTCTATCCAGAGAAATTGATCCTACATTGGACGAAGAGCAGATTAATGGCAGAATATGTGGTTTGCCAGACAAGCACATACCCCACCCTGAGAGCTGGGACTATCGGACTAGATCAAGAAACTTTGGGTTTCAGCTTTTACTGTCATGGAGGATTGTGGTCGTAATCATTCACTGTATTCATTGTTAATAGTGAGAGCCAAAAGCAGTCTATTTTCACCACATTTTGAGCTGCAAAGTACTGAAATGCTTCTAAGGAGGCAAGCAGCCAGATCTTTACTTACAGGCCCAAAGGAGGTGGGGTCCGGTCAATTCTACAATTTCCTTCCAGTAAATATGTCAGCTTCCCAGTAAGGAAACACAGGAAACGCCCACGCGCCGTTAGCAGGGAGGGCTGGCGAGAGAGCAAGCTGCCGAACAAAGGCTGCTGGATTTTTAAACCCAAGCCGGAGCAAAGCGAGGATTTGATAAATAAAGGTGTTGTGTTTTCCCCTAACAGCACTGTGAATTATTTATGAGTTTCTCTAGAAAAAAACTTTTCTCTAGTCAGTGCATTTTAACTAAAGACCCAGACAGGACCCAAATATACAGCCTGTCCCTCTACCACAAAGAGAAATGAGCCAAGGGTAAACTTTGCCTACAGTTTACATGAGTTTGTATGGTTCTTTATCAGTGATGAATGGATAGAGTGGAGCATTCAGGTGTTGACTGAAGGGTCACTCTGGACATCATGGCAAAAATCACATGCTCTGCCATCCACCCTGGGCATCACTGATCAAGCAAATACAACGATGGAGGGCAAAACCATACTCATGGCCCAGTGAGATGGAGGTAAAAACCCTGCCCAGAGAGATAGAGGTAAAGACCATGCGCACAGAGATGGAGGTAAAGACCATGCCTAGAGAGATGGAGGTAAAGATCACGCTCACAGAGATGGAGGTAAATATCACGCCCGCGGAGATGGAGGTAAAGAATATGCCCACAGAGATGGAGGTAAAGACCATGTCCAGAGAGATGGAGGTAAAGATCACGCCCATGGAGATGGAGGTAAAGGTCACGCCCACGAAGATGGAGGCAAGAACCCTGCCCACACAGATGGAGGTAAAGACCACGCCCACAGAGATGGAGGTAAAGACCACACCCACAGATATGGAGATAGAGACACCGCCCACAAAGTTCTGATGCCATAACAAACTGTAGGGCTATGTGGGACACAGTTGTGCCTGGTAAAAATATGAAAATGGCCTACTTTATTATGTATCTGTATTAGAGAGCACCAAAACAGCTTCATGTTTCAAAAGTACTACAAGATTGACTCAGTGTTCATTATTCCCTGTCCTAGTTCAATTTATTTTTTGCTTTTGTAAAAATATGTGATTTTTTTAATTACATAAAAATTACAAATAAAACATGTACTCATTTCTTATTGTCAAAGAGCTAGTGGCATGGTGAATACACACCAAGTACTGTATTCCTAGATGTGCTGATTCTGCGAGGTAACCAACATAATCTCCAATCAGACCACGGCAAAATATTCTAACCTGTCCACAGCAATGTCCATATTGCACCAAGCATCCATCTGTAGCTCAGCTGTATTAAATACCTTACATTATACTGCCTGGTCTCCATTAACTGTGGTGTATTGAGTGCTGCACCATACAGAGCGTTTGTGTGACACCGACTTTACATATACAACCCCTGCTGTTGTTCTTTGTCTTGTGACTTGGATTTCATAATATGCCCCCATACTCCCGTCATCGGCTTTGCCGTTTCCTGCCTATGTCTTGACTACGGATTGGGATCGCGACCAGGATCTGTTTGCCTGGGTTTGCTTCCACCTGGTTCTCAAACCACTGCCCGTCTAAGGACCATGATTCGGGAAATAAATGGGCATGAACACTTGACTCTGGCTCCAGGTGTCCAGTCATAACACTGGAATGCAGCTGCACAACTGGTTCAACAACAGACTGAAAATTAGGGTGAAAGCTTCATTGTCAGAGCAGGGAACTGTCTACTGAAATGAAACCATCCTACTAGATTTACTAGCTCTCGTGTGCTCATGAGACAGGTGCTGACACTGAGGACTGAGCTTTCCCACCCAAGTTCCACTTCCAGTCCTGTGATTCTGAGACCATCCTGCAGAGAAGAAAACTATCTTGTGAGGGCTTCCCTGTTCTAAGCTGCAGACGTCTCATAACTGAAGGATTTCATGGTATGTCTGCCACATGTGCACTGTAGAGTCAGGCTATGCAGCGGCCTTTCAAATCCGCCACCTCGAACCAACTGTATCCACGGTAACTCCTCAGGGTTACCTCTAAAACAGTAACCATGGTGACTGCACAGCTTTCTGGAGCAAATGGCTGGGGTGTACTTGACACCCCTGACCATATGCCCTAAGCCCCGCCTGCCCACTGCCCAAAACTCCTTCTCAGTAATGTGAAGGCGTTTCCAGCTTACTTCCCTTTTTACTTTATGCCACTGTGTTATTCCCATTTCTTACTTCTCGGAAACTTCACAGTTATGTATTCAACTGACTTTGAAATGTGACGTAGCGTAGCGCCAAGACATCGGGAAAGGGAAGACAAACTAAGCACTACATTTACTACGAATCGCCAACTTTCTCTTTTGAAATCTGGAGGAACTTCCCCGGAGCTCGGGAGGTGGATTTCCCCCGAGGAGACGGGCTCTGTACCTCTGAATCATCCCGACTTTACGATGACTGCTGTCATTACACATAAAAATAGTTATGCGTGTGCCGGACCAAAATGGACGTAATCGTTATTAGGCGGGAATAGCATACAAAATTAGTCAGATAAATCAAGACTGAATACAACAGGAAGATTTCAAACTGCTCAATATAAAAAGTGGATTAATGGAATATTCATGAAATAATTCAATATTAAAACCATGTAAATGTGACACATTGGATTAACACCGTGTAAATGTCGGTATATATGTGTCACTGCAGCCGTGGGTGCTGAGGCGCCGATGCGGAAAAGTTTCAAAGCGGCTCGGGGTGTATTTACAGCAACAACGTGGTACAACAAAAAACACGAAACAGAGAATCACTTTTCCTAAGTTATCGCTGAGACCACCTTCCATTTTCACAACGAAAACGCTTTACTTTATAAATTTAAATGTTTTATGGAGTGTTGTAAACAAGCCAGGGCTCTCACGTTCACTAATCACTAACAGCATCTACGCAACGCCTGGTATTATTATTGTTGACGACATATTATTGTCATTGTTATTCCTGCTGTAATATAAATAAGGCAGCGCAAACGTTTCTCAATTTGTTAACAATAGTACAATGTAGCTCATATGTTTCTCAGATTGTTCATAATATAATGTAGCACGTACTTTGCCGATACAAGTCATAAAGTTGAACGTCGGGTTCAGAAAATATGTCAAAAAAAAATCGTGAGAAAACCGACAAAACCACCGAGACAAATTCAGGCAAACAATAGACTCTCTTTCCGTGAATATATTTATGTTGTAGCCGCTGTATTTGATGAAATATCACTGTTTCCCAGTTAAAACTTGAAGCTGACGCCCCGAAGTCCCCGTCCGTGATCGCGGCGGAGGGTTTACA
Organism: Cyphomyrus plagiostoma; assembly: GCA_019775915.2. NCBI lineage: Eukaryota > Metazoa > Chordata > Actinopteri > Osteoglossiformes > Mormyridae > Cyphomyrus > Cyphomyrus plagiostoma. The sequence continues at coordinate 8,743,649 of JABFEA020000001.1, read as the reverse complement.
GGCACAGCACAATCTGCGGGGCTTAACGGCTGCAGGCGCTCACCTGCAGGACACCGTCACCTCCACCTTGGTGGCGGGGATGGAGGCGCTGAGCGGCTCGAAGTCCCCCACGGAGGCCATGGCGGGGAAGCCGCCGTTCATCGCTGACACGCTGCTGCTGCTCCTCCGGACGGCCGTGCGAAGCCACACTGCGCCCCGTGAGCGCCGGGCTCCGGAACTGGGAAGCGGGTGGGTGATGTCACTCCGGCGGCTGGGCGCAGAGCCGGGAGCGGCGGGACGGGATCCCGCGGAGAAAGAGAGGGAGAGAAAGAAAGGGGAAACGTGAAATAAAACGAGCGATCGTGGGAACAGCCAGCAATACTAAGCATTTACATATTTCTCCTTTTTTTGTGGAGAAGGGCAGGGCGTCGGGTTGGATAATCAGGTCGTGGACTGCATCACATGAGGAAGAAAAACTCCAGTTTTCAGGTCGAAATATTAGTCAATTGAAGCATCGCGTGAGCAGTTACAGCACATTATAGCCACGCACATGTACTGGTTATTATAGGAAATTAAACAGGGCGGTCGTGGGGGGAGTTTGTGTGGCTTCCCCCGCTCCGTAGTCGTCTCCCCATGGCACTGTAACGGGGTTTCTCTAGTTTTATAGTAAACCTGTTTTGACAGACCGGGACAGTGCGGTAAAATGTCGTGGTTTTGAACATCCAAACTCATTCGTACAGATGTGGCATCGGTAACCTAAAGTATAAAAGAAAAACACAATACTGTCGGTCGGCAAGATAGCGCTAGCTCAAAGCAAGGGACTCCGTGAATTAAGAAACAGCACTAGGATCTGTAATAGGAGTGCGCACCTATCTGCATTAATCTGCATTCCCCTCAGCCCACACGACTCTGTAAATATAAGATAAGACCAAGTCCGCAAAGACTTCTCAAGCCAAGAAGAGAAGCAGAGCATGTTAGCCGTCCCGGGGTGCGTTTCCCAAAAGCATACAGTTGCTAACTAGAACCGTGCAACTTTATGAGTCCAACAATGTAACTTTCTAACGGGAGCTTTTGGGAAGCGCACGCCCGCGTAAAGTACTACGCCATACCAGCCTAAACTAGCCCCACACTGTATAAGCTACACAAAAACCTTCAGTTTTACAGTGTAATGTTTTAGTGGTAAATAGTAAGAATCGCATTCCATCTTTAAAAGAAGCACTGGCCAGTCCTTATCCGTACGAATGGGATATTAGAAATAAAGCAACCCCGCTTCTCCCGCCAGTGAAATCAGCTACCACCTCACTAAGTATTTATCATTTTGATTGCGCTCGAAATGAAACTGATTCGGATATTATACCTTAACCAGCTGCTAGCGACACCCTGTGCAATTGAGACCGAGATGCTTCTAGACCGATAGCGGTCCATCCAAATGTGTGGTGCACGCCAAGACACAAAATTACGGTATCAGATCCTCCACGGGAAAACCGTGACATTTTTTCTCTGCGCAAAAAGTTTTTTTTTTTTAAATAATAGCAACATATGACTCACGCATTTTACTCAAATCATATAAGACCTTTATATGTCACTCAAAATATATAGTCCATATTAAATTAGTGTGTCATTAGACATATATGCATACATTGATACATATGAAATGAATGTACTGTCAAAATATAAATCCTAAATTCATGTACCATCGATATTGACTGGATGTGTCATTAAGCACATATGTCCTTTATTCATGCAAAATACATATTAAACTGATGTTTTGTCAAACGTGAGCATAAATTTATGCATAATACACAATAAATTAATGTTTTGTCACTATTACTTTTTTCATGATTTTTTGAATGGACTCAATTGAATCTTGGACTTTGGTTCCACACAACTAGAATGAGTATTTTGAAAAGAAAACCTTTTTCATTTGATGCACTCACTTGGTGTTCTGAGAACATGTAGCATGAATTTTCTCATGTCTAAGCCAGATGATTGTGGAGAGATCATGCATGTCTTTCAAAAGAATAATATAAAAGCAATATATTTTTTTATTAATAGACAACAAACATTAAACGTATTTCCTACTAAAGCCATATGTTCTTGTATATGGTAAAATTTAAAGTTGGACGTCATGCGTTGTCACATATACTCCTGACTACCAGCAGTTAAAATTTGTCCTCTCTAGAGGACATTTGTAAACTTGAATATCTCCCATATCCTGCATGCTACCTAATTAACTCCTGTTGGGCTTTAAAGAGGACATTCAGGACTTTTAAATGATACCAGATTTATAGGGGTGCGGCTTTGGGAACTTCCTCTTCCTCCTTTAAGAAATGGCATCTATCACCACCAGGACATTTTATGGAAAGAAGAAAAGTAAGTGCTTAATCTTTTTTATTGATAAAATTTAACCTTGAAATGTTGTTGTTTTATTTTACAATAATCTCTAAAAAACACGTTAATTAATTTTCTAATGTAATGTATGAATGTCTGCGATGGGCTGGCCCCCCATCCGGGGTTGTTCCCTGCCTCGTGCCCATTGCTTCCGGGATAGGCTCCGGACCCCCCGCGACCCAGTAGGATAAGCGGTTTGGACAATGGATGGATGGATGGATGGATGGATGAATGTTTTTCCATGATAAGTGAGCATTTATAAAATGTCCTCTTTAGTGGACAGTTGTAATTATTACCAAAATTTTGATTATCGTAAGCAGGAAGGGAGTCACTTTCAGAGGCAGAGAGAATTTTGCTGCAAATTGTTGGTGAAAACTCAGATATTGAGTTGTCAGATGAGGAAGATGAAAATGCAGAGTTTGAGGCAGAGTCAGAGGAGTCAGAAAGCACAGATGATGAAGTTCAAACAGGGCAAACAGAGACAGAAGAGTTGGCGAGAGAACAACCATCCACATCTGGTCCTCGTCTCCTCTGGGCCAAGACTACAATGTACACCCTGTCATTGTATTCTAAATATATATCACAATTAACAGTACCTATAGGTTTTTACTTTTTACTTATAGTTAGTCACAAAAATTATATATTCTGATAAATCTAATTTTTAGATTTAAGTTTTTAGAGACTAATTTTCTTTTTCTTCATGCTTTTTTAAGATTTAACCCCCAACTGGATGATCCTCCAATCATTCACAGCAGTTATGCCCCTACACGCAATAACTGGACCCCAATGCAATATTTTGAACAGTACATTGATGACTCTGTGTACAAAGAAATGGCTATGATCACAAACCAGCGTGAGGTCCTTGTGTCTGGAGCACCACTTAACACCACCCCTGAAGAGCTGAAGACATTTTTTGGAAGTTCGATCTACATGGCCTGTCTTGGTTATCAAATTTTCAGATGTATTGGGCCTCAAACACCAGAGTTCAAATAGTTGCAGAATCCATGACCAGAAATCGGTTCTACAAGGTAAGACAATCTAAGATCATCAATGACCTGGATGTTTCAGATGAGGAAAAAAGAAGAGACCTCTTGTGGAAGGTCAGACCCCTTCTGAAGTGAGGAAAGAATGTTTGAGTCTTTGTTGGAGAAAGTGATCAGCTTCCCCCCAACTACTGACCCCAGAAAGTATGAGACACGCGCTGTTTTACTTGCAAGGGTAACCACAACGTCTGCAGTACGAGCTACAAAGGTGTGGCTCCTCGACAGGGTTTATTTATACTTTAGAGGAAACATACTGATCAGGT
>JABFEA020000001.1:8727273-8739873 GCA_019775915.2 Cyphomyrus plagiostoma | reverse complement strand
GACAATAAGCCAGTGGTCATGGCATCCTCTGCCTATGGCATTGAGCCTCAAGACACACGCAATAGATGGTCTAAGAAGGACAAAAGGTATGTTCAGGTGTCAAGACCACTGGCAGTGGCTGAGCACAACAGCAACATGGGTGGGGTAGACATGGCCGACCGAATGCTAAGTTTCTACAGGATGGCCACTCGCACTCGGAAGTGGACGGTGCGTGTAATTTTGCACTTTTTTGATTTGGCAATCACCAATGCATGGCTTCAGTACAGGAATGATTGCCAGCTTCAAGGGAAGAAACCACTGAAGTTTCTTGAATTCATATTGCTCCTTGGCGAGGAGCTGATTACCCATGCTCAAGCTGGAATCTCTAGTGAGAGTGAATATGACTACACTCCCCCACGTCAAAAGTGGAAACCTCAGCCGAATGCATCCCTGAGACACTATGGAGTCATCCATCTTCCAGAAATGGTGGATGAAGCGCATGCAACCAGGTGTCACAGATCTGGAAGTAACAGCAAAACATACGTGATGTACACTAAGTGTAAGATCTTTCTCTGTGTTTCAAAGTAGGGGAATTGCTTCTTGAAATATCATACCCCATAAACAAGAAATACATAAAAGTTCCAAAATACAAACACCACACTAACAATGATGTGTTAGTTCCAGTCAAAGTTCATACTGATTCTTCGTATTTTCTTTGTAATTTTCTTGTTGTGTTCATGGTTCGTTTTCGGATATACTAACTTCTGTTGTCCAGTGTGGTGGACACAACATATTGTGAAAATAAAACAAAAAAAAAACCTGTCAGTGTGCTCATTGACTTTCAAACAATTGGAAACAGGAAAAATAAAAGTAATTTGAAAATATTTTTTTTCCTGGTAGTCAGGAGGATAAAATGGAAATAAGAAAGATTCTTGATAGTGTTATATGAATCATGTGGTTTTTTCACGTATGGGTAATGTTGGCATCAATGATAAAAGTACATTTGCATGCTTGATCTTGCATTCAGAATATTAACAAACATCTAGCCATTGATCGAAGTAAAATAAATTATTTATTAAATAAAATAATTATTGTTATGGATTATTTTGTGGTTTGTCGAGCAAGATAAAAACTGGTTAAAGGTTGGGAATATGTAAATGAGCGCGGATGGCAGGAATATACTGACGAAAGGGACGCTTATTGAAGTTTATGTTTGCGCCATGTTGCCGCGGGAAAAAAGTGAGTATTTGGGACGATTATAAGTACATTTTATTGCTGGCTCCTGCGCACTAGAGGTAATAAAACAGATCAGTTTAAGTTAGCACATTTATAAGTTAAGTTGACGTTTTTATACGCCTTAAGATATTAATCTTTATATCGGTTATACTGTTAAGACAATAAGAGGTACGTTGCGTGCAGGATGTGGAAATAATGGTGGATGATGAGAGAAGTGGTTTATTGTAGTTAAGTTATTAAAATATATTCATCCGTAATAGCATCAGGTTAGGCCCAGTAAAAAAAAAAATTAGTTTATCATCCCCGCCCTCGTGGCGAATACCCGCATCGATTTTTTAAAGTGTATTTTCCTGTGTAAATTCCACTGCCGGCGTTCACAAATTTTGAATAAAACACTTTTTTTTATATTTTCTTTTCATATTAATTTTGCAGATCAGTCCATATGTCATACATCTGTTGCTGTTCCTTTTGTTTACTCTTGATGTTGAAAACTTATCTTCCGTTATCTTTTTTCTAAGAAAAAAAAATTTAAAAAAATTCGCCCTCCCTCATCACTTGTTTCTGATTGAAAGGATGATAAACTAATGATTTTTTTTTACTGGGCCTTATTCTAGCTTATACATTTCGGTATGATGCATTTATTGCAGGCCTGATCTTAAAAACTGTATAAATGTCGGTTATATGTCAATAGAGGTGTCTGAAAGTTGCGACAAAAGAAAAGTATTTTTGATTGACAATATTTTGTATAAGTTCTGTAAAGGGTCAAGGGGATACATTTGGGGAAACGTGTAAAAGCTGGTTACTTATGGACTATTACATTGAAAAGGCGAGTGCTAAATTAGATCATTCATGTAATGAAACGGGAAGTAGAAACTTGAGACGTACAGGTCAGGATGCTGTTTAAGTTTAATAAAACAGAAGCGATTTGAAGACGCAACCCACTGTTCCAGTTATTTCTGTGTAATACAGGTCATCTTATTTGTTGCTGTGGTACTGCATTGCATGCAGCAAATTCCTGGACCCTGCTACATCGTGTTTTTGTTGCTACACACAACTTCAGTTGGGGTTCACTTGAAAATAGTACAGTAAAACCTGCGAAAGCTGCACCGATTCCAGTCAAGAACTTTGTTTAGCACATCGTATAAGGTACTTCTAAAGGATTAAGCGAAAATTGTGAGAAATGGCCTGTCAAACGGCTCACATAACAAACACCCCGGATTAAAAAGTGCATTCATTTTAAAATGGTACAGTAAATGGTACAGTTGACATTTTTATCTGTAAATAACTTAGGACCTTGCCTTTCAGAAGGTATAAGACTTGATTATGCATTATGAGAAAATTCTGAGATATGTCCTGTCAAATGTGGCTCATATAACCAAATGCACATGTAATTCAAAGTGCAGTTACTTGAAAATGGTACAGTAAAAATGATCAAATATTATTTGAAAAATAGCATAGGACCATTCCTTTCAGAAAGTTTAAGACTTGTTTAAACATTATGGGAAAATTCTGAGAAATGGTCTGTCCAATGTAGCTCTTATAACTAAATGCGCATAAAATCATGGAATTCAAAGTGCATTTCCTTGAAAATAGTACAGTAAAAGTTGACCAATTTTTTCTGGAAATAGCCTAGGACCTTGCCTTTCGGTTTAGCACTTGTTTATGATGTTACGACATGCAAGACCAAGGACTCGGATGGAACTCAGTCCAAGGGTGTGCAGTTAGGTTAAATACGGAAACCACATGACAGAGAGAGAACTCCACATGCACACAACTATGGCGCAATTAGAACACTCAAGCATGCAAGTATGAGGTAATACTGTCACCCAGGTACAAAGTGAGCAGTAATATTACACTAAAATCCTGAGAGGATCAAACAGAGAGATTATGCTACACAATTCAATGCAAACACAACTGATCTGTTCCTTCCTGTGTTCCATGGATTGTTTTGTAGTTTGGCAAGCAAAATCACAGCGATGACCTCCCCCACATATGGGCTGACATTGTCTAACAACAATACACTGGGAGTACCGGGAGAACTCACTGGTCTATGACTAGAATAAAATGTCACTAGATCCAGTCGTGTTTTTTGTAGATAGCAAATTAAGACAAACAGGTATGTACCAACACATAACTGGACAAATGTAAAGATTAAATTGTAGAGTGACATATGTTTTTCAGGAACATTCTTACGTATTAACGCAGCTCAATATTTTCCTTTATTTTGTAAAATGCATTATTAACTATATAATATGCAAACTACCTGTATGTCAATGACACAGATCACATCCATGGATGCTTATCTATAAAATGGTCAATATTGAATACCAGATTTACATAAAACCATTACAATGACACCCCTAAACAGCCCATTTTAAAAGTTTCTCAAAAATAACCTCTGAATGACCCAGAGCATGAGTGTCAACTCATGCTTTTTCACATTTCATATTCATGAACGAAACTGTTCTGCAAAGTTTTGTCTCGGCCATGGATGTTAAATAATTCTGCTGTAGAGTGACAGTGCAGACTCCTGCTTCGGCTTGTGGGCCAATAGAAACAGCATGATGCCCTTCATGTGTTGTTTTTTTTATTTTCTCATGAGTGCAACATCAATCTTCTGTGTCCACAGCAGCCTTGGTGGGTTATGGCCTTTTTGTGCTTTCTTCTCTCACCAGCGGGGGCCAGCGCTGTGAGACGCCACCAGCACTGATTGGCCGAGCTGCATCTGGTTGAAGTGTAGGAGAGCCCATCGATTTCCTCCTGGGGGGCCAGGCCACTGGCCGCGTGGCTCCAGCCCGACCCCTCCTGGCATATTGACTGGAGTCCGCTGACCTGCAGGGGGGCCTTACCCTAATTAACCCTCACTCTTTTGGCTCTTTAAAAGCTTAGCAGAACCAGAGGAGGGAAAGGGATTGTGTTCACGTCAGACGCCTTAAACTGAACCACCAGGTAAGAACCCTAGACTGCAGTTGTTCATAGATCAATCAGCCCTATAGGTTAGACTCACCAGGAACACTCTCTATAAAGCCCACCCGCATATACAAAACTATCCCTTTATTCATGCAGAAACTTATCTATAAACTTATCTAGAAACTTAGCTATAAACCACCAGCAATGTATAGAACACTATTCCATAATTGTACAAATCACTCCAGGAATTTTAAATTTGCACTAAAATATAAGTTAAATCTCTTGGGCTACATTAATGACCAACAGTGAACCTTTTTCAAAGTTTGTGAAGCTTTGTGTGAGGATGAATGAGCACCACGGTTTGCTAAGCACTTGTGGGAATCTTACTTATGCAAAAATGTTATGAGAGCATAAGGAAACATGATTGGTTCAGAGAAATTACACAATCAAATTCTACAATCTGGTTAATTCTCTGAACCAATCATTTCTTCATCCCACAGAACAATTTCATTTAAGTAAAACTCCCATGAACATGCTAAGCCTACAGAGTCATATTTTTAATTTTTATGGCACCCTTGAGAAGATAATTGCAACAGTAACCCCAGATGCTGGAGTCTCAGTGATATGTCTGGGTGCCCTGTAGCACACATGCAGTCTTAGTCATCAGCCTGGTTAAGATTGAGAATATTTCACCATGTAATCTCAGCCAAGTGCCGTTTGTGCTAAACATTCAGACTTACCACGCTGCATCATTTTCTGACTGCTACTGTGCTGCAGCCGTTCCGTTCAGACACACGAAGCACTGCTTTGCCGTGTTGAGTATTCTGTGGTTTGTGTGAAGAAGTGACCCTTCATCACAGATACTGGGAAAGGAGTCCGGAGCCCAGGCCTGAACGTACAGGCCGAATTTAGAGATTCTCGGGAAAATCACGTCTAAGCTTGTGCTTCCCCTCTGTGGATATTTCCTTCTCGACCGCAAAGCAATGAAAGCCAAAGGCCTAGTGTGACAGAACAATGCCACCTAGTGATAACTCTATATATTGCACTGTACGCATCCCACCTACAGGGAGACTGGAGATTTGAACCCTTTAATTTACACCTAGGACAGTGCCAAAACTTTATATTTGTTTCAAGAAACATGGAACAGGTGGTGTTGGTGTTATCTAATAGCAGCCTGACCATCTCTAAAAGCATGTTCTGTGATGACGGCTGTAAAGTTCAGTAAACGTTGGCTGCTCCTCAGCATCGCCCCGTTTGATGAGGCGTTCAGGGCGCTGAGTCACAAAGGCACACGTGTCATTTCCTACCGCCTGTGGCAGCCTTCCTCTGCCTTAAATTGCCCGATTCCAAAGGCACATGACGCATTCACCAGAAACGCATCCAAGGCGAGCCTGTCAACCGACGTCCGTCCATTCAACAACACAGAGCACCCCTCCTCCCTCAACTTGATTTTGACAGATGACATTTATTTCACGCTGCATCTGACATTAGAACTGCTAGACAGGCATTTTTCTGCAACTAAGAATCGGGAGAAAAAAAAACAGATCTCTTATATACATAAAGCTGCAGACGAAGATCAAAGGCCGAACCACAAACGTGAATGAACCTACATAGGACGAAAGGGCTCATTGCACATGAAGATGTAGTGTAACTGAAATGTCTACAGAATTAGGCTGACAGGGAGCCCTCTGTCCTCGAATGGAAGGATTTGTACAGCTTGCACTTGTGGGATGGGCCTCACATGTGGTATATACTGGTTAGTATGCAGATGTAGCAGCAGGAACATCCAGTCAGATCTTCTAGGCTTTCAACAGCATCATGTTAGAGAATGTGTGGATAACAATGATCAGTGAAGGCTAGAAGGGATATGAAGTACAACGCTGGGGAGAACAGGGGAACATCACGCTCTGAATACTGTGAGTAGCGCAGTTACTGTCGAGAGAAACCCGGGACTGTTCACACTAACTGTTTGACATCAAAGCAAACCTTGGTTTAAGAGCTTGGTGGTTTAGTTTCTGTTAACATAAAGTCACTCTCACTTAAGACGACAGAAACTTGATATACAGTCTGACTGAACTCTACACTGAGTCACAGAGATGTCTTCTGTGGACTGGGTTGGGACCAGTCGTTGGACACCTCGCCCCCCCGGGCCTGTCATGTTAGACCCACTTGTGTTGAGCTTGCTAAGCTTCCTATCAGGACACTATGCAGCTTTGAGTATGGATTGGGGAAGAGGACACAAGCAGTGAGACACGTCCAGGGACGCGTCCATCGTGACCCGAACAGGAGGCGGTGACGGTCCTGTTTCACTTTGGACATGACAATGCAGATGGAGCAGACAGGCTTGGGTCCAGGCCTCCCCCCCCAAAGTGCGTCGTGCTGCTGGCCTTCGCTTCTGGACCCCCCCAGAACCTCTTCAGGTCATATGGGCCGCACACCCTGGTCAGTTATTGGCGACGTCTTCCGTGGCATCGAGCGCATCTGCGATGCCGTCGATGGACCCCCTCCCCCGCCAGATCTTCACAGTCCGGTCACTGTCGATCACACAAACGAGAGACGTCACCGTGCTCAGAATCGTGGATGGAGACCGCGAGGTGCCAGAGAAGTGAGGACTAATCACATGGTTTTTACAGAAAATCCCTGCACTTTTTATTAAAGGTTTGCTGGTTTAGGATTAGGAATCATAAATGGGATTAAAAGGGGGGCGCTAGAGAGCCCCGAGGTTAATACTGAAATATGAGTGAGTGGGACATGGAGGTGCACTCACTCTGAGGCGGTGAAGAGGTGGGTGCTGTTGGTGGAGATGGCATTAATGGGGCTCTCATGTCCTCGGATCTCCCCGAAGGCCGCCAGCGTGTCCGAGTGCCACAGCTTGAGCACCCCCCCTCTGCAACCGCTCAGCAGGGCAGGGCAGCCGGGCACCAGGCCCAGCGCACACACCCAGTCGCGGTGGGCGTTTGGCACTTGCTGAGGGAAACAGGAACACTTCAATCATCTTACTCAAGCCCCCCCCCAGTTAGTATGCCAGTTAACCGACCGCATTAAGCAGTTAACAAGGAGCCGTGTGCTGGCCGCCCCTCACCTGCAGCAAGTCTTTGCGGGACAGATCCCACTTCTTGATCCCATTGTCCCGGGAGCCGCTGAATAGCTCGTCCGCTTGCACGGTCAGCGACTCGATGCCATCGTAATGGGGGGGCTCGAAGTTGTGTGTGGGGCTCACGCTGCCCTGGGTGCCCTCTGACACGTCAAACATCTACAGAACAATCCCCAGAAAAGCAGAGAAGTTCACAAGGAATCCCTAAAGGAAAGGGAAGATTAGGTGCACGTACAGGGAAGGGGTCACAGGGGCACTAGCCCCAACTGAAAGCTGATTGGCTCCCAGAGTATACCATCCCCTGTCATTCACCGATTCAAAACATATCATTGGCTAAAGAAAAGGTTGGCCCCTTTGTATGAATTATGGATCCTCTTAGGTCCCCCACCAGAAAAAATCCTAGAATTGTCTCTGGGTGAGATTCTTCACCACCTCATTGTACCATTGGACCACGGGGACCCCTGATCCCTTAGCAGGACATATGGACAAATGGTCCTTACCTTAATGTAATGGTCCTTAGAACCAGTGATGACCAGATCCTGACCTTTGCTTGTCTGGTCCACTGTAAGACACATAACTGGGCCAAGATGTCCAGTGAGCTTCCCTAAGGACACAAACCTGAGGGCGAGGTGGGGAGGGGATCGTTACCGATTCTGTCCATGTACGGTGCATCTGAAGCAAAGCCCCACTGGCTGCAATATGTAAGCAAAGGTCAGGGGTGAAAGGTCATACTTCCTCAGGTCCCACATGCGGACAGAGTTCCCAGCCGCTGCGTACAGGAGGGTACCCGTGGGGTTCAGAGCGATCTGGTTGATCTGGTTCTCCCCCGCTGGGATGGTGACGGTGCGATTAGTGTTGGCCGCACAGGCGTCGCCAGTGTTCACCTGACCGGAAGACCTGCGGCACATGCACAGAAACATGAGTCTGGGTGTACATGTGCAGAGTAATGCATAATTCCTTCTACGTGCGCATGGTAAAGTCAGAGAACATATGAATGACCACAAGAGGGCGCTGTTGGTGGAGATGCGCTCACGTCAGTGTCCGGATGCACTTGGCTGAATCCCGAATGTCCCAGACCTTGACGTATGAGGTAGAGACGGTGAAGACCAGGCTGGAACAGTACTTCACAGACACCACGTTGTTAGGGTGAGCCCCTAGGGACATGATCTCCTGCCCAGTCACCAGGTTCCACACCTTGCAGGTGCGGTCTGAAAAACAGAGGTCATCGGGAGGTCATCATTACTCTGACTTCCTGTTGACATCACACTTACAGGTAGGATAGAGTTTCACCTGGCAGGCGACATCTTCCTACACAAACCATTTTGGGACGGTAACACACACCAAAGAGATGGCATTTATTGCAGATTTCTATGGCCATGTTTCAAGTCAACGATAAATATATGAAGATGTAAAGATGCGCAGATGTTCAGAAAATGTGGAGAACATGATCTTTGGGGGGAGTGGGATCCGATGCATGCTGGGAAGGGGTTGGTACGGCCACCTGACCCTTGGAGCCAGTGAAGAGCAGGTCGTCGGTGCAGTCGACGCAGAGCACGGCCTTGCTGTGTCCCTCAGCCACATGGACACACTGCAGTGTTGCTGCCCGGCCGCTTTTGGATGACGGCACGGGGTTGATCACGCCTCTGTGGGCGGGGCACACAGATAAAAGGGTCACGCCCACCCCTCACAGGACACCGCGAGCCCGGCCACACAGGCAAACGTGAAAACCGCAAACGCGAATGCAGCATGCACTTGACCATGTGACCACCCCCACCCCCCTGCATGCATGACAGCCGCCGGTCCACATGCAGCAAAAAAAAACAAACTAAAAAATCCCCCACCCCCACAGAAGGAAATGGGAACAGCCTGAGAGACCTCACAGACTAGTGGAGTCCCTAAACCTACAAGTCTGTAGGAAATGGTGACAGGCGGGAAAGGAAGTGACATCACGGACGAGTCAGCTGAGAGACACAGTGTTTAGTAGAAAAGATAATCAACCATGACAGTGACTGAGAAGCAGCAGGACCCCAACCCAGGACCTCCGCCCCCCACCACTGCAGTTGCTAACGACAGCGCCTCCTCTCTCCTTGGCCGGCGCAGGAAGAGAGCACGGACACACCGGGGCATCATGTCTGACGACAAGGCATAGGACGAGCCGCTTGCATCACCAGACGTGTTGCCTCGCAGAGAAAAAAGGGGCAGGTAGGTTAGTGCTTAGGGGGAACGAGCCAGAGTTACGAAAGAGAGAGACAGGGAGGCGTCCAGGCTGAGGACAGGATCAGGAGGACAGCCAGCACGCCTCCACCGACGTGACAGCGAGACTGGGACTGCAGCATGAAGATGGAGCAGTGCTACACATTCATGACCTTCCGAAGTATCACCCTTTCTAGGGGATGATGTCACCATAGCCATAGTAATTACTTTGAAGTTACATTAAAGAAATTAAAAATTTTCCACTCTGTATGTTGTTATACTGCCAATAATATCAAGGACAATCACTCTACAGAATTACTGTCTGAATCTGTGAAATAAAGTTTCACTTATAAATGCTCAGTCAAAGTCTGTGGGTGGTTTTTGTCTTACTTATTGAGTGGAGGATCTGCACTCTCGAGAGGAAGCGTTAGGCGATTAAAAACGTTTTGCTGGAAGCGGCCCGGAGGGGAAGGGAGGGACGCGCCAGCCTCGGGGGTCCCTGAGTCGGGGCTGGGGAGGTAGACATGGAGGCTGAGGCAGTTGGCAAACCGCAGCTCTACAGCACCGTGACTCTATATGAATCTGTGGTCCTGGACCGGCCCCGGGGAGCAGCAGGAGGGTGGCGTTTAGAGTCAGAAGTAAGAGACCATCAGCCATACTAAAGCGATGCAGATCAAACAGACTACAGAGCCACAGAGCGTTTAACTAGGACCATGAGGGGCGACAGCTGTGAGCCATGTTTCCTCAAACTCTAAGCAGGAGTTCAGAAAATGCTTGGGAAGAAGTACAGGAAACATTGGATGGGGTGAGGTACTCTAAGATAAGGGAAGTATTAATCAAATGGCCAAAATGTTGATCAGGAAGTCAAACACTGAATGTCTGCTCAAACTGCAGATTTGCTTCTTATTACTGTGAATATCTGACTGACTTATACTTGTGCATAAACTTACACAAATGCACACAGCAGGCACAAATTAACTGAGTGGGGAAAAATGCTTTGAGTCTAATTAAATATGTTTACATTCAGTGTAGGACTTCAAAAGAGAATGAGATCAGCCTGTGCCATCACTGATTTTGTAAAAACATGCTTTTCTGTGCACGTCAAGGGCTGATAACAGCAGCTCATCGTCACTTCAGCCTCCAGCCAGCAGGGCGGCGCTAGCTCTTACTGTTTCATCTCCTTGCCCTTGACCTTGTCGACTGCCATTTGGGCCTTCTCATACATCTTCCTCCTGGTGAGAGGGGAGGGCTCAGGCAGTCTCCTCTCAGCCCCTGGGAGAGGCCGCGCACCGGAGCTGATGTTTGAACAGGCGTGTGTACAGTTAATGACGGCGCCGGGAGGGCGGAGGGGGTGGAAGAGGCAGAACTCAAGGCAAACAGAACAAGACCCATCAGGTATGTACAGACAGCGTAGGACATGCAGTATGGGTTGGAGTATGTGGACCGTTACCTGGTTACCCTGTCCCCAATTCAAGGTCCTTCTTCATTAGTCATTCGTGCGCTGGGGGCTCTTTATAGTGTGACACCCAAACTGTGTGTCGCACCGAAAGGTGTCCCCAAGCTGCTTCTCTGATAAAAGTGTTAGAGACCCACTGAACCCAGCCGTGGGTGTTTAGGAAAGTGATTTTAGACCCATTAAAGTTACCGTTTGTGGATGAACTAAGCAGACCAGTAAGAAAACAGCCAAACGAACCTCAGAAGGAACAGACAGAGTCATGTAGCTGAGAGGAGTCGCAGCAGAGGACGACAGACCATCCCGAGCAGGGGTCACCCTTCCCCACTGGAGCTCAGGGCAGCTGATCTGAGAGCAGTGCCACATTTTTTTTCTGTCCGAGTTACCGAGCAACTTCAATTAAGGATGAGTTACACTGGAGTTAAACAATAAGACGTGGTGCTCACAAGCAACATGCTAAGGTGTAATGCAGCCTTAGAAAAAAGCTCATCGCAAACCTTGTATGTGTCTGCTTGTGTTTCCATTGCAGGGCAGTCTATGTATTTTTTGGGGGGGGTGGGGGGGTGCTTTCCGATAGAAAAGAAACAAAAAGGACAGCGGCTGCAGCAGCAAGCGTGCATTCATGCAGATGGGTGAGTGAGGTTAGCATGCTGGTCCAAACTTACATGCTACCCAGTTTTAAGGACAA
Organism: Cyphomyrus plagiostoma; assembly: GCA_019775915.2. Lineage (NCBI taxonomy): Eukaryota > Metazoa > Chordata > Actinopteri > Osteoglossiformes > Mormyridae > Cyphomyrus > Cyphomyrus plagiostoma. The sequence goes on along the minus strand of JABFEA020000001.1, from coordinate 8,728,320 downwards.
GCCTGCAGCAGGACCCAGGAAGTCCCTATCCCTATGGGACACCCCGGTGCCCTCCGGGTCCCCACCCCCTTCCTGGGTCTCAGCCAATGGAAGGAGGGGGGAGGAGAATTCGCCAGCAGATACATCAGATGAGGGGTCGGTGCTGTTGGCATAGAGCAGCTCCATCTGGGTGGTGGTTCTTCTGCGAGCCTGTGGCAGGGACAGGCACGGGGAGACCAGGTCACTCGTGCCACACAAGCAAGAAAAAAGTTTACATTCACACAAAGCGACGTAGAACTGAGAAAGCAGGTTCAAACAGTCCCTGTAGAAATTAGCAGTCAAGGGTTACATCACACGGTGACATCACTCTTAGGATCCTGAGATTTGAACTGGTGAACGTCCGTTCACTGGTACAGCACACCAGCCATATAAAACACTCAAAGGTCATTCGAGGCCTTGGTACATCTCACAGTGCGCGGCGACTTTGAGGGAAATACCTTACTCCTCTGCCTGCTCTCCCCGCAGAGTTTCATGAGGTCGGAAGCCAGGGAGCTGGGGAGGACGACACGGGGGCAAACCCATGAGAAAATGCATATTAGCATCTCCACGGCGACGGAGGCTGGTCGGGACCTTACCTCCCTTCAGCTGCAGGGCTCTGCGCAGACTCGTCGCTGCTGCTCTCTTCTCCATTCTCTGTGTGACGAAAACATCACCAGTCAGTGGTCAGACTCCGCCCCGCCAACCCGTCGCAACGGCTGAGCCGCCGCTCTCAGCTCTAATGCTTTCAGAAATGGTGTGCATATATACCAAGTGCTTGGGTATCCTCCTTGTCTTGCAGCCTACGTAAACAGAGATCTGTGCACAAACACAATTGGCAAAAAAAAGGCAAAGCGGACGGACACAGCGGCTCGAATGACATGCTGTTTGGAGATGCGGCAAAAACAGCAGCTCAGCTCAAATCTCTGAATTCAACAGAACCGACGGCTCGGGGGGGGGGGGGGGGGTGCTGGGGGATACAAATGAAGGGTTAAGTTCACGACCCCGGCAAAAAGAGCAGACGGGGGACAT
>JABFEA020000001.1:8684921-8716215 GCA_019775915.2 Cyphomyrus plagiostoma | reverse complement strand
AATACTATACAATAGGATAGTGCAAAAATAATATCAAGTGGCTCGAAGTTGTAACGATGTATGTATCCTAAGAAAATCCTAAGCAGAACAGTGAACAGCGAGGGCTTTGTGATCATTTGCCCACGGCGATGGCTGACTCTCACTCCCTTCCCGTCTCCAGCTAACTATAAACCCTGGGTTATTTCAATATGCAACAACTGTCAGCTGAGGATGATCCCGCCCTGCTGACAGCTGCGGTCACACTTGTCAGAGGTCACGCTTGTGGGGGCGCAGGGCACCAATAATACAGTGCAACTCTTCACTCAGTCCCACCAAGAATATTTTGGATTCTTGCTCCCCAGGGCACCCCTCCATACCTCCAGAAACTGGGCGCTGATCTTGAACTCGGGAACAGGGCGGCCCTGCTCGATGGCAGCCTGGCGCCGCTCTTCGATGCCCTTGAAGAGGTGCGCCACAGCACGCGGGATGATGCCCAGCTCCTCGTCGGCGATGCTCACGTCGAACCCTGTGCCCATAGTGTAGGTCTTCCCTGAGCCCGTCTACAAGGAGGGGCAAACATCAATACAGTCGGCCTCTGGCGCTGCAAGGATACCCCCCCAAGGATACCCCCGCACAAGCACAAAGTATCCTGTGCAAACCTCGGCCTGTTAAATGTGGGGTAAGTTGCAGGAGAGACACTGAAAATGGTGCTTTGTGTGCTCAGACAGAGCGTGAGCGAAACCAAACTTCAAGGCGACTGGAAGACAGAGAACGGGTTATGCTAACAGGCTAAGTGGTAATGTATGTAAAACGCTCCTGAATGCCTGTCCATTCAGTTCTCTGCCAGGAAAATAACAGCACAGAGAGCGCAGCTGGGGGTCGGGCTCAGTCACTCTGGCGACCAGCCGGGAAACATGATTCCTTTTCATATTCAAAACTGTAAATGCACTGGGATGGAGAGCCGTGCAAAGGGGAGACCTGCAGTGCTGGCAGAGAGTGTGTCAAAGCAAGAGACCCAGAAAGGAGGCTGACTCCCTCCACCCCCACCACAAACTGTCTGGGATCACAAGTGGCAGAAACTTCCAGAAGGCACTGAGGGCTGCGCACAGCGCTACCTGTCCGTAGGCGAAGATAGTAGCATTGTAGCCCTCGAAACAGCCCTCGATCAGTTTCTCTGTGCAGTTGGCATAGATGGCGTCCTGCTGTGTGTCCATGTCGAACACATAGTCGTACGTAAATGCCTTGTCCTTGCCCAGGATGACCTGTGGCTCGCCTGGCGTCACGAACGTGCAGATGTGGCATCCTTCGATCTTCTCCCGGGGCAGCTGAGGCCGGATCCTGGCGGGGGGGCAGAGGCAAGCCATCATCCAATCATGTCTCACTTAACACCCATGTGATATTATGAAACGTGAGTCCCCCCCCCCCGTTAGCTAGAGCCGCTCTGAATACCCATGGCAGGTGTGGCGCACCCTCTGCTGACCTCAGAAACACAATGGCAGCGGGTCGCTGAGCCCTCCACACCCTGCGTGTGCCGTACAGCACGGAGGTACAGCACACATTCTGGGAGAAAGAGCCACCTTCCACTCTGCCGGCTCAGCAGTTGGTCACATTTTCTGTTTATCCAGTCAAATCCAGTGGTGAACTAGGCTTAACACAGCCTGATTATCACGTGCCTTTGCAGTGTAGCCCGGGATCAGTGTCAATTTAAACTAGGGATATGAAAACCCTTGTTATTCCTGACCTCCTAGGGTTAACGACTGCCCTAGGGCCGTGTGTGTGTGTGTGTGTGTGTGTGTGTGTGTGTGTGTGTGTGTGTGTGTGTGGTCCCCTCACTTCCCAAGGCAGACAGAGCTCTCGCTGTGCCCCCCCAACCCCCCCAGGAAAGGCACCACTGAGAATTGTGCAAAATGCCAGGTGAACAGAGGCAGCGTCTGTCTCCCCAGTGGAGCCCCGTGCTCGAGCAGGAATGGCAGCCGCTGGCAGCACGCCCCGGAAAGCCCCGCCCACAAGCATTTCCAGCCCATCAGAAGGGCGCGCTCTGTCTTTCTGGGTCACCACTGCCGGTCCAGGAGAGGCCCAGTTAACGGTCCGAACGGCAGAGCAGGCGCCGGACGGGGCGGGGCCGACAGCAGGGCGATAAAGGCCACTTTGTGGACGATAACAAAAGGACGTGCCACAAGGCCGGTGTCACGCCGGCGAGGGGGCAGGAGGTAGGCACCCGGCGAGGGGGCAGGAGGTAGGCACCCAGCGAGGGGGGAGAGGAGGAGCCCCTCACAGTTTCTGAAGCTTCGCCCACGCGATGGAGTGCACCAGAGTCGGCATTCTGCAGCTCAACCGACACGGTACCATTTAGGGGTGAGCGGCTTGGTTAAAGAGGCACATGGTTACACACACACACACACACACACACACACACACACACACAGAGGAAGTCTGACTCTGACCTGCTGGGCATTCTGGAGCTCCTTCAATTGAGTAACATTACTACTATTAGCAATGTAATACTAATATTACAGTTACTCACACAGCTGCCAGAGGGGGGCGATGTCACGTGTACAAACACACAGTGCAGTGAGTAAGCGGAAAAAGCCAGAACACAGCAGGGAAGAGGGGGGCGAAGCAAACCTCTAGCTGCCTGCAGCCCCCTGGGCCAGTCATGCCCTGATACCAGCACGTCGGAAGGTAATTAAAATATTTTCCATTTTCCTTTATTATGAGAAAACAGTCACCCTCAGCCATATGCCTCAACACTGCCAGCTGCACATGATTATCTATGAGCCCTCCCTGTTACCGGAACACACATGAGGACAGGAGCACCCCACTGACTGATATACACCTTCAGAATAAAAGCCACAGGTGGCGGCAGGTGACACACCAGCGCGGTGACAGCCCCCCCGTGCCGGAATCGCCACGCCAGCACCAGTGTACAAAGGCTGACGAGATGCAGACTGAGTGGTGACACCGTTCCATGACATCAGCAGGGAAGCAGCACGTGCAGGACACAGCGTCTGTCTGAGAGAGACAACGCAGCCAGTGTGTCGCCGTGTTCAGCAGAGACACGCCAAGGGAGAGAAGACTCATCCATCTATCCATCCATCTATCCATTCACTCACCCATACATCCAGACTTTATCTACCTTGCTATATACAGTGGTACCTCAGAACTCTAACTTAATCCGTTCAGAACTCCAGATCAAATCCTAAAAAGTTTGGGTTCCAATCTAATTTTCCCCATAAGGAATAATGGAAAACCAATTAATTGGTTCCCGGCCCCCCAAAATTATACCTAAATGTTTTTTTTTAGCATTTAAACACAAAATGAACCGGATAAAATAAGAAGAGCATATACTGTACTAAACACATCTAAGGACATTTATCAAAACAGTAATTTATAAAGTAAGAAAATAAATGTATCAAAACAATGTGTAAAGTTAAAAAAAACAATGTGTCCTGCCCCGATCATCCCCTCCTTCCATGTGCCACGCCCCCTCATTAACCTCGTGTGGATTCCCCGTGTGATCAGCTGTTTCTGGTTGTTATCATTAGTCCTCTGTATTTGGTCCATTTTTCAGTTTGTTTCCCCAGTCCAGTCATTGTATTGTCTGTCTGCATTTTGTCTGCCTTACCTGTAATTAAACCCCGTATTCCCTGATACCCTGACATCTGCGCCTTTGTCTCCGTTCCGTCCCCGCTTGGCACGACAATACTATTATAATTAAATGTATTAATGGTTTATTATTAATATTTACTATGCTGTACCCTGGTGAAATCCCCTTGCGTCCTATGCTGTACCCTGGTGAAATCCCCTTGCGTCCTATGCTGTACCCTGGTGCCCTGCGCAGTACTGCAGGAGTTCACCCTGGTATTATTTGAAAGCAGGAGCCCAACCTCTCGGAGGCCTACATATGCTCCTCCCCCAACACAGACCAAACACTTCCTACAGACTTGGGACTCCGAAGCGCTAATCTCCCATGATATCACAGATGTTCCTTGTTCACAGCTATTTAAACACTAATCTTCCATTTAATCCAACTGTTTCCAACCCCCCAGACCTGCAGTCTGTCCCAAAATTGAGGATTAGCCCAATCTCAAGAATAAGTACTTCAGCCTTTTTGGAGGGAAAACACAGGTGAAACTGTTTGGAAAATGTCTGGTAATTTATTAATCTGCATGAGTTTGTTTGATGTACGTTTGTAAGGGACGTGCATTTGCAACATCATTGCAAGCAGCACTGAACTGTGGAGGGGCTGTATTCCCAATGCCCCAGGGGTCACTCATGCACCCCCCCCCCCCCCACAACACAGACTAATGGAGGCCGATGGACCTTCTCATCCAGCCTGTCTGCAGAAGCTTTCTGCACATCATCGTTTATCCCACTAAACCCAAAGATCCGTACCAATCCAGCCCAGTGAGCGCAAGAGATCACCTGCATGCTCCAGACATCAGGCAAGATCATACAAGATCACAGACGAGCAACACTGTGAGATTATCAGGAATAACAGTAATGCCTCAAAATCAAGAAAAACCCCCACGGGCCGGATCTCTCCCTACATTCACCCCCGTAGCCTAACCCCTCCCCCTATTTACTGAACGTTCCTGTTTAACTCCAGAAGCTTCATGATTTCCCCCAGGTATAAAGTGTTCAAGTGTTTAAGGACCTGCCTGAACCTGTGGGCCAGCTCTTAATGAGTATGGTTAAACATTCCTCTTGAAGTGGCGAATCCAGAGTCCCTACTGCACATGGTGCTTAATGGTTTTTATTAAAATAGAAACATTTCTTTTGGAGATGAGAGCCCCAGTGCCGGGGTGACCTGCAGCACAGACAGGGACACTGACCACGATCAGCCTGCAGCACAGACAGGGACACTGACCACGATCAGCCTGCAGCACAGACAGGGACACTGACCACGATCAGCCTGCAGCACAGACAGGGACACTGACCATGATCAGCCTGCAGGCTGGTGGTCATGTGACTGCACCAGTTACTCTTCAGCTCCTGGCCTCATTACTCCGGTTTCCGGTTACCGGGAAATGCAGGAAGAGCCCATCCCCTCCCTACCAGGCCAGGGGCTATGAGCTATGGGCTACGTGTGACCAGCAAAAGGTACCCATAACCCTGCCCCCTAGTCCACCCCCCCGCACCCCCACCCTTGCCATCATTATCTGCTTACAGTCTTGGCTCTGCCAGTGATCCGTGGCCCATTTTAAAGCAAGAGATGGTGTCACATTTGCACACCGTCAGGAGCTTAGACACCCCATGCTGTGGCTGGGGGGGGGGGCTTAAATAGCTGAATATTTTAAATCACTCATTTTCAGTCTATCAGCACTTCTATTGAGAGTGATATTCTGCCATGACTTCAAACCCTGACGTGGGTCACAGGTATCACACCCCCATTTCCCAGCCTCCTCCACCTTGCCTTCCGATGTAGCCGTGGCAACAGACTCCTAGGCAACAGGCACGCCTCACTGCTTCTGAAGGCCAGCCTGGGTTCAGGTGCCTCGGGCAGAGAAAGGCTGTCTTTCTTTTAGCGGAACGAGAACCCGGACGGCGCCAAACAAGAAGCCAAGCTGAGGACGGCCGGCGCTGGATCGCAGGACAGCTTTCTGTCAGGGTGATGGGCTCAGCAGCGCCCCCACAGGACGGACAGCATCCTAAATCACATAAAACCACCCTTAGCCTGCGTTAAAACTTGGTTCCACTTACTGACACTACAAGGCGATTTTGAGACTTTTTAGCGGCTGGTCTGGCAGATCTGAAGCCAGCAGGTTTGACCAGCAGGTGTGGCGTGAGATGGTAGCATGTGGGGGCGGGAGGGGGGACATGCTCCCCTCTAATGCAAACGTTTGTCCTGCAACGATCATGCTGCTGCCCCCCAGGACGGAATAAAACACAGAAATAGCAGGTAAAGCCTGCCCTCCATGTTAATCACAGCCACATTTCCCATGATGCAATGCTATTAAATCCACGGCAATTATTACATCACGTTTTTATCCAGACCAGAATGTGTGGCAGGTATCAGGTATAGATGGAATCTGCAGCTCCACATGGACACAGCATAGACAAGACGCCCCCTCCAAACCCACGCTCCCTCCCATTCTGCAGGGTGGGGGTCACCATGCAGACTTCATACAGGAAAGAACCACCCTCCCAGTCCGGAGGTCACTGTACTCACTCACACTCAGCGGGGGTCAGGGGGGAACAGGAAGGAGCTCACCAGCCCCCGCAGCACACAGACTGGTGATGCTGCGACAGCAGTAACACTCAGGATACAAGATAAGCTCTTGCCAATTCCGCACAGGCCACGCACCGCCATCCGCAGGAGGCCGACGGACCAGCGCTACAATGGAAACATTCAAAAAACAAAAACAACTAAGTGAAGCCACACCCAGACACACCGGCAGTGGGAAAGGACTCCTGATGGGGGAGGAGATCTGTGAAACAGGCCTCGGCTGATCCTGGGCTCCGGCTTACATACGACCGGCATGTGAGATCTCACTCCGCCCCCCAGCAAAGTCGAGGGGCTTACTGTTCAGACAGAGCTTGTTGACAAAGGCCCCAGGATGATGAGATCACCTTTATCAGCACGACGAGCCCCAGCTGGGCCATGGAAGACCACGAAGACGCTGGAAGCTCATTACCAGCTTGACCGAGGACCTGGGATGACGTCACGTTATTCAGCCTCACCGAGTGTGTATGACTATTATCTGCCTGTCGGAGATAACCGGGCCCTGGACCTCTCTTGGGCTATGCAGGGGGGGCTCTCAGGTTCAGCTGGGCTGTGGAGGCGGAGGCAGGCTGGGCTGAGGTCCAGCCAGCAGATGGCGGGCTCAGGGAAGCAGGCCCAAGTCTGGGACAGGGAGGACAGCCCCCTTAATCGGGGCGGAGCCCAAACGGGCAGATGGAGCAGCTCTGTCACCGAGGGCGGTGGCTGACAGAGCGCGTCCTCGTCCTCCCCCTGGGTGAGGCCATCTTCGTCTGGCATCACCGACACGCTCAACATGAGATGAGGAGCCACATCCGTACACGTGCGGAATAAACAGATGGAATTTGGGAATGCAACCGTGCCCAGAATAATCACGCCTCATTTTCCTCTGAGGACGAACCGTGACACAGACTGCTCACTCATTGTGGTCACTTCTCAGGCAGAGAAAGAATATAAATGGGTATTTCTGAATCCCTGTGTTTACCATTTTCAGGGTAACCGATTCAAACAACCCCCCCAGATGGATCCAAGTCCTTATTCTTTGGCCAATGAGTTCACCAAAAGCCATCAGATGTCATTTCATAATAATAATAGTAAAGTTCCACATGTACAGTCACTAACTCGCTAACCTACACGGCTGTGGGGGTTAAACAGCCCTCTGGCATGAAGAGTGATTTCTGCTCTGGTGTGAAGTTCATGCTGCGGACAGTTTGAACATTAAGCTGTAGGGCGTCTGATGGGCGTCGCTGAAAAGTCTGGCCAGCGAGAGACAGGAGATCCAGCACAGGGTGACAGCCAGGCCAAAGCGGCCTGCTTCTCTCGCTCTGATCCTGAGGCCACATGAACACACAGACACACACAGATATATGCCACATGGTCCTGATGTAAACACAGTTCCATGGCTGGGGAGCGGGCGAGCAGATCTGGAGGGTGCCGCCTTTCCAAGAGACAGAAAAGGCAGACACTAAGGCGGGGAATCCTGCCACACTGGAGGTGGCCACGCTGCAGATTTCTACGGCTCGACTCACGAAGAACACAAGTCAGTTACTCCAGCTCAATATGTGCTCATACCAGACCTCAGTCTCAAGCAACCGATTTCCTCTTCTGGAAGGATATTTTTTGCACAGGTGGAGTGATGTGTGATCTTTGCACGGGTGACCAGTGATCTCCACCTAGCTTCCTGTGGCATGGACATCGCCGTGCCCTAAACTGGCATCTTACATACAATATGGCACCACATAGATATCTGAGCAGAAGGCTCTGTATGCAGGAGCAGGTGGCAGCCTGGGCCAGACCAACCCCGTCAAACACCTTAAAGACCTCCTGTAATACGGTTAGGGTTAACTCAGATTGAAGACCTCATGCAGCAGTGTTCTCATCAGTAATGGGATCCACCTTCCGGACTCTGAAGAATGCAATGATATTACGTGTTAATTAAAACACGTTAAAGGAACAGATTTGTTACCTGCTGAGCCTATCTGTAGAGGGAAAGTTCTTTACATTAATCAAAGACAACATGCTGTTTCAATGGCATGGCTGCCTTCCCAAACCCCCCAAGACTTCTGAGAACTGCTCACAGTGAAAGTGATTTAAACCGCCTACTTAGACGAGAATGAAACATTAAGAGTCACTAAAAGCTGGTGTTAGGCAGACAGGTACAGACAAGCTCTGCACGACAGCGGAGATTCGATGCTAATTACCGCAGCACAGCGAAATGGCCGGGGGCGGCGTGCGGATCGAACGCGCTGATGCTGCCAGGCACTCGCCCAGCACGGTGCTACACCTCTCCATATTTACAGAGTCAACAAAGACGAAAATCCAGTGAATGTAGGAGGACGCATTAGGTCTGATGAATCCTGAGTTGATGGGATTTCATGACCTCTGGTTACACAGATTCATTTGGAGAGAAAAAGAGTACGGCATAAAAAAATTAATGAAAAAAACATTTGCCCTTCCTTTAGAATGGGGCCAAGCTGACGACTGGAATGACAAGGACCGCAGTTCCAAGTGGCCAGATAAGGGGCTTAAGCACACACTGCTATCTCTGTGTCAGCCCTGGGACGTCTGCTGGAGGCCCTGACACACGTGTGAGCGCCTGGCCCCGGCACAGTACCACAGGGGCCCGGGACCTCTGCCATGCACAAGCACAGTGACCCAAAAGGACCCGGGAGGCTCTGTCTGCAGCGACCGCAGACTGAGCCAAGCGGCCAGCCCACTATAGGGGTGCGTGCAAAACCAGCCCATCCACGAGGACGCCTGGCAGCGAGCTTGCATTTTCCCAGGACGGAATTCCGAGACGCCAGACCCAAATATAGACCCGTCACCACTTCCTGTGTTCAAAGGGATGGGAAAGGACAGGGTGATGATGGACAGGGGGTGGGGCTAGGGACACGGCAAAGGGGTGGGGCACGGTTTACTCTCCACAGTGTAATTACCTACAATCTGCTCTGCCCACCCCACTCTGTAGAGACTCGGACCACAGGAGGAAGCTTCCAGAACAGCTCCGGAATCTCAAGAGAGGCCTTCACATGAAGGGCACCGCTGCTCGCAGAGAGACATGGCGTGCTTGTGATTGGAGCGCTTGTGAACCTCGAATGCAGCGTGAGAGCAGGTTAATACAGCATATACACACATCGTCCCGGTACGAGTCATCCAGGAACATTAGCATCATTTCATACCGGTTTGCTTTTAACAAACGCATTCTCCTGCCACATGCTGAAACACACCTAAAGAATGAACAGATGACCTTAAAGCGGTGTTATGAAAGATGGCAGCTTTATTTGAGGTTTGCTCTCTCCTTTGAGCCTTGGAGTGTTTTCCTGGCACTGACAGGCAGTCGATACACAGCCAGCGACGCAGGTCAAAGTCTGCATGCAGACACAGGGTCACTCAGCACTGGGCCAGGCCGCAGTAACCTGAGCACGGGGCTTTTGTTTGGCAGCTTCCATTGTTCCCTGCTGCGGCGTCTCACATGAACGGCCGGATCCACCTGCCTGTCTCCTCCAGAAAGCGCCTTTGTCCTCATCCTTGGGCGGAATACGGCCTCCCCGGAAGCCTCCGTTTGAAAGCTTTCTAGAAATGATCTGATCGGCAGGCTTTTGTAGTGCAGCAGAAAGGGGGCGTGCTCAGCAAAATAAGGAATTCCTATAATCCATAGCAGGCTTTGTGCAAAACAGAAAATGTTAAGAACATAGCAATTTGTCATGAGCAGCCTGGTTTTGTAACAGTGCGACCTCAAAAGCCACGGCTGCGATAAACCTTGACATACATTCCTATCCGGTTCTTTCTACCCTGTTTTTAACTTCAGCTCCCTATGCTGCGTTAACCCATAAGACCCCCCTCCCCCCTCTCATGATTACAGGTAGGAGTATAGCAAGGTCAGAGCAAGACCCTCAGATAAAGGCCTACCACACCAAATAAGCGGGCGATGAGCTGGAGAGACGGAAAGACACGGACCTCAGGCTTCAGGAACAAGGCTCAAGCTGGGAGATGTGTCAGAGCCGGACTGCATGTGACCAACCATCAAAGCAAAAACGAATTAGAGAGGTAGAGAGAGAGCACCGGTCTGATGATCTGTCACCCAGAGCCCTTGAAGAGCCACTATGAAATGAGGGACCTAGCATCCACCACCAAGGCCAGCCCCCACTGATGCCTTTATTATGATCTGCCGTGTCACCGGTATGGAAACCGAGCTACGTAAGCCTCTCTGAGGCAAATCAACCAGCGTCACATTTCCGGTCGATGTCCACGACGGACATAAAACGGGGCGCAGGGCAGCCATGTTTGCATATATTTAATGCTGCGTGATGAGACTGTAGATTCCTGACGCTGTCTTTATTATCTACCACTAGAGCAGGATTCCTCGCAGAAAGCAGCAGGATCTCACCTCCGGGCAGCACTGACCCCGGGCAGCAGGTACAGCACGGCGGCCCCGGCCCACGGCTGCATTTAGATTTCCACTTGCACTTTTAAGGGTCCTGCTAGAGGCTATCGTAGGATTTACGCCCCGATTTAGTTACCCCACGCCTGCCAGGCCGCCGGCGAGAAACAGCCCCTATTTTAACCCTGACACATCTGCGTGTGACAGGCGCCCCCAACAAAGACACGCATTCATTTATTTCAGTGTAGATGAGGTGGGGGAGGGGGATAAAATAACAGAAAATGAATGGACAGGGCACGGGCTCGTTATCTGGCCGCCCAGGGCGTGAAAGCGGACTTCACGGCACATTTGCAAGCGTCGGTACCGGCTTTGGGCACCGGGCCGCAGCCGCCATGGCCGACGAACAAAGAATCGACCGGCGGGTGCCGATTGAGCGACTGGCCGTCAGGGAAACCGCTCTTACATCGATCAGCGCTCCTTCAGGCGGCCAGTGAGCCGGCACCCCCAGGAAAAGCTGCCCAGTCTGGCAGATAGCCCATCCGAGGAGATGGGGGCTGCTTATTATACGCTTTTATTATAGCACGCACAGTTTATGTAGGCATGCGTGTGACATAAATGCATGTACGAATTTATATGCATATACGTACGTATGTGATAACAGGTTTCTCCACCCCAAAGCGCGCCCCCCATCGTGTCGCACCTAATCTATTCGGACATTAAAACGTGGCCGCGATCTAAATAATTGCACACGATCGGAGATCAATCAGCGAGAGGTGAAATGACAGCCGCCGGATTCGTTTCCCCTGGTAAAGGTAGACGGAGAGAGAGGCAGGCCTCCGGTGAGAGGCGGTGCTCTGCAGAGAAGGAGCCGGCGCGGCCAGCAGCAGCAGCAGCAGGTACACCCGGGATCGCCATCACCTACCTCAGAGCCACCCGCACGGAGCTCTCATCCTGCCCTTGCGACATCCTGCCGTCCGCAATTCAAGAGCCGAGGAAGAAGTGAAGGAAATATCCAACAACAGTGAGCGGAGGCTGTGTTATAATGAGCTGGTAGTCACGGCGCAGGCTCACGGCCGCTCCTCGGCCATCTTTAAAGAAAGACTTCACTGATCGCAGCTGCACGACTCTAGAAAACCCGTCGTTCTGCCGGCTCCCGGACCGGACCGGACTGGACTGCGCTCGGAGTAGGACCTGCACAGACGGGGATCCCGATCCCCAGGTTGCGGAGCCGCAATGCGTCAGCAGGCCACGCCCCCAGCGGCGCCCTCCCCACTGCACCGACGCCCGCCTGGGAACGCCTTCGCGTCGCTGTAACGGCACTGCGACCGGAGGGGGGCTGTCAGCCGCCGCACAAATCCTCACCGAGTCCAAAATAAAAGCAAATATGCGGAAAGCATCTTCATTAAGTTACACCTAACCTGCCCGTGCAAATAATATTTTGATGAATGACGTAATGCTGTTTGTTCCTTTTGTTGATGGCCTACCTGTTTCAGCACATCGCCACATCGTGGTATGCTCGGTGTGATGCTGATTTGGGTAACTTAAAGATACCGCTGATCTGCACGTACACGAACACAAACCAGAGAAGAAGCTACTGAAAATTTGAGAAATTCGTGGCATTGGTAGCGATAGTCGTGTTTTGTAACTATATTTCTATTTTAAAGAAGGGGATGGAGGAAGCAGATGAATAATTTACATAAATCTCAAGTCATTGACATGTTATACGGATAGGCGACATCTGCATTTTCCTCATATATCAAGCTATTATTTAGGCGAGCAAATCATCGTGGATGAGCGCCCCCTTGTGATCACAAGGAGTACTTCAGTACGCATCCTTACCAGGTTGCTGTTCACGGTGCATGGGACTGAAAACCTAGTTATTATGTTGAACTCGGTTTAATTTACATATGTGTATCATATGGGCTTAAATACAGAATATAATCATATCTTAAAAACAACAAACAAATTTTATTGTTGAAGGAGCGGGTAGGCTAAAGTGAAAACATCACATTTGAGACACGAGGTGTAACTGAGGTTTATAAACGTTAAATCATGCATCTGAAAATCCACAGTAATTTAGTGACTCAATCAGAACATCTACGATTGCCATTAATCATAAATTAGACAGATTTCACCACTAGATGGTAGTATATTGGAATGAAACGAAGTGCTTTTTGTAATCTGGATAGCTCACTTGGTAGTAGGCACGTGTAGAGCGGTCTGCCTGAAATAGGCCTATTTTATGAGTCGAAAGAGGAACGAGACAATTTTTTAATCATCTAATGTCAATAATAAGTTTTTCCCGATGCAGGGCCCCTGATTAACCAGGTATTTTCCCTGTGCCATTGGCTATAACCTAGCATAGTCTGTGCATTAATCCACTGTAATGCCTGTATTTAATCCAGCAGTGATTTACTTCTGTTTAAAGTAGTAGTTTCTAAGATACCATCTCTCCGATTTCTCTTATTCTTTTGAAGTGGCACGTCAGCTGGCCCCGCCTCATGCTCAGTCACCAGGATCTCGTATTCCAAAGCAGCCTTAACCTTGGTTCTCTGTGGGACGTCCATAGCTGTGTGACTCAAACTGAACCAGCACAAGGCTTGCTATCTCCGTCAGACCCGGATCTGACTTTATCCCCTCTGGTTCTGGACCAGAACTCCTGTGTGGCATGTCACTTGGCAATAAGCTTCTGCACTACACCAAACAGAGATAACTGGTTGGGTTTGTGTGAAGGCATACCTCCCACCAGCATAACTAGGGAGGGTCCGTATGAAGGCAGGCCTCCAACCGGCATAAATGGGGAGTGTCCGTGTGAAGGAAGACTTCCCACCTGCATAAATGGGGATGGTCTGTGTAAAGGCAGGCCTCCCACCAGCATAACTGAGGAGGGTCCATGTGAAGACAGGCCTCCCACCGGCATAACAGCTGATCTGTATGACAAGCTGGCTGTTTATACCCACAGATGATGTCTTTACACAGGTGCTAACTGTACGGGTTCAGCCACTGAATGTGTTAACAGCAGGAGAATGCTGACTTCAAGTCACATACAGCTGCACTGCCAAGAGCATACTGGCCCTTACACACTCTCATATCACACAGAATATCATCACTAAATAGCAGCATAGGAACGCAACAGCTAAAATTCATACTTGAAAGTGTACCTGCCGTTAGTAAATAAATGCTGTGCCTTTCCAGAATATTCTGACCTTTTCTACAGAGTTCCATTTTCTCATAATAGTATGTACTGACCATTTGCAAGGCTGAAAAACAGAAATTAAATAAACTGTTTGGATAAATGGATTCCATAAATCTGCATCAATGGCAGTGCTTTTGGCATCAGTTACAGTATGAATCTAATTTGGTGAAATATTTGTACAACCAGGAGATCTGCTCAAACTATCGGACAGAACTGCTCTACACAAGGATTCGGGTCTGGGCTTTGACCAGGAAGCTGTCATTTATTTCCAACCCACATTTGTTCTTTTTTGTTTCTCTGCAAAATGATTCCCCCCCCCCCAGTTTTAGCAGATGAATTCTTCTTCTCTATCACTCGACTTCAGTCATGCTTCCAGTTCCTGTTGAGTTGCTGCCCCCTGACAGTAAATTGTGTCCCCACCATGCATGATTGCAGGGATAATGTTGGCATGGTGACAAGCTGTGTTGGCATTTACAGCAAAGTGTTCCTGAGCCAATTAGCTTCCAGTGTTGCCCCGCCTGAGCACAGTGGCTCCTGCTGTAAACTGTACAGAATGGCTTTTGCCATGCATTTTAGAACAAAACAAACATGACTGGGCACCACAGCTAATTTACATTAAATTAGATATTAAAATGAAAATCCTAGTCATGCCCATTAGGATGCTGGATTCAGCCACCTTTCCATGTCCCAGCCATGTATCCTGGATGGGAAAGGGGCAATGAAGGACTGCTCATGAGCTTCAGGAATAATCTGTTTTATAACTGCAAAGGTCTATATTTTCAGCAGAGCAGTAAAAATCACATGAAAAATGGAGAGTGTGATTGTAACAGCATCCCATAAACATGCTACATACTAGGGTCAGTTTATGTAAGCTTACAAACCGAGCGACATTTCAGTGTAAACAGTGCAGCATACATGCTGCATATCACTGATTACATCCTAGTTGGTGTTATTTACCAATAGCCCATTTTCTACTACATAACCCTAATCTCTGATCTGTCTTGAAATGAAAACAGAATTGTCATATCTACTTCTATACGCAAACAGTTCAGTGACATCTGTGTTGTACAATTTTTTTGGTGATATTTTTAAGATTGTTTCATGTTTCAAACAGAGGATAAATATATGAAAAACACATACCTGCAAGAATTTCTCAGGCGGGACATTTTTTCCTGGCTATGGAGGAAACGGTCAGGATTGTTTTCTTTGATTTTAAAAGACAAGGTTTCTTTAACATCCACCAAGAGTTTAATGACATTTATCAGCATTATCAGGCTTTACATGCCCTCCCAACCCAAAGCACCCCCCAAGACAGAATTCCCGCTTTAGATTTTCAGAAATAACTGTGTTGTCTCTTGCATTTATTCAAAAATCATGGCAAAGCAATATTTACACATATCTCAATCCCCTGATGCAGCTTCACATTCAGGCTAAACCTTAATAAATGTTTTGATGTGCCTTTATCAAGGTAAAACATGATGAAATGTCCGTGCTGAATGACAGCTGTGTCTGAGATTGTTCATGGCGGCTACTTTTCCTATAGTGAGAAGCAGCGAGACTCTTTCATATACAGTGCAGACCATAAGCATGACTCTGTCAGTCAGCGTGCGAAAGAGCCAATCTCCCGCCTGGCATCACCCTGACAGCAATCTGCTGACCTAATCTGCTGGGGCCGGGGGCCCCATACTGAATACTGAGCAAAACTGGTGGGTAACAGAAGACAGGGAGCTGTTTCCAGTGTTTCTCTGCTGTCACAATAATTCAGCACCTTTTAGCTAGTAAAAGTTGGTCCAGGATTGTAGACGACCTCACTGAACACCCTGCGGTGTGGGACAGGAAGCTAAATGACCTCACTGAACACCCTATGGTGCAGGACAGGAGGCAAACTGACCTCACTGAACACCCTATGGTGCGGGACAGGAGGCCAACTGACCTCACTGAACATCCTACAGTGCGGGACGGGAGGCTAACTGACCTCACTGAACACCCTACAGTGCGGGACAGGAGGGTAGCTGGTCTTTCTAAACATTCACATTGCCTCATTCAAGCAAACTATTCCAAAATTCTTTTGTTACCAGAACAATTTTTTTTTTTCCCCAGTAATAAGAATTCTCATTCAACAGTAACATTAAAATGATCACATTTTCAGTCTCACGGTCTGAGATGATGTAAATGCTTAAACATTACATAAAAGACAAAAAAACAACAGGGGTTGATTCTGGATATTACATGATAAACAGCTATCATGATTAAAATGCACAAAACTGCATGTTCGAAACAGGAAGAAAATGGTTTGGCAGTATCTTAAAAACTAGTTTCTAATTCAAAAGAGGAACTATACAACACTTGCAACAGTGAACCACAAAGATAGCTAACATGCTAAAAATCAACAGTGAGTTTCGTGTTGTGCGACATCGAGACTATTGTGATCTCGATCTACAATGATCTATTGTGGGACAATTCTGAATTTGTAGGAGGGCACGAGTGATGAGCATCAAATGGGCAAAGTCGCCCGCTGACAGCGTCACAGAAAAGGGTCTGCTTTCCTCATTCTCAAGAACACAGGCCTGTAAACATGATGTCAGGTGGAGCAGCTGAAACATAGATTAGCTCCTGCTGACTTTCGCTAATTAAGGGGCTTGGGGGTGTGGCGTTGTACCATGTGACCCATACCGTGGTGCTTCATTAGGGACACCTAGCTGGTACCAGGTACAATGCCCCTTTTCTCCAGAACCACTTCAAGTCTTGGCGGATTGTGTGATCATGGATGCCTTTCCGTTCGCCACTGTCTTAGTTGTTTATTTTTGCCCTTGTGGTATTCCTGTTGGCTTTTAACGAGCCTGGCCGTTCCCCTCTGGCCTCTCTCATTAACATGGTGTTCAAGCCCCTGATTAGGAGTTTTTTGTTTATTGCACCATCCTCTGTAAACTCTGAACAATGTGGTGTGTGAAAATCCCAGGAAGGTTGCTGTTTCTGGGACTACCACAATTGTACATCAACAGTCACGCCATGAGCAGGATTGCTTAGGTCAGGCATCTTAGCTGTTGTAATGGTCAGCCAGACAGACGCTGTCTGTGTGCTGTATGTATTCAGCTGCGGCCACATGATTGGCTGTTTCGAGGAGCAGGCTGTTCGCATTAAGAAGCAGGTACCTAATCAACTTATTAACATTATTTGAATTCATAGTGGATATGTCCTGGACATTTGACCTATCAAACGAGACTGTATGGTGGATAGATCATCATTGTGACCTATCAGACAGGACTGTATTATGAAAGCGACCTATGAGATGGGACTGTATATTAGACACATCATTAAAGGGACTTATCAGAGCAGCATGATGTTTCTGTACATGTGACATCTAAAGGGACAGCAGCTCTTCAGGTGAAGTGACCTTCTGGCCCTCACCCTGTCACTAGTGAATGCTCCTGACCGCGCCTTTTTCGTGCTCCTTCTACCACTGATCTATCTTCACTTGTAATGGGTTTGTTGTCACACTGACACTCCAAGTGGGTCACTGCTCAGAGGCGACACAGTGTTTCAGGATCACAGAACCCAAACGTTGGAGTCAGTGTCTGAAACAATATCACCAAGCAGTATAAAGGAAACATAAATGAAATGAGCGCGTGAACGAGGCTCATACCACAACCTCCGGTCCAAATATCAGCCATCAAGAGGACAGCTTTGATTTGTAAGGGACAAACAGGCCAGTTACTCTCAGCACGTCCAACGATCACATTCACAATTTAAAATCCTAAGAGTGGTTTTCCTGAAATCCCTGATTCCACTTCCCTAAAAGCGTTAGGATGGAGCATGCTGGGCCTTCGTGCCGTACTCATCCGCCCATCACTCAGCGGACGGCGCCGTCTTCAGCACTGAATCCTCTCCCAGGATCTTGCAGAGCTCGTTCAGTCTGTGCTGCATTTTGGGAATTCCGGCCAGCTGTGATTCCAGCCGCTGCTTCTCCTCGGTCAGCGATAGCCGGGTGGCCGTGTCCAGCTGCTCGAAACGCCAGCCCCCCTCGCCGTCGAACTGCAGCAGGTGCGTGTGGTACCTCCTGGGCATGTGGAAGAGAAATTTACCCCAACCTCTCTCCGACAGTGGAGGTACACACAGTTGCTGTCTCGTCGGGGGGATAGGGAGTGTCCATTTTCATTTTTATTTATTTAGAATACACATTGATCTGAAAGGATTTATAGTTTTTTTAAACAGGGACAGCCGGTCCCTGGAGCACTTGGGGGTTAGTGAGATGCCTGTGAGTCTCCCACTGATAAAGGTGCCCAGGTCCACCTGAAACTGGGGGGCGTGCCTAAGGAAGGATTCTGACACTACTGCAGTTTACTCACCAGAGAGAAGGCCTATGGGTGATGGACAGCAGCGAGATCCCAGCATCCTTTGCAGCCTGGAAAATCTTCCCCTCCACGTCGATGCTGATAGCGCTCGTGCATTCATCCAGCAGGGCGTACTTTGGCCTGGGGGATTCGACAGGGTCAGCACCCACCGTCTGCGCAAAACATCTGTTATCTTCTGATGGAATATGCTGCTATATGGCATGGTAAGAACACCGCCGGACGCCCCTCTTACTTGTGGTAGAACATGCGGGCCATCCCCATCCTTTGCTTCTCTCCCCCGGATAGAACGTCCTTCCAGTCCATCTCTGCATCCCAACCTGGAGGCCGCAGAAGATCATATGTCCCACCAACACCTCCACCCATCCAGAAAATGATGCATCCTTAAGCGAGACACCCTATGTAGGTGTATATTTATAGATGCCTCAGAACAAACAAGCTGATCCCCCAACACCAAGGCCACCAAAGGCACCCACACCTCCTCAGCTCAGCCCTCAGGACCTTTAGATCTATATAAATGCTCCAGGTTTAGACACCAATGAATGTCATCCAGGATCACCGTCTCCGTAACGTTATACTCGGTGATGCTGCAGTGTGACAGACTCTGAATGCAATTTACAAGACCTGCAGTGTGAGTCAGAGACCAGGTCCAGGGGTTTCAAGGCTGATTGGTGTCCAACAAGATTTTGTTTCTACCAACCAGCTGAATATTCTTTGACTCTTTATACTCAACTAGTTGGTAGAAGCAAAATCTTGGTCTGGATTTGTACTTTCTGAACCTGAAATGCCCAACGATGAACACAGGTCAGTGAACTGGGTGAAAATGGAAACTAAACAGCTGTATCTCGTCATTCCCTCAACAGCCAATGTCTGACATTTTATCAGTATTTCTTTTTCAACATTTTCTCAGCATTACTGATGCAGGGCTATGAAGCCACTGGTTTGAATGTACCTCCTTCGCGGGTGACAATGTGGTTGAGGTTGACTATGTCCAGGATGAGCTCCAGGTCCGAGTCGCTGTACCCCTTGGTGTGCATGTCCTCCACCGTGTCGGGGTAGATTACTTGGTCTCGCAGGGTTCCGAGGGACATATAAGGTCTGGATAGCAAGAACGAGTGAACAAATGAAATGTCTCTCAGTGTACCCAGTGTAAATGCTCTGACAGGACTCTCTGAAGAATGGAAAAGATGATCTAGGAGCTTTTCTAGCAGCGTTGGAAAGTTCCATGGGAGCTCTCAAGTGCCCAGAGTTTGCTGGTGGCTATTAGGATCAGTCTATTATTTAGATATTACATAGAAGTATTATTTAGCTGCTTTGTCATGTAATATTTTTCCTCAGTCCATTTCCATTTAGTTCCTTTCCCTTCTGTATGTGACACTAATGGTGTTAAAGCCTCCGACTGGCACTACATGTATTTCATAGGGTCTGGCTGCAGAGCTGTCTGATATCTAACCAAGCCATGTGAATAACCAAGCCATGTGAATCTGCTGACGACCCTTCTATCAGATGAGCTCATCGACCAAGGCCACATCCCCGGCCTCCTATTGGTCAGAAATGCACCGGAACGGCGTGGCTCAGGTTCTTATTCGCTGGGAACAAGCAGCCACCTCAGCGATCTGCTTTCGGCTGACCCACATGTATTTGTATATTAAATATTTACTACTCAGCTCGAGCTCTTGCAGCCCAGGCCCCTGCAGGCCGTTATTTCACTACCCTGGGCTCTGGTTTCCTCTGGGCTTCGCCTGTCAGGATGCCGTTACTGGCTCCAGTTACTCCAGAGGCTGTTTAGCTCCAGGAGTAGCTAGAACAGTCTGATCCTGGTTGGGTGCAAATGGGAGTGCAAGGTGGACTCCCTGGGTACAGAGAGGAAGAACCGGAGGAGGCTCTGGCACAGGGGCAATGTGGCGGCTGGGGTGGGACGACGCCTTCCTACCTCTGAGGGATGTAGAACATGTGCTCGGGGGATGGCTTGTATAGGAGGCCACTGTACACTGGCCACAGCCCACTGAGGATGCGGAAGAGAGAGCTCTTTCCACAGCCATTAGGGCCTGTGATCAGCAGGTGCATCCCCTCCTCTACCTGCAGGGGGAGCCACAGACAGACAGAGATACAGACAGACAGGCAGACAGACAGACAGCAGTACAGATAGGCAGAGACACACAAGCGGACACAGACAGACAGAGACATATAGACCAACAAACAGACAGAAATAAAAACAGACAGGCAGGCAGAAACACATACAGACAGACAGAGACATATACAGATAGACAGAGAAACAGACAGAGATGGACACAAACAGAGACCGAGAGACAGACATAGACGAAGGCACAGACAGATGGAGACATAGACAGTGACACAAACAAACAGACAGAGAGACAGGCATATGGAGAGAGCCAGAGACATATACAGACAGAGAGACAGAGACAGACAAACAGTGAAATAGGCAGATGGAGAGAGACATAGACACAGACGGAGAAACAGATAGAGAGAGACAAAGACAGGCATGTTGGTTCATCTGGAGGTGGACACTGAGTATAAGTGAAGTTCCTGGATTCATGCTGTTGCCACTCCCAGTCCATACCTTGAAGTTCAGACTGGACACCACGACATCCCCATTGGGAGTAATTATGGGGACACTTTCACATGTTATACCTTTCTCCACGTCGACAACTCTCCCTGTGGGAACATCAACACTTTTTGTTATAGAAGCAAGGAAAAAAAATGTTCTAATTGTTTTTTTTTCCAGTTGTTGTGTGAAGAAAATATCTATAATAAATGTTCAAACAAAAAAACTGAAACTTGCACGCAAAAAGATCATGTGTCTGATACAGTAATGATAGAAAGTGAACAAAGAAACAGTCTCCAGGTGACTAAACAGAAGACCTTTAAGTTACACGTTTTTTGTTATTGGCTTGTGGGAGCTTTACTTACACAAGAATGTTCTGAGGGCAGAATAAGAAATTATTGTTTCAGAGAGTTAACCACTCAGATTGAGGTGGGTTCAAGCATCTAGAAGAGGCAGGACCAAGACATAATTTTTTCTTCTGCCAAACAGCGAAGACCATCATCATTCAGCTGCATAACCGAAATGTCAGCAGCTGGAATAGGTGGGGCACGGCCTGGTCCTCTGGGATCCTCTCTGTGTATTTTGCTATCTCTCTCATTACATTCAGCATCCCCTCATGAGGTGGACAAGTCAACGAACAGTCTGACACCGTTACACCTGTTGGGCCTTTTCACCCTGTCTGCATTTGCAGCTGTGTTCGAACCCCAACAGCTGTTTGTTTATGTGCCGGTAATTCTGTCTGCTGTCTGTCCACTTTCCTTAAATCTCATATGCACGTTTCTTGCCCGTACCTGTAATGTCCAGGGGGCCGTCGATGTGCATGGGCACAGGGCTCTTCTCGCCCTCCCCCGCCTGGGACACCGCTGCCCGCTTGTAGATGCCTTGCTGCACCTCGTCAAACACAGCAAACATGTTGTGCACGCGAGCCGTGTAGCCGGCTAGCTCTGTGACCTGTTAGGGGGGAGGAACGTGCGGTCAGCCATCCCAGAGGCAAGTAGCGTTTCAGTCATTTGGGGAAGCAAGGTCACTATGACAGAGCAGGTCGTTTCTGAGTACGGTCACATGACCTGCAATGTGTGCACACTCTCAACACGGGAAAACATTCATGGAATGGTGTGATGATGGGATGAGCTACATCAGTACTGTGCACTGGCAGCCAGTAACCTCTATTAACATTTATCGGAAATTTGGAACAGCGTGGAAATGCACAGAATCACAACGTGAATGTTGGTATTTACATACAAAGGTGTGAAACTGACAGAACCACCAGCCAGTCTGAGACAGGAGGCCGATTCAGGGATTAACATCCACGCAAGGGTCAAAGGGTTTCCTCCTCATCAACGTCCTTTTCAAAAAGCCGACATGAGGAAGTGAAGCCAACGTTTCCAGGTGACGAAACAGAAGGATCCCAATTATATGCTTTTTCTGCCTGGGAGTTTTTCCCCATTTAAGAAGCTTCAGCCAGGAGACAAGGGACACCATGCTGCAAGGCG
Source organism: Cyphomyrus plagiostoma (assembly GCA_019775915.2). Lineage (NCBI taxonomy): Eukaryota > Metazoa > Chordata > Actinopteri > Osteoglossiformes > Mormyridae > Cyphomyrus > Cyphomyrus plagiostoma. Next base: position 8,694,049 of record JABFEA020000001.1, on the reverse strand, counting down.
TGTGGCCATGTGTCACTTCAGCAACCAATCCACAGGTGTTTACATGAGCCTAGATAACCACTTATGTGGCTGTTCCTGAAAAATGGACCCGAAAATATGGGAATATGCACCACCGCCCCGCCAAAACTAACAAGAAATACACATCCTCAAGCCCAGGGATCAGCACTGGAAGCCAGGAGGCCATCACTCAGATTACACAGCACTACCCACACATTCAATCTATTCATCTAACTCCTCTTAAAAATGAGAATCACCAGTCCCCAATAAAAGCTTTACAGTCACTATTTCCTTTTGTCCGTGTGAGTAACGAGGTGCTGTGGAGTGAGACAGGCATGCTTCTTTGGGACGCAGGCGTCTGCTCCCGCTCCTGTCACCACGGCAATCCCAATCTACCAATGAGATCCGTTCTCTGGTCACTTGTTATGCGTTGGGAGTACAGGCCTGGACCGCGCAGTAGAACGTGGGCTGGCCTCCGGGGGCCTCTCGCCTCTGCTGCATGTTAAGCAGATGGGGGCTTATTCAGGACAGGCCAGGAACTCGTTCTGATAGTGGCACCAATTTGTGGTGCTGGACAGACAAACAGGCCGAGTGCAGCTTTCAGTGCTGAACTCTCAGAGCACAGTGTGCAGAAGGGGGTGCCGTCCCCATCAGAGCCGCACACACATGCACACACACACGCGCGCATGCACACACATTTGTATCTTTGTTATATCTTTGTGGGGACCATCCATTCATTTCTAGTGGAAAACCTTAATCCCAACAATGACGACCTTAACCACTACCCAGCCATAACCTTAATCATCAGTGAGGAAACAAAATACAAGACTTCTGGTATTTTTTGTTTTTTGATTGCAGTAACCGATTTTTAGAAAACAGAATAACAGGCAGTGTGGGGACATACCACATGTTCTGGGCTTTCATTTTCACTTCGCTGTATTTGTAGACTTACTTTTTAAAATGGGACTTACCCAAAAAAGTTAAACCTCTGGACACACAGATATGCATGCATACATTGACACACACACACAAACACACACACAAATAGACATACAAAGACACATGCAAAAAGACACACATGGGCACACACTAACAGACAGATGCACTGACAGATGCACTGACAGACGCACACAGCCATGACCGCAGAGCCCACAGGGCCGAAACAGGAACACCCCCTTGCAGAGCGTGTGATTTGCCTTCCCCTGGAGCCCCAAACCTCTGCTTCAGCATTTAGCTTGCTTCCGTTTAGCACGTTAGCATTTACCACACTAACATTTAGAACTGCAGATCACGTGAAAGCCACACAGGAATAACTTGGGCTCTTTCTCCGGTTCGGAGGCAATCCCAAAAATAGCCGGCAGCACATTTCACAGCACTGACCCACATCCTAAAAATAAGCCCTAAATAAGGTGCTTTCTCTGAGCCATGAACACAGACACAGTGTGTAGGAGCCTTAACGTTGTATTTAAGGACAAAGCCGACGCCAGATGCTCACCCCTAACTCCTGTTTAGGGAGACACTGGATCTATTCGCAGTGCTTCTGGGGAGGGGGCAGAGATGTGAGGTGGTGGGGGTACTTTAACCACAAAACTGATTTCATTCAGCATGATGACATTGCAATCTGGGCATCAAGTGCACTGCTCTTCAAAGAGCATCAGGGGACACTGCAGCCATTCCAGCTGCTAGCACCAAAGAGCATTTTACACTGACAAAATTAGACATCAAATGAAATGGTGATCTCTATGGAGATCTGTTGTGGAAGATGGCAGGAAGAAGCTGGGAGATGGATCACCAAAGAAACATATGAAACCCCTGGAAAGTTCTTGAGTTAAATTCACTCTCTATCCCTCGTAAAAGTCTAATTTTTGAAGACCTCATAAAGTGACGTGTCATATTCTGTTTTTCAGAGATACACCTCTCTGCCGGGGCAGGGGGGATGGGGGTGCTGGGATGCCCCTGCTATTTGCACACACACATACCCCCCCCCCCCATCAGGAGGAAAGCCAAGTATGAAAAACACAGAGGCACCTCCTTGTAGGAAGACATGATCCTCTCGATGGCGTCGGCGCCGGACGCCAGCAGGTTGCGCGCCGTGGTGAAGGCCTCTGTCCGCTCGCTCACCAGCACCTGAGTCTGGCCATCGGCGAGCTCTGCAACAGAAGACGTCCCAGAGGTGAACCTTTGCTTATGCACAAGACCCATGGATGGCTCCTTCTTCTATCCAGCCACAGAAGTAATGACAAATTACTTCAAACACTTTGAGATGCATGATATATTTGTTATCATACTAGTCTTGGCTGATGTTTGTCAAAAATAAAGATATCCGCATCGGTCTGATTCATCAGCTGATTTTTAGACTTTAGTAGATATTCATGGTTAGCAGTGCAGACAAGACAAATATCAAAATAATGTAGAGGATTCCATTGGACGATCAGCCATTTTCTGTACTGGAGGATAAATGGTTTTGTTGGCTCATTGGCCACTTAGAACCTCGTCAGTCTCCCAAGATACCACACCCATTCAGAAGATCTTATGAAGTAACGTCACCATCATCAATATCACTACAGATATATGGCGCTCACATGTTACCAGGTTATATATTGGTTACTGGTGTCAGCCAAACTTTCCTCGCCCTCGCATGATGAATGATGAGGAATGACAAGCTGTCTACACATGCGGAAAAACCTTCTTTGTTAACATGCTACAACAAAATGTGCCCTCTACATTTAACACATATGTGACATAGCAGTGGCCAGATATTATTTAGGTTCCTGGGGAGCAGTGCATTGGGAGGGGTACCTTGCTGAATGGGGATTTAAACCAGCACCCTTTTGATCACAAGTGCACTTCCCTAACCATTTTGTAAACACTGCCCAATTGTTTAGCCCTATGACCATAGCTTAGACACCCAAGTTCGCCAGTCCTATGTGGCCCTTGGAGCTCCGCTGTGGGCCCCTATCTGTAAAACAGATTATCACAGTAAGACTTTGACCCTCCATTTAAATAGTGGATATTTGCTTTGTCTGCAAATATCCACAAATTTAAGAAACTTGTGGGCTTTGAAACCTGATATAATTTTCCGTACATAATCCTTCATATACAATTACAGGGGAAAGGTCACTTTATGACTCAAAAACCTTTACTTAAATTTACTTAAATTCTTAGCTTCATTATAATCTCAGAAGGTGGGCGAAGTTTCATTCAAGCCAGATGTGCATCCCGTGCGTCACACTCTCACACACACATGCTAAAGACACACAGATACACTCACGCCCAGTAAATCAAAGCACATTATGAGTTATGCGACGCGTCATTTCGCTAAAATAGACAGGCGCTATTTTCCACCGCAGTCGTTTTATCAGTGTGGGGCCTGCCAGGAACTTCTTAAAGCGCCGCAGCGGGCGGACTCACCGCTATCAGCGAAGCCGGTGGCTGTGATGATGGGCACGGCTACCATGACCAATCCACTGCCACTCCATACGTACTTCATGAGGAACTGCTCCACCATGATGTACCACAGGCGCTTCGACAGGATGAGTTTCATCTGCTCCTCCAGGGCTTTGTAACACTTCTGCAGCTGCTTCATCTCCACCTGGGTGGAGAGGAGAGACACGGTGCTGCATAGGGGGAGGAGATGCAGAAGGCGGACGCAGCCAGGCTCCTGGACGCCGCTCGTTAACGCACCGGCCGTGACTCACCGCGTGGCCCCGGTAGAAGGCGATCTCCTCGGCGTTAGCGATGATGCGCGAATGCACGTAACGCAGGTGTCCCCGTCGGTGCGCCTCCTCTGCCACCAGCCGCCCGAACCTCGGCGAACAAGCACGCAGTACCTTGGCGGTAACGAATACCACCAGCCCGGCCAGCAGGGTGGGTCCGCTGGCGCTGGCCCCCCGGGACCGGGCCGTCTGGATCAACGTGTAGGAGGTGAGCAGTACGTCCAGGATGGGCTTGGTCAAATTAGAATAGAGATGCGCCACCGATTGCGAGAACACCATGATGTCCTCGGTGAGAGACTGGTCCGGGTTCGCCAGCCGGCTGTCCATGTTACTGACCCGGTAGTAGGTCTGGTCCGTGAAGTAGGTCCGGTAGGCATGGTCCACCAGGCGGGTCCGGAACGCCAACGCCAGCCTGCATTCCAGGTAACGGATGGCGCTGTTCACGAAGGTGGCCGGGATGGCGACCAGCAGCCAGCGCATCAGTTTCAGCGCGAAGCTGCGCGGCCGCTTCTCCACGATGGTTTTCACGATCTGACCGTCCAGGCCGGCCACGTAGATGGAGAGGAAGGTCCGAGAGACCAGGGCCACCGAATGCAGACAGAGCAGCCCGACCTCCTTGGCGAGCAGCCGGGGGAAGAGGATACGCGCCAGTTCGGCGATCTGCCGGAAGAATTCTGCGTTCACGGCTGGGGACCGGGCGCAAGGGGTGGCAGAGAGCGGCAGCAGCGAGCCGTTTTCCTCTACCGGTGCAGCGACGGGGGTCCGGGGGTCTTTCCTCCCGCGGATCCGTCTGCAGACGATGGGGTACAGAGCCTTCGCCCCGTACGCAGCGGCCACCAAGAGGACAGCCCGCTTCGCAGCGGCCGACCGGTTCCATTTTGCTTTGGACGTTGCGTGCAAAATACTGGACATTTTTCCACGATAGTCACCGGGGACACAAAAACACCGTGGTTAATCCCCCCCGCTGTTCCGCGTCCTGTCCATCTGGAGCATCCACAGTAGTTCCGCAGCGGACTGCACCAGGAGCAACCAGAACGCCGGCGCACGGTGCAGCGCGAAGCTCTGCCTCCCAGGTCGTTGATTGGCTGATTCCGTTCGGTGCTCCGCGAAGCCTCGCCCCTCGGAGCCGACGGTTGGCTGAGACCGTGACAAACTCACGCCTCCAGTGTGACAGCCACGCTCTTACCCGGCCACTCTAATAAAGGGATGCTGAACGCAGAAACCCATAAGTCACAGAGCTGGAAAGGTCTGATCGGAAGTCACCCCACTGATCTCAGATGCAAACAAAGTGGCCAGAAGATGTCACTATATCTCAGAACACACTAAATGAATGCGAGTTTTGGACACAAGCAATGAACCATGTGGCCTACAGACAAAACTGATTTCAGGTGAAAAGATGATCCAGCCATTGGCATCTTACTGGGCAAAACTTTCAGAAACAGCTCCAAACTGCTGACCACAAAAAACACAGTTCAATTTAATTCACTTCAATTTTATTTGTATAGCTCATGTTTCTGACATTGTTCTGTGATAGCTCTGTAAAGCTAGCAGATTAGTCAGGTTGTCATCTTCCCGTCTATTTCAGCCGACATGACATTTCTGAAGTAGCCTAGTAGATGTTTTCTTTTCCAGCCATGGGTTATTGGTGGCGCTGTAATGTTTTGTAAAGTGGATTTGTTTAACTGTACCTTTATGGCCCTAACAAGCTAATTTGTTATATATCAAGATAGTATTTTTATTATTATTATTATTATTAATTTTTTTAATTTTTTTTTTTTGGGGGGGGGGCATCTTTGGACACCACCTAAAAACTTTTGCAGAATTTGGCTCTGCTGGGGCACTGAAATAAACCATGACATTTTACACTTCATTCTGTATGAACTTAAATAAAAAAAAGTTCACAACCATTTCACTGATGAAGCTGAAACTGTAACATTGCTCTAAATTTAGTATAAATAGCACAGTGAGCTTGACTACAAATGTGTCTATATATTCAGGCCTTTTGACAAGAGAATATTTGCTACGTAAATATATGCTGCTTGTACTCCCTATTTCCTGCTTGTAGCTATATATATATATTGCTATCCATCTATCTTCCAACTGCTCACAGAATTTAGGGGCAGAGTTAGAACGTTTCCCAGACAGCACAGGGCGGTGATATAGAGATGCAATCTCACCTAGATACATGTATTGATAAATCTCCATAACATAGAGAGAACAAACTCCATGCAAATACAGCAGGGTTGGGATTCAAACCTTCAACTTTGGAGTTCTAACAGGAGCTACCCACCGTGCCACCATTAACTTCCAAAGACAGTGACTGGCTCAAGTCCCAGGCTGAGTCACATGCTGGCAAAAACAAATTGATGAGTCTGAATGAGGCATAAGATATTCAATCTGAGCTAATTTAGTTGTAAATTGCGTTTTAAAATCATATGGATTATATGAAACAGGCATGAATGTGTATTTTATTTAATGATCTTTAATGCTTAGAATGTACATTTTAAATTTACAAACTATAAATATTGTTTCCCAATATCAAAGGCCTTATTTACTTGACTGCAGAACAGTATTACTGTAAGGCAGAAGTAAAACACAGCATTTTACCATTAACCCATAAATGAGTCAAGGTGACATGCTAATTTCATACTAAAACTGTTTCTGTTGGCATCGCTTTTAAAACGAAACCCTGGAGGACAGTCTGCCTTCTGTATTTACAAAGGATGTATATTTTTAAATTCACTAGCAGGAAACCTTTGCGAATCACTGAGATATTTCTGTACAGTTTCTAGACCAGTGTCTACATGCACTGCTTTATGTGATTGTTTGTATATTTTGTGTTTTAGCAATTAGTATTGTGTGGCTGTGCTCTGTGTGTGCCGTCCCTTATCTATTGTGTCTTTGGGTTCTTGAAAAGCGCTATATAAATCAAATGTATTATTAATAACATTAATAACAGACTGCAATGTGCCTGGTTGCTGGACTACTGTCCACAAACCAGGGACATTTTAGATGAGATGGTATATGTCATGGATCAAGAACAGTTCACAATGTTCTCAAATTAAAAACAGATTGGTCTACATGTCTTGTATCGACACACATATTGTTTTATTTTTAGAAGGTATGTATTGAGCTATTGATTAAATAGACAAATCTATCCAGGGTCATGGTAAAAGCTTTTTTTAAAAAAATATTCAAAATCAAGATTTAGAAGTTTCACAATTGATTTTCTATGTGTTTGTATGAAGGCAGGAAGACTAGCTGTTTTAACTTAATATTTATTGATGTTATGACAGCTATAATATAGTTTCTCAATACTACTCTTGGTACAGCAATGCCTTAACAGCCAAGTATGGATGTTGCTTAAATGTGAAATATAAAACCACCTTTACCGTGGTTGACATTTACAAGCATCTCAATTATTACTGCTTACCTGGAGGAAGGGGGTGGGGGTGTTTACCACGTTACCTTGTTCAAAAAACAGAACAGTTCCCTTTTTAGGATCTCAGTTAAAAAATTAAAGATGTTCCTTTCATTATTAGGTAGCAATATGTCGTTAAGTTTAGGGCATGCTTTGGTATGTGACAGCAAAATAAACCTTTTAGACCGATCACTTTATGATGATGATGATGATGATGACGATGGGGGGGGGGGCGTGATGCTGGCGTTGCTGCTTTTGGTTCGGATTCATCATTATGATTATGATTATTAATAGCAGCGGTATCTCGCAGTCCCGCAGTATCATCACGCGCAATAGGCAGTGATGTACGGAGACTCACGAGCCGGTGCAGCTCGAGGAGTCATTTCGCCGTGACTCCGCCGGCTTCACATACGCCGACATTACTGCTCACAACTTCGCCGAAACACGCCGACATTTGTTTATATTTAATGTAAACGTAAAACGTTACCGTCGAAAAACCAAATGAGCAAATTAGCTGCTAGCTACCAAGGCGCAAAACGCAGTTAACCGGAGCCGCCAGAACTAACAGAACCATATAAATCGGCCCGACTACGTGACATGAACTGGGTGGGCGGCTCACGGTACAAGACTTAAATAATCTCTCCTTCACACCTACTAGATATGAACAGCCACGCATCATTGTATTTAAAATACGTATTAAGATGAGTTATTGTCTTCTAGGGATCGATGTCTGGTGAAAAGTGACGTGAGGAAGCAGAGGGTCGGTGATGACCGCGCTTCCAGCAGCCGCCGAGATGCCGTTTTTTTTTTTTTTTTTTTAAATTTAGATGTAGCACTCACTCATTCAGCCCCCTTCACTGTGATGTACTTTGACATGTCTCCTAGGAGTTCTTCCAAAGGAGGAAAATGGAGCGGAGGACGAAGCATGCGGGGCAGCCCGCAGCTCCGCAGGGCGCGGGGAGTTTGGATCTTGTCACCATGTTGGTAGTGAATCAGATCGCGACCAAGAAGGAAAATCACTGTAAGAAAATGCCAAAGATTTGAGTTCGAGCAGAACATATTCCACAATTTAACACAAGAACTTTTAAACAAAAATATACACTGCTCAAAAAAATTAAAGGAGCACTTTTTAGTGAGAGTATAGCATCAAGTCAGTTAAATTTCTGGGATACTGACCTGGTCAGTTAAATAAGAGAGGGGTTGTTAATCAGTTTCAACTGCTTTGGTGTTAATTAAATTAACAACAGGTGCACTAGAGGGGCAACAATGAGACGACCCCCAAAACATGAATGGTTTAACATCTTTCTCTCCTCATGTTTTATGACAATTTTTTCCACTAGTTTTGCATTTGGCTACAGTCAGAGTCACTACTGGTAGCATAAGGCGATACCTGGACCCTACAGAGGTTGCACAGGTAGTCCAACTTCTCCAGGATGGTGAATCAATATGTGCCATTGGCAGAAGGTTTACTGTGTCTCCCAGCCCAGTGTCAAGGCCATGGAGAACATTCCTGGAGATAGGCAGTTACTCTAGAAGAGATGGACAGGGCCTTAGAAGGTCCTTAACCCATAAGTAGGACCAGTATTTGCTTCTTTGTGCAAGGAGGAACATGAAGATCACTGCCAGAGCCCTACAGAATGACCTCCAGCAGGCCACTCGTGCGAATGTCTCTGAACAAACAATCAGAAACAGACTTCATGAGGGTGGCCTGAGGGCCCGATGTCCTCTATTGGGCCCTGTGCTCACTGCCCAGGGCCGTGGAGCTTGATGGGCATTTGCCATAGAATACCACAATTCGCAGGTCCACCACTGGTGCCCTGTGCTTTTCACAGATGAGAGCAGGTTCACCCTGAGCACATGTGACAGAAGTGAATGGGTCTGGAGAAATCGCAGGAAAACATTATGCTGCCTGTGATGTTGTTCAGCAAGACCGTTTTGGTGGTGGGTCAGTGATGGTCTGGGGAGGCATATCCATGGAGGGACACACAGACCTC
>JABFEA020000001.1:8636129-8657491 GCA_019775915.2 Cyphomyrus plagiostoma | reverse complement strand
GGGCCAGAAACCAATTAATTGGTTTTCCATTATTTCTTATGGGAAAAATTTGATCAGAACTCGAACTTTTTAGGATTCCTGAACGGATTAAGTTCGAGAACCGAGGTACCACTGTATATAGGGATAAGGTGAGATTGCTCTTAGGCTTGGGCTGTATCTCTGTTTTTTCATACTGTCATACTTTCTAGATGTTTCACCCTGGGATCCTGTATGTGACAATATTCAAAGGAATAAAAAAAAAACGTAAATCATATAGGCTATACTAAACTCCAGAATCCAGCTTAAACGGGCTCATCGGTGTGGAAGCTGAGCTGTAGGGAACCGAGGAGACAGCTCCATGTTGAAGAATTAAATAGCTTCCCCTCCATTTATTGACAGCACTGTCACTGCCTGATCTCTGGCCGCATGCACACTAGGCTTCACATGTTCCACGTATGCTCCAACAGTTCACACCGCATTCATAGCACATTCTGTTTTGTGGCATTAACCCACGCAGGTGCTTTATTCTTCTTTATATATATTTATATATATATTCATTTATATATATTTATTTTTTTACAGAAGTGAGGCTCCAGTAAACGATAATGCTGTGCACTGCAATACTTCACCCTAAAACAACTTCTCCATATCAGCTTAATAAAAAGCATCTGTTTAATTTATTATTTAAAAGTAAAACCTTAGTGATTTCTAAATAACGGGGTATGTCATAATACCGCCATACTGCCCAAGCCTAATTGCAGTGTATCTGGTAAGTGAGAGATACAGTGCTCTTGTGTGTTTGGGTAAAGATGCCATAGGTGGACGTTCCCTGCGTTTCAGGAACAGGCTTACGGTGCTGTCAGGCCCTCTTCTTCTGCCTGAGATGAGGCTGCTGGATATCAGCAGAAACAGCATTGAGCGTATCTGTCAGGACGCCCTGACCAGCTGCCTGAAGCTGGAGACACTCAATGCTTCCATGAATAAACTTAGTAAGTGCAAGAAATTGATTTTTACACGCCCGTTTTGGGAAATCCTGTGCATCAAAGGCCAGAACCGGGATGTCAGCTGCAGATGTGTGAATGCATGATTTAATTGGTTGATTCGCTTCCTTTTGTACAGGTTGTCTTTCGTCACTTCCATCAAAATTGACAACACTGAAATTAGCTGACAATAATTTCACTTGTGTTCCAGAAGTAATTCTTCAGCTACCACAGTAAGAGTGACTTTATTTTTTTGTTTTAACTGATGAACAGGCTTTATTAATGCCTATCCAATAATCGTGAATGAGATTGAATGGATTATACTGTATCAATATAGTTTACGATCCCTGGACATGAGGAACAGCAGCATAACTGTGCTGCCGGGGCCCGTCGCCTGGACCTCCATTAACCTGAGTGAGCTCATCTTCAGTCACAACCGCATCGCTCTTCTGGACATCAGTGAACCTGTGTACAAGTGGGCTCGACTGGAGAAGTTACACCTCGCCGGCAACATGCTCACTGAGGTAGCAAGTGCCACCTGCTGGTCACAGAATGAATTTACAGCTCAGCTGGGCAGAAGTCTCCAGGATGCTAGTTTGCTCCCTGATCACAGGAGTACAGAAAAGGTCCTAAAATTAGAAAAACATATACAAAGAGGCCACTGGTTTTACAAAGGAAAAGGTCTTTTTAATTAAGGTTTGGCTTATTGTTTGTTTATTGTGCTAAGATTTTTATAGTGTTTTGAATGCTCCGTTTCAGATTCCAAGTGAGATAGGCTTGCTGGAGAACTTGACATCTCTGGATGTGAGCAGGAACGAGGGGCTGCGCTCTTTTCCGGATGAAATGGGCAAACTCAGCAGGCTGTGGGACCTGCCGCTGGATGGGCTCAGACTCAACATGGACCTGAAGCACATCGGCAACAAGACCAAAGACATTGTCAGGTTGCTGAGGTGGTGGCGGGGGCTGGAGCATATTTAAGTAAATTAATTTAAGGGATTATAAGGTATTTTATCCCATTAACTGGAATCAGAACCGAGGTAGATAATTAGTCACTCATCAGACATGAAATAAGTTTGACATGTTGCTGAAGGTTAGTGCCTCTGACAGCTGCCGTTCCTCTAAAACGTCAGGTTCCTGCAGCAGCGCCTCAGAAAGGCGGCTCCCTACTTCAGGATGAAGCTGATCGTGGTGGGAAATTCTCGGAGTGGGAAAACCACAGTCGTCCACCAGCTGATGAAGCCCCGGAAGTCCCAGTGGTGTGCAGACCAGCTGAGCGAGGCCATCAATGTCAAAGACTGGTCCATCCGTATCCGCGACAAGAGAAACATATTGCTGAATGTGTGGGACTTTTCAGGTAAACCCAAACACAGGTCCTACAAAGTATAAGAGCTAGCAAAAGAAAAAATGATGCTTCATGAACCAAATGTTGTATCTTTGAGTGTTCTCTGTTCAAAAGGACACAAATCATGCCCCAAAGCAAACCAAAAAATACAGCAAATGGTTTATGAAGTGCCATTTTGTCCATCACTACTAAGAGGACTAAGTGATGCCCAGTACAAACATCTAGTAATCGAAATTTGTGACTTTTGGTATGATGTCACGTTTTGCTTAGTTGGTGTGTTCATCGCAAATGATTTAAGACTCAAATACTATACTGTACAATACTATACTATATTTCATAGTAACCTTATGGAACCCACAATAGACCATGCAAAAAATTATTTGTGCCCAGGAGAGAGATTCAGCAGCTCACAGTGTCATTTCATGAGCCAGCGAGCGATGTACATCGTGGTGTTCAACCTGAGCAAGGGCCCGGCTGAAGTGGAAGCCCTGAAGCCCTGGCTTTTCAACATCAAGGCAAGTGTGAGCCAAAGCTGACAGACATATGGGCACCTCCGTGTGGCTGATCGTGCTGCTGGCAGCCTGATGGTGGTGCCTGTGTTCTGTTTGGATTTCCACTCGGCACGCTTGCTTCATTCTGTAAAAATGTTGCAGATTTGTTGGCTTCATGACAATAGTCCATTGACAAACAATGTGTAATATTTGCACATGTCTTCCTCACAGACACTCTTTTTATTAAGCGCGGTAATGTTTTGACTGACTCATTCAGTTCTTTTCTTGCCAATTTGCTATTAATTGCAACTGTAATGATTGGCTCCCAAACGGATGCTAAACACAGAAGTGTGATGTTAAATTACTAAGGTATTACTAATTAAAAAGCATCCAATGAAACTGCTTGTCAATGAACGTTTTAACCCAGAACAGCAATTTTAGAACTGTACTTTTTGTTGTAAGCGCAATAAGTTTGCAATATTTTTACTGAATTAAGCAAGCATCTAATAACTTTCTGTGATCACTGTATCTTTATTTAGCAGAGTTTTATGTCCAAAGTTACGCAAAAGTGAGGCAGGTCATACATCACAAGCTTACAGATGGCAAAGAGAGCTGCTGGGCTGAGCTTCCGAAGAGTAAGCAGCAAGATGCACAAGAGTGTGCAGGAGTGATGGCTATACCAGCCCATTGTTACAAGCTAACTTTTTCAAAAGCCGTTAAAAAGGCATTTAAGTCTATTTACAAAATACAAGAAACAATAATGGCAACTGAATAAATTTTAGTGATATGGTTAATGAAGATTAAGTTAGGATTTAATTTGCACGATGTATTTATGCACTGTGACGATGTCGTTGGTGGTAATGTCCTGTGTGATCTGCCTCCTGCAGGCCATCGCCCCCCTATCCCCAGTGATCCTGGTGGGCACTCATGCCGACGTCTGTGAGGACCATCAACTGCCGGCATGTTTGGCAAAAATCAAGGGAGAGCTGCTGCTTCACCAGGGCTTCCCCGCAATCAGGGATTATCACATGGTCAACGCGTGCGAGGACTCCGACCCAATGAGTCGACTGCGCAAGGCTGTCATAAGGGAGGCCACTGGTTTCAAGGTACATGACGTGGCTAGCTCACACAATGGCCAATTACTTAGAAGTCAGGCCACACACGTAATAGATACATGCTCCATTTCAAGTCCATCTCCATCTGTAACAACTAATACATGTGGAACTAAGTACTTCACTGGCCTTAACATCTGCAATATGAACATCTGTTGACCACCAATGGAATATTCCTGCATCAGCTAATATAGACTGTATATTTCAAATGTTGTCTGGACAAAACAAAATCAAATGTCGACACTAACAATTCTGTCACATAAAATGGTGCTGCTACCTTGTTCGTTCTGCCCAACAACGCAAAGTTTTCGATGCAGCAGAGCCACTTACAAACAGAAATACGTGCATCAATTTACGATATTTTAAGTGCGTGTGGTGTGTTGCAAGGCATGCTAGTAGCTGCTTAATTTGTCTTTCTGACCAAGCTCATAGTGTCACATTTATGTCAGCCAATAGAAGACATCGCGTGGGATCAAAACAAACAAAAATTGTTTGCCTTGGGGACCCTGCACAGTTGATCACCGCAGTGATTACGGTTCTTACGACGTCGTATTCTCAAAATGTCTTCAGTTTTGTCTGAAGAATAGGCCACTGTTGGAATGCCCAGCACAGGTGACGATGTCCGTATGAGTGATGGTGTGCTGTCACACAGATCCAGGGTCAGCCGGTGATTGGGCAGCTTATCCCAGACAGCTACATGGAGCTAGAGAGGAGACTTCTGCAGGAAAGGGCAAGAATAGCCCACGACTTCCCTGTGCTACGTCACCAGCACTTGCTGGACATTGTGCAGGAAAACCAGCTGCAGCTGGATGAGAGCGAGCTGGCCCACGCCGTCCACTTTCTCAGTGAGGCTGGTATGGGCAAACAGAACGGAGTTACTTCATGATAAATCAGTCCCACTAGTATTGTGCATAATTACATAGCAAATACCATTGCTCAATGGTATATCGCAGGACTCTGCAAATCCAGGACTTGTTTGAAGTTCTCCCAGATAGTTAGCTTAATAATTACTGATTCTGATTGGCCACAGAGCCTTCACATTTTAGTATATCAGTATCCCGTAACCAGTCATTTTTATTAAAATTGAAAATTTGTTCCTTAAGTTGTCTCTGCCCAGCCATCCTGCCTGCAGGTGACCACCTTTTCTTTTCAGGTGTGCTGCTGCACTTTGCTGATCCGGCCCTCCATCTTGCCGATCTCTACTTCATTAAACCCCAGTGGCTCTGCAGCATCGTTTCCCAGGTTTCACACTAAATGCGCCCAACATGAGAATTTTGCCAACTTCTCTTGGCAAGATTCCCTGCTGTACCTCTTACGGCATTCAAAGATAAACTTGATGTTATTATAACAGACATAATTCAGATGGATCAGAAAAATAAGCTTTTAAGTTTATGAGAACAGTAGCGTATAAAGCAGGGGTCTCCAACTCCGGTTATGGAGAACTACTATCCAGTAGGTAGGATAGAAAACCGACTGGATACTAGCCCTCCAGGACCGGCGTTGGAGACCCCTGGTATAAAGGTTAAATATTAACTGTAGATTCCTAGACTGATTGACTTTTGAAAAACCAGAAGAGACACTTACAGCATGCTGCACTGTTCCTTTCTCAAAGACGTCACCGCTGAAATGTGCCTGTCGCTCGGAACAGCCGAAGGGCATCGTGCGGCACTCGGTGGCTGAGAAGCTCCTCCTTGAGAGCCGGTGTTTTCCAAAACGTTACTTCGCCCAGTACCTGAAGCTTCTGGAGAAGTTCCAGATCGCATTGCCTTTTGGAGAAGATCAGCTGCTCATACCAAGCAGGTGTACTTGAGATTCTCTCATTTCCACCGGCACAGGTTTTGCCTTAGATATGCTGTCATTTGGACAGAACTGCTGTTTGCATCATTTGTGTCTAGGTCATCTATTCCCTGACTTCTCATTGGTGGAGCAATGAACATCTGTAATGGATGGGCCTTCCAAAAGGGGCCAGATGAACCACGTGACCTCTGTTTCCTTTGTAGCTTACCACATTGCAGACCAATGATAGAGCTCCCCCACTGTGAGAACTCTGAAGTTGTTGTCCGGCTGTACGAGATGCCATACTTCCCAATGGACTTCTGGTCCCGGCATATCAATCGTCTGCTGGAGGTCTCTTCATCCTTGTTGAGTGCAAAAGGTGGAGAACAAAGAAATAATCCTGTGTTTCTTTAGATTTATTTCCTGAAGTAGTTCATCCCAAAACTGAAAAATATGTATTTTCGAGAGGTTTTAGTGCTCTCTGTCCATCTAGGATGTTCTTCTGTAAGTTGCCTATTTTTAGAGATATTGGCTTCTATCAAATGTTGGGCTTCTCTCGAATATAATGGAACTGAAAGGCATTCTTTCTGTACAGCTACATCTTTTACCAGAAATCATGACCTGAAGATAATCCATAGACTTTGTACTTAGCAGTTTAATGTAGGAGCAATTTTCTAGTACCGAACTCCACAAACCAATCATGACACTGCACAGAAGTTTTGGGCACAAGCACCCCAGTGCTATCATCTATGCAGTGATATCAGTGAAAACATACCTTTTTTGAGTTTTGGGGTGAAATGTGTTATGTGTTTATGTATATTTGCATATGTTACGCATATTCATACAGTTTATTTTATTGTTTTTTGCATACTTATTTTTGCTGGCCCAGAAACAATGTCTCAATTAATTTTAATCAGAAAAAGCTCTAAGACCGAACCAAGTCTGCTGGAGGACAGGAATCTACCTGAACTGGTCTCCTGAAGCTTACTGTCTGGTAGAGTCCACATCCTGGGAGAATGCTCCGCAGAGCTTTGTCAAGATCACGGTTCCTTGCTGTCGCAAAGGTAGTCTGCAATAACATGAGCTATCCCTCCATCTAAGTCAAAGGGGGCTTAGTCTCCAAATACTAAAAAATGCATGAAATCAGTTTTTTGCACAGAATAAGCTAAAATACTTAGGTGAGAAGCGATCTAATTTCAAGACATGCATAAGTGGTTTCAGATTAATTTTTTAGAATGACGTGATTTGAGTGAGATTAATGAGGGCAGGATTTATGGTGATGAAATCAGTTTAACGATGTTTCTCCCTAGGTCATGTCCTACTTGGTCAGGTTGTTGACCACATCGACTCCCTTTTGGAAGAGTGGTTTCCCGGCCTCCTTACCACTGATATCCATGGCAGTGGGGAGATGTTGTTGAAGAAATGGGTTCTGTATAGTTTTGAAGATGGACAGGAATGGAGTAAGATGCTTCTGGAGGACCTTCTCACACACATCAAGGAAGGTCAGTGTCCATAACTAATACGCTAGCGAACCTTGAGCAAGACCAAAAATAACACTTATGGCGCTTTTCCATTGCCACCAGGAACCAAGCCGTACCTCTGCTGAGAAAGCGGGGCCGAAAGCGTGAAAAGCACCATTAGAGGAAGCACCCTTGCCTGTGATGTCACACTGAGCACTTCTTCCCTGAAAGTTTGGTCTGTGTTTTCTAGATTATCTACTGATGAATCCATCTGACCCCCGATCTACAGTTCCCATTTCCCAAGTAGCACCAGATCTGATTCTTAGGGATTTGCCAGCAAGTATGATGCTCAACACTGAAGAGCTGGAGATAGACCTTTCTAAGGAGTATTTACTGGGTAAGACTCCTTTCACTAGATGATGAAACTTGATTACAGTGTGACTAGAGACATGGCATGAATGTTGTTTAATGGTCTCTCACATCCTTCCCTAACTGCCAAAATCAGTACTGAGACAAATGTTTTTGTTATTAATCATGGATTAACTGCGGACTGTAACTTGGCTGTGCTTCCTTTTGGGATTGAGGGGATGGAGGTTTTGGGTCTGTCTATCGAGCCGTCTACAAGAACGAAGAAGTCGCTGTTAAAATTTTCAACAAACATGCCTCAGCGATGCACATACTCAGGCAGCTCAGACAGGTAATCACCCTCTCTGCTCCATTACTGCCTGGGGACAGGAAAGTTCTCAGTTAGCTGTAGCCTGTGGTAATGATCTGAACATAACAATATCCTTGCTGGTGTTCTGTCTCCAGGAGCTAGCTGTGCTCGGGCGCCTGCACCATCCCAGCCTGGTGTCTCTCCTGGCTGCTGGGACGTCTCCCCCCATGCTGATCATGGAGCTGGCCCCTTGCGGGTCCCTGGACTCGCTATTTCAACATGAAAATGGCAACTTGAACCGCAAGCTGCAGCATAGGATTGCCCTGCAAGTGGCGGATGGACTTAGGTATGGAGGTGTGAGCAGGGGGCACTTTGCAGGGATGCAGGTCCTTACTCCCGCTCAGTCTAATGCAATTAATGCATCAGTCATTATTCTGGTGAATGTCCATACATAATGGAACACTAATCAGGATTTAATCCTGTATGTCAGATTTAATTTATACTACTTCAGGCGAGCAGAATCAATTTGTTTCGTTGATATGAAGTGAATGATGAATTGCAAGTCCGACTTCGCCTTTTTATTGTGACAGATTCCTTCATGCTTCCATGATCATTTACCGAGACCTGAAGCCACACAACATTCTTTTGTTTAATCTGAAGACGGACTCTGAGATCATCGCCAAGATCACCGATTACGGCATAGCTCAGTACTGCTGCAGTATGGGGGTCAGAACTTCAGAAGGGACTCCTGGTACACCTATTCTCCTACGTTTTGGACATTTACAAGTAAAATGCTTCACTAGATCTCATAAACCGTAGGCTGTTGAGGAACAAGATGTGAATTGTGTATGACTGATCACTATATCATCATAGATTATTGGGGCAGTGTGTGACTCAGTGGGCTAAGCCTGTGTGCTTGTAATCATGAGGTCGCAGGGTCAAACCCAGCCTCAGCACGTCTGCGGATCCTTGAGCAAGCCCCTTAACCCCCAGTTACCTGGGCGCCCCAACAGGTGGCTGCCCTTCGTGGACAGCTTGATCTAAGAACAAGAACAAGTTGAGGGAGGCGTTAAAAGAATTTCCCCACGGGGACAATAAAGGATTGATTATTATTATTACTATTATGCTGTTCATGATGCATCTCCACAGGATTTCGAGCTCCGGAAGTTGCCCGAGGCAACGTCATATACAACCAACAGGCAGATATGTTTTCTTTTGGTCTGTTGATGTACGACCTGCTCACTTGCGGGGAAAGAATGTTTGATGGCATGAAGTTCCCCAGTGAGTTTGATGAAATTGCAGTCCAGGGAAAGCTGCCAGGTAGAGTTTCAGAACGTGCCAATGTGCATCAAAGACATGAGACATGGGGTGCAAATGATGGAGAAGCTACTCTTCTCCGAATCTTCCCCTTAGATCCAGTCAAGCACTATGGCTGCAGCCCATGGCCTTTGTTTGAAGATCTGATGAAGCACTGTATGAAGGAGAACCCTCAGGAAAGACCCTCAGCATCAGAGGTAGGAGTTTTCCTAGAAGAAACGCATTAAGAGCAACATGTGTTGTCCTCTTTTTACTTGTGAGACATGTATGGTTGTTGAGATAAATACGTCACAGGTGTGTGTGTGTTTGCAGGTGTTTGACAAGCTCAACTCGGGCGAGATGCTCTGCCTGATGCGACGGGTGGATGTCTGCCGAGTGCCGAATGCTGAGTGCTTTGCAGTGGCACGTGGGGGTGACGCAGGGCTGTGTGTCAGTGTCGGAGGAGGCAGCAGCAGCCAGAGAAGAGGTTGCATCACATCTGTGCTGCTGAGCTCTGGGAAACTGACCGCCCAGGTGTGCAGTGAATGTCCTGCTTCCCTATCTCATCTGCAACCCTCTTGTAGAAAGAGAGATGTGGTTCACAGATTATTACAAATAAGCAGTAGTAGAGCATTTAAGTCATACTTACATGGATGTGTCATGGGTACAATGAATGATGAAGTCATTTTACCCCTCCCAATACAGGAGATTGATAGCAGTCCCGTCCTGTGCCTTGTGACAGTGCGAGTCTCAGAGGAAAGCAGCGATTGGTTGGTGGCAGGAACACAGGCAGGATCTCTGATAGTAATAAACACGGCGGACATGTCTGTTGTACACGGACTTCAGAGAGTCACCGATGCTGTGACTTCCCTCTTCTTTCACTGTGACTCAGAACACAGGTGAGCCAGTAGTAAGCTGTGTGATTATAGGCATATAAAGCACAAAACAACAGCAATTGAACCATCGCTTATATTCTTCTTAAGGCATAAGAGGAGCCATTTGTTAGTGGGAACAGCTGATGGAGTTCTGGCTATTTATGATGAATCGGAGATTCAGGTACTGAGGGATGCATGTCTGTCTCCGGGTGTAATTATTTATCATGGACTTCAGTTATTTGCCATATATTTGGCAACACTGTGACACACAGCTGTTTCAGAACTGGATTGTTTCTGTTGGGAACCATATGAAGCTTAAATAACAGTTTTGTGATTTAATATAAGCAGATTTACCTGCTTTCTCTGGTTTTAAACTACAGTATGACAATGGCCAGCCTCTGAAGACACTGCATATCGGGACCATTAACACTCCCATAGTGAGCCTGGGTCAATCTGGTTGCCCACTGGATGGAACCACCATCTGGGCCGGCTGTGGAACCCAAGTTTTGGGATTTAATGCAGACTATGATATCCTGAAGACCATTGAAACCAAACTGAATTGCTTTAATCAGTAAGTATTCTTTCTTCTATGGGGAAATCTGAGGCACAGAATACATTTCACATGTAGTATTCAGTACGGTGAGTGCAGATGCAAGAATAACATTAAGTCTGCTTTGCATTAATAATGCAGGTGGGGCAGTGAAACCAATATTTCCCGCCTGGTGGTGGATAAGCACGTCTATGTCAGCAAGGTGAGGACCCACACAGTTGAAGTTTGGGACAGGAAGAACGAGAGGATGAGCAACCTCATTGACTGTGCTCAGATACTAAGGTCAGCTTTTCTCTACTTGTAAACATAACGCTAAATACAGTGAGTATCCATTCAAGCTGTATACATGTTTCATCTATTTGTGTGTCTCATATGCCTCGTTTCTGCCAATGTGGTGCTGGTTCCGATACTAAACATTTTTCCAATCCAGAACTAGCTCCGCGTTTTTCCGCAGCAAAAAAACTGGCCCTGGACCAGAAAAAATGGTTCCAACGCGGCACCACAAAAAACACGGTCTCAGAATTTGGCATCGTAACGTCAGCGAATGTGGGATGGGCTATCGCATCCAAACCTTCCCTATACTCTGAAAATTCAATCCATAATCTATATAGTTTAGTCTAATAACGTCAGTGCTGGCAGTGAAACCACTAGATAGCTTATTAGCGAAATAATGTTGCATCATTGTTTTTATTTAGCAGAAAGTGAAAGATTGATCTGCTGGCCAGGTTTAGTAATAAAGTATGAATATGTCACAGGTCGAGTAAATTAAATATTGGGGTGTTCGAGATCATAAGGTGGACAGCAAAGTTCAGTTTTTAGCAGATTTTTATTGCGTGATCCTCTAAAGGACAGTGATAAAACAACATTAAGGACGAATAAACTAACACACACTGCAGAGACCTTTTTATGGAGACAAAATGTCATACAATCCATACTCTTTTAAGGTATTTTATTTGTGGAAAACAAGATATTTTATGTAAAATATGAATTAGCACTAAAGCACTTGTATAAATCACAAATGATGCAACGTTACATAGATTTTTTTTATTCTGTAGAAACAAAAGATTTGTTTAATAATTAATTGTAAATGCCACAGGTTGAATAAATAAAATATTGTGATGCTTATGTGACGAAGAGATCATAAGGCTGACTGTAAAGTTCAGTTTTTAGCAGATTCTTTTATTGCGCGATCCTTAAAAGGACAGCGGAAAACAGCAAATGAGAATAGGCTCACACATACAGACAGGAGAGCCTTTATGAAGACAAAAGTGGACGCGGGCAATAGAGAGAAGGCAGAATGAGTCATATTCTGAAAACAGTTTTTTTTTTTTTTTTTTTTTAATTCTTTTTTTGGTTTGGCAACTTATAAAAGCTTACACTCCAAAACAGATCAAAATAAATTAAAAAAACAAAATTACACATTGACCTTTACTTTTACTTCCGCCTACATAACATTTCTGTTCCGTTCTGTTTTTTTTAAACCGGGGGAAACGCAGAGACGTTCTCAAAAGGCATCAAGCAGGAACCAGCCCAGCACCGGCTCAGTGTTGGTGGAAACAAGGCAATAGAGAGCAAAATGATGTACAGTGGTACCTCGGTTCTCAAACTTAAAATTACATCTATTTTTTTTTAGCATTTAAACACAAAATGAACAGGATAAAACAAGAAGAGCATTTTTTTCTTAATGGCTTCCAAAACGATGAAGATCTTATCCCAACATTACCCCTGTCCTGTCCCGATCGTCCTCTCGTTCCGTGTGCCACGCCCCCTCGTTAACCTCGTGTGGGATCCCCATGTAATCAGCTGTTTCTGGTTGTTGTCATTCGTTCTCTGTATTAAGCCCGCGTTTCAGTTTGTTTCCCCTGTCTGGTCATTGGGTGCATTCAACTTGCTTGCAGCGCTGGCTTAAAGCAACGCATTTTGGTCCTGATGCGATGCAGTACTATTAGATGCATTACGACTGTCACTACTACCAATTGTAAAATACTCCGCGTACGCATGCTTTGACTCTGAGCACATGTACAGTCTAATGCTGGGAAAGACACACGCAGGCGCACATGTACATTATGCATGAACCGGATCTGGAACTACGGATCCTGTAGGGTGTATGGATCGTGTAGTGACTGCAACCTCTCGCCTGGCTGCACAAACTGGAACGTCTCCGTGACGACACACCTTTGCCCTTATTGGCTGAAGAGTTTAGTTACACGCACAATGTTTGTATCCCAGGCAGTTCTGATGCGTAATCTGCTATTTCTCCCGAATATCACGTAAAGCAGTGAGAAATGGTTTTCAGTTAATTTACCTGGTGAAATTAAATTTAAATAAATGACAAATGTAGTAATAGTACACGTAAGTTAGTGGTTTATTTATTTTTAGTTACTGTAGTGTTGCACTGTTTTATTTGGTTAATCATCCAGTCTGTGAAGAAGGCATTCAAATAAGAATTGCATTGCAATATGACTCATTTCTTGGCGCGTACAATTTATATTAGGTCAGCGTTCGTGGTTCGACTTCTGATATTCAGATCGAGTTCTTGGTCAAACTGGTTTGTTCGACTTTCAAGATATTTGAGTGAGTTCAAGAACCAAGGTACCACTGTATAGGCGAAAAGACTTTCCCAAGCAGGATGAGTAAATTATCGCTATTCTGTCTGTACTGAGACAGTCATTGTCATAGTTAATAGAGACAAAAAATTACATAGTATAGATAGAATTTTTTTATATCATGCCGTCAACCAACTGCCACAACACTGTGTGCCTAAGAAGCAGTAAGGAGATTTTTTTTAACGTATGGGCACGAGAGGGCTCTGATCCCAGAAATCCCTAACCCTGAATGTATTTCTGTATTAGATCAGTCTGTTGTGTCCATACCATTCAGCCGCTTGGCCAGCTGCATAAGTAGATGTCTCTGTGTCCTGCAGACAAAGATTGAGGGTTTCATATGCAGAGAGGGAACTGGAGACTGGGATTTCCTGGGCCAGTGTGAAAGCCCTGCTGATACAGCACAACACATCTCTCTGGATTGGTACCAGGGGTGGTCATGTCATCCTTATGGACCTGTTGACCTGCCTGCCCCTGCAGGTCATCGGCCATCTCTGCCAGTCTGTAAGGAGCATGATGTTGGTCCATGCAGGTGCCTGCTTTCCCATGATTTCCTGTTTTTCCATTGCTTGTTTTCCCTACCTTCCCAGCAGGGCACCGTTTAATGGATTTCAGCAGCAGTACTCAGTTCATTTCAGTTTTAATTGTATATTGCATTTTCAGCTTGTGGGAGTTTTACTTACACAAAAGTGTTCTGGGGACAGAAGGAACAGTGATTGGTTCAGAGAGATAACCAATCAAATTGTAGAATGGGTGGATTCAAGAAACTAGAGGAGGCAGGACAAAAACATCTGATTGTTTGGTCCCACCTGCTCTAGTTGTTTGGCCTATTCTCCTCTACAATCTGATTGGTTGTCTCTCTGAACCGATCATTCTTCCTTCTCCCCTCAGAACATTTTAAACTCCCATGAGCGCATTTTCACAATATTACATTGTCTTAAGGTGCTTTATACTAGCTACCTGGCCAAAACCCCTAGTGAGCAAGCTAGAGGTGATAGTGACAAGGAAAAATTCCCTAATTGAAAGAAACCTTGGGAGGACTCAACGGGGAGGCCCATCCTCCATCCCTAATGTGCGATTAGCCAAAATAGGGGAGACTAGAGGCAGTGCGAATAGTTAGGTGAATGCAGCATAAAATCTCTGGAAGATAAAGCTGTGGCAGCTTAAGTAGGTGGGAGAGGCAGTTGGAAATGCAGGCATGGGGAGTCCCTGAAACGTCAGCATTCTGATTCCACAAGGAAATGTGAAACTAGAATGACGGCACTGACAGTTCAGTTCATCCAAAGCCAATGCCACCAATCCCCACCCAGCTCTACACCTCACACTATAGGCCTAACTGGGAATGAACAGTTAGAGCTGTACTCCACCTCCTGACGATCAGAGGGTTCTGATGTGTCACCATAACTCCAAACGTACCACCCCACTTTCCACAAATGCACCCCACAGTAAGCTGCAATCTCCCTTTTGTTGTAGAAACGCTACGCCCAAGGAATGTTGTTCTCGTCTTGGGGCGAAGCAGCAGGGCAAGAAGGGAGAAGGCCAAAATGGACTACGGTGAGTATGACACAGTGTAGCCATCAAATCTTCAGAAGTAAATTAATGACCACAGAGAGGAAAAAAAAACACAACCAAATTTTATTTCTCCACTCTTCCCAAGTTCACTTTTAATATTTATGAAGCTGAAATATCAGCTGGCAATATCGGCTAAAATTGACAACAAAATTGACAAAATTCCAAAATACAGTTTATTAAACACCTAGTAGTTGCCAACTTTTCTCATTAACTTACTTTATAGAAATCATCCTCTCTATGCTCCTCTGTGCTCCCATGCTATCGACAGACAGTAATCTCTTGAAAGACTATTAAACATTTCAAGCAACCTGCAGGCATTTGTATTCTTATTTTTCCTGCTTAAATAATCAATATATTTATACTGGGCAGCAAATTTACAAGCGTTTGTGTAAGATGGGTGCATGGCTCCGTTCGTTGTTTGACCTGTGGTTTGTCTCACTCTCTGTGTACCTTGACTCAGGAGATGACTCCACCCTGCTGGTGTGGAACAGCACACAGGCCCAGGAGGTCCGAGATCTGAAAAAACACTGCGACATGAGGATGGAGATAGCTGACAAGATGAGGACACCACGAAACACCTGAGGTGTCGGAATGGACTTTTTTTAAAAAAAAAACTAATGTCTGCTTTAATTTTGTGTTAAAATGCTTTTATACTGTGCTGTACGAATTGCATCTGAAAGCAGAGACCTGTTTGGAAGGTACCTGCATAATTTCTCTCCATCCATTTTCCATACACGCTTGTCCTATGCAGGGTTGTGGGGGTCCAGAGCCGATCCTTGAAGTAAAGCAGGGGATAACCCAATAGAGGGCAAGACACTATTACAGGGCACACACAACACTCACGCCTCTGGACATCTTGGCAACTCCGATTCACCTCAACAACTTCTTGGAATGAGGGGGGAAACCCGGAGGAAATGGCATGAGGGACCCTAACCCTAACGGGCAAAGAGCCAGACCCTGGACTCCAGAGGTGTGAGGCAGCTGTGCTAACCACAGTGCCACAACATAATTTGTAAATTATTTATCATCTTGTGTATTTTTATTTTTTCAAATGGAGGCAGTGACTTTTCAAAAATTGACAGTGTTTCACCAAATATTTCAGAACATGGAGAAAACTGGAAAATCATATAGAAATGAAGAATCCAATTCAGTGTTTAGTGAGATTAATTTATGTAGAGCTGATTTATAAAGTGCTTTTATGAATTGAGTGAGTGTTTGTGTTGCACTTTTGGTGTGCACCTTATTTGGTTATGGATGTGTTTTTATGTACATTGTGCCCTCCCTTTCTATTACCTATGAAACACCACATTCGTTTGAACATTTGCTTTAATCATATGGTATACATCACCTATTTTAAATTGATAAAACGTAGCCCTTTGTGATTTAATAATTTAAATATTATTTAGTAAAATGTTTGAAATTAAGAAAGATGTATGATTGCAGTCGTTGATTGTTTGAGTTCATTGTCTACGTCATGTCCCTGATGATTTCCAAGAGATGAGATACAGCTAAGATATCATCTGTGTGTCCATCCATGGTGGCAGACACTAGCTTATCTGTCGCCAGAGGATCTACTTCAGGACCAGGCCCTCCATGCAGTTGTCCTGCTTGGTCAACCAACCAAAGTTGGCAAATAAGGTAACAGGCAAGTATATTTAAGAAAGGTTAAAGATAAGATCTATTTAGGGGATTGCCGGTAAAAGTTTTCTCATCTGAAGCAGAGGTACATACCTTAAGCCAATCCCCTCTTTGATGGCTGTGAGGTCATGATGGATCATGTTGTAACATCAAGCAGCCTCGTGCAGAGGCATAGACTGTGAGTTGAAGGCCAGCCTACATTTTACCTGGAGATTTTGCTGCACAGAAACCAAGGCAAGCCAATCTATGAGGAGGTTTGTTTAGAGCAGCCTCCCCAGGGGTGGTGTTAGAGATTTTGCCCCCCATGATGGGATATAATGTTGGGGGCAGGCCAATCCAGTAATGTTCCAAATGTCTTAGAGCCCCTGCCATTTATGGAGCAGGGGCTGGTGCTGTGTGGACTTATGGTGCAAAGGAGTAGATCTTCATTGCACAGGGAACACCTGCATATTGATGATCCTTTGCATGCGTTTTCACAGTCTCACCCTTTAACATCTTGGATTTGGTAGCCAATCTTAGGTTTGCTTGTCCCAGCCGGCTCTGTTTATCTGGAGCTACTTAATCTATACCTGCAGCCATTGCACCGTGGCCTGTGTGTTTGCGAGGTTCATTTAGAGTGCTGAGGGTGTCAAGCTGTATGAATCCCAAGAACCATCGTGCTGAGATCCTGAAAACTGTATACTACAACAGTAGTGTTAAACACACCTCTCAGGTTAGATAGTACAGGAAGTTCAGCCTCGTGTCCAATGTCTAGAACACAGCAGGGATGCTGAGCAGGAGTAAGTGCTTAGCTGAAGGGCGAGGTTGCATACACTCAAGTCCAGCTTCATGTGCATTCCTGCTGTCCATGCTTATACAACAGCATGTGTGAGCAGGAAAGGACACTTGCTCTTAGTTGTGATGATGAACTGTCTGCTGGTAGTTGACACAAGGCTAGGGCCTCCATCCATAAAAAAACCTCTACCCCCACTGCATAATTGGATGCATACATAACCCCTACTTTCTAGCCACTGAGCCATCAGCCTCCATAACTGGATTTTATTTAATCTAATAAGATTATATGAAGTCAAATGATATTTATATTGCCGTATAGTGGATACAGTGAATTATGCCCCAAATTATATGACGTGAACAGTTCTTGCTCTCTGAAATACAGCATGATGTTTTCATAATACTGTTCTGAGCCGTGGTGGCCTAATGGTTAGGGAAGTCTGCTTGTAATCAAAAGGTTGTGTAGTTCAATCTCTGACCAGCAAGGTACCACCCCCCCGCCCACCTGCTTCTCGCCTGGTGCTAAATAATAACTGCCCACTGCTACATGACAATTTCACATGTGGGGTAAAGTCAGAGAACACATTTTCTTCTTGTGTGCTGTGGTATGTCAACAATGAAAATTAATCACGTTCACTTTCACTCGTGCTAAATGTGCTGGTAAAATGTACTGTCAGCTGCAAACATAAGTCTATGTACATTGTTCTTGCACACTATAGACAAAACCTGGGGAACAGTAGCATTTTCCATGAAGTCGTTGACCAAGTTGTGTATATTAAAAACCTGTGGGTTTCGACTCCCGTGTCTTTGCAGATAATCCACACCTAATGTCAACAAAAAGGGCGGCAGTATTTGATGATAACTCTTAGTTATGCTAACATGTAGCGATGAAGGTACCCTCAAACATCTAACATGCAACTGCTCCAGTTTTCTGACAATGAAGTAAACATTTTGTATTCACAGTGATTATGCCACTTCAGGCTTTATTATAGTATTAACAACTACCGAATGTACATGCAAGTCTTTTTGATCCATCTCTTCTGTCTTCATTTACTGTTGATCTCGGGAGCAAATTTGCTGGAAATCTCTCCGAATCTCTTCCTTGTTTGTGCTTCTTTGGTAACTGGAACCTTAAACTTCCCTGTATGGTTGTCAAAGGCACGTACATGACAAAGTTAATTTTTCCTCTGAATATCTTCCTTGAGATGGATTTAATATTTTACCAAACATCATAAACTTGCACCTCACTTTGTATTTCTGGATTGGAAGTGAGCTAACCTCCCCCAGTAATTGTGCCCTTGGGTAATACTTAAAGCAGTCATTATAATGCATTTATAAAGTACTATAAACACAGCAATAACTTAAGTAATGTACTATTATGAGGGTATCTATAGTGCATTATAAATAACTGCTTGTCTCATAGCCTTTTCAAGCTCCAAGCTTTTCATGCTCCAATTTTTTCCTGATTCCCTCAATACCCAGATTAAGTCTTGCAATAACATAGTAATCATGAGATACATGTAATATTTCCTGTATCACTGTCCGTATACTGAGATTCTGATATAGCTAACACACCATTTTGTGTATACTGAATGGGGACTCCTATAGCCAACATGCCATTTTGTGTATACTGAAAGGGGACAGCGAATCAGTGTGTGTCTGTCCATGTGTCTGTCCATGTGTATTTGTCTAAATTTGTATTTACCACTATTACAAGCTCCATTGGATTGGAGCGTAACAGAATTAATGGGAAAGGGGAATGCGATGAAGGGATAAACAGGGTAAAGAAATAAGGGAACACCAGTGGACAAAAGAATATATTTAAGAAAAGTCAAAATCGAGAGGAACAGTCAATAGCCAATCAAGACAACAAGAAAATCAGCGAAGGCGGGATTCAGAAAACAGGAAACGATCCAAAGTCACAACACATGTTATACACAAGTCAGAAAGGCACACAACAACATGGGTCAATGGGCAGAGCTGCTAGGATGATGGAACAGCATTCTTTTCCAATCTGGATTCCAGAACTGATGAATAGTGCGGAGCATCTGAGGGAAGGTGGGGACAACATCATGGATGTGGAACAGGAGATGGGCTAAGGAGATTGGGGCGAGTGGTGGGCTGAAATAAACCCCAAAAACAGCCCCAGGAAAACTTATAATATGTAACAACCACATTTATGCTACAAAAAGTGCTGTAGAATTTCAATGCCATCAAGCTAGGTATGGTATTTATGTGGTATTTCTTAACTATAGCGGGAATACTATATGATTACCACAGGACATTTTTCTAAGGGGTTAGCTATTACCCTATCAAACACAACTAGCTAACGATTTAAATGCTGTCCTTTCTAATTACAAATGGTAAGAAAATACAGACAAAGATGATACAAAGTATCTTCATGACCAAGATGCATAAATTGTAAGAAAGATTCTTCACAACTAGTCTAGGAAAATTGAAGAGCAACTTGTAATGGTAGCTAGTAGCCTAACCAGCTCCAGAGCCATGTGCTAATAGTACATTACAATAGCCTATAGTTTATCACTGTTTCCTAGGAGTAACAAAGAAAATTGTTAGCTAGCTTTCTGTACAGCTAATGCTAACATAGTTATAACAGTTAGCTACCACTTTATATATTCAGTGACAAAAGAAGTTAAGCACCCAGAAGTAATGGTCCGATTTGGATACAATTTGGTACCAGACCAGCGATGGGTGTGTAAATGATTCAATTTGCAAGGTGCTGACATGTCTAGTCACCAGACACAGAGGATGCCTCCTATCCGCATCAGACAGCTTTACCAGCACTTGGTGGAGTTTGATAGGGGTCATATTGTGGGTTTGCATGTGGCCGGGTGGTCATATTGTGCAATTTCTTGGTATGTGAGACATGTAGATGTCACAGTCGGCCAATGTTAGAACCAATGGGCATGTCATGAAGATTCTGGTCGCCAAAGACAGACTACAGCAAGGGAGGATCGTCATATTGTGTGCCAAGCATTACAGATCCCCATTACATCTACGTCTGCCATCCGGACAAGGGTATTGAACTCACTACATCACTGTGTCACCCTGTACTGTGTTTCGACAACTAGCATCAGACGAACTACGACTTCACCTTCCCATGCGTAAGCTGCTTTTAACACCAGCGCAGAGATGGCTGCATTTGAAGTAGTGCTGAAAACCGGGAAGCATGGATTGATGATGAGTGGAATCTGTTCTGCATTATCATGGATGGCCATCGTGTCTGTGCATGCTGGCGCCGAAGGGAGAGGACCAATCCTGCCAATGTTGTGGAGAGACACATTACTCCTTGCATCATGCTGTTGGAAGCAATAGGGTATGACATTATTGTATGGGGAGCCATAGGGTAAGACTTCAGTTCATCTCTGGTAGTGATTCGGGGGATCCTGACGGCACAGCGCTATGTCAGTGACATCCTACGTCTGCAAGTCTTACCCCTCCTGAGACAGCATCCTGGTATAGTCTTTTAACAAGACAATGCCCATCCACACGTGGCACATGTGTCTATGGACTGCTTGCATCATGTTGAGGTCCTCCTGTGGTCAGCCAGGTCCCCCAATCTTCCCTCAATCAAACATATGTGGGATCAGCTCAGATGTCAATTCAGACCCAGTGCCAATCTGCAGGAACTCAAGGGCCATTTACAACAGCTGTGGATGGACTTGCTGCAGGAGATGATACAACGACTTTATGACTCCCTTCCACATTGTATTGACACAGGTATCCAGGCCCGGGGGAACCACATCATACTGGCATGGGACCGGCAATGAGCTTATGCAAGGTAGCATTGTAAAAATGCACAAGACAAATAAGTTGAACTGAAAAAAAAATATTGAATTTAATTGAATACTATTGTGGTTCACATAGTGCACATAGAATACATGTGGTTTCACCCTCTCTGAAGCTGAAAAAAGGGGATGTAAACAGAGAATTCAAGCATGCCATAAAACCGCCAAGCTGAGATGCACAGGGGAATCTCTCCTTCAGCTGTCATGCCATTCAGGTTGAAGCCAGCAGCCAGACATCACTCCCTAATGCCCTGAACCTGAACTCATTCTTCATCAGATTTAAACAGTATCAGAGTCAATTATCTCCACAATCAAATCCAGTGACTCTAACCTCATCATTAATACAGAAGACGTAGTGAGAGCCCTCAAAAGTTGTTTTTTTTTCTCCCCGCGTGGGAGTTTTTGGTTCCTCTCCTCCGTTGTCAATTGGTTTTTTTCATCCTTTTTATTCTG
>JABFEA020000001.1:8601637-8613981 GCA_019775915.2 Cyphomyrus plagiostoma | reverse complement strand
TGTGGTACCCTTGCAAGTAAAAAGCGCGTGTCTCATCCTTTGTGGGTCAGCAGTTTGGGGAAAGCCGATCACTTTCTTCAACAAGAATGATGGACTTCAAATTGTTGAAATTGCATTATAACCCAGAGAATGATGGACTTCAAATTATTGAAATGGCCTTATAACCCATCCCAGACTGATGAGCAGCCATTGCTGACGGCTTTCCTCCCAGGAGCTGTGTTACCACACGCCTGAATGCTCCAGACTGCCACAAAACAAACTGCCACAACATTGCTTTTATAGAGGTGGGCACACAAACTGATGATCAATTAAGTGCATTTGATTAGCAGCACCTGGCTGCTACTTACCCTCTTAATTTCCATGGGAGCAGTAACTGGGCATATTTTATTTTCACAAACTGCTTCTGCACTTTGGCTTAGTTTTTCTTAAATAATGACACGATGTAATATGTCATGTGTTGTTCACCTGAGCTTGTAATTACCTAATTTTGGTGTACTTTCTTTTTCACACAATTGTATGCAGCTACAGTCTCTAGTTTATTCTTAATTATTTATTTACTTTTGCTCAAAGTTAAAGTAACATGATAAAGTGAGAACTGCAAAATATGCTCAGAACCCAAAAGGTGATCAATATTTGTTATTACTGTCTTAAGTCTGTACATTTAAAGTACCTATTTTGAACAAATGAAGCCAAACTTTGAGAAAATGGGATATTAAAGATATGAAAAAGGGTCTATTTTCAAAATGAAAATGGTTTTGGAGACATGTGAGGTGCGATAGCAACCACAAAACAGAGGCTACACCTCCATGACCTCTGACCTTGTTTAGCTCGTCCTCGATGTTACAGGTATCTAGCCCCAATGCGGCGTAGCTGTCTTCCTTCACCCCGCGGATGATGTCTGTCATCTGTCGGTAGTCCTCCGGGGTGACGTGACTGAAGTCGACGTGCTTTGGTATGAGATCAGTGCTGATCTCATTCCCCAGATACCCAATTATTTTCTTCACGTTCCTGGATTATTATGGACAGAAAATATTGTCTGTTAATCTTTAGAAGTACACAGTGATGACTGAATACATTGGTATAGACCTTGTTGTCATACTTGTATGTTATTGTATAGGGCAGGGTTCTTCAAATCTGGACCTCGATTCCAAATCCAGGCCTTGTTTTCTGTTCTCCCGGATAGTTGGTTTAATAATTACTGATTGTGATTGGCCAGAGGCTTCACACCTGTCTGACAGGTTAAGGAAGGCTGGAAAACCAGCAGGGCTCGGACCTCGAGGACCGTGATTTGAATAACCCTAGTATAGGGTTTGTTTATTGTATATATATTGTATGCGTGGTGCAGGTATGTTTTTGTTTCTGTTATGTGCTATTTATTGTTCTTCATCATTATATGTTGCTTAAATCTGCATTTCATTGTATTTTTGCCAGTGGCATGCTGAGCTGATATGAAAGATGCGCAGGTCAAGAAATTACAAACTATTGGGATGTCAGCTGTGCAGAAATACTTTAAATTGGAAAGTGAGTCGGCCAACAGCTGCCTGCAATGTTTACACTGCCATCCTTTTGAAACAACGTAGCAACTGAGTTATTTAATAAAATTAATCTAATTATTAATAAATAAATAAATGTCACCTCTGCCAGAGTTTGGAAAGCTCTAGTGGCATCCTTTTGATCTGGTCTGAGGCTTGTCTCATCATTGATTGATTGACTGATTATTGGCTGCCTCACACATTCTCTGATCTTGTTCTTGGTACTGAAGGATGATTATTCTGATAAGCAGTTTGAGTAAGGATGGGTGCATGCATGCATGGACATGTGCAAGAATGCAAATGTGGCTTCCACATATACCCTTTTCCAATAATAGGTGAGTCGCTTTACATGTGTCTGTCACCCAAATGCTGCTCTTCACCTCAACATTCCCTGAACACCTTACTGTGTGGACTCACATTGCAACACACTTGGTATTCATGACATTGGCCTTGAAGCCCAGCACAGCAAACACCACCAGTGTGGCCAGCACTGATGTCAAAAAATTGATTGAGGAAACCAGGACCGCATCGAAATGGCAGTTGTTGTCACGCTTGTTGTAGCTGGAGAAGGCGATGACCCCCCCAAAGCCCAGGCCCAGGGCAAAGAAGACCTGTGTAGCAGCTTCACGCCACACTTTGGCCTCCAGCATGATCTCCAGCTGCCCACAGAGAAAGGAAATAAACTTCACCCAAAAGGAAATCTGTATCAGGTGTGGCACAAATGAGCCCAGAATTCAGCTCATACAGCTACTAACTTTCATAATTTTTCACAAGTTTGTGTCTATACTGTTTCTACACTGCCTTAGCTGTAATATATACAGTAGTACCTCAGTTCTCTAACTTAATCTGTTCCGGACTCCAGATCGAATCCTAAAAAGTGCAAGTTCTGATCAAATGTTTCCCATAAGAGATAATGGAAAACCAATTAATTGGTTCCTGGCCCCCCAAAACTACACCTAAATATGTTTTTTTTTTGCATTTAAACACAAAATGAACAGGATAAAACAAGAACAGCATGTTTTTCTTAATAGTTTCCAAGACGATAAAGATCTCATTCCAACATTACCTCTGTCCTGCCCCGATCGTCCGCTTCTTCCGTGTGCCACACCCCCTCGTTCACCTCGTGTGGGATCCCCATGTGATCAGCTGTTTCTGGTTGTTGTCATTAGTCCTCTGTATTAAGTCCGTGTTTCAGTTTGTTTCCCCAGTCCGGTCATTGGGTGCCTTCGACTTGCTTACAGCACTGGACTAAAGCAACGCATTCTGATCCTGACGCAATGCATTATGGTTAAATGCATTGTGACCTCTCACCTGGCTACACAAACTGGAACCGCCTCCGTGACGACACACCTTTGCCCTTATTGGCTAAAGAGTTTAGTTACATGCATGACATTTGTTTCCCAGGCAGTTCCGATACGTAATCTGCTATTTCTCCCGAATATAACGTAAAGCGGTGAGAACTGGTTTTCAGTTAATTTACCCGGTAAAATAAAATTTAAATAAATGACTGTAATGTTGCGCTGCTTTATTTGGTTAATCATCCAGTCTGTGAAGAAGGCATTCAAGTAAGAATTGTATTGTAGTATGACTGATTTCCTGGCACGTACAATTTATATTAGGTCAGTGTTCACGGTTTGACTTCTGATATTCAGATCGAGTTATAGGTTAAACTGGTTTGTTCGACTTTCAAGAAATTCGAGTTCTAGTGAGTTGGAGAACCGAGGTACCACTGTATAAAAATACAGATATGCACAGTAACCTGAAACACTCATAGAACACATCACCATATTACAAACTAATTTCCAGATGTTTCACTGAGGAGTTTTTGCACTGCTTGGTACAAATACACAGACCACGTCATGGTTGAAGTTGGACAATATAGAGGCTGAGGTGGGACAATCTCGGTCGTACCTTTGGGGTGAACATGTGCTGAATGCCGTCCAGCGACCCCTTCAGGAGTAGAGCTCTCACGAGGAAGCAGATAAGCACCACATAGGGGAAGAGAGAGCTGAAGTACATCACCTATGAAAAGCCAGGGGTGAAGACATTAGTGTTAGCATACATGTCAATCTATCTGCATGGAATACAGTGAGATGAATCATAAAATCCTGGTTGATTTGGGTTTTTCCGGTATGCAGTTGAGAGAGTAAGGTGCGTCCAGGAGCTGCTCCATAAATTGTATTTTGTTTTAAATATTCAACGGGAACGTTTAGTGCTTTAAACGATCTAGGGCAATGCATACAGTGCCAAATAACTCTTTAATGCTAGTTATTGCTCGGTTTGATTGCTACTATGCCTAAACCCAAGCGCGTCTCTCCTGTTCTTGATGAAGCTGACGATGTTGACAATATGGCAGCGGTTGCTTCGCAGTTAACGCCAGCTCTTTTAAAAGAAATGCTTACCACAACAATTCATGAGGAAATTGCTGCGCTGAGGTCGGAGTTCCTTGCTGAAATACGTGCCTCCACAGCTGGTCTTCAAGCCACCATTTATAGTCAAGGCTCTAAGATTAAGCATATCGAAACTTTTTTGAACAGCGTGGATGAAAGGATTAGCAAATGGAGTGCAATGTCAGTCTCTTGAAAGGGATAACGAGGAGTTAAAGTCTAAGGAAGATGATCTGGAACACCGTTCGCGGCGAAACAATCTCTTCATATTGGGTATCCCAGAGAACGTGGAAACGTCTAGGCCCTTTCATTTCATCGTTCTTCGTGAAGCTTTTCAGGGATGGTCTCTCAGACGCTGGAGATTGAACGCGCACACCGGTCCCTTGCACCGAAACCTCGTCCCGGCGCGCCTCCGAGACCCATGATACTACGCTTTCTTCGCTTTTAAATGTGGGAGGAAATTTTACGTTTGTCACGGGAACATGGCGAACTGCACTACAAGGAATCAAAGATTTTGATTTTCCCTGACTTCTCTGCAGAACTCAAGAAACGATGGGATGAGTTTACGTTTGTTAAGGCCGACCTACATGGAGCAAGTGTCAAATTCAGAATTCTGTATCCCTGCAGACTTCTCATTTCATTTAACAGCGAATCGCGAAGCTTTGTTACCCCTAATGCAGCTTCTAACTTCCTTACCACCGTGATTAAACCTAAACAGTCCAGTGAGATGGCTGCTGTGGATGCAGGTAATTCGTAGATTGATTTGGGACAGTGTTCCACTTGCGGCAGTACTTGAGGTAACAGGAACTATGTATGGGCTGAGTGGCCATGGTATTAAAGAACTCTTTTGATTTTTTATTCTATCAGTATCTACTGACTATACATCGTTGAGGTCCTGGATCTTTATACATGGTCTTTAAATTCTGTCATTCCCTATCTTAATGCTTGTATTGTTATTACGGAGCTCTCTCCGAATGTTATACAGAGAGAAGGCTTTTGTTGTGTGCTGACGTTCATAATGTATATGGGTGGGTTTTAATTTTTCCCTCAAACTCAGACATGTCAAAACAAAAGCATGCATGTCTTTTCCTTTTTTATTTCCTTTTTTTTTTATTGTTGTAACCATTGACCAGTATACCTAATGTTAAGTCAGGGGGTTCCTACATAAATTTTACCAGTTGGAATGTCAAAGGTTTAAACAGTGCAATTAAGTGCAGCAAGGTTTTGTCACATTTAGAACATTTAAATACTCATATTGGTTTTCTGCAAGAAACCCATTTAAAAAACTCAGACTATCCCAGACTTTGTAAGAAATGGATTGCACAGGTATAACATTCTAAATTTATCAGTAAATCTAGAGGAGTGGCAATTATTATTAACAAGTGTATTCCGTTTTCTCCTTCACAAACTTTGGTGGATTCGGCTGGTAGATACGTGTTTGTCTCAGGTCTTTTATATGGTGTAACCGTAACGTTGGCTAATATATATGCCCCAATTATGATGATGAAAGCCTTATTCAGAAAATATTTTCTTTACTCCCTTACCTGAATACGCATTTGCTTATTATGGGAGGTGACTTTAATTATGCTCTAAATCCCACTCTAGATCGCTCATCCACCAAACCTACTCAATTCTCTAAATCTACAATCACACTTAAGTCACTTCTAAACATCTGTGGTCAAACTGATGTTTGGCACTTTTTCAACCCCTCAGCACGACAATATTCATTTTTCTCCTACTGTATGTCCACCACAGTTACTCCCGTATTGATAATTTTTTTTAGACAAAAAACTGTTGTCTAAAGTAAAAGCTTGTTCATATTATAGCGTTGCTATATCAGATCACGCTCCTCTTACACTTTCTATCTTGTTTCAGGACAAGACGTTTGATTCTAGAAGGTGGAGATTTAATTCTGTGCTGCTTTCTGGTAAAACATTTTGTGATTTGCTAAAAACCCAAATAGATGTTCTTTTGGAGATAAACATGATTTCTGAGATTTCACCCTCTATGGTTTGGGAGGCGTTGAAAGCGTATGCTCAGGGTCAAACTATTTCATATTCAGCCTTTATAAATAGACAACGAAGAAAAAATTTAGAGGAATTATCCCATTAAATTCCTCAACTCGATTCGGCTTACACAACTTCTCCGGATCCTGAAATTTATAAAAAGAGACTCAAACTTCAATCTGATTTTAATATGTTAACAACGCACCAGGCTGAAAAGTTACTGCTTAAGTCCAAACAGGTGTTTTTTGAACATGGGGAAAAGCCCAGTAAACTACCGGTAATTGCATTTAAATTAAAAGAAAAGTCAGCTAAAAATATTATTTCTCAGATTTGGTCCTCTGATGGTAAATTGATCACTGATCCTACAAATTACTTACGGGTAATTTTATTTATTTTTTTTTTCCCAATTACAAGAACTCTTGGGGTGGCATGGTAGGCCAGTGGTTAGCACTGTTACCTCACACCTCTGGGACCTGGGTTTGAGTCTCCGCCTGGGTTACATATGTGTGGAGTTTGCATGTTCTCCCCGTGTCATCGTGGGGTTCTCTGGGTACTCCGG
Organism: Cyphomyrus plagiostoma; assembly: GCA_019775915.2. Lineage (NCBI taxonomy): Eukaryota > Metazoa > Chordata > Actinopteri > Osteoglossiformes > Mormyridae > Cyphomyrus > Cyphomyrus plagiostoma. Next base: position 8,607,497 of record JABFEA020000001.1, on the reverse strand, counting down.
TTTCCCCCCACAGTCCAAAGACATGCTGAGACTGATTGGAGTTCCTAAATTGCCCTGCATGTGTGAGTGTGCCCTGCGATGGGCTGGCCCCATCATCCAGGGTTGTTCCCTGCCTCGTGCCTGTTGCTTCTGGGATAGGCTCCGGACTCCCCATGAACCAATAGGATAAGTGGGTTGGAAGATGGATGGATGAGAACTCTTCTTCTGTAGTCTGCTAAGCTAATCAGTAAGATAACATTACAATTTGTACTTTATGATTATTTCTATTTATCTACTTATTTTGTTGCTAAACTCTGCAAAGCGTATTTTGTACAGAATAGACACGCATTATAATAATGTATTGAGGACACTTCCCCTTTTTTTTTGTTTGTTTAATTCTGCGTGGGGGTAGTGTGGGGGGAAAATGTTTTGTTCCTATTATCCTGTATCTTTATTCTTTTATTATTATAAAAGTTCGACAAAGAGATTAAGCAAAAAAAAATAAAATAATAAATCTTGGTTGCTTTGGAGAAAAGATTCAATTATTGAAAAAGGTGGGGTCTCCTTATACACGGTGGTGCACTGATGAGGTCATATTTGTGTCTAATATCACAGACAACCTGCAAGGTTGTGCTGGCAGTGGAGCTTGTTGACTGGGGGGGGCGGAGGGAGAGGATGGGAATCTGGCTTGGTCCTCTTTTGTCCATTCTGCAAGGGCATAGCTTTAGGTATGGATGTTTGTGGGAGTAACGTGTGTTGAAAACAAACCTCTGCCCTTGCAGCACATCCTCATTTTGTCACTGGTTTGGCTGCATGCCAACCTGTGAAATTTACATCTCATAGGGTGACCAGATAATCCACGTTAGGGAGGACACTTTAGGCTAGGACAGTATTTGCAGCTCTTATGTTTGTGCTCGTACATTTACACTCAGGCACATGTCATAAGTTTCCCCTGGAAACTCCTCCAAAGCTGGTCTGCAAAACTTTTGATCAACTTCTGAGACTCTGAAAGGGCCTGGACCCAATGCCCTTCGCTCCATGCCTCCAGTGATAGGCTCTCACCCTCCAAGATGAGACTCTAAAAAGACCTAGACCCTATGTCCTAAACTCTGTGCCTCCAGCAATGGGCTCTCATCCTCCCAGATAAGACTGAATGGGCCTGGACCCTATGCACTAGGCTCTGTGCCTCCGGCGATGGGCTCTCACCTTCCCCGATGACTGAATCCCCTTGATCATGGCCATGCACACCATGACCCACGCGATCAGCAGACACAGTGTCATTTTCAAGTTGAGGCCCCCACTCTCAGAGATAGAGTTGGAGATGTCCAGAGCCTCCCGGTACCAGAAGTACGTGGTGGCAGAGCTTTTGTCACACTCTGGCTCCACATCTATGAATGACAAACAGAGCTCCATGCAGGCATGCCATCAGAATAATATAGCTTGGTGCCAAACTGCCAGTGCCTGTGCCACTAGGCCTGCAGTCGTCTTACATGTGTTTGTGCCATTCTTTACAAGCGGGCACTCGTGCCACGGCAGCGGCTGCTGGAAGGACTTGGAGAAGTAGAAGAGGCTCCAGCCGATGATGACGTTGTAATATAGAGCCACGAAGAAACAGACCTGCAGACAGACGGGTCACACTGAGCACCAAGCAGACCCAGGGGGGTGGTGAAGGCCACATCTATCAGGGATCTCCCAGACACTCACCATGCAGCTGGCAAAGCCGAGGCCGCCCAGGCGGGGGCTAATGTAATTCCATGCCCCGATGCTCCCCCGCCTGATTCGCTGGCCCACTGCCAGCTCCAGGAAAAAGAGGGGGATCCCGATCACGATCAGCAGGAGTAGGTAGGGCACCAGGTAAGCTCCTGTCAGGAAAGGGCCATCAGGAATCCACACACACACACACACACATAACACCCTACACATTGGATATCTAATATGGGGGGGGAACCCAATTCAGAGGGAACCCAACACAGGTGACAGCTTACACAGGGGGAAACCTAAGCAAGGGAAACCCTATGCAGGGGGAAATCCTACGCAGGGCAGACCCTACATGGGGGAATGCTGCACAAGGAAAACCCCATAGAGGGGGAAATCCTATGCAGGGCTAATTCTAACACGGAGGAGCCCTATGCAAGGGAAACCCTATAGAGGGGGAAACCCTATGCGGGGCAAACAAGGGGTTTCTTCCTACATAGGAAGAAACCTACACATGGAGAATCCTAAAAGATGGAGAACCCTACACAGGGGGCATCCTACACAGGGAGAACCCTAAAACATGGAGAATCCTACACAGGGAGAACCCTAAAACATGGAGAATCCTACACAGGGGGAACCCTAAAACATAGAGCTGGTCCATCATGGTACCCACACAAACTGTCACATGATGCGCAGTTAGAGACAGAAATTCCCCTAAACCACAAAGAACAGAAAGGCAGGGGGAGCCCCCAGTGATGACTCGCGCGAACAGGACAAACTCAAAGAGCCGAGGGGAGAATCAGACCCGCCAGCCAGAACAGTGCAGTTGTCATGCCCCCATAACCTGAAACCTAACCGCACCCATAACCCTTTACTCTAACCCTAATGCTACCTTTTCTGCTTTGCCATTCAGAGCTAGGAATAAAGACGTTTTATGGATGTGCCTGAAAGGCAAAGAATGTCATTTCTTATCTTTAATAATACAGGCATTTCACAGGACATGCACATACACACTCACACACAGTCCACATAATCACAGCTAAAAGTTACAGGTTTTTATCACATTGTGGGGACATTTTGACATTTTGTTTATACATAACCCCCCCCGCCCCCCACCCCACACACACACACACACACACACACACAAAAACAGTATGCCCTCATTGTGAAGCTTCCTCCATTTTGCTGACTGTGCTTTTAACTAATGACACCGGCAAGCTGTGCAGTGACCTGAACATCCTGAACTCCATGTGAACTCCCTGCGCACAGGTATGAGATGGTGGTGATACGCAGCCCTGAACGGCACTGTCATTCACCAGGAAACACGTTAAAAAAAAAGTGTAAAACAGGAATCACTTCTATAAAACACAAAGGGTTTCCTTGTCTAATCTGTCTGCGATAACCTATGTGTGGAGCAAGCAGGAGGGCCAAGCCACAACAGAGACCCTCGACGTTAAAGCATACTACTGCCTGCATTCCCAAAGACACTCAATGCAGTACTACACAATATAAGCACAGTATCTAAACCAAATCCACACAGAATCTGCACAGTATTAGCCCAGTACATGAAAGATGATGTAATGCAATGAGCTTTTGGCTGATACACAAAGAGACAATCTTTCAGAATGATCTCATTACACTCTTCCTACCAGCTGAGGTGGTTTGGGCATCTGTCTAGGATGCCTCCTGGACACCTCCCTGAGGAGGTGCATATCCAATGGGAAGGATACCTGGGGGGCTGACCCAAGAGACCCGGGAGGAGCAGGAGGAGGTGGCTGGGGACAGGGAGGTATGGGCATCCCTGCTTAGACTGCTGCTAACCCCCACCCAGACCTAGATGAGTGGCAGAGGATGGATGGATGGTTGGATGGATGGGTTTACTCTCAGATCCCTGACAAACGACCCATGTTTATCAAAGTTGCAGAATAGACTGTGTGGTTAAGCTAGCCGACTATACTGTGGCACTTTTCCTGCCCATGTTGTATAAGAACTGCCAAGGTCAGGTCATGCTTACAGCATAATAATAGGTCTCCTGGGATCCATCTTTTACTCTGTGAAATTTTAAGCTGACCACTATTTCCACAACACTGGCTGATGAGTAACAGTGAGCATAAATATCTAATCACCATGAAATCAGACAGGAAAAAGGAGAAAGTCGCGTCACGGCACAATTCTTGAAGGAAGAGTGCATCTCTGGGGAAAAAAAAACAGAACTACAAAGCAGGTAATAGGGTTGTACCTGAAGAAGGAACACAACTGTCCTACTTTCACAAAAAGAATGCATATTTACTTGCTTACTGCATTCTGAAATACTAAAGAATTTCTCAAAACTCAAGGTATTTTATCATCTAAACTACAGAGTTTTGATAACGGAAAGGAGTAGAATTTAATGATATCCATCTTTCAAAGCTTCCACAGGAAATATAAATGGACACAAAAGATCCATGAAGTTCACAGTTGTCATCATAAAGCTTCCCACAACAGGGGGGCAACAAATAGTGAAATACAAACATAGTACGAATGACAACTGTCACAAAGGCATCAGGGAGACCCCTGAAATGACACACAGAGCCAGTCAAAAATTTGAGCACATCTGCAAGCAACGATAATTATCAGGACTTGTCAGGGCTGAAGTGGGCGGTAAATCAAGGTAAGGGGGTGGAGCCCCCTAGTGAGGGAGGTCCCACACAGGCCATCTCATGGAGAGTCAAGGCCGGGGAGGTGTCTGTCATTTTCACCCAATCTCCCATTGTCACCTCATGCCATGCCTTCTGGGAAATACCAATAATGTTGTGAAAGGCAATGAGACTATTTTAAATTAGTTTCTTCAACAATCGCTTTTCTAACCTGCATGTTGTGGTTTTTTATTTTAATGTATTTACACAAAAACCTAGTTTGCAGCTACTTTTGACAGATATATTACCTTCAGGTAGGATTTCAGAAACAAATGGCTAAAGAATGTAGCAGACATCTTTAGTTATACACAGAATGAAACCGGGACACTAGAACACCGACCAAGGTGACAGGGCTCCTGTAAGAAGCCCACTGACCCAAGATGGCCCTTAATGTAAAGACATTGTTCCGAACACGCTGAAGGCTGCACATGGCCAGATGCTAATGCTAATCTGTCTCCTCTTGCTTGTTATACATTCCAAAATGCATCAGCTTCAACCTGCAGGAAGCTGCAATCACTTCCAGAAACAGGGAAGGTGAACTGGCATTGGATCATGGTACAAATCACACTGTGTTACTATTAAACTATAACTGTAGAGCAGGGATGTCAAAGTGAAATACATTAGAGGGACAAAAAAACAAATTTGCTACAAGCTGAGGGCCGGACTGGTTCAATGTTTCTTAAAACATACTAAAATGATTGCACGTAACCTATTGAACCAAGACCTAACACAGTACACTGTATTTTATTTAATGATTAAATGAACAATCCAACATTTTTGTATGGCTCTGTCAGTAATTTCAAGTGAAACAGGTTCAACAGGTTCACAGACAAAAACAAAGGGTGTGTCCGAAGTCGCGCACTTGCGCACTTTTAGTGCGCGATTTTAGGACGTAGTGCGTTCACACTGACAACTAAGCTAAAATCCAGTGCACTGAAAGTACCCGGATGGTGAACTGAAAACGGCCAGAAAACGCAGTGCAAAACGATGGACACTACTCACACTAAACGGCCAGAAAACGCAGTGCAGAACGATGGACACTACTCGCACTAAACAGCCAGAAAACGCAGTGCAGAACGGTGGACACTACTCGCACTAAACGGCCAGAAAACGCAGTGCAGAACGATGGACACTATTCACACTAAACGGCCAGAAAACGCAGTGCAGAACGGTGGACACTACTCGCACTAAACGGACGCCATTTTGGCTACGTAGCGGAAGGGGAGGGACTTTCTGCAAATTTTCAGTGTTGAATAATGGCGGGATCAATAAAGTGTTTCTGATAAATGTAAGTAACGTTAATAAGTTTATTTTACTGATGTATACTGCGGTGCGTAGCCTGTCACTCTCTGATGACAGTTATAATTTGAGTTTTCGATTATATCGACTTGTTCGCACATGTAAATGTTAGCAGTTTTTTTAGCTGGTTAGGCGATCGTAGATAGAACATTTATAACATGTATAACCTATGTTGAAGTTTGTAAATGTTAGTTACTCCTTGTTATTGAACC
>JABFEA020000001.1:8581143-8601537 GCA_019775915.2 Cyphomyrus plagiostoma | reverse complement strand
AAACAGCAGCAGGCGGCTGTGGCCTGCGGGCCAGTTCTAATACTAATCAAATATCATCCCGGGGGCCATAGATAATTAATTCGCGGGCCGGATGTGGCCCGCGGGCCTTGACTTTGACACCTCTGCTGTAGAGTATAAGAGAGCAAGAACATCCTTGTCTGTAAAACTGAAGAGGAATGCATATTACACTGCATTTATAGCAGAGGGATATCGAGGAAATAAATTTTTTATATGAATGTCAGTTTTGCCCCAAATATAAGTCAGTTTGTGTTGTAACTACAATTGCATTCTTTAGTGGAGGCGCACAGTTACATAACTGTGCGATAATGCCTTGGCAGCAATCAGAGACAGCAAATGACTGACATGTCATGCAAATGGCGAGAGACAGGAAAACCAGCTCCCTGCAGCCTGAGTCAAACCTCAGCTAATTAGGAACATGAAGAATACAACTTTCTGCGACTCCGCATTTCACACAAACGACAGCTTCCATAGCACCCGTGACTCTACCGCAATCCGAATGCACTAGTCTGCATATGAGTTACTCAGCAGAGAACCAGCTGATAAAACTGGGTCTAGCCCAACTAACAAAACACATGTTTCCCTTCGAATGGAGTCAAAGAAATTCTGACAACCAGATAAACACCCTGAAGCTGACTGATGCATGAGATTGGAGCAGGTTTTGATCAGAGGGTGATACTGCAAAAGTGAAAATGGGTCAAATGAATATTTGGTAAAGCTGTAAATTCAATGCACATTCATAATGCATTCATAGAACAATTAGTGTACTTATATAAGGCATTTATAATGCATTCACAGAACATTCATAAGCAGCATGTCAGTAAATCCTAACATACCTTAACAGCTTTAATACGCAGTAACAACACACATAACATACGATTATATTTGTTATTATTATATAATGTTGGTTATTATTGAATACGAAGCTGTTAAGGTACACTTACATGCTGTTTATGAATATTCTGTGAATGCATTATTAACTGCATCTTCATAATGCCTTTATGTAAAGCATTACCAGTGTTCATTGGGGATAATTATATCCATTGCACATGGTACTTATTCTGATTAAAACTTCTACAAACACTCATTTCACTCAATTTGGCAAAGAAAGTATTCAAATGTGAGCTTTAAAATACTAAAACATTTAAAAGTCTTCAAGAGCACACTGGTTCTCCCTAATTCTAGGTTTTTTCAGTGCAGTTCAGATCTTGGTCAACCTGGTTAAAGACAAAACCGTTCAGCATTAACTTTAGCTATTTCTGTCATACTCGAAGTTTTATTTATTATTATGACTGCCAGGCACATTTTGTATCAAGCAGAATATCCACGTCTTATAGATCTTACTGGCTACAGCATTGAGCTGATGTGACACAAAGCGAGTTTAAATGGCAGGAAGATGCGGCCTGTATTAAAATGCTATGCTCTGACCGGCATGTACTGGGCTACACAGCAGCTGGTTTGTAAACCTCTTTTTTTTACCATCACATGATGATAATCCAAATGGATGGGCAGTCAGTCACAGTGGGACAGCACTGCAGGACGACACAGCACGTTCCTCCTCTAACTCCACAGGATGGAGTTCGCATGCACTGCCCGGTGTTGAAAATTTAAGCCCTGAACACCAATCTGTGGATCACAGCCTGCTTTGCTTGCTGTTTGTCTGAAATTGTAAAATAATAGATGCAATAAATTTTAGAAAGAAGAATTAGGCTGCAGATCACTGGGTGACCTCCGTGAGAAGGACCTCCACCATGGGGCCAGGAACTGCACTCCTGGCCCGGACCTGATGCCACTGAAGAGAATTCAGTAGGCTGGATTATTCGAGTGAGTGCCCGATGTGGCACTAACATCATATCCAGCACTATTGGGGAGGTGATGTGATTTTGAGCCCCCTAGTGGTGATATATCCTGCGTTATACAGAATTATACGATACAAGTCTAATAGAGAATTTTAACATCCTATTCTATATCATAGTAATATACATTATTATAATTTAGTACTAGCTACAATAATTATAAAGCTATAATTATACATAATGTAGTAATGATATTTATTATTATATTATATATAACAAAATAATAATAGAATATATGTATATATTATATTCATTATTACACTATTGTTATTATTGTATTATTATTATTATTATTATTGTTAATAATAATAATAATAATAATAATAATAATAATAATAATATTCTATATCCTAAACTTCCTGAAGACTGCATGATGTCATGTCCGGGCCAGAAGTGAAGATCATGTGATTTGTGGCCCCACAATGGAGGTACTCCTAGCGAAGGTTGCCCAGTGTACTGCAGCCAGACCTATCTCCCTTCCTGAGGCGTGCAGACCACAGGAAGTGAAGGAAAAACTACTTCCTGTATACCAAATTCAGCCTCATAACTAATATCTTGCTCTGGTGCCTTAACACCGTTGTAGCTCCCAAGAACCACCTGCAGAAAGATGCACTTACCGCCTCCATTCTTCTGACAGAGGTAAGGGAACCTCCACACATTGCCCAGGCCTACAGAGAAGCCCACCTGGGCCAGGATGTACTGCAGCTTGCTGTTCCACGCCGGCCGCTCTTCTTCTGTGTCAGAGCCATCCTCCAGGTCTCTGTCTTTATCCTCCTGGACATCGCTTACGATGAGTGAGCTCTTCTTGAATGAATCATCGCATGCGTCCTCGTTGGAAAGAAGATCCCTGACAGACTCTGTAACATCATCGTCAAGCTCTTTCTTGACGACCTTGCTGTTTTTGGGCATTTGATAAGTAAACGGCAGCAATAACGGGAAATGTCTCTCGGTGGGGAAAGGTTTCAACCAACTTCCAGTTCACTTACCAACACCCACAGCTAAGTAGAAACTCTTCTTTCCAGAATTTGAAATCAAATGATATAAGGTCTTTATTTCTTCATTTTCAAAGTAACTGAAAAAAAGAAAGACAAGGTCACCAAAACATTACTGTGATGCATGAGCCCCTTTGCAAACCCAGAAGAGCAAAGTACCACATGGAAATTGTGTTCTTATTTAGTTAAATACTAGCACTCGTGGCCATAAGTGGAAATTAGCGTCTATGACAGTGGCCATCATTAGTGGCATCTAAGTGCAAATCTTCATTATATTTATCTGTCCAAAAAACATTAAATTCCATCATGCTGTCTGTGGACCTGCAGCTCATTTTATCCTGACAAAACTCACACAGGTTTAAGACTACAATGCATGGTAGAGTCAGTATGGCATTAGAGGGTATTCAAACCTACAATCAAGGCCGGCAAATCCTACAAGCGACATAGGCGGCTGCCTGGGGCGCCAATTTATGAGGGGGCACCGACTTGGCAACTAATTTCACTTTGCCTTGGACGGGGGTCACAGGCGCTGGTGCTCACCCAGGGTACCACAATCGGTTAGGATCGGTTTGGGCTACAACCCACCACAGCAGGTCTGATCAATCAGACCTCAGAGGTGCTGCCCCCTTATATTCAGTATAGAATGGACTCCAGGTATGATAAAAAAATATTATCTTTAAGTACTTGGGGGGTGTCCAAACTCACAGACCTTCAGATTCTGACATACGATGTTATTACTTGCATTTTAAACAAAACTTCACTTATCTCTACAAGTACCTTGTATACTTGTCATCTTGAAGTGAAAATGATGCAACAAGTTACTTTTTTCCAAATTATATGCACAGAATTACAAGCATTCATGAGCTGAGCACGTGATTGCGAATATAGTGAAGTCAAAGAAATAGAGATGGTGGATTATTGAACCTGCAGTCACTCACCAGTGAAAGCACACGAATTGCAAGTTAAATCGCTTTCAAAGTTTAATGACATTATAATTCGCCAAGCTCCATTTAGGCATCTGATTTAAGCTTGCGTTTCCCGAAAACAGATTAAATGACTCATTTGCTTTATGTGTAAGTGAACAAATTGCGGAATACCCTTGACGAACTCGCCACACACAAGTCTTTACGCCAACAAACTTTAATAATTCAGTAGGGAAGCCAACCCGATAAGCGTGGGGCCCCAAACGCTGAGTCTGTGCTCACGGGTGGCCAGCCGACGGCGACGAGCTGAAAAGGCCACCGACGGCGGTCCGCAATACGGACGCACGGTGCCGCAGTCCGGACCAGGTTATCTTTACAACCCGCAGACTGGGCCGAATCAAACCACACTTTTTAAAATCTCAAACAAATGCTGAAAATGTCAGAATGATTTTCTGCTTTTACATATGATGAAGCCTTAATAAAAGAAAGACGACATCATGTACATGCAATAATAATGTTCATGAAGCGGAACGTATATAAATGAACACGGTATCATATATATATATATATATATATATATATACACACTATACAATGTACATGAACCAGAACGCATATAAATTAAATACGGCAGCATGTACATATGGAGAGATAACCGTGAGCCTATATAAAGATAAATACGGCATCATATAGAATACTATACATTAAGACAAAAAGAAAGACTCATTATGTGCATATACAAAGAGCCCTACTGTTTTCATTTCGTACCAGTATAACTGCGCAGATGACAAATAATATCTGAACATGAACCGGAGCCCAGTTCGTATTAATGACCAACTTATAGCGCAATCAATCGGTAACATGAACGTCCAACTTTAAGTAATATAACAAATTTTTGGCACTGGAGGTAAATGTACCCTAATTAACATGGCGGTGTATTTATTGTCATTTCGTTTTTAAAATAATTTTCTTACCATAATGAAATGATTTCCCCGCCCAGTCATCCTGTCACATCCATGTGCGCTCTTTCTTTCGCACCCGTAAGCATCCTGCACCAAAGCTCGCAAGGTGAAGGAAAATGCGCCAAAACACAACGTACACACTATTTACCTGCGGCGGAGACGGTCGACCTTCTCACAAGAAAGTGCGTCGGGTGTCACGCTGCTGCGGGGTCACACTCCGCTCGGGCAGCATCGTTTGGCCGGCGATGAGCGCAAGAGGCGGTGCGCCAGCTCTCAGCGTTAGCGGCGCACAGCATTATTGTCATGTAGTAGGGGCGTCATACTCTACCCAATAGAAAGTAACGGCCTTTCTGTGGGTTTTTTTGTGACTTACATTTTTGTGTGCAAGACAATTGTAAAAAAACCAAAATGCGATGTTTCTTTTTCTATGTCCACTTTAACATTCTTCCTATATTGTGACTTTACATGACTGCTCCACCCCTGTGTACATCTTGGTTCAGCCCACAATTACGAATGCTTAAGCCTCCGACTGCGGTAAGTTTATATACTGTCGTGCGCAATATTCGGTTGTAGAGATTCGCTAAACTTGAAGATGCTACGGTATTCAGTTTTTTGCACTTTGTGTATGATTAAAGGAGTGAGTCTGTGTTTCTCAAATCAACACGAGATTAACGCATGCGATCCATTAACCTTAGCTGGGTTTATCTTTATTTTAGTATTAACGCTCGGCAAGAGACGTAAAAGCTGAAATAACGATATTGCGTATTTGAATTGGGACGTGATATATATCCATTTAACGTATAAACGTATTATAATATCCTCAGCCGAGTTTCTAGTGTATCGTGCGTTTAATATATCAATAATGTTTAATGTTTTCCCACTCCAGCGTTTTAATAATGACGGAATGCACTTTTAACGAGTCTCCCTGATACTGAAGATCTGTTTAAACGTTTTATAAACTGGCACTTTTACTGCATTTTACTTGTTTCTTAAACCCGGCTTATAAGCTAGTGATAGCTGTTCCTGCTGAGACAGGTCTATATTTGCTGCCTAAGTTAAACAGTAAACGGTAGTTGTATAATCAAACATTCTAAGCATTCTCAACCAGTAATAATGTTCTATAAGTAAGCATGCGTACTGATTGAACGGTTCATTATTATAGTTAGTCGGCGGAGTGATACAATGTAACAAGTCTCTAAAAATGTCTGATGCCCAAATGCAGGCAATTTGCAGGTGGAAACTGCCGTGTAATGCTGACATAGGGTTACTGAGAAGCCGCCCCCGGCTTGTAAAAGTGCTGGCCTTTCAGCTGATGACTGGTACGCGAAGCGTCTCCCTAATACAGTGGTCTGAAACTCCAGTCCTGGGGGGCCAGAGCCCTGCACATTTTTGGGTTTCCCCTCATTTAACACACCGGAGTCAACCCCTTATGCTAATTACCACAAAGCTTTTGAGCTGCATCACTTCTGATGGAACAGGGAAAGAACTAAGCTACACAGGGCTGCGGCCCTCCAGGACTGGAGTTTGAGACCCCAGCCCTAACACCTTTTTGTTTACATGCGTTTCTCTTGTCTTCAGTTTCCCATATCATAATATGTGCTCTCAGCACCCCTGTGCGTTTCCTCAGATGATTTGTAACATGGTGTTTGGCACAGCGGCTGTGTGTAAACGCAGGTTGGTTACCGTAGCCTCTCATATTACTTACACTGACAGCTAACTAGCTCCCTTTTCACTATGCTGCTCTGGAGGATGAGAGGCTTTGGTACTTATGCGATGTTTCTTGGCTGGATGCAGTAGTTCAGAGGGATGCTGTGATAGGTGGAGGTAAGTAGGACAGCTGTAGGCAGTGATCCTTTATCATCCCTGATGACTGTCCTGAACTGGAGACTGAAACCCACCTATTGAAATTATGGCACTGAAATACATTTGTTTTGTGGATAAACACTTAATGGATTAATCACTGATTTTTATAGTTTAATATTACACCTTTATTTGTAAGAATGTAATCTAGATGTATGAATTCTGGCAAGGAACATTTTATTTGGTTTGTATTAACCCACTAGACATAATTTAGTTACGAAACATTAAAACTTGGATCTAAATGTTGCTGGTACTGTTAACAGCAGGTGCCAAACCTCAGATGGTAATACAGTAAGGGGGGGTGTACTTCTGGACGGAAAGTCCACTTTCAGAGTTATATTGATTCATTCCCTGTTCCATGTTCATCAGCACGTAAATGAGTATGTTGTAGTTTTTTGGGTCTCCCCGCTTTGCTGTATGCATCCTATCCCTGCCCTTTAAATTGTGACAGGGAACCCCCAGCCTGCCCCCAAGTCACATCATGCCGAGCAGATTTGTTCACACAGAGCTATACCTGTCTTTACATGCGTCATGGCTGTGACTGTTCATGTGCGGGACAGTCTGGGGAAACACAGGTGTGTTCTGCCTGTATGACTGCTGCAGTCATTTCCTTACTATTTTGATGTGTGTCACTGTGCAGTATTTTATCTCAATTTTATTTGTACGATTGGCTAATTGTAAGCATCGCAGTGATGTCCTCGGTGGTCATTTTTCTGTGATTCTTTGGTCCTTCGTGCAGTGAAGCCGCCTAAGCAGAGGAACTGACGCTTTTGTTTTGTTTAGTTGCCACAGATGGCTGGGTAAGGAACTGCATACCACCAAACGGGCAAGACCAGCAGCGTAGAGACGATAAACAGCAGAGACTGTACATGCTTTAATACCTCAGAGTTTGATAGCAGATACAAATAAAGATCAATAAAAATGGCTGAGATATTTGTGTGATGTCAGTGGAAGGTATACTGGAAATTTTTGCCTCCAAGTACTTGGGACTGCCTTACATAAGCCGGACACAAAAATAGTGTTAAGAAGTGAGAAGCACAGCTGGAGATAAAAGAAAATGCTATCTGTCTTATTAATGATGCACTGCATCTGAGTTTGATAGCAGATACAAATAAAGATCAATAAAAATGGCTCAGAGTTGGGAATGGTTACCGCCTGTACCCCATTTGGCCATTAATATGGTGAAGTTCATCAGTGACCCTGGAGTTTTCTTTGTATAAATTTTATGTAGGCATAGTGTGGAGGCAGCAGGAGTGGCGCGGATACCCTTTTGAATACTTAATGCCACGAAGCAGCCTGTGGAAACCTGAAGCCAGCTGAAAGGTGACGGGGTTTCCGTGGTATCGCAGACCACACAGCACGAGTGGGGCCCAATACGGAAGGAAACACACAGTAACATTGTACACATACAGTATGTTATTAAAAAGCACAGATCATTAATACCTCACAGCACGTGGCTACCGTATTATGCCAATGTGGCCTGTTTACTTAGAAAATGCTTAGCATGCTCACAGTGTAGCGCCGCTAACATCCCATCCCATAGCAAATGAAAATAGCTTTGAAATATTCTGTCAAGGTACATTCTATTTATAGCCTTAAAAAGTAATTTACTTAGTACTAGCAATTTTCTACCAGGGATATTTTTGAGTAAAATTGATTACAGAAAATAGATTTTACATGGTTTAGTGGAATAGAACAAGGAGGGTGATATATAAACATACTGATCTGAATAAGTGTGATGACATTAAACCTAAAAATGTGTTTTAGTGAGTATATCTGTTTCAGTGTACACCAAATGAGAATGTCCTTGGCTGAAGATTATTTTCAGAAAATTATCCTACACATGGAACCATATCAGTAGGACATGGATTGAATTGTTAGTCAGAAGAACATATTCAAAAGTCAACCCCTGTATTTGTGTCATTAGATGTTTAATAACATTGTAGCGCCGGCAGGGTGCATGTCCCAGCATGCCCTGCATGCAACTGTAAATAACCCCTGTCTGGGTCAGCACCTGTCTGTCTGAGTCTTTCATGTCTCCCCACTTGGCCAGCAGGTGTCACTGGCCATCCTGTCCTCTCCGTTATCAAAGTTCTTAGTGTGTTTCCCCTATCACCCAGACTGCTGCATGGCTCAGTGAGCTGAGTGTGTGGCTACTAACTTCTCTGTTGTGTGTTCAGCTCCTGCCTCCGTTGTTTTTTGTAGATTTTGTTTTCTAATGTTTCATTTGTATCATTTTCCCTAGATTTTGTGTTTTGTGATTTGTATTTGTTTTGCTTTGTGCCCGTGGTTGTGTTTTACCTGTCTTTGTTATTCTTCTTGTGATAGGTTGTTTCTTAATTTGAGTTCCATGGTTTAGTTTCATTATATTTACCTGTTGCCTGTTTTCCCAGCCCTTGTTAATTGTTTTCACACGTCCTGTGTTATTGTTGTTTCTCCTCTGTATTTAAGTTCCTACCTTAGTTCAGTTCCCCAATGGGTCATTGTTGGATGTCATGTTATCTCATTAGGTATATTTCATGTGCTTTTCAGTAAGGGTTTCAGAGTCTTAGAAGTTACCCCGTGTTGTGTTATTTGTACTTTCCTGCCTGCCTGCCTGCTCCTTGTTGTCGTGACCCATTTGTAGATAGTCTTTGTTTTTCCCTATTTTGCTTTTTGACCCCTCGTGGTCTGTTTGTTTAGCAGTGTTTCTAGTTCTGTTAATGAACCCTGTTCATCCAGTGAGCCGCCAGTGGATCGTCCCCTCCTTTCCCCACCTGCACAATGCCCCGCTCCCCTGCCAGCACCTCCCGACTCTGTGACACTGTCTGTAATTGTAAATGGCCTTTATTGTATTGTTATTGGTAAGAATTGCATCTCCCTATTGTCGCGCGTGTGTTTGCCCATGTCTTGTATGTACCCTGTACCATCTTCTTGTGTTCGTAGACTGTAGGCCTATACCTCTCCCACTGTGTGTGCGCCTTACAGTTCGGCATCTGACACCCTTGTGTTTCAGCTGTGTGTACTTGGTTTGATGCTAGTTGGGTGCCTGTTATAGTCTATTAAGGGCTGCTATTAAAGAGCGTGTTTCCCCTGGCGTGCAAGTCTCCTTGTCCTTCTCTGCTCCTGCGATACCTCTGTCCCCCCAGCGCTACACTATATTATGATGTTTCATAGTCTTGGTTCAGCTCATCCATACATCCGTCCATCCATCCCTCATGCATCCATTTCCTTTCCGCTTATTCAGCTCTGATCATTATTTAGACTTGACTGCCTATTCTGTAGATCACGCTGTTGTT
Organism: Cyphomyrus plagiostoma; assembly: GCA_019775915.2. NCBI lineage: Eukaryota > Metazoa > Chordata > Actinopteri > Osteoglossiformes > Mormyridae > Cyphomyrus > Cyphomyrus plagiostoma. Next base: position 8,591,648 of record JABFEA020000001.1, on the reverse strand, counting down.
TTTATTTTTGATTTCAGATCATGGAGATACGGTGACTCTGTGCAGGGTGCTGTGTGGTCTGTGTGTGGAGGCTTCATGATCTCCAGCTGTTTACCTGGGATTCTGCATGCTACTCTGGTTTCCTCCATCCAAACAGGTGTACCCTGCTGTGGCTTAGCATCTCATATAGATCTCATGTTAGACTGGTTATTAAAGATGGATGGATGAATGGATGGATTTTGTGACCAGTACAAAGGCTGGAAATGAGAGCACAGAGCAGTACACAGTTTTGCCTCAGCAAGAGCAATGCTGTCTGGATCTGGGAGGAAACCCAGGAAGACAGGTGGGGGCAGTTCACAGCTGAAAATAATGGCCAAGAATTGCTTATGGTGCACTGAACTGTTAGAAAAGCATGGAGTGACTCAGGAAGCAGGACACGCGCACACACATACAAACACATATGTATACACCTCTTACATACACACACAACTCTCTTACACACATACATACACTGACACTCAGACACACACACTCTCACACACACTTCTCTCTCACACATAGGATCTCACACACACACACTGACACTCAGACACACACACACACAGACCTGTACTCATATCTTTGTGGGGCCGTTCATTCATTTCTATGAGAAAAAACAAAATCCAAAAAAGACAACCCCTACTTAGTCCTAACCTTAACAATAAGTAACTGAACAAAATACATGTCTATTGGTATTTTATTGTTTTGATTGCAGTCACAATATTTTTTATAAAAATGAGGTTATCCTTAAGGGGTCTGTAAAAATGGTCCCCAAAATTACAGGTTTTTGTCACATTGTGGGGACATTTATTACCCACAATGTAAGGTATACCTGGACCACACAGACACACACAGAATGAAAGGTTGGGGTTGTATTCGCACCCGAACACTGGAAGCAAAAAGCTATGGTGTGTAAATTCATGTTAAGCAAAAAGAATATTAGGTTCTAATTAAGAAGTTCCCAATGACTGGGATGGGTTGGCACCCCATCCTGGGTGGTTCATAGGCTCCAGACCCCCCGCAACCCTGAATAGGACAACTGGTTTCAGAAAATTGATGGATGGATGGATGTTTACAATAACCTGGGGTTCTCCTGGGACTCAATCAAGCAACCTTCTGCTCAAGGCCTTCAGCTATTACTGCATCGACTGTCTGCTTTACACAGGAAGGTCTCAACACGCTACACTAAGATAGACTGCCTTGTCTGTGCAGGGAATGTTTAGTTCAGGCTGCACTTCTTGTCCTGTCCTCTGAGTGACGTGACAGAAGAATAAGCCAAGGGCCAGCTGCAGGGCCTGCAGAAGACACACCATCATTTGTTGGTTTGAATTAGCTTCATAATTATGGGCAATGAGGAAAAATGTGTTAATATGATACTTATTTAACCTGCTGCTTTGCTTACCTGAATTAAGACCAGTCCTAACTGCAACCCCAAAATAGCAAGTCCATTTACCAACAGCCAGTCCTCTATACTCTGTTGACAACCCTATCAGAGAGAGGCATAAGAATAAGGTGTCGTGACTGAATGCGTGGTAGGACTGATGATCCATGTTCAGCTTATGCTAAAGGGGTTTTTATTTTTGGAGCAAACGTACAAACAGAAGTACAAACCAAAGGACCATATGGAGTCAAAAAAGAGACAGGAAGTAGAACTAAAGAAGGACAAAAGCTGACCTGAACACAGTGAAGTACAGTATACAGCACAGCATACAGCACATACAAAATGTACAGCGCTGTAACGCTGACCAATTCACTACTCAACTAAAGGGTGCTTTGCCACTACACCGGCTACCGTACTTAACTAATTAGGGACAACACTAGGAATTTTGTGTAACTGGGAACCAGTGAGGGTGATTAGGAGCCAGAGAGGATGAAACAGGATGGCCAGCAGAGATCTCTGCTTCAAACCAAAACATGACAGGATTGTTAGAGATGGATCAGGATAATAGGTAGTTCTAGAGCCTCTTTATGTCATCCTGCATTTCTTCTGAAGGCTGAGCTGTCCTAACAGTCAAATGCTAGAATCACCCCTGAATAAAACACTGAGTGAAGTGTGTCTGTCTCTCTGCCAGCTGTGCACTCTCAAACCTGGTGGTAGACCGCTGACCCTTGGCCAAACCCCTGTGTGGTGTTGTCACTGTGGAGGACTGGACAGCTGCTCGCATTAAAACAAGACCAGGGATATATATTGCTTTCTGGAAGTGAGGAGATGTAAAGGTTTCGGTCCCAATCAGTATAGTTCATCCTTCCACAGCATTTTTTCTGTGGAGCAGTGTAGCATAAGTTAGTCTGGAAAAAGTCCAAATGATGAGAAGAATATGGAGAATGTGAGGAGTATTTCATACATAACACTGCAGAGTGTCCAGAAGCTGCCACATGACCTGTGCCAGTTCACCCACTGTTTTGTTGCCATAGACAATGATTATCTGATCAAACTCATCCATCAGCGCTCCAGAGATCTAAGGAAAGAGAGCAGAGACTGTCAATATGAATCATATGACTGTCTGGTCAGGATGTTAAAGGAGCAGAGGCTGATTAATGTGATATGAAATGGCTGTCTGATTAGGATTATGAAATGAGTTGTGGGGTGGCATGGCGGTGTAGTGGTTAGCATTGTCGCCACACAGCTGTGAGACCTGGATTCAAGCCTCCGTCTAGAACCCCAGTGTGTGCAGTATGTGTATTCCCCCCATGTCGTTGTGGGGTTTCCACTGGGTATGCTGGTGTCCCACCAGAGTTCAGGAACATGCTGAAGTTTGTTCAAGTTGCTTGTGTGTGTGAGTGAATGGTGTGTGAGTGTGCCCTGTGATGGGTTGGTGCCCCACCCTGGGTTGTTCCTCTGGCATAAGCTCCAGGACCTGTGCCACCCTGAATAAAGCAAGCAGTTACAGCAGATGGATGAAATTGGTTTTTGAATCACATACATCTGTACTAGACAAAGTTCATCTGGCTGTAATCAGGTGTGTTGTGGGGGTATGGGCTCCCTAGCAGGCCCAGCAATAAATAGGGGTCCCAGATATTAAACCCTGCTCAAGGTGATGTTTTGTCAGGTGGCTTAGAGTTTCTGGCTCTGTCCCAGGCATGTATGATGCCCCATCATGTGTGTCCTGTGCTTCCTGCAGTGCCTCCATGACCCTTTACTTTATAGTAAGTGATAGATGATTGGATGAGTAGTATCTGCGGCATCATGGGAGGTAGTGCATGGATGATCAACATGCCATGTGATTTACTGCCTTTCTTATGCATGCTGTCATTCTCCATTTGCTGTATCATATTTGGAAATGGAAATAAACTGTACCTACCTTTTCTTTATTTATCATCATCATGGATATGACAAAGATTTGCCCAGCAACTATAGGTGTCAGGAAAGTCATGTGCTAAAGGTATAATAACATGACCGTCCATGAGAAAGAAAGCAGAGCATAACCAGAGACAATCCACAGAGAGAGAACCTTAAAGGAAAAGACATGCCTGAAATGCTCCTTGGCCAAATGTGCTTTTTATTTGCAGCCAAACAATGCCTTCATTCCCCTTCCTTATTCAAAACGATCACAGTAAAATGGCAAATACATAGACATATTAACAGCTACTTTTCCCTCATAGTATCTTCCAGTCAGATAAATATTAATTCATCCCAGTGCAGCAGCACCAGACCGTTATAATATATTCAACATATATTTACAATATTATGACCAGTACTACATTTTCATGGACTGATATGAAATTCCTGCAAATCTAGTTCTATAACAATTGCATCAAGGCATCTGGACTTACTAGTATTATGAAACATCTGATTTCTATAGCTGCTCCTATGTATCCAAGGACACTGATACCAACAACAACCAGGCCCATTATAAAGAGAGCCCCAGCTATAGTTTTCACAGCGTTTCCTAGGCAAATTTAAAACACAATACAAATGACAAGCTCACAAAAATAAAAATAGTTGCATGTGCACTTGTGTTTTAAGGAATTTATAATGGCGTTTAAATCAAAATATTGGAACTTACCAGCACTGATCATTACGATTAAGCTGTTCTGGTCATATAAAACCCAGACACCACATCCAAAGAATGCAAGTCCAAGAATCTCAATGAAAAAAATCACATCACTTTAACATATACACAAGTGATTAACTTAGGTTAAATGCTAATATTGATTAATTATCAACTTTATTTTTAGTCATTCTCATTGTGTAGCTACATAACATACAGAAAATATCTGAAAAAGTAGTACAAGTTCAGTTACAGTCTTGTTGGTGAATATTATCTGTAGACTTACCAAAAACATGCTGTTGAAGACTACAAAAAAAAACTTCAGACATTCAATTTTTTCCTTTACCTTCATGATTTAAAAAAAATCTGTTTTCAGAACGCACATACGATTCGAACAACTTATATCCCAGTCACACATCAGACGTTGCTGAAGGGCGCAGGTTGTCGGCAGGGTGCGCGTTTGAAAATCTAAGATGCGCTCAGTTTGTACCTCACCGCGTCCCACAGACCGCGCGGGGGCGCTGACTTCGTTTCTATGGTGGCAGCCAGGTGCTTCCATGGAAACAGACAAGCGCTTTCTCGCTTCGGGAGCCGCAGAGTATGGACGACCTCGAAGATATCATCAGCGAAGAACTGAGCAGACTGAGCCCGGCCAACGCGGAGACCACCATCTCGTCCGAAGATACGGACGACCTTAGCGAGGAGGATGGCGAAGCGGAGAACCCACCATATACGGTAAAGTCCGCCTATTTTCGGGAAGTTGACATTGCGCTGTGAAGTGCGTGGCTTTCCTCTCATTCTGTTCCCGCAGGCTGTTATACCGGAGACTTTCCTCTCACGACTGCATATGGACAGCAGGATAAAATATGCCATCGAAAATGCGCTTATCAGTGGGAAATGTAAGTACTTAAGCACTTTGAACAGAATCGTTTGTTTACTGATTTTCACGCTGATACAGGGCCGCCCTGGATGTACTGGCACCCTAGACAAGGTTCTCCTGAACGTGTCACCCCCACCCAGAGCAGCAGAAACATAAATTTAATAAATTCAATTGTTTATTTAAAACGTTTCAGTAGCATTTTGTGTTTGGCTACTAACTGTGTCTGTTGTACAAAAAAAGTTGCTCTGATAACACTGGTCGATTTTAGATGAAGGTGAATCCGGTTTCTATTGCGGAGTCCGTGCCCCTCAAGACATTTTACAGGAGACGGGCACTTGGTGTCACGAAGACCACCTTCAGCCCAGAAATCGAGTAAGATGCGGAGCCGTCATTGCTGCCGTAATGCTATGTGTGACTGGTGTTTAAGGCGCCATTAAACGGGGCTCGCGCTTTCATTTAGATCATCTCTGAAATGGAGGCGGAGGAATCAGTGACAGTCCGTAGTAACACACTCTCGGTGACGGCATCCAAAGAAACCCTGACAGGCATGTAGGCACCTCACAAGCGACACAGCAGAATGTAACTAACGAAATCAACTGTTCTGTTTGGAATGTGTATGCTGTTCTCAGATACAGCCACTAGGAGACCATGCTCATATTCGAAGTTGTGACATTTGACATAACATTGTATTTGATGCTAAATCTACTGTTTAATTCTTTAAGACTTTCTAGACGATGACTTTTACAGAGAAGCAGAGAAAAAGTTCAGCTTTGATCTGGAAAATCTGGAAAAGAGACTAAAAGAAGATACAGAAAAAAAGATTGCAGGGGATATAAAAATGAAAGAACATATTTTGAAAGAGCGCAGAGAAGAAGAGGACAGAAGAAAGCACCGATACGGGATTTTTGTTGAGGAATTGAAAGAAATTGAATGGGAAACTATGGTAAGATGTGAAATATTTTAAAACAGCTGAATATTTTAAAACATTAAAATTCATATTCACTTGACGATCTATTATTTGCAGCCTCAAGACTTTGGAACAAAGGAAGAAAATGCATTACTGCTTGATTTACATAAACAAGAGGTATGGCATGGATTTGGAAGACATATATAGTGTTGGCTACACTCTTATAACAGTTAACCAGTGGTAAGCAAAGTTAACCAAAATAGTAGCTTTTTTTTGCAACTGGCCCATGCTGGCATTTTGCCTTCAGTTAAGCCTGCTTGGGCACTACAAACATGGGGCCGGAACTAGGAAGCAGGGTCTCAGCTCTTTATTGGTCTATTGCTCTGTCAGACAGAACCCAGAATATACAACCTGGGGACTGTATAATGAAGCAGGATTTCTTGCTTAGGTGGATAATTTGTCAGATTTAAAGCAGTCTGAGCTAAATATAAGTAAACAGAGATAAAGTCCATTTAATTAAACTAGGGTACCTTAACTCAGATGACTTATCTGACCAAGCAAGAAATCCAGCTTTGTGAGACAGGCCCCTGTTCACTGCTTAGTTCAGGGTACCCCAGTTTAAGTGGACTATATCTCTACCTGTGAAAAGATGTTAGCGATTTACATTTAGCAGAACTAAATTTAGCAGAAGCTAATTGGTTCGGTAATGGTTAAGTTAGGTAAAAAAAAACGTAAGCTTTGCTAAGTAGGAATAACTTCTGTGGCATTTCTAGGCAGTAATTGCAGAGCTACAAAAACAGCTGGAGGAGGAGAGACAGGCTGTTGAGGCAGCCCAAGCCAAGGAACGCAGGAGAGCTGAGGAATTGCGCAACAGTGCAGCAGTGAAAATTCAAGCAAGTGTTCGAGCATTCTTAGTGTCTAAGCAGACAGCAGCCATACTCAGCCAAAGGAGGAAGGAGAGAATGAAGAAGCACTGGGGAAAAGAGGAGATAGTAAGGCGACACAAAGAGGAACTGAAAATTAAAGAGGATGAAAAGAGAGAGATCAGAGATAAAGAGGAGTTTTGGGAAAGGGAGGAGAAGATAAGGAAGCAGGCAGAGGAAGAGGGGAGAAGAACAAGAGAGAAAGATGAGTGCAGGGAAAGGGAGAAGGAGATCAGGAAGGGAAGAGAGGAAAAGGGGAAAAGAACAAGAGAGAAAGATGAGTGTGGGAAGAGGGAAGAAATCATTGGGAAGCAGACAGAGGAAGAGGAGAGAAGAGTGAGAGAGAAAGATCAGTTCTGGAAGAAGGAGGAGAAGATCAGAATGCAGACAGAAGAAGAGGGGAAAAGAGCAAGAGAGAAAGATGAGTGCAGGGAGGGGAAGATGAGGAAGCAGACAGAAGAAGAGGGGGAAAGAATGAGAGAGAATGATGTGTGCAGGGTGGGGGAAGGGAAGATCTGGATGCAGACAGAGGAAGAGGGGAGAAGAATGAGAGAGAAAGACGAGTGTGGGAAGAAGGAAGAAATCATCAGGAAACATTCAGAGGAAGATGGGAGAAGAGCAAGAGAGAAAGATGAGTGCAGGGAGGTGGAGGGGAAGATGAGGAAGAAAACAGAGGAAGAGGGGAGAAGAGTGAGAGAGAAAGATGAGTTCAGAGAGGGGGAAGGGAAGATGAGGAAGAAAACAGAGGAAGAGGGGAGAAGAGTGAGAGAGAAAGATGAGTGCAGGGAGGTAGAGGGGAAGATGAGGAAAACAGAGGAAGAGGGGAAAAGAACAAGAGAGAAAGATGAGTGCAGGAAGAGGGAGGAAATCACTGGGATGCAAACAGAAGAAGAGGGGAGAAGAACAAGAGAGAAAGATAAGTGCATAGAGAGGAAGGAAATTGATGGGAAGCAAATAGAGCAAGAGAGGAGAAGAGAAAGAGAAAAAGATGAGAGCAGGGAGGGGAAGGAGGAGATCAGGAATCAGACAGAGGAAGAGGGGAGAAGAACAATAGAGAAATATGAGTGCAGGGAGAAGGAGGAGATCGGGGAGGAAACAGAGGAAGAGGGGAGAAGGACAGAAGAGGAAGTGGATGAAAACCAGGAAGAAAAGCTACATGTAGGGGAACAGAAGTTATGGCAGGAAGAAGGGAAAAGAAATGAAGAATGGAAGGAGAACATGAAGAGGGAAGAGCAGATCAATAGAACAATGGAGGAAAAGCATATTGGAAAGGAGAAGAAGACATGGACAAAAGACAGGTTCATGGTTGTAGACTTTTTGGAGCCACAGACTCCCAAACTGGAAGAATCAAAAAACAAAATGTATGAGAAAGTCCAGAAACCGAATCAGCTGGAGAGGAACCCCAGGATGGAGGAGAAGAATGTGCGGCACAGAGAGATAGTAAATAGATTCCAGGAGAATTACACAAAACAAGAGACGGTAAAAAGAACTTCACAGGATCCAGCGTGGAGCATCAATGGAAGACACATAGAAAATTCAGCCCCATCAGGTAATTTGATTCCATACAAATCAATGCATATCTGCAAAACACAAAATCGTCAACACCACAGTGGCAAAAAGCACTCTCTCAAAATGATCATTTAATTTCAGGGAACGAGACAGGAACCTGGAAGCTTCCAGATAATCAGCAGGTCAGATTGTTACATCCTCAGTGTGAAGAACAACAACTTGACAGTCCCCCCATGCAAAGGGCCAATCTGTTCTCATGTGTCTGCTCTGTGGACCCGTGCATCTCCCCTAAGAATTCAGTAAACAAAGGCCCAGAGATGACATGTCTGCACACATATGGAGCTGCGATGAATCCATCTGAGACTCAGGGTCTTCGTGAGGGTCCTGTGGACAATAGCCTTCATCAAACTGCACCTAATGAGCTGCTCTCCAAGGACAATGTGTGTCTGCCAGACAGTATAGAGCGAAAGCGGGTAAGGTGGATGCATGCCTGCACCCCCTGGTCCAAAGTCACCTCACGGGGACTTAGGGGACATCAGGGGGAGAAGAAGGCAGTGGCACGACGTCCACCAAATGAGCTCCCACCCATTGCTGTGGATGTTCTTCTTCAGGCTGGCACATGCAGCTCTTTGAAACAGGTACATTAGGTCAGTGTTTCCCAATCTGGTCCTCGGGGACCCCCCGACCGTCCACGTTTTTGCTTCCTCCCAGGGAGGAAAAATGTGAACTACGCATATCTGGGAGGGAACAAAGACATGGACCATCTGGGGACCCCAAGGACTGGGGTATGAAACAGTGTCATAGATTACATAAACTTTATACCAGTTTGATTGCTGCCCTTATATGGAGGAATAACACCCAGCAGAGTTGATGTTGCGTGGTACATGCACGGCAGGATTTCATTGAACTGGGCAAGTTAATGAACTCGTTGGCTTTCCAATGTCTGTTTACTGTAGGTGACTACAGTGACCCTTGAAAATTTGCCTGGTTGTAGCTTATCCACATTATCCGAGTGTGTAAAGCTGCAGGCACTGACACTCAGGAGGTGTGGTCTGATAGCTTTAGAGGGACTCAGCGGATGTCAGGACCTCGGATACATTGATGTGCAGGTAAATTCTGCACGTGTTCCTCAGATGCCACGTCTTGTTTGATTTTTACCTTTGCTTAAGTAGCAATTTGGTAAATAGTTTGTAATTTTCCTGAAAGGAAAATTCCATCAGGTTTATAAACTGCCAGGATTTGGTGAACCTCCGAGTCCTTCTCTTGAGTCGGAATCAGTTGACATCGATCCATGGGTTGGAAGGTGCCAGCAACCTCGCCGTGCTGGAGTTATCGTACAACAGTATCTCCCGCATCAGTGAGTACTTGTTTGAAACTATTCCAACACTGTGATACATGGTATGCCCACTTGGGGGCAGTATCGATATGTTGTTGTCACAGGACATGCAGTGCTTTGGCAGGTAATTCTGTTATGGGTGCTTTAAATTTGAGGACTTTTAGGAGTGACACTTGTTCCTGTATTACTTAACATTTAAGGTGGTCTAGAGGCTTTAACAAACCTTCAGAGATTACTGATTGACCATAACCAGCTGATCAGCACCCGGGGCCTGAGGGGTGTCTCTACCCTCCTGTATCTCGACTGTGCTCACAACCACCTTAGCAGCCTTGATGGCATCGATAGCTGTGTCCTGCTGGGGACGCTGCTGCTGCAGGGAAATAACATGTCAGAGGTGAGCCGCCAGCAGAGGGCGTCCACAGGGAAGGCGATCTTTATGCATAGACGTGCTACTTATATCTGAGCAACGCTTCCTGTCTCCTGGGAAGCCTCCCCGCCTGTCTGACCACGTGCTGATCAGGGAGCTGCACCTGGACGATAACAGTCTGTCGTCTTTGGACAGTGTGTCGGCTTGCTGGCTGCCGCTGCTCCGTCGCATCTCCGCCTCTCGGAACAGGTGCATCCATTGTGGGTGGGGAGGGGGGCTGGTCGTCACAGGGACGGTTGGCATGCTGCTGCTTCCTGACTCATTCCTATGATCCCCAGCATCACCCAGCTACCAGCTCTGTCTGATCTCCTGTCCTTGCGAAGTCTGGACGTCAGCTACAACTGCCTGTCAGGTAATTCGTCAGCTATTCAGGAATAACCAGCTACAGGTAACTGTGCTCCTCAGTTATTCTTCGGTTACCATCTGCAGATAACTGTGCTTGTCAGTTATTCAGGGATAACCAGCTACAAGTAACTACTTGTCAGGTTAACTCCCTGTACATTAGCAGAGCAC
>JABFEA020000001.1:8521068-8565906 GCA_019775915.2 Cyphomyrus plagiostoma | reverse complement strand
AATCTACCAATGGTCATGAAAATAAAGAAAACACATTGAATGAGAAGGTGTGTCCAAACTTTTGGCCTGTACTGTATATCACATGCGTGTACAACTATTGTAAATGATTAAAAGCTGTGTGTCTTACCAAGAGATAGTATATAAGACAGCACATGATTTGCTTTAGTTACGTTACTTTAATAAGTTAATAACATTTATGAATGAGCTATCTGAACAGTAATCTTTTACTTAATGAAAACGTCAGAATTTGTTTTCCGTCTGCGTCACAGCTAAGCTGCATACAGCCTTCACTTTATGACGCCCATAAAGTCTAGGGCACATCATTCAGGACATTATTCCCAGCTTTTTTAACTCTTCTGGCCTGAACTCGCGTTCTTGCTGGTCAGTGTTTGTTTGTCTAGCGGGGAAATGGCGTCTTTCATTTCATGCATGTGTGTGCTCTCCCCCACCGTGCCGAGGCGGGTTCTGGATCTAGGGACGGCCCAGATCAAGAGAGCCTGTCTGGATCCAGTGGCACTGCTTTGTCTCCACGTCGCAAAGAACACAATCCAGCAGGGAGACCCTTGCTGGGTCACACGAATGAGTCCACAGGCTGGCTCGGAGCTCAGGGTATGCATGTTTCCATTATATGACATTGCTGTTGTATGATATACAGTCACTTTATCATTCTTTCCTCTTGGGGATAGTGTGGGGAAGAATTCAGGACTTCATGCATTTCTCTTTGTTTGAGTCATTGACTATAATAAATATTTGGCATAGTTTGGATGCACATAATCAAGAGCTGAATTCAATAATGTATCCTGCAAGCAAATGAGGTTTAGAACAGAATTATGAACAGCAGTTACCTTGTAGATTCATAAATAATTCCTTGTACTTTTATATCTTTTGCTGGGAGAAGTCTCTATTTTATCGAGTGGTATGTTTTATTGTTTATTATGGTTGATTGAGTGTTTAGGGTGTTTGTAGTGTAGCGGTAATACATTCCATACCCTGGGCTGGTCAGGCGGGGTTAGGTCAGGTGGGGGGCAGTCGGAGGAGGCTCGGCTTTAGTGTGCGGGGGGCAGTCGGAGGAGGGTCGGCTTCAGCGGGAAGTGCCAAAGCCCTTCAGGCTGGAGGAGTGCTAAGCCTGTCAAAGGGCTTGCTGAGGAGCTGCAGCGACAAAGATGCTACAGAGAGTCAGGGAGGGCAGCCGCTCGCAGAAACGACTGTCGCAATGGTGGGGGGGTACTGCTCGTTCGGCATGGCGGATAGCCGCTCATCCTCAGGCAGACAAACTGGATCTCTATGACGACTGAAATGAAATCTGATTTTATGTGAAAAAACCCTGGGGAATCTAAAGTGGTGTTCGTGTGTGTGTGTGTGTGTGTGTGTGAGAGAGAGAGTCTGTGTGTGTGTGTCAGTCTGTGTGTGTGTGTGTGTGTGTGTGTGTGTGTGTGTGTGTGTGTGTGTGTGTGTATGTGTGGTCCAGGTATACATAAAAACCTGACGTTGTAGGGACCATTTTTTCGGTCCCCACGAGGGGAGACTCAATTTTATAAAAATCTGTAACTGTAATCAAAAAACTAAAAGTGCTAAAAGTCTTGTATTTTATTTATGGTTACTTTTGGTTATGGTTTGGGCTGTGTAGGGGTTAAAGTTGTCGTTGATGCGAATAGGGTTTTTCCCATAGAAATGAATTGACGGCCCCCACAAAGATACGCATACAGGTCTGTGCGTGCGTGTGTAAATGAGGTGAAAAGTCAATGACACATTTTATACAGCAGTCAACACTTCAACCGTAATCGGAAATGTCAGGCCTGGGAATAAAGAGGGAATCGTTGCTGGTTAGTATGGATGACTTTCAAGTGTCCGATCGCTGAGACTCTGCGTGTGTCCATGCATTTCTCAGTGACGTCGCATTGCCGTAAAACATGGCATGTAATCGCAGTCGTAGCTCTGGCTGACAGTTCACGTGTACGCATGCGTGTGGATATGTGTGTGTGTGCGTATGTGTGTGTGCATATGAGTGAGATGGGTGGAAGACACTGCCTTAGACAGGGGGCTTAAGTAAACAAGCCATCGTTTAATAAGTAGCAGAAGTGCTGAAATAGCTTTGTGAAAGGATACGCATGTGACCCTGAGGGATCTTCCTGGCATGAAGATGCTGCTGATTCTCGCTTGTGGGCTTAGCTGCGAAGTGAAGTTCCGATGATTAGGGCCAGTTTTCCACCATAATCCCAAACATCATGGGAGTCTTGTAAATATCGGATTCCATCGCTATGGTGATGGACAGTAAGGAAGAGAGTCGAGAAGAGCAGAACACAATCAGCCAGGCAGAGTAATGCAGGCTTTCAGCGCCTTACAGACCCGCAGGACATGACTGAGATGTCACAGGTCCTGATCTTCACCTGTATCCTGTCCATCTGTCTGCTGGTTTTTCCAGCTCTCACCCTGTCCCACCCCTCTGTCTGACTGAGGCTGTACATGAGATTCACACGTGGAACACATCAAGCTCTGGAGAAGAGGTGCCTTGTTCTCCATGTTTGCATTTGGCCCCACGGCCGATTGTGAGCTGAGCCATGGGACTAAGATGTTAGCGCTCAGTCGAGCCTCCTCCTGTGTCTGATGCGTGCACTTTACCCAACTGGCAGGAAGGGCGGCGCTGTTGTCTGCTGGAGCTACCTCTGCCCCATCCATAAAGGAGCGCATCTCATTTCGGGACAAACCCGTTCAGCTGAGTGCCGGCTGGGGAGGTGGGAAGAAGCGGGCCAGACAGGGCAAGTAGCTGCGGATGGTGGAAGGAGAGACAGGGCTGTCGTTACATTGACTGCACGCACAGTGTCCATATCTCATTAATACAGTATCAGAGAAAGAAGAGGCCCTGTCAAGTTCATACACGTTACTTACCATAGTAATTCTTCTTTAAACATTAACAGGCAGCTTTGACCCAATAGCACTGTGATTATGTCTGCATCACAATTAAAGATTATGAAAAATTATTAATACTATAATAAAAAATATAAATGGTATTCCTGTTACCAATGATTTGGAATGTAGTAATATCTAATAAAATACTATAAAATGCTGTAATAAAGTATACAATGTAATGAATTTATATTGACTTTTGATTTAAGCTTAAAAATAAGTATAAACAATGACAATAAAGAACTCATTAATAATGAATACTGAACAAGCTAGTAGCTGAATGTTTGTTTAATGCCGACTTTTGGAATGATACCTTAATATTGACACTCAGGATCGCTTTAGTAGGCGGTAACGGTTACAGTAACCGTGACATTAGCTGAAGACGCAGCAGAATAAACGCTTTTGTACGAATGTGAACGCGGAGATACAGCGGGCACTGGTTTAGCAACAGGCAGTACATAACTCTTTTCTTCATTGTTTTATGGAACATTCTTATAGCCTACAAGTTGTATTAACATTTTGTATATTTTATTTATCTGTCATCGAAAAAAACAGGCATTTCTTTACTTGCATCCAGAGTGCTTCTGGATTAATGTGTTCACGTGTTCTGAAATAACAATATAAGGAACGGGACACCCTGTGCTGATACGCATAACGGAATATTAAGGACTGTGTTCCCCAGTTCACTCTGCAGTTAGACTTGAAACTTTCACTGCAGGTAACCCAGCGAAAAGTAAAATCTCGTCATATGTCAGCTGATATAGTCAACCAGGCAATAGCGGCGGCCGAAAACCATGCGGCGCCCTAGACAAACCTTACCGCTGCACCCCCAACCCGCCCAAGCTGTTGGCCCTTGGCAACATCCGCCACTCTACCGAGAACCCCCGGTCATTTTGCCAGTAAACGGTCAGGGATTCAACTCTCCGTGCACTCCCAGCAAGAAAACGGCGATATGTCAATGAAATGAAATTGTCAGTATATGAAAACCATCAAATCGAAAAGATCCATCCAGCTCAGTTACCAGCAGTTTTTTGTATTTAAATAAATCCAGGATAATCCTCAACACACACACACACACACATATAGATATAGATATGTGTGTGTGTGTATACACATATACGAAAATTTTGTTATAGCCTGGTTTTAATTATTTATAGAGAATAATAGTGAAATAGTGAGTTCCTATTAATCAAAAATTCAACCTCACGTCCCGATTTAGCAATGTCTGCGCTGTATCTTCGCCAATTTCAAAGTGATTTTCTAACACTTCATCAGCAACCAAGATCCTTTATAATCTTTCTAAAGAATGCAAAAATGTACAGTTGCCCACGGCCCATAAGTTACTCGCAGCTTAATTTAATCGACATGTATGTGTGTCTTTCGAGAAAAAAAAAAACAGTTTTATTCTGCCGTGTCCTTTAATTGCACGTTTAACGGGAAACACTGATTTTTAAGGTTCTGCCGGGAACTGAGGCGTCTGTTCTGATAAACAAGCCTATAAATTAAGCGGAAATAGGCATTTAAAAATATGGTAAGATCTTAGACTGCAGGCCGAGGCTTACGCAGACAGGTGTGCGGCCAGTCATTCGATCTCATTCTTTAATTTAGCTGTTTAATTTATTATTATTTTATTTAATAATTTCTTTTAAAATATTAAAATGTTTGCATGTATATTCGCAGTTTATTTCACAATATTCAAATAACAACTCACAACAGATATATAAAGGATTTTTTTGTTTCATTTCGTCAATTTTCGTTTTTGTAGTAATTTGCAGTAAAGTTTACTACTATTGCGTAGTGTATTTTGGGCCTTACATTTAGTGTTTTCAACTTTCGAAACATCCATTGAAACGAACTAATTCATTAAGCTATGTTACGCCAGCGCCCATGTTTGTAGAAATTAATTATTCTCCCATAATTCTTTGCTTTTGGATTAAAAGTCGTTATTTTTCATAACAGATAACTAAAGTACAAGATTCGGCGGACTTTCCACATTGCCGTGGTGTCTTAAAATTTAGCAACTGTTAAAACTTTAGTTATTTTCAGCCAGTCGTTGTGTATTTTGGACTGGAGTTATCACCCCCCCCCCGCCCCCCCCAATTTTACTTGAAAAAAATATTAATTTTATTTTTTAGATTAAATAATTTGTTTAATACTGGGTCTATACTTGTATGACAATTAATTAAGGTTTTGGTATCCCACAAGTTTGCTTCTGCAATCAGAGGTGTTAATTAAATGTCTGCTAAATTTGGCCCTGTTTAAATTCATTTTGCAAGTAAAAACTGAATTGTAAATGCAGCACAAATACTGTCAGCTGTATCCGATTCATTTAATTGAATATTAAAAGTGTATTCATACTAAATATTTTATAACGCTAAATTAACTGATAATGATTTTACCAGAAGTACCGAAGAAAGCTTCTATCCATAAGCCAACTGTTTTTTTAACTTTTTGGAGAAATTAAGTAAGCTTATTTTATATCCAAGATCGAAAAGAAATGAGGAGAAGTTAAATGTTTTTCATCGCAGTGCACTCTCTGGACACCGTTCCCTGTTCAGTACTTGTACTGATTTATGTACTGGGAAATTTAAACAGTATTCAGTTAATTAGCGCTGATGCAGGTTTGCAGCTTTTACAAAGAATGACAAAGGCTGTTTAAATGAAAATCTAAGTATTTGTTATCTTTGGGCTATGTCTGGGCGGTAAAGTCTTGCATAGCTTGGATTAAGGATCTGGGAGGAGTTTGCGCTGCTCCGTATTCATAAGTTGGGAGGCTGCTTCAGGGAATCGCACTTTCGTGATATAAAGTCCTGGGCTTTCTTTAAGACGAAATACTGAAGACGGTACCCATTGCAGAACCACTGCCGCTAGTCGCCTTGCTTCAGGTTGACGTTTCGTATGAAAAGAGAAACTTTTGTACGATGATGGAGTTTATGACCGAGAAGTTCTCGATGAAGAGCCAAGTGATAAAAAGCAGCGATTATTACATGGGATCGGGCGGCTCACTGGATCAAGTTATGGAGAACCTGGACAGTGTGCAGTATTATAGCAAGACCTCGCCCAAGTGCGTCCAGGCCTTCAGCATCCAGAACGGGGATCCCCACGCCAGACTGGAGAGGGCATCTCCCTGTGAAGACCAAAATGGTGGGTGACATATGATGACACTTTAACAAGCGCTTCATGAATTATACACCCTTGCCCAATATATGTTATTGACGCTGCCGTTGTCGTACGTGGTATAATACAGCATGCATATACATTTCATTATTCACTGTTATTGGTGTTGCTTTTGGTGTAATTTTTTATGTAATACACCCATCGCCTGAGAGAGCCCCATGGAAATTAAATAAAATGTCGGACAGACGTGATGCAATGCGGCCTGAGACTACTTAATTTAATTTAAGTTAAACTACATTTACTTACTTAATAACAATAGAGAATAAAGAATAAAATTAGCATGTCCCAACGACTAAAAATGAAAGCAAATGTAAATATTTTAGTGGGTTTGTAGCTTTCAATATGCGGACTCACTGGCATGATGCATCGTGTGTAATTGTAGGTAATTTTGCAAAAGCGGTTAATTGAAAATGACAAGTCCTCGCATTAGGCTATTTAGAAAGGTAATTGATATATATCAATAATAACATATAGGCCTACGATATAGGCTAATCGCAATACTTATTTTTTTTCACATTGTTTTTATTAAATGACGTTTACTTATTGTTTACTTTATTCTGCACGAGAAGCTACTTATGTTGCTCCGAAATCTGAGGAGGATCCTCTGCACACGAGCTTCGGCGAGTCCATGGAGTCCTGCTGCACCGTGAGGGGCTCCCCGGTGAGCGCAGGTCAGGAGAAGCCCGACCTGGCCGACCTGGGGGAAAAGTGCGACAGTAACGTGTCCAGCAGCAAGAAGAGGCGCCACAGAACCACCTTCACAAGCGCGCAGCTGGAAGAACTGGAGAAGGTCTTCCAGAAGACCCACTATCCAGATGTGTATGTGAGGGAACAGCTGGCGATGCGGACAGAGCTCACAGAGGCCAGAGTCCAGGTAAAATCACACTCTCCTTCAATAGAATTATTTCATCTTCAGTTTAAGTTTTAATAAAATTTAAACAATTAATTCGTATGAGTCAGTATCTTATAGGCCAATATTATTTTTTAATCGTTTTCTTCATCGAATATTAAGTTTATGACAGTATCGTATAGACCACACTTATTTGTTCAGTTACTGAATTGCGGTGAAATTAAACCTTAATAACGGTAAGATTAAATGCACCACAAGAGTACGATTATATGTCGTTTTATATGCGTATGCTTATTTCGTAGGGCTATTTTCTTACATAGTTAATGCCTGTATGGCCTAATGTCAGAAGCAGGTTGTTTTAAAAAACCTTTTTAAAATGATTTCTTTCTTGTAGCTTATGGTGATGTGTGTTATTAAGAGAATTACAGAACATTTAGTAAGAAAACTACCACAATCCGTAACTGTTGCTCTTTGAAACTGCTTACTTTAGGGTCACATGCAGCTAATGTCAATTTTTATGTATAAAAAAGTGCAGTCGTGGCAAACGTCCTTTGCTTCCTAGACCCCGTTTGGTGTCTTTGATGTGTGGTATATTTTTCATATCCCCATATTTGTCATTGTCATTATGTTTTGAAGACGTCTAATACACGTTTACAGGATTAGCGACATAATTAAAATCTAGCCCCTGTACACGTTTTTGGGGTTGCATGCATTGTAGAAGTATAATGACGTTTATAGGGTTACCTGCATTGCATAAATATAATGACGTTTATAGGGTTACCTGCATTGCATAAGTATAATGACGTTTATAGGGTTACCTGCATTGCATAAGTATAATGACGTTTATGGGGTTACCTGCATCGTATTCAGGTGTGGTTTCAGAACAGAAGAGCCAAATGGCGCAAAAGAGAGCGATACGGACAGATCCAGCAGGCCAAGAACCACTTCGCGGCGACCTACGACTTATCGGTGTTACCGCGGGCGGAGAGCTACCCCCAGGTACCGGCGGGGTCCGGGATCGACAGGGCTGCTTTCGGCTTTACCCACAGCCCGTTTATTAATTTAACAGGCGATTTCATTCCATGGATTTGCTTACTGTTTGTTTATTCACTTAATGTTTATATTTGTGTTTATTTGTTTATTGTTTCGGCTAGTCGCGTTTCGTGTATTTGATACAATATTAACGATTTGCTACCATTTGTGTCGGTTATTAAAAATGTTTTCTGCAGTGGAACACGGTAATGTCATCGGCCACTCTAATCTCCGCCTGTCGCTGCTAAATTACGCTCCCGTTCACCGCCGGCTTTTGTGGCGTATATTTCATATATCTTTATGCTCATTGAATTCATTTAGATTTACGGATAGACTAATACATTTACTTTGCAGCATTTATGTGTGTAATTAGAATTATACTGTTGCAAATGGCGCTATGATAAGGACATCGTACATATTAGCGCTGCAGTTCACATTAATTCAGACAGACCCATTTAAGTACTCTGCTGTGTACGCGTGTATTATCACAGCGACAAAGCGGTTCAGGCTAGATTTCATTCGAGGCCGTTTGATTTCACAAAACAGATAGGACTAACAAACTGAGGCTAAATGAAATAATAAAAATCAATTTCAAGGTTTTTAATGTAATTTAATTTTCTGCTGGTGGCAATTCATATCGCATTTTAATATACGCGAGGCACCCACCCATACGCTTTTTTATTATTACTTATTTTGCTCTGCTAGAAGAGTGGAAACTTAGTTGCGTGTCACAGCGGCCGCCGTGGTCCTTGACAGTTCGTAATGCCCGGTCTGACACTCAGAAACCTCGCCATTATACGTCATGGCTTATTTACATGCATGGCACAGGCTAAATGCAGCAGATGGCACCGGGTAACATATGTAGATTACTCTCACAATAACTGACATGATCAATAAAGGAGCCCAGTTCTGATTGCCTGAACCCTTCTACCACGTAACCTCAGTGGCCTGGCCAGCATCCAGACACAAATTCTGTTTAAAAATTTCGATTCTTTCTCATGTGTTTCTCATATAAACAGCAGAATAAACCCATCTCTCTTAATATTGTTTAACCAGTTAACTTTTGATAATGGGCAGATTCTCATAAGCATGGACTACAGTGCATTACTGCTTTAGAGCCGAGTCTCGATTCTGTCTGAAGCAGCGTTCATGCATTCCAGCCTTTTGGGTTGTGTGCTTCCAAGAACATAGTCTGGACATATTTTAAAAATAAAAGCAACTTTGCAGTAATGCTAGCTGTGTTTATATTGGTTGAGGTAATGATGCCAGATATCTGATGTTAAATTGATGGCACAGTGCTGTTTATCCGCCCTCTCTGGCCTGTGTGTGAGAGAGCCTGAAGCCGTCTCTCCGTGCCGCTTCACGATTCTGAGATTCTCATGTGGATATGGACCCCTCCCCTTCAGGATGTTATTATTTTTTAACCTTAGATCCATATGGCCACAATAAGCCCTGCCTCTTCCCACAGATCTCCAATAACCTGTGGACGGGCCCCGGGGCCGGCGGTTCGGTGGTGTCCTCCTGCATGATCGCTCGCGGCTCGCCCCCCTGCGTGCCCTCCTACCCCCACTCTCCTCGCGGGGACCACGGGTACATGGCCTTCCCCAACCAGCAGAATCAGTTTGGCCACATGTCCCTGAACAACTTCTTTAGTGATTCGCTGCTAAGCCCGCCGGCCAACGGACACGCCTTCGAGACGAAGCCCGAGTTCGAGAGGAGGACCTCCAGCATTGCTGTGCTCAGGATGAAGGCCAAGGAGCATGCAGCCAACATCTCCTGGGCCATGTGAATGGGTGGGGTGCCTGGTTAAGGACAGAATATGGCACCAAGAGGCACAATATACAGTACTGGCTGCTCTGGCCATGGGGTACAAAGACTTTATTTTTATACATGTAACCATTGCATGTCTAGATCTAGTAGCACACTGCCCATTCTCTGCTAAGGTTTGGGCAAACCTGAGTACTAAAGTTTAAAGAGGATCCCAAAGAAGGATATTTTATTTTATATGTGTGCATATGTGTGTAATATATGTACACATTACATGTATACTGCTTGGATACATACTGAACACTGCACTAATTTCTTTAGAAATTTTTGTCCAGATAATTATCGGCTAAAAACACAGAAGTGTAACCTGAAGTATGACGTAGCTTCTTGCTGTAATTACTGTACAGTTCACCCTAATTACCCTACAATCCAATGTAATTACTATACAGTTCACTGTATTTTATTACATGCAATTGACTGTAACTATTTGAATACAGTTACCATAATTAATCACTGTAAAGTTTATTGTAATTACTGTACAATTCACCACAAATAATCATCACACAATTCAGTGTAACTATCATACAGTTCACCATAATTAATTACCATACAGGTACCAAACAATTCACTTTAAATAATTACCATACAATTACTGTAATTACAGCTTATGGCAACTTCGGGTTAGCATTTTTTGTAATATAATTATGTTTCAATTACAACAGATTAAATAAAATTTGCTATGTTTTATTTCTTTTTGCGTATGTTTTGCATAGTAAAAATGTTTTTTGCTATTGTCTGAAAAATGTTTCTGTTCCAATTCCTATGGCCTATTTTGTTCAGTTTGTCTACATTTCAGTGATATATAAGTATAATTTGTGAAATTCTCAGTATTTTTATCGCATTTTTTTGTGGTGCTATGTTTATGCTTGTTATTTACGACGGGCCCTGTTTTGTAGTTGAATATGAATTGCTGATATTTTTCCATTTTGTCACCCAACCACGCAGACACATACTGCATACGTACTGAAACCTGCAATATTTGGTTTATAAATATTTGGTATCAGGGTGCCCTCATCTGTCTCGGTAAGATGCTGGGTCATCAACTTTGTCTTCTTACTTTTCCAAAACTCTTCTGAAGCTGAAAAAGACCGGCTGCATTTAAGTCTGTCAGATAAAAATTTAAAAAAAAAATCTCGCATCACGCGTTTGATCTGTTTTTAAACAAAATATGTTCTTTGTTCGAGGCAGATGCCTCTTAACGGCACACTCCTGCACTCTCCGAAAGTAAACTATACATCTCACTGTGCTGTCCCCTGAAGGAAGGAGTTATATCAGCCATGTAATCAAGAGGCAAGAGCCAGGAGGACTGGCCACATCGTCAGACATCCATCACAGAGGCAATAAACACACGTACAGCGAGCTTGCTTAGTGGGAGGGGGTTTCAGCACTACAGATAAGCTACCAGGACAAACACAATCATCTGCATCAAGCGGCTATCAATAGTAGGATAGAATAACAGAAGGCTTGTCCGCCTCGGGCTTACGGCTCCACGGCTACATCTGCTGTTTTCTTCTCTTTATGCATATAATGTTTACTTCTGCTTTGGCTTCATATACCTGCAGAGGGGGCAACTGACGCTGCGGTGGGGGCTGAGCGGAAGCCTCATCCCAGCCTGGCGACTGACAGCATGTCTCGTCTCTACACAGGCGCAAGTTCCTCCAGTCTCCGGAACTTTCTAGCATCTCCTTGCGTTGTACTGATTCCTCCCCATAGTATCGCAGAGAAAGAACAACACGGCTCTCGATTCGCATCACGGCAATCCCCACCTCAAGGGCAAGGAGTGCGTCGAATTACCAAGCGGAGAACGGGGTGGGGGCGGCGGGGGGCAAATCCCAAGGTGCAGTTACTTTGCCGTACTATGACTAATGGAGAATGTGCTCAGTGCAGCCAGAGCATTTGCCATCTCGTTACTTCACAAACATTTCACGTGTATTTCCTCTTGGCCACCAGCCGGGGGCGCTCTTTTTGATACTGACAATGAGGACACGTCTGCTGAGGTTTAACTTCAGCACGAACTCTTCTACTTTACAGAGTTTCTAAGCCCCAGAGAGCATATATCTGTCAGCAGTCATGACACATATATATGTATCGTTTATAGCCACTATATTCCATCCCTTTATGTTGCTGGTCTTACTTCTTGTTCACATCCATACAGATGGCCCTGTGTATATAAACCATGTGTTCAACCCCCCCGCTTCACACTGTCCTGTGTTTTGCACTGTAAGTCTTGTGAAAACCCTCCCTCTTGTCACTCGTTCTCTGTATGCCGCACCGTGTACCTGGTGGAATATTATTTTACGCCACTGTGTACCTGTACATGGATGGTAGGACATAAAGGCCCACTTGACTTGACTTGATTGGAGCAAGCAGAGCCAATAATGGCTTAGAAGCTGAATGTAATTTTGCATTAATGTAGAAATGGACACTGTTTCACGCAGGCAGACACATCTGTCCGCTTCTGCACCCTGAGAGACACTGAGGAAGCGTCACCTGGATCCCGCCGTAGCCATAAATCCCCAGATCATAGCAGGCGGCAGCATTCGGAGGTTTGAGCGGATCTGAGGGCGATGCTGCCTCAGCCTCAGGCTGCCCTGTTGATTTAAGAAGGGAAAGGAAAGATTTCCAGGGAAGGGTCCCCAGGCAAGAGGAAGTGAGGTGGAGGGAATTACAACATGGAGGCCTGCGAGCTGGGAAACAAAGGGAGTACAGGAGGAACATGCCGGAAAAACGAGCGGGGAAACACGGAATATGAAAGAACTGCCTGGCAGATGTTGGCGATGCACTTATTGAATATAACAAAATATACGAAACGAAGAAGTAAATGAGTGTGTGTAGTAAGGCAGAGTGCATGGCCCTGTTTGAAGATGAAACTCGTCTGCCATCTTTACGTGCTTAACAGACTGGCTGAGAAGGCTGGGACGCAGTATTGAATTACTCATATTCAGCTTGGCCAGTTTAAAACTGAGATGTCTGCTCCTCGCGGGGACGGGATATTTGAAGCCTCACAGAGTCTGGTCTTGAGAGGCCGATGACTGTGGCTCCCTCCGGGTTGTGCCAGTGAATCACTCTCGAGATGGATGCTGTTTGTTTTCTCAGCAGAAGGCGACAATACCTTTGTGTCGTTTGCATTATGGACAATCACTCCAGCTCATTAGCAGTGACGAATACGAGGAGAATGAATATGCAGAAGGGGCAGACCCTGCTGTGACAATGACGTTTGAGGCCAAAACAAACATGCATCTACGCTTCAGGGAGACGCCGCCATTCTCCTGCAGGACACCTTCACGGCTGTCTTCCGTGTGTCAGCTGCGCCCTGAGAAGGTACGACTTTATTGTGCTGGACTCCCAGGCGATCATATCTGCGGGGTTTGTTTCTGCAGGCTGCACTGGACACTCCAGCTCTGTGGGGGCACTGCTGCTTTCCTCAGGAGGTGCATGCTCACTCTGCCCTCATTGAACATGGGCGGGTAATGGCATAACACCTGGGGCCTAGGCCGTGTGATGGCTCCCAGTAATACCGCTCAGAAAGAGACTTAAGGCACCATTCTGTTAGAAAATCAGAATTATTTTTTTTCAAAAATATTCATAAAAATTATTTACAGTGTTTGTGTGGATGCGCGTGGCTGCAGTCCTTGGCCTGGCTGAGAGGTCAGAGGTCAGCACATGCAAACAGGTTTCTGTCCCCCTGCTGATCGCTGTTAAAGTGCCCCCACCCCCCCCGGGCCGCGCCTCTGCTCCTTTCCCGGGTCACTCCACAGACCAGCCGGTACCACACGGCGCTTTAATGAAAGAATATGTTTATGTTATAAAGCGTCTTTCATGTGAGAGCAGGCTCTGGCCCTCGGGTTGTGCCCCGGGGCGGTGGAGGCGGGGCTGGCCTTCAAACCGCCGTCTGCAGCCAATTACGTTCAGCCGGGCATGCTGGGGTAGCCCCTCCCTTCGGCTCAGGCCGGGTGGGCCCTGCTTGCCACTCTGAGCATTGGGGCCCCTGCTGTGCTGGGGCTCCAGCCCCAGAGAAATATTTTTCTGCCTCCCTCTTAATCAGAGCCCAGTGTGTGGCCCCGCAGGGGTGCTCCTCGGGGCCCTGGCGCTAATGTCCTCAAATCCTCCTGATGTGTGGCGTGTTAGTAGGTAATCCCAGGAACACCTCTCAGCCCCCTCAGGACTCTGTCAGGGACCCCCCCCCCACCATGAAACCTCATCTCTCAGGCTCACAAATCTGGGAGAACAAACAGCCACACAAATAAAAGATTAGCTGATGCCAGTTGATAGAGAGCTCTATTTAACTCATCATGATATTCCCCCATTTGCCTAATTTGTGTAATTGCCATGGGATGAGTTCATAGACCTAGAGATTCACTCTTCTTAAATTTACTGTGCCGTTACTCTGGATTTAATCAGCCGCATCTTCCTCTTAAGATGTCTGGGCAGACCTCCGCTCCCTTCTGTACTCACAGGCCACACTAGCTTTGAGCTTGCAATGCTCAAAGCTCGCATGCTTGCAAATTTAACACAGCATTCTTTAGGGTCCATGCAAGTCCAAATCTTCACCCAGCGACATGCCACTGAAGCCAAGAATCACCAAACAGATGCCTAGGAGTCTGTAAGATGTAGGATAGTCCCCGAGGCAGGAGGAGAAACTATCAGGTGGCTCTCACAAACTGAAGGGCCACCATTATTTTTTGTCGCCAGGAAACTCAATTCAAAGTAGGATCATATTTTTCCTTGGTCAGCCCACAGGGGGGCGACGTCTAAGTTATTTCTTGTTTACCTCATTCAGCCAGAGCGTCTCCCCTCCTAATGCAGTGGCATTAGGGAAGACGAGCTGCACAGGAACCGCAGAAAGGAGATGGCGGTCTGTTTGTTATTTCTGCTTAGCCTAATTTACCACATGAGATGCTCTGCTGGCACATCAAAGAGGCTGAGCGCGGGCAGAGCAGTCAGGCCCTGGGCGGCACCGGAAGCCCTCTGACTGCGTAACGTCTGCGCAGACCACTTGCATCTGCGTCTGTGGTGCTCTTAGTGATGGTTGGGATGGCTGCCTTGGATTAATGTTAATGCTCATGGTGAATGTGGGCAAAATCCAAATGTTGATGTACCAGGAAGAGGAGAAGAGTGGGATCTCTGTGAGGAGACACTCTGCGGGTAGAGCGGGCCCCCGGTGGAGGGGGGGCTGTTTGCCGATGACACCGAAAGCGAGCACAGATTAGAGCTCCTTAAAATGCCCTCATCCTGGACAGCAGGGGAGAGCACAGCTTTAGCTGCTGTTGACTGATGTGATATATCCCAGCATTCCCAGTTAGTTTAACAAATCAACTCTGTGGGGGGGGGGGGGATCTCACTGGAAGCCTGTTGCAGTAGCAAACTGCTAACAAGCTGCTGATTACCCCCCACCCCCACCAGAAACGGGAACCGGCCACGGCCCCTCATTTAATGGGCTCGGGGCTTTCACTCCACCTTAAGCCCTAAGATGGTCGACGCTATTGGGGGAGCTGGGAGGGAGTGAAAATGTAGGCTGCTTGGCAGGGAGCTCGGAGGGAACGAAAATGTAGGCTGCTTGGCAAGGAGCTGGGAGGGAGCGAAAATGTGGACCGCTAGGCAGGGAGCTGGGAGGGAGCAAAAATGTAGACCATCGTGGGGTCCCCAAGGACCGGCTTGAGAAACACCGTCCTAAGCAGACCTTGGTCTTAAACTCCTCTGAGATCACCGTCCCTCAATCATCTCATCCCTCTCAATCCCCGTCTCCCCTTCCCTCCCTCTTTCCCTGAAGTCACACCCTTCACAGGCTTTGCCATAACTAACCCAACGTAATGATTGCTTAGCTGACCTCTAATATTTGCGTTTCCAACCAGACCACAGAAAATGGAAACTGTCACCTTAGGAAACCTTTCACTGGGTATTCAGGCTCAGGGGCACAGGAACCTGAGTGGAGTGGGGGCATATACCCCCTAATATTTAATTTGGCCCCCAATAAACAGACTGTTGTATTTACATTATTAAGCTGTGTACCACCTCAATATCAAACTCTCTCCTATGCTGTCATCCAGGCCATATCATTTGCTTTTCAGGAGCAGTTGGGCTGTTTTCCTCCCACATTTAAGTACCACATTTTCTCTGTTTTCTCCCCACACAACATAGATGCTCAGGACACAAGCAGAAGGAGGTGCCTACATCCACTGTGTTCTCCTGTGGCTGCTGTCTTTCCCTAACCATAATACATCTAAAGTTAAAGTGTTTACTTCCTGCATTCTGAAATCATCTGGGCGGTATATATTCATAGCTCAGCTGCATACATGTCCGATGACAGTGAAAAAGAGCGGTATGACAAAGTGTGAAAGGATATCCCCATAAAAGATCATTCCCGACAGCCTGACACGGCCGTAACATTCATACCTTTCCACTGATGTCATCCCAGTGGCGAGACAAATGTCAGCTAAAGCCAGTTTGAGAAGCTGGGGGTTTGGCTGGAATGTAATAATAGTAACACATGACACGGTTAAAACAATCTGCAAAGAAGAAGGAAAAACCAAGCTGATATATGCCCTATTGCAAAGAAACGCACTTGTAGTTATCCAAACAAAAGTGATCAACAACGAAAATAATGGTGGTCTTATTGGTGGAGCACGTTAATTACACTGTCCAGACCAATAACATCAGCTCCCAGTAACTATACACTGGGAACCACACCGAGGTTCTTTTTAATTTGTGAGTAAATAACGTACATCAAATAGAGCGGTGTACTGAACTTTGTCTTGTTTAAGCATGAACACGTGGAGGGGATTATTTACGTCTACTGATCGAAAAAATAATGTCACTTTTATGCCAAGTGCCCCTATGATGAAGCAGCAATGAAGGGTCAACGTCATGTATGAATATTATTTTTCACACACACACGCGCGCGCGCGCACGCACACACACACACACACACACACACACAATTATATCTTTGTGGGGACTCTCCATTCGTCATTCATTTCTATGGGGAAAACTTAAATCCCAACAATAACAACATAACAACCTTAACCCCTACTCAGCCCTAACCTTCAACATAAGTAAGCATAAAAAAATTCAAGTATTAGATTTTAATTTCCTTCAGGTGAGATTACACACAGCCATTTGTTTTTATAGCCAGGTACATTCGTAATCGATACAGAAAGGTACAATTGCAATCGATTTAAATAGACTTATTAGCGGGATCTATCACGACACGACTGGAAGCTCGCAGAAGGTGAATGAATGAATGAATGTGGCTGCAGCTCGGTCACATTGACAGGTTGATTATTATGAAAAGTAAAGCTAATTACGTCACAGTCTTCATCCCAGCAAATTTGAAAATAATTTAATGCATTACTTTCGCTTTAATAGAAATCTAAATAAGTAATTTCATTACCCGGAATAATTTTTGCTACCGAGATGGATAATTAACATTTCATTTTGACTTTGACCTTAACCGTGACTTTTTAGTGTTTTGTTATTTTTTATCATTACTATTACTAACAACAATAATAAATAACAAGAAGAAGAAGAAAAAAAGAAAGAAAGAAAGAAAGCTTTAAAACGGGGCAGGACTGAGATAAAAATCGATCCGCCACGGTGCTTAGCGACGGTATGTCACCCATGATAACTTTTGTCAAGCGATAAATCCCCCCCCCCCCCCCCTGCACCGGGAAAGCAAAAGCTTACTTGAAGTGGCCCATCTTCCCGTCTTAACGGGCAAGCCTGAAGTGCTACCAGAAGATGGCGCTATAATAGCAGGTCAGAGCCGGCCGCCAAACCTCCCGAAGGGTGTGTGTGTGCGTGTATAAGATGATGCGCATACTGGGCGAAGTGCCTCGCGTATTATCCATATAAAAACAATGAAAATAGGCTGATAAGAAATAAATGAGATCTGTTTAAAGGGGACGGAAATTGTAGTCTTGGATTTTTTTCACCTTTTTTGGTTTTTCAAGCTCATTTAACCTTGAAACAAGAGACGATATAACAAGAAGTAAACTCGTTAAGTTAAATCCTCCCATCCACCTTGCCGTTTGATATTTCTTATCGCCGTCGTTCTGTAATGTCTGCTTGCATTGCAGCCTAACGGCTTCGCGTTCATTCAGTGCACACCTTTCAAATACGAACATTAAAAGTCCATGTCACATGCAATCTGGCGCACGAACATGTTAATGAGCATTTTGAAGCTGGACGGCCGGGCAGTGAGCCCAATTGGGCAGCCGCAAGTCAGGCATATAATCACTCAGTTAGCCGCTTCCTAAATGGATACAGGGTATTAACTACGGACATGAGTATTATATTATTCTTACAGTCATATTGGTGAAGACAGCTTTAAGCTGCCGCAATTAAATGCATGCACCGCTTAAATGACATTAAAGTTGACCCTGTTGACTATCTCAGTATTTCTCAATATGCGTAATTGACCGTACTTGTACTCTTATGTACTCATTTATACGTCATCTTCCATTGCGGAATACAAGTTCCAATATTCAGTTAGAGAACGGTAAAAAGATTCCCCGGATGTCGTTTTTGCCCCACTCAGAATATCAAGGATACGTCAGTTACATCCTATCCACTGTTCCCCAAGTTCGTTCTTGTAAAACAAGTCAAGTGCAATCTTTGCGTTCTTAGTATTCAGAAACACCCTCTGACTGGGTTACATTCCTGACGACCCAAAGATGCCGTTCAATGCCCTGCTGCTCACCTGACCCTTTCACCAGTCATTGGCGGACAGGAAACTCATTCTCCTCGTGATGTACGAGAATAAGCGAAAGCACACGTCTCCGCTGTGTTTCCGTCCCAGGAAATGTATCACGATGCAACCTTATGAAAAAGCCACCGAGTAACTAAACCTGACAAGACAGCCTCTGCTCAGGACACGTGGGTGTTTCCATGGCCGCAGAGAGGTAATTAAGGAGTTTCTCCAGATTCATGGCGGTAATTAAGCTATCGCTAGAACTCCATCTTTGACAAACGTCCCCGAGCCTGTCCCTTGGCCAGCCTGGCTGCCTGAAAATTAAGGCTTATACCCTTTTGGGAGAAAAAAAGACTTCCTTCACATTTAAGCAACAGTATATGACCTAATCTAACTGAGTAAAGACAAAATTCGGCTCTCAGATCAACCTTAAGTGTCTCCATGGAATAGTCGACTAGGCACTAATACCTGAAAAACTGCTTTAATTTCTTTGCTCCCTTTTCTGACTTGTTGGAACATTTCTTAGTGAGCTTGTTTTTAATCGTATAATTTTGCAAGGGGATCCAGAACAATATTTAATAGGTTTAAATACTGCTGTGTGTAAACTGCAAAATACTGCTTAAAAACATGTTCCTTCAAAAAGAGCTTGTATATAACAACAGGCAGTGTGTGGCTTAGTGGGTTATTGGTTCAAGTCCCATGGTCAGGAGAATTATTGTACCATTGAGTTTATAAACCAGGCCCTTAATCCCCATTTGCTCCAGGGACCAATGTTTGTCCTTTGCATCTCTGTGGTTCTGCAAGCTCAATTTGCTGCTTTTCCCATCTATATTTTCATTCATGTCTTTGCTAATTGGCTCTCCAGGTGTGTTTCCATCTTGAGGCATCTGGCTCTCTGAGGGTTCAGCCTGAATATGACGGTGACCCACTTCTGCATGCATGTCAACAAGGCCATAAATAAGGAAACACTGAGATTTCGGGGAATTTCAAATTAAGCTCAATTTGCTCCCAAGAGCTGTATCAATTAAGACCCTTTATCTTTAACACACTCCGAAAATTAACCCAAAGGTGTTTCCTTCCATAGTGCGGAAATATTAGATGTTTGAATTCGGCAAATGTCCATCATAATGCACAGCTGTGCAGTTTAATTGATCTAATCAACCACTCAGGGCTTAATTGCTGCTAAAATCTAAGCACGGCATTCCGCTTAATGTGCACATTGTTTTGCAAGCGAAAAGCTTCATTTACTTTAAGTAGCAATTGACTTTCGGTGGGTTTTTACAGTTCTGCCTAGATGGTGCCGAAGTCCAAGTTACTCCAGAGGAGCAGTAAATGGAAGCCTTCTTGTTGTTTGCAAACAGTTAGCGGGTACCCAGATGCGTACCCTTACAAATAAAGAGAAAGACTTGGCAAAACTGTGAGAGCCAGGCTACCAACTGCATACACAAAGCAGAAATGAACACATATCTGACGACAAACAATCACTCCCCTGCTAGGAATTTTTCGTTCTAGGAACGTTCTTATTGAACATTGGAAACATTCAAAGTGTTCATTGTTCCCGATGTTCCTAGAACATTATCCCACTATTTCAGCTACTACTGCAACTAAGAGTAATAACATAAAAACACATGAAGGGTGTGATTGGGCAGGGGGAAACACTACTGCTTTATACCTCAAAGGTCACAGGTTCAAGGCTGTGTTAGTAGTATACATATGTAGCATGTTTGTAGAACAATGTTTTGTTATGCAACAATTTTTTAGACATTGATTGCGTTAAAAGAATGTTCAGGTAATAATGTTGTCGGGCTGACAGTGACAGAACCTTTATTAAAATGTAAAACGTTCTATTACTGTTACAGAAAGAACATTCTCTGCCATCTTTGAGAAGACCTTCACATAACATATGCTAAAGTTCTGGGAATGTTCCCTGTTAGCTGGGTTCGTGCTTGTGTGTGGGTTCTGTGCTCTCCCTACTTTGGCAGTAGATTGTAGGATTCACTTCTTTTGGAGTCCAAGACCTTTGCTTTGGAGATCAGTGTGCATCTGTGGAACAAAACCTGATTGCTTGATCTATCCTAATCATTGCATGGTCTATCCTAATTATAATAGTATATCATTATGATATAACACCGGGGCTTGGGATGGGGGGCATTTTCATATGCCTGGAGAACAGGCTTGCAGTCGCCCATGTCTTCCAGGGTGGGGCCAAAACGGGACGTTTATTCCGTGCTTGACCATTAATGCAGCCCCCTCCCTTCAGTCTGAGGCTGTCTCATCATTTTGTGATACCAATTCCGTGTCCACATTCCCTGCAATTCTCTGGGCAGGGAAGCAAAAAACAATGATAAGAGATTTTAAGAGAAGCCTAAATGGAAAAAATCCTGTAGACAATAGAGAGGGGAAATACAAAAAAAAAACAGGCTTCCTGTCCCTCCCCCAGCCATGGTTACTAACGTCATACTAGCAAGAGGTCAGGGGGGAGGCCTTGTTAAACAATCTGTGTATCGTTCATTTTTCAATACTTGTTTCCAAAACTAAAATGAGAAAACGGATAATGACTCCTTTTCTGATTTACGATTACGATTGTGCTTAAATCAAAAATGAAAAAAGTGTTTGTTTTTTTTTTACTTTATTTTATTTAGAAAAATGAATGATGAATGACCCACGGATTTTAAACACGCAGTTTGCCTGTCCATCCCTGCCCACTACCCACTACCATGCCCTACAGAGCTGGCCCTACTGCCACTTTGATGGATTTTATTAGCTTTGGCTAAATCTTGTTCACATCTGAGGTGGTACCTTATTGCCTGTAATACAGCTACTTAGTTCACAAACCCACTGGGCACAGTGCCCCCGGCACTGTACATGCCAATGTTTCTTTAGTTATTAACTGGGCCTCCAAGTGTGAAAATTTATCTCCCATGAGGAGAGAAAGGTGCCTGAAACACTTACGTTCAGCTCCTGTTGATCTGGCTGGAAGGGTGGGATTTCTTACAGAAAAAAACACTGGCTGGTCGAGATAAGGGCTCCGTCTGCAGCCCCGCCCAGTGCAGCAGTTAACGGGCACTTCTCATCACGCCCGGACGTATCCGCGGCTTCCTGCCACCGCGCTCTCCTGAGTCATGACTCTCTGGTTTGGCAGGGTTTGCAAAAGGAGACACACTAACCATGATCGTAAGGGATTGTTGACAGGAATTATTCAATGTTGAATAAAAATTATATATATATACAAATGCCAGAGGAAACCACTCACCCAGTCCTGGAATATAAGTGGAAAGATGCAAGGAGAGATGTAGAAATACTCAAGGAATCAGAAACAATTACAAAAGGACCAGTGAAGGACCTGGAGTGAGAACGATCCAGAATCAAACAGTCAGACATTGAACTGAAAAGTGCAAACAGATAGTGAGAGCAAAAGGCTCACTCCTCACTGCCATTGCATAATGTCAGGGACCCTGCAGCACCATGTGATCACCACGGAGAGGCCATAGGGGCCACAGAGAAACAGGAGTTGAGCTTAAAGACCATGTGGTTAAGCCAGCATTGAGAGATAAGCACCATGTAAATGGTGGCTCTCACTGTCTGATTTGTTACAAGTCACATGACATCTGTTTTTAAAACCTGAGGCCAGTAAATGAAAATTTCTAAATAATTCAGGTTAATCTGCAGGCTGACCATCATAGGGATTCTAGCACTGCAGTCTCTAAATGCCACATCTGATATCACATTTCAGAAACATGCCAAGCTGGACGGCATAAACTCTGAGAGATGCAGATTGATGTCATTAAAATAACGCATCAAATTTTCACGTTTCACTAGCTGTTTTTTCCCAGTGTTTTCTGCATTTTGGGATTACCGGAGAGCCACAGTAATAGGTAAACTATGGCAGCGTATGCAACATTAATTTACTACTGTAGCATGTACCATGTATGAAACCATGTACGATCTGCCTGCAGTTGCGTGCTTTACTCATAACATACCAGACATTCTGTTTGACTCATACAGGATTCATACCTTACAGGACGTGTTAACTGATTACAAAATGTTTTTAGTATGTTAGGCTACCATGGCAACACAGCGATTAAAGCAAGGAGAAGTGACCTCTCGGGATATTAGCAGAAGATGAAATGAAGAGTACAAGCGGGTTGGGGTGTTTGGAGATGCTCGGGAAGCAGGAGCGTGATCAAAGGTAGCATGGGAGAGCATTTCAATGGTGTCCTTCTCATGTCTTCCTAAGAGGCTCTTGTGAAGCAATTCTGCTTGTTCTTGCTACCTATGTTGTGCCTGTACCATACTAATGACAATTATTCCAAGTTACATCTTGCCCAGTAGAGGGAAACAGTGAACTGAGGGCCAAATCAATACACTGTATCCATTCTACCCTGCAGTGTTGCACCCTTCTGTCCAGCCCCCCTACTTCACACTGGCCAATGTTTTACTGCTGTGAAAACCCTCCCCCTGTCGCTTGCTATCTGTGTGTCACTCCATAGTCCTGGGAGGGGATGCTCTTTTGTGCCTCGGTGTACCTGTGTGTGGATGGTATGACAGTAAAGCCTACTTGGCAATCCTAGGCAGGGACGTGTGATACCACTGATTTTATAAAAATCCGATACCAAGTATTACCAAGGTTGGTTTTGTGATACCAGTACGAATATTGATATTGGGAGCTGGCAATAAGCAAGTAAATTTCATGGGGCTTGGGAAGGTAGGGGGTGTGGCTGGACCCCTGGAATTTTTCCCCTTTCTCCACCTTTATCTCCACTCTTGATGGTACTTCATGTCCTGCTCCTTATAATATAAACATTATAGATATTTTAGAACATTATGGGTGCTTAGAGTCGATTTTCAAAATGAAACTTTCAGGTCATCCTTAATTCCAGGAGACATGGGGCACACCTACTGGAGACCTGGAAGCATCCAGAAGGAGGCTGAGGACCTTCTGCAGTCTCCAGCTGTGTTTGCAGGCTCAGGCTGGTGGCCCGTCCCTACATTAAACGTCACTGGCTGACCGGCCTCTTGGTAACGATGGATCCCCCACCTGCAGCAGAGCAAACACCCACAGAGAGACACGTGGCTTTCATGTCGGCATAAAGGTGTACAGACACACAAGAGGCTCAATGCGTCAGTGCCGACCCCAGTGTGAACATCGGGAACTGTATCACTTAGTGTGCTGGACTC
This sequence comes from Cyphomyrus plagiostoma, assembly GCA_019775915.2. Taxonomy (NCBI): domain Eukaryota; kingdom Metazoa; phylum Chordata; class Actinopteri; order Osteoglossiformes; family Mormyridae; genus Cyphomyrus; species Cyphomyrus plagiostoma. The sequence goes on along the minus strand of JABFEA020000001.1, from coordinate 8,542,249 downwards.
CGGCCAGACTGACTATGTATTCAGAACAAGGAAAGGGTCAGCATCCATCCATCCATCCATCCATCCATCCATCTCTCCGTCAAAGTTACTAGTTATGGCTGTATTGGGTAAATCTTTTAAAAAGTTTATTAAACACTGCCCAGCCCAGGCTGCAGATAAACAATGCTTTCCGCAGTCTAATTGCTCCAAAGGGGAAACACTGTGTACTAGTAAGTGTATTTAATTAAATGTTAAGCTTGCTACTCTTGTACCATTTATGCTTACTGCGGTAACTTTCTAGGAAATTACTGAATGAAAACTAAATTAGTTCATGTTAAAACATAAACACAGAACTGTGATACAGATGTCATTTATGACATTCAATGCAAAGCCCTCAGCTGTGTAGAGAAGAGCAGCCGGTCGCTGATGCTCTTAGAACAGCAGGGCTTAAATGTAGACAGAGCATCATGGAGCCCAGCTCCACCTCCTTATGTCCAAATCACACTTTGCCGGAGCCCAGCTCCACCTCCTTATGTCCAAATCACACCTTGCTGGAGCCCAGCTCTACCTTCTTATGTCCAAATCACACTTTGCAGGAGCCCAGCTCCACCTCCTCATGTCCAAATCACACTTTGCCGGAGCCCAGCTCTACCTTCTTATGCCCAAATCACAATTTGCCGGTGCCCAGCTCTACCTTCTTATGTCCAAATCACACTTTGCAGGAGCCCAGCTCCACCTCCTCATGTCCAAATCACACCTTGCTGGAGCCCAGCTCCACCTCCTTATGTCCAAATCACACTTTGCCGGAGCCCAGCTCCACCTCCTCATGTCCAAATTGTACCTTGACAGAGCTCAGCTCCACCTCCTTATGTCCAAATTGTACCTTGACAGAGCTCAGCTCCGCCTCCTTCACAGTTGTCCTTTCTCAAAAAGTTTCAAAGTGAAGAAGTCAGTTTTGCCCTAGAAACATGTTTATTCAACAGCTTTAATGTTAATTTTCATCAGTAGCTACAACTAGTCATTAATTTCTCCTGTGGATGAGATATTCCTACGTGACTCGTTGATTTCTGTCCTGTGTTTTTGCATTTTGACTTACTTCATTTACCATACTGCTGCCAAAACTTCCCTTACTAGCTAGATACTGCTAAAGGTAAGATGTGTGTCAGAAGCAATCCATGAATAACTTGATACTTTAATAAATTTCCACAGGACATTACTAATCAATAAACAGAAATGTTACTTGTAGTGATAAGCCAGTTTTGTTTACACGTTATGTTTTAAAAGATTCAGGTACTATTTAACCATACAATATATACAATACCCATATAAAGTAACTTTTTGATCACATTTTTTGTTTATTTTGTATTACATTAAAATGGTAATACAATATGACATACTGCATCTTTTGATCATAAATGACATAACTAATAAATGAATGTACACAGCAGATGATTGAGAAATTCCCTCTCTGCTCTGTACCTGACAGGGCTCCCCCTACTGTCTGATTGTGATCGTACTCCTGTATAACACTAATGGTTGTATCCTAGTTTATTTTTTTATTATTTCTGACACTTACGTGTGCTTTGCCTTGTCATCCATAGTCTTTCCCTTCTGCAGTTAGTATGTGACAGGTTTGAGTCCCTCAGGAGGGACTCACACTTGAACCTCGTAAATACCATAAAGGTTCCTGCACTGTGGTAGCACCCCCTGGCTGCCAGAGTGCTGTAACGAACAGAAGAAGCAAGCGCTGATGACAGTCAGAGCTGCCAGGGCTGAATCAAACCCGCAGCAGGCCATCTGCTCAGCCACTGAGCCAGAGGGCAAGTGAACAGCCAATTTAGTGGAATGAAACTGTCCTGCATGCTACATTAAACAAATATACAGAATGGCACATTGTCAAACGTTTTCCTTTGTTTGTTCGTCTGCTTCCTTCAGCCTCTTTTCTCTTGATCTTTAAACCTGTCACTTGACATCTACCTTCCCTGTCTTTTGTCCGACAGCTTTATGCTCAGAGCAGATGCAGGTTATTCCTGAACTTCTGTCAGCATCAGTTCTGTCGCACAGCCTTGCTTAGCAATTCAAATCAAGTGGGCTTCACTGTCACAGTATCCATATACAGGCACACAACGGCTCAAAATAATGTTCTCCCGGGACCACAGTGCGACATGCAGACAGTGAGTGACACGGGGGGAGGGGGTTTCACGGGACTTGCAGTGCAAGACACTGGACAGTGTGAAATGAGGGGGAGGCGGGTGGGGGGGACGCAAGCCTTCCACACAATGCTTTGATTAGCAGTTGGTTACATTGTTACTTCTGTGCCAGAGGCATTTGATGGTACCCATAGAGAATATTCTGGAAAACAAAGCAAATGGCACAGAATGGCCACTAATACAGCCTTTATATGAGAGCAGTCCCCACACCACAAAATAGCTTATACGAGCATCATCTTCCTGAAACCTACAGACAGCTGCATTTGTTTCCATTTGCATGTTTATTGTAAGTGTCCTTACTAACAAATAGTGCCTTGGTAACAATGAAATTCAGGGCAGAACTTGGCCAGAGCAGCTTCCCTGGAACCTTCCCCCAGTTTGCCATTTCATGGCTCTCTAAGTGTTACCATTTCATCACAGCGCCTCCTACTGTTGTAACGGTGCATCTTCAGCCCAGTAATCTGTTACTGGAATTTTTCCATTTATGATGCAAAGATGTCAGGGACTTTCTGTCCTTCTGGCTATATTTGCAAGTTACAGACAGACTGCTTATTTTGCTTTAATTACTATTTAATTTAAAGGCTGTGGATTAGGATTAATTAAGATAAGAGGACTGATAAAGGAGTTTAAAGAACTCTGTGGTTTCTCGATGCGAGGCTGCAAAGCCCAATTTTTCCAAACATAATACTACCCAAAAGCCGACTGCCTCGAGATCATTATTCATCACACATGTTCACATTGAATCTTTATACATTTGGAATATATTGTGTTTCCAGAGTGAAACCCAAGAGGAAAACGTCTTTTAGCATGGTGCAGTTATGAGTCTGGCCCCAAGCGTGTGTGCCTGCTGTAAACATGATCATGTGACACTGAATGGAACGACAGTTAGTTATAAAAGCTCAAAACATATAAGGTTTCAGACCATCGAATGGTTGCCTCTGGAGACATCTTCTCATTTGGACCAGATGATGGCAAGGGAGCTTGAAGTAAGTCCAGTCGGTAATCAGACTGTTTGGGTCTGGTGAGGCTGCTTTCACAACTCCAGATGCGGCCATGAAGGGGGCGACACACGCAAGCAGGGCCAGACGGGGTGGGGGAGGGAGGTCACGTGTCATTGCTTAGCTTTGACCAGTGTTTCTCAACCCAGTCCTTGGGGACCCCCAGCCAGTCCACATTTTTGCTCCCTCCCAGCTCCCAGCCAATCAAGAACACCAAATACCTGCTGGGAGCTGGGAGGGAGCAAAATGTGGACTGTCTTGGGGTTTCCAAGGACTGGGTTGAGAAGGAATATTTTTGTATTTGTATTTATGAATATTTTTATATTTTTGACCACTTTTCCTGAATACATGATGACAAAGCTGTGAGAGGCAGCCATGCGCAGAAGAGGCCGCCATCTGGAACGCACCCCATGTGGACTGGCTTCGTCCTGTGAAATTAGAACCCAGATCTTCTGAGGAGATATTTTAACTGGGTAACATGCCAGAGAATAAAGAGGTGGGGGGGACAAGAGAGGGGAAGACAGCAGCGTGATTCAGAGGTGGACAGAAGTCCAGAAAGTAAAAATCCAGACCAAGATTTTGTTTCAACCAACCAGTGAAGTACTTTGTGACTGGAACTCTTTATACTCAACTGGTTGATTGAAACAAAATCTTAGTCTGGATTTTTATTTTCTGGACTTGAACTTTCCACCTCTGTTGTGATTACAATGTATCCTCAGAATTTATGAGGACGAGGTCAGTGCGGACGTTTCTGCTTCCAGCATTCATGCTTTTTAATTAAAAACTTTTAATTTGTAAATATTTCATTCACATATATTCAGTTTTGTGCATAGTCAGATGTGTATGAGTGCGTGACCACTAAAAATATCTTTCAGAGAAACACTCAGCATCTGATTGTGTTTGTCTTCTGTCTTTCATCACACGCATACATGCATCACACAGTGCCAGCATCATGCAAACAAACGTGCCAAAGTCCCTTTAGTGGTAAACAGCAAGAGTGGTGTGTAGCTTTGTGGATTAAGCTGCTGTAGCTGTGACTATGAGGTCACAAGTTTGCATCACAGGGTCGGCAGAGTGATGTCACCATGAGGCCCCTGAGCGAGGCCCGTAACCCCCAATTACTCCAAAGATGGTCTCACCCTGTTTTCTTAGTTGTATATCACTTTAGATAAAATTGCAAAATAGGTAACGCAATGTAAACAAGATGTACAGATAACCAAGATTATTGCAGAACCTGCTGGTTGTGGTACTGCAACCAGCCCTATTTCCCATGTGAATGTTGACCTTTTAGGTTACTTCAAGAACTGGACATTCTTGCTAAGTCTAACTGTACTTCTACAGACAGCTCATTCTGGTACTAGAGCAAAGTACAAGGAGGATGACCACGCTTCCTGCTGGCTGAGCAAACGCGTTGAATTATGAATAAAATCATGCCTGTCTCCAAAATTAATACATCATATTTATTACTTTTTGTTTTAGATTTAGTATTTAGTCTACAAATATATATTTGTGAAAATTGTTTTTACAGAAAACAATAAGAAAATAAGTTAGATTTTGAAGAGAAAAAAAAATAAAATTAATTACTGTTCACTTGTCATGTCACGTAAAGCAGAGCATGTGAGCCGAGTGGACGGTGAGAATTTCCGCTCCTCGCTCACGAAGCTGTTGGCTCCGTCCGCTCCTCCGCTCTAATTCGCACTACGCCGCTCCGCTCAACACCGCTCCTCGCCCCACTAAAATTTTCCCCTGCTCCAGTCAAATCGCTCCACGCTCGCTCCAATTTAAAAGAGGGACAAATCATCTGTATGCCTAACAAATGTCACCTTAAACCGAAGCTTTATATCATATATATAGGCTTAAAAATATAGGAATCAGTGGGCTTCATAGCCTAAAAAATATATAGGCTAAGCATCCACGTTTTAAATTCCTCAATTTTTTTCTCTAGTTGCTGCTGCTGCGCCTCTCTATAAAATAAAATTTCACTGACAGCGTTACGTAAAATTAAAAAAATCCCATTAGACCTACTCTGAATGACAAAACGAATTTATCTGATTACCAATATTTACTTCATAGGCTTGATATGGTACAACCATATAAAACTTGCTCACGTTTTCCTCTGGTGATTCCAAAGTGAATCTTTACTCACTGAAACAGTTTCACCACATTGTTGTTCTTGCTCTACATTATTGTCACCTATATGTTTGATAAGAATAATACACTTGTGTGATTTATCAGTTTCCTTTGTGAAATACTTTGCACATTCCATCTCGGCCAATTTGTGCAACAGTCTTCATAATCGTACAGATTAATTCTGGGTAAATTTGGGCACGCCTCAAAATCGTAGTGTGAGCGGCATCGGAGCGAAATTGGAGCGAGACAGAACGACCGCGTCAGCCTTAATTAGAGCTCCGCGCTCTGACCAAAATCCCGCCTGCTCTGCTCCTCGCTCACGCTCCGCTCCACTCCGCTCACATGCTCTAATATAAAGTTGCCTTTTTTTCCAGGCGGCAAAATTTTAGAAGATACATTGGATTTAAATCATTGTAAATATGCCACAGACTACATCTGGTTTCATACAGTTGAAGATTCAGGCAAAAACAATAAGAATACATACATGTGTAAGGGCTGTATATACAAAGAGGTAATCAGTGTTTCTTATAGTGTAAGGGGTTTAAGGTGGAGACTACACTGTACATAGCTCTGTGTTCATGTAAGGTTCACGGGGTCCAGCCTCATGCTAGACACGATTCACACTGGAGTGACCGCACACAGAAGCATGTTAATGACATAAATCTGTCCTGTGAAAATGAGAAACTATATCCAAGACACACAGATGGCATGACGTGTTAAAGTATTTAACGGGGGAATCAGATAATCAGTAACTGCACCTGCACAAATGTGTAAACACACACACACACACACACACACACGCACACACACACACACACGCGCACGCGCACACACACACACACACACGCGCACACACACACACGCACACACACGCACACACACACACAAATTAGGTTCTTATCATATGTCTGACTTCTCCTTAAGTGCAATGGATTGGGCTTTTCTGACCATATAATAAATGCTTGTTACTGCTCAGCTCCCCGCGAGGGGGTTAGGGATTAGGGGTTTAGGTTTTAGGGTTTTAGGGCTTAGGGTTTAAGGGTTAAAGGGTTAAGGGTTTAGGTTTTAGGGGTTTAGAGTGGACGGGCCTTTCCTGAGCGTACGTGTTACTGCTCAGTAGCCTGCGAGGGGGGTGTCTTCCTGCAGGGCGACAGTGAGTCCTGGCTGTGGGTGGAGCTGATTCCCGTGTCCGAGTCCGTGTCCATGCCCTCGGTTTGGCCGGGTTTGCATGCCGCCACCCCTCCTGGACTGCCACCACTGTCCCCTGTGCTGAGCCGGCTCAGCTGCCCAGCCAGACGTTCACACTCACAGTTCTGCGAGCGCAGCACCAGAGTGCCATGCTGCAGCTCCTCCTCCACCTGTGCTGCCTCAGCATGCAGCAGTGCTCCCCTCTGCAAGCTCACCTCCAGCTCCCTTCTGAGCTCCTCAAATTGGGCTGCTTCCTCTGGGTCGTACCCACCACTTGCTGTCGCCCCCTGTGGCAGCAGTTCTGCATCTAAAAACTTGAGTAATTCCATGTCAATATCGTGAGACAGCTTTCCGATGAGTCCGAGATGATGGCTGACTAGTGCCTCCAGCTGGTCCATTGAATCACTGGTGCACGGGTCCTCCTGCAGCTCCTGGTCGTCCACAAGCTGCCCCTGGTCCAGAGGGGGACAGCTGGCCCACCCTGGCTCAGTTGGCTGATGCTCTGCCCATAGCCGCCGTTCCATGCAGTCGATCTGCAAGTCAAGCTCCCTCATGTGATGTATCTGCTGCTGGATGGTCTGGTCCTGAGTGAGGATCAGCTGCACCATCTTGTCGATGGTCTTCTCTTCCTGAGGTTTCTTTTCCTTCTCCTTCCGAATCTTCTCCAGCTTCCTGAAAGCCTTCCTGACCATCCGTCTCTGGTGTTCGATGGGCAAGGACCTCAGGTACTCAGCCGGGCCAGGATCTGCCTGTTTGGACTGGGTCCTGGCCCTTCCATACCGGAGCGCCTTCTTTCCCGACTGCGGGGCAAACTGACTGGCCCTAACCAGCACGAACTGGATGAAGGGCTTTTCCTCCCCCCAGGCCGCCCATAGGGGGAGGATCCGTGTGAGCGGGGGAAGGGCTCGCTCAAACCCTTTCCATCTCTCCAACAAGCAGTAGTCGCTGGCTTCACCATGCAGAACCCTCTGGTTTTCTGGAACATTCCTATGGTCCTCCAGAAGAGCCTGTACTACGTGGGAGCAAGTGGTCCGCTTACTGATCCCACACACGATCTTCTCCTCCTGACACACCCACACCTGAATCTCCTTTCCTGGAGGACTGTCTTTATTTTCAGACCTGGTATAAGTAAAAAAAATAATAATAAACTGTGAATAATGATTAAGATTTCCCAATTCAGACTAACACACAAAACCAGTGTCGTAGCTCTTAGATGACTAGCTAAGTAACCATGTTCACTTTCTGCTTCCAGTCACATATACATTGTCTGGCCTGTAGCTGTACAATTTGCGCATGGCCGTGCAATTAGTGCGTGTTCACACAATTAGCGTGTAGCCGTAAAATTAACATGTAGCAGTGCAAATAGCGTGAAGTCGTATGATTAGCTTGGAGCAGTGTGATTAGTGCTTAGCATTGCGATTAGCATGTAGCCATGTGATTAACGCGTGGCAGTGCAATTAGTGTGTAACCGTACAATTTGCCTGTAGCAATGCAATTAGCACACAGCCATACGATTAGGACATAGCCATAGGATTAGAGTGCAGCAGTGTGATTAGTGTATAGTAGTACACTTAGCACACAGCAGTGCGAATAGCATCACCAGTTGCCCACTCCCTTCGGCTAGCCCTTTCAGCCTCGTGGACACACAATGCCTCTTCACTCTTGAAGGTCTCTGGGGCTGCCCTCCCCCCCGCCATGGCAACCTGAGAGGGGCAGTGTGATGAAGCCGACCTTTGTGATCAGAGAGGAGCCCAGATCATGAGGAGAATTCAAAGGAGGACGCTGAGAAAGCAGAATGGCCTAAAGATGCTCAGAGTGGCACATTCTCGTCTTTTTGATCACTGTACTAAACAACGCCGTCCACAAGGCCACACCCCCTAACTGTGACCTCATCATCACACAAACAATCAAACAATATGCCGCGGATTCCTCATACCGATCATTTCCCAGTTGCTATTCATTTTATATTCCATATCCCTGTGTTTCTGAACCCAGTCCTCAGGGACCCCCAGACAGTCCATATTTTTGCTCCCTCCCATCTTCCAGTGCACCTGTACTAGGTAGTCGGTGTTCTTGATTGGCTGGTTCAGGTGTGTTGAGGACTGGGTGGACAAACACTGCCATATCTCAATACTACACCTATAAGGCACCTTGTATGTAGTACAGACATTCAAACTGCAAAATGCCCCCTCAGAGACCCTCTGAAATTAAGCTGATGATTATACCACTTGGATTACACTGGCACAGTGTGTTGCCTTTGGAATTCGCGTATCCAGCAGATTAAAGGAAATATGCTGTTTCCATGGTGGTTGCAGATGCTCTAAAGGGTCCTGCAGTGTTCTGATTTCAGGCTACATCGTATCAGGAAAATAAGTGATACAATGAATGTCACATTCTCTGTGGTGCTGCTCACAATGCAAACGCTATGCAGGTATGCTAGAAGCAGGTTAATGGTTAGTCACGCAGAGACCAAAGACAAACAACCTGATAGGGTAAAGTGCCAGAAAAAAAGTACTTTGGGCATTTAACTGCAATTAGTGCTACATGTTACGTTTTAAAACAGAGGCATTTGAGGAGAGCAATAAAACGCTATAAGGCTCTACAGAGTATGGTTACAGGCACAAAGGCCTCATACTGAAGGGCCTGAATCATCAGCCACTGATATGTGGAAACATCAGCCTGAAAGGTAAATGTGTCCATCATGCAATGAAAAATAGGAGACCACGGCATTTGTGAAAAAAAAAAAATTATAATTTCCAAGATAATGTCTCATATCTGTGCAGGAAATCCATGCTTCTGCAGAGGAAACACCTGTATTTGCCCTCCTCGACAATCGCAGGGACTATGGCTGCATCCTGGAACATTTCCACCATTTTGGGATTCCCTGTTTACTGCTGGACTACAGTTAATCTGAAAATCTGCAGCTGACGATACAGCTAAAGGAGCCCCTTTGCTTTGTTTTCCCATGAACAATAGTATAGCCCATAAAAACAGAACGCCCTAGTGAAGAACACAAGCCTGTTAGATATTGTCAGATATTGCTTTCTAAAAAAAAATTGGTCATGAAATATAAATTCCATTTAGCTTGCATAGAGCTGTGGGTTAAGGTTAGTATCGGTTCTGTTTCACCTCCTCTCTGCACTCAACCAGAAGCTGAAAATGTCTGCATGACGGCAGGAGGCACCTGGGAGGTTTGGCCATTTGTCCTAAAACAGTCACTTGTGTGAAATGCACATACCATTCATGCGCCCTCAAAGTTAGGCAGACAAAAAAAAAGAAACACAGACAGACAAATGGAGAAGTACAGTACGACAAACCTGACTTTTTAGGGTTAAAGCAGGCGTTAAAGTGAGGAATGCCTGATATCCACGACTCGAAAATCGTAGACAGGAAAGCAAACAAAAAAAAAAACTTATCAAGTTTAATGGAATGTGAAACAGCGGCAGCTGGAGTCCTATTGTTGTGTTAAAAAAAAACCTTGGATCTTTATTTTAAAGCAACATCACAGGTACAACAGAGGAGATAAAGTGTACTTGAGTAAACATATGCATGTATATTCAAGTACACTTTATCTCCTCTGTTGTCATCTGGCTTTCTATCATTTCTGTCTTCCCTTGTCCATGTTTTTGAATTATTCAGAATAAATGATGTAGGAATGTATTACAAAATACTCATATAAAGCACCTTGGGAGCAACATGGTTATAAAAGGCGCTATATAAAACTAAACTTAACTGAATTATTGTCTATTACAAAGTAACAGAATTTCCTCGCAGAAGGGGCTCAACATCAGCACAACATCAGGCAGCACATAACTAATAAAAAAAAAACAATAAAAAGCAAATAAAAAATTTATAGGGCTATAAATGAAGCATTTGGCCGACTGGATTCGTTTCCCAAACAAAGAACCATGGTTTAAGATACATAAATGTGAAAAAAGGCAACATGTGGATGTAAGTCATGCATCCTGCTCCTTATCTGTAAGGAATGAAAAAATCGTGGGTGAAAAGCTGACAGCCCATTTAATCAAGAGGAGCTTTTGGCATTTTGGGGTAAATAAAAATCATGACCTTTGGATACCATAATGACAAATGCTTTTATATATGACCATTCATGTGCATTTATGACCATGAGCATTGTGGTGCTTTTCGAAATCCAGTAAGATTGTAATCTGCACCAGATCTGATAACATGTAGTACAATAATAAATTCATTATTCAATCTGTCAAATGGAGTACAATCCTAAACACATTTTAAATTCTTGTAGTGTAAATACTGAGATATGAGCAAAAATTTACTGTAATAATATTAGAGAACATCATAAAACGTAGACAGAAACATCGTCTGTATAATCTGTGAGAAAGAGACACCTGTACGGATATTGACGCCTCAGACGACTCTCCCAAATTTCTTAAATCTTCAGTCTGAGCCACAACAAAGGTGAAATCTAGCCTGTGCATTTGAAGCCAACTTTTCCAAGACCAAACATGCAGTGAGAGCAGTGCAGGTAGGAACACTGCCAGTGATAACCTTCCCTCCACTGTGCCTCACGCATGGGGGTCTTACAATAATTTTCCCCTTAAAAACCTGTATTTGATGTTCTGTAAGTCTGAACCATTACAGGAATCCGCAAAGTAAAATAAGCGTCATCACACCCGCCTGTGGCGCCAAAGGCAGCCCAGTCGTTCATTCTTCAACACTTGACTGTCGTCCACCCACCGAACCTCAAAAGGTAACCAAACCATCGGAGTAAATTGCACACTAAATTATCCTAGTGCAGAAGGCAGAAACCCTCTGGGTTATCGGCAGGAGCCAGCACTGATAAAAGGTTTGACACGTAATTATTACTGTGGAATGGGGACCCAGCTCACGCGCATTTCTCACATGATTAGGCTACTATAAAAACGACACCGTATTACATTTCAAGGAAACTGCGTTAACTGGATGTTGCATCACATTTTTCTCCGAGATTTTATAGGCCTTAGATTTTGTCTTTTGTGGCACTCGTAAAACATTTTTCTGAAAGCAAGAATTGAGTGCCACTCCATAAAATCTTTCATGAGTACTTCCATATACAACAGTCTGTACTTTACTGTATAAACTCACACACAGGATTTAGAGGTTTCATATAGTTCATATTCATGCTGGTCTGTATGTTGCAATCATTTATCCTACTACCAGAAGAAAATGCCAATGAAGTGCAGCTCAAACAACTTTAAAACGAGCAGGATATTTGTATTTACATGGTGGGTTCCGCATAGTGATGAGATCTCTGTAATTAGTGGCCAGGCTCACTGTAATCAGACACACAAATACCCCATTTACGGGGCACCATCACAGGGGGCGTATTAAGTTAATTATAACGACGACCGCTGCCAAACGCGACAAGCATGCGGTGAGACAATCACATTGTAACCTAAATAAGGACAATGCGTAGGTACAGCATGCCATCGCAAAGGATTAACATGGTGAGAAATAAACACAACAGCTCTAAAACCCACCCGTTCAGTTTAAAAACATCGCACCCTGCTTTTAAAACAATGCCTAAACTCCCTCGATTATTTTGCTGAAATTTAGTTGGGGGTATCAGAGAAAGTGGAAGCTATTCGATTTGCTTGAACATTATGATGAAACAGAGAATATAGATCCTGCAGACAGCAAGAGCACAAACCCAAAATGCTGGCAAGGAAACGAAATAAACCCCTAACCCCTAAGTGGTGTCTTTAAATTATTTTTAAAACTTTTAAAGTAGTAGCGCTACCTTGCAGAGCCCCGACCCCAGTTTTTTGCCATTTTAAAGTACCTGTTTTTCAAGCGCGCTTTCAGAAAATTTCTTCCAAACGGGGCCATGGCAGCTCGCCGAGGTCCAGACAAGCGTCCCGGGACTTTAGCACGGTGCCAGCATGGTGCGACAGCAACATGTACGCCTGTGTACTCAATGGCATGGCGACCGAGTCCACAAATTGTTAAGTTAGAAACCCGCACTTCGGCGGGCTGCCTTGGGGGGCCGCCCTATTTCCAGTCTGGGGGAGGGAGGGAGTCCCATTTCCAGTCTGGGCGGTGGGAGGGCGCCACGATCCTGCTGAAAGACACAGCCCTGTCCAATCTGCCTGATCCCGAGGCTACGTTCAGGTTTACTTTAGTTTACTTTACTTTTTACTTTACTTTATTTTAAGGCTGAAGCTGATCTAAACGTTATAGCTTATATACTAGTCCAAAATACAATATTTAATGTAAAAATTGGTAAGGTAGGTGCAAAATGTGTGAAACATCCATCTTCTGAAACCACTTGTCCTTTTCGGGGTTGCAGGGAGTCTAGAGCCTTTGGGTGCAAGACAGGGAACAGTAACCCATCATAGGAAACACTCACACACCATTCACAGCCCACTCTTACCTCAGCATATTCTGGACAGTGGGAAAGCAGAGTTACGTGTGTGTGTGTGGGGGGGGGGGGAATCCCAAGACAACACAGGGGGATTATTTAAACTCCTTATGAAAAAGATGTGAAGAAAGAAGGAGAGTAAAGGAAAGTAGCCGAGTAAAAATGTGCTTTTTCCTGTAAAGTATTCTTATCATCTCACCCCTTTGCCTACCAGACAAACGCGTCTCGTGAAGCTGCCTTGCTTCATGCATCTTTATTCTGTATGAAAAACATCTGCATGATTGAGCTTGGAGGGGCTGCTTCCCTCTGACCCTATTATCTGCCTGTGATGTAGCAAGAATTTAGCAGCAGTCTTTGTGGGCCTGAAAGCCAATTTCAAAATGAATAAGTGACGTGTAGACACCCTCGCACACACACACACACACACACACCCTCGCACACACACACACACACACACACACACACAAACCCACGCACACACACACCCTCACACACACACACACACACACACCCTCGCACACACACACACACACACACACCCTCTCACACACACACACACACACACACACACACATACCCTCGCACACACACACCCTCACACACACACACACACACACACCCTCGCACACACACACACACACACACACACACACAAGCAAGTGACGCACAAGCAGAGTGCCATGTGAGGCACGGGTGAGGTGGGGGGGGGGCTTGCAGGTAAGAGGTGGAGGGACATCGCCTGACATCACACACGGGCATCTACAGTGGGGGCTGGGATCTGTCTGCATTTCTGCAAAACACAGGCAGCTGGGGAGGGGGGCACTGATCCTCACCTTATGGACGTGTGGATGTCTGGACACAGCAGCGGCGGATCCGACACGATGAGGACCATCCTGGTCTGTGTGCTTCTTCTCTTTCTGGCATGTGGGGGAATGTGCACAGGTAGGACCCGTCCGTACAGACAGAACTCACAGAAAGTCTGCATGGAGTAGCGTATATATAGCTGAACCTGGTATGGTCTATGGAGGCGGGCAGGTGAGCAGCCCTGAATTTGCAGTGACTGAATTTGCAGTGACGGCCATAGAGTACCTTCAGTTGCCATTGAACCATTGAAGGTGCTCGCCTGTAGTTTCCATGTAATGTTTAAATTTGAGTACTGTCATTTTTGATACTATTATTACTATAGTAGTTCACAGTACTCTAAGGTACCATTTGACTTCACTGTACTTATATTTTGATTTGTAGGGTGACACTGGTCAGATCAATTTCATGAATAAAATAGTGATATTAATGGTTGCCATTGTGTCCAGTGCATGACATTTTATTGTGAACCAGATTTGAAGTGTGGCTGGTATGTAATATTCACTTTTACTGGCCGTAGGGACACAGTTCCTCTGTTCGTTGTCTTGGTGAGGAACATGAATCAAATGAAAAACAGTTCTGAAAGAGGCACCTCCCATGTTTGCTCACTGTTTGTCAAAGATCTGTAACATGCTGCACTATGGTGCCTGCGGTCAAGTACTTATCTCCTTTGTCTCCCGATGCAGAGAATTCATTATGTTCAATAGCTTCATAGTCACATCTACAGATTTCCTGGACATGCTCCTCTATTGGTGCGATGCATGTCAAAGAAGAGCACAGTTTGAGAGGAGCTGGGATCTGCTTCCCGAGAATTCCCACTGTGTTGTGTTTGATGGGAATGCTTCAGGGCGGCACTGGAACATCTGATGGCATATGATCCATTCAGGGATCATTCTGATTGCTGGCTTTGCAATAATCCGGAGGAATAGCTATTTAACACCAAACATTTGGTGGAAGGATCTTGTCAGAAACTATAGGAACCCCCGTTCTGTTAACTAAAGAAGGCCCCCTTAACTAAGATCTCCTGGAGTGACTAAGTTCAGGCTCCCAGTGACGCCACAGCTATCACTTCCATTTCACTTCTATGGTGTCTCAGTTTAATTTCCCCTTTTTGGAAAAGAGCCACTTACCAATGTGTATGTTGTTTGTTGGCTTCTGTAACAGACTCAGACGACAAATGGAAAAGCACAGAGGGGCAGCTACTTACCAGCCTGGTCACTTTGAAGGTTTGTCCCTCTCGCTCAGCTTGACTCCGTCTGTATGTGTGTTGGCTTTAGCGCATCAATGGGATTTATTTCTGTACAAACGCGTCCCCTAGTGTTTAGTCAGTGGAATGACAACATAGCTCTGAGACAAAAAAACTGCGGTTTTAATTCATTTTTAGTCACGCGTCAGCTGAAAAATGTTTTATTATTGATGTCATCCCTCCATTTTATGTATAGCACATTCGGATAGTAGCATATTTCTATGACGACATGAATTCATATACCTGGATGATGCAAATGAAGAGGAAGGAACAGGCTACCCCCACCTTCACAGTCTAATTAATATAAAAAGAGCACGTCGTATATTTACATTTAAATGCTATTATAAAAAGTCACAGTTTCCAGAGCAAATAGGCAAACAATTGACAAACAGATGCCTTCTTGAGCAGCGATACAAGACAGTGTGTAATCGCTGGTGGGAGGGGGGTTAGGCGCTGCCCTGCCTGCTGCATCTCCACGCCACTCAGAGCGCAGGGCGTCAGACGAGCCACTCAGCCGTCACATCACACCGTCCCTCTGACACCAAATTAACCCTTTTTGTTTGTTTGTTTAATTCTAATTTCCTGTTCCATACAGCCCTTACGGACAACTTACTAGTAAACTGTACAACTGCCAGTTCATCCATCCATCCATCAGTCTGTCCTTCCGTCCATCCATCCATCCATCCATCCATCCATCCATCCATTCACCCATTTTCTGCACCCACTTGTCCTTTTCATGATCACGGGGGTCCAAAGCCTATTCCGGAAGCTACCAGCACATCCTGGTAAACTGCACTGTATTAAATAACTTTTAATGGACAGACATAGAGGTGTCAATTAGAGGTGACGTGTAGCTCTGTGGATCAGGACCCTGTGCCTGTGATTAAATGGTCGAACTCCAAAGATTGCTTTCTTCCTAAATGATTTCAGTGTATGTGTTAGGATCAGTCCCCGCTGCGCCAGTTTCCCGTTTGGCCAGCTGGTGTCGCTGGCCATTCCATTCAGTGTTCCCCTAGTCCTGTGTGCTTCATGGGTCCTAGTGTGTTCCCCTGTTCCCTGGCCACCATCTGGCTGCGTCTGCTGAGAACTGAGCTCCTACCGTGAAGACATGTTGAGTTTTTTTGTGATCTTAATTATTTGTTCTTGTATTCCAGTTTAGGTGTTTGTTTTGAGTCTTTGGTTCTAATTTACCCTGCCTGTGTGTCTGCTATGCTCCCTGAACACCCTAGTGTTTGACTCTGTACTGTTATTAACTCATACCTATGTCTTGTTTGTCTAGTCTTCAGTGTTTGGTTATGTATGGCCCACACCTGTCCCTCATCTAGCCTTCGTCTCACGTATTTAAGTGCCGGCCCTTATTCTGTTCCTCATTTGGTCATTGTGATTGTTCCTTTGTTATTCCCTGGTTTAGTACTTTTCTATGAAGCACTTTTTATAGCTGCATGGTGATGTCATCAGCTTGGTTGTGATCTGCTTGGTGTCACTGTCCCATTGGTCATCTAGCCTGCTTACTAGCTTAGCAGCAGAAATGCTTCATGTATGGATGCCCCTGACATCACTGAGGGATGAACCCACCAGACTTGCAGTCCCTCAGCAGTAGGAAAGAGCTCTATAAAAAGCTCATTTATGTTGGGTATCATTGATCTGTAACTACTTATGAACACTCAATTAGCTGGGCAATTCACACAGTCAAAACACTTTAGTTATTATGACTTATAATTGTTTAATGACCATTCATAAAAACAGTCGTTATTACATCCCCATTGCTTCCTCTCATTGACTTTTCTATTTCCTGGCTAATTTATGAGTCTCTTCTAAGAAACTGACAAAAATGCTTCCAAAATCCTGCAGTGTACTGCACACAATTAAATTTAAATTATAAAAGTCTTCTTATCTTCATTGCAGCAGTGGTCCCTTGGCGAAATTAATGAGTTAATAGCTACACATTTCTGCTCTTACAGGTGAGCAAACTGGGTGCCCCCTACTGGAGGACGATATTACTTAATGTTTGCGGGCTTTTGAGCCGCTTGGGTCAGGATGCGTGGTTAAGTGCAGAGGAAGAGCTCGTCACCAGGAGGCGCCCGAACGCCACCAAAACACTGGAACTTCTCCAAAGCCTGCAGACGCTTTGTGTTTCAGTGCAGCCCTGGAAGGTGAGTCAAACACTAAGGAATGGGCGTATTTTATCCACGGTCACATCATCATCATCATCATCATCATCATTATTTGTCCATTGACGACTTGCTAATAAAGGTTAACTTTCATCTTATAGTATGTATTTACAGAATGACAGTATTTGAACAGGCTTAAGTAGGCCTATATTTCGTCGTACAGCACTCTGAAATCTGGATTACAGATCAAACTGATTTAGGCTTGAGTCTCAGCTTGGGTGCAACCGATAGGCGCTGTGTCTAGCTAGCTATCCACTGGGGTAAAACACGTGACACATTTATGCACCGAGATGAATGGTGCTGATGAAAAGCATCTGCTTTTTTCTGTAGCGGGACGAAAACAGAAACATCGCACCTAGGAGGAGGTGGCCTTACATCCTGAAAAGGCAGCTTGGAAGCAGTGGCCGGAGGAGACCGTACATCTTAAAGCGGACCGTGGGGGACTGACGCTCTTACCCCAACGCCACGCCGTCTCTTCATCCCTCAGTATCTCCACAAGTGTCCATAAACCTGCTTTCATCTGCTATCTTTCCAGTTTTCTTATAATGGGTTATAAAAAAATAAACGCTGAAGCAAAGTATGTTTGTTTTGTTACACCTCGTTTATACCTACACGAAAAACGTGCAAAGTAACCAACAGATGGCGTTTTAAACTCGTGATCAAGTAGGCTAGGTAACCTGGGGTATATAACGCAACGTATCGCCTAATTAAAAAAGACATGCGGACTCCTAAGTTGATTTCCTTATAGTGCCCTGGCCTTTATAATGATTTGTTACGGTAGGCCTATATGCAGGCTGTCAGCCTAGCGACCTTTCCCTGTACTGCAGGTTTTCGTTAGGAGCGCCTCGGTTCAGCAAAAGCCTCACCTAAACGGTTTGCCTTATTGATGGGTGAATAAACATGCCTAGTAACACAAGTACTGTGCATTGGTTTTATATACCTGCGGTTTTTTTTCTAATGAAGCAATGAAACAACAGCTTCACGTTATAAACATGTATTCATTACCAATCAGTACTATAAATATGTGTCATTTGGCAGTTAATTTCAGCAACGTTCTACATTCATATTAAAACCAGATCGTCCATTTTAATGACACCTTCATGATTATGCGGAAACGACTGTTTCAGTGTATATAGCGTGCACTTAAACGTAAAAAATGGTGTCTCACTGTTTGACAACAAATGTAATTAAACCGATGTGTCACATGCGAAAAATTCTGATATTGAACTAACCCCAAGCGAGCCATCGCCAGCAGGGGGCAGTAGAGTCGCGTGAATTGGGTATTGTTGCTCAATTCGAAAAAATACTTTGTGGTAAATCATTTTTCTCATGCAAAGAAGGCCAGTCCTACGTTTTAGGTGGTGATTGTTTGATAAACAATTTTCGCTTTTCTATGCCAGCAAGGAGGACATGCATGTATTTGTGTAAAATTAAAAATTTAACTTCGAGCAGAATGCAGTCAGGATTATTTGCATTCTGGGCGACTATAGAGATGATGGTATAAGAATCATGGTAACTGTACTCCAACTGCTCAAAAAATCATTACCGAATTGCTGCTTATATTCAGCTCAGCTGGGACAAAAGAACTCTGGCGCGTGTTTCTTCTCTATGTGGGCACTGAACATCACTCTCCACTAAAAGCAGGGGTTTCTTTTTCATAAAAATCAAAGCTTATGCAAAAACTGCAGCCACTGCTCTCTGTGAACAACATCACGGTCTGTGTTGACTGTTGATTTCTTCGTCGTTCATTTTGTATAAGCGATGGAGCTTTAAATGGCATGTGATGTAATTAATGTAGTTAATCATATGTAGGGCAAAACATCAATAATGTATGATTTTACCATGTAAGTGACATCAAGGTAGGCTTGTATCCTCATTTGCATAGAATCTGCTTAGAGAGCTGCTCACTCCGTAATGATTATCGACTTGCCCTTCAACAGAACGATCTGGAGCTTCATTTCAGTCAGGCGTGCAGTGTTGTAATAAAGCAGGGAAACTGGCTTTCTGCTTTACTGTATCGCCAATATGATAATGAAGAATACGGCGGGCTCATATGATCCGGAATGGGTGGGGAATCACGTAGTTCCCCGTTTCCCGTTTGGAAATACACACTGAAAGTGTCTTTGTATAATCCAAGCCCTGGTGGAGTTTTACAGCACCTTCAGCGCAGAATACTTTACTACAGAAAATAACAAAACACCCCAGAGTTGTCTGACAAAGATGTTTTAATGACTAATTCAAATTTACCAGCCGTTTCCTGTGCTGAACTGTAAGTAATGTAAGTGCTTATGAAGACGATGCATGCACGGTATCAAAATAATTCAGTTTCATACTTTCTATTATTTATTAGATAATGAGTTACGTTTAATTGTCCAACAAACACAAAACTATGTTTATATAATTCCTTTTTTTATAAAATGGAATTAAATCACTTGAGGGATTTAAAATAGCATTGCAACTCGGATTCGGTTTAATTTGTTTGTATATTAAATTAGTAGTACTGAGTGAACGCACCTCTTGTCGTAAGACAGAACAAGCAAAAATACTGTACATCCATAATTTATGAAACCATCAACATCACTATAATAAATACAAGACGCGAATCAAATCGCTCTGACACCGAATTTGCCCGAACACGTGGATTTGGAACCGGAGTCCGTACGGACCCGTCAAGCGTTTGACCACAGTCTCGTGCTCACCAGCACCTCTAATTAATCAGATAAGAGTCAATCCATCTCGCAGGCAAACTCTCACCAGCACCGCTTCACCGGTATGCATTATGTATGAATCACTGTCAAGTCATTCCAAACCAATTACAAGCAATTTATCCCAAGTGTCTTTCCTGTTCTGCCTTGTTCCCAACACCCTGAGCACTCAGAGCTGCCAGCCATCAGAAGACTATGAAGAAGAGGAATCAAAGACTCCCGAGTAAAGGAAAAAAAAGCCGGCGGTCCAAGGTTGACTGTCTGCCCAACCCATCGGGCATGCTAACATGATAGAAAACAAGGAAAAGAAGCCCGCGTTAATAAAAGCGAGGTGTAGGCTGAGGTGCGTCAGTGAGCTGGTTCTCCAAGCAGGTCTGTATAAACTGGCAGATTGTAGACTACAGCCGTGTATAGAAAGCGGGGGTCGGGGTCACACAGACGCTCGCAGTCTCCGGCATCCATCCTGGGCTGTGACACCAGTAACCTACCAAGCTTGTAGTCTACGGATTTTGTGATCATGACCATAAAAAACGGTCGCGTGCACCGTTATGTGATTGTGGTCATCGTGGTCGTGTGCCTGGCTTTAACTACAATCAAGATAATTTTTTACAGCTACTCTGGTGAATATAAAAGACGTATAAAACACATAGAAATATTCGTTACTTATTCTTAGATGCACAGCGCTGAATGGAAGACGGGGCTGAGGAATCCTCTCCTCCTGCGACGGCAGAATCTCACAGGCGTGATTCCATTATAATATAGATTGCATTTTGCCAAGTGCTGCTGCCTCTGTATCGCTCCATTCCGCGGTTACTCTTTTATTTACTATCGCTAGTGGTCGCATGGCAACCAGAAATTGATTTCATGGTGTCTCCCGCCAGGTCCTTTCGGAGTTATTATGAAGTATTGGTTTTCTGACCACTTTGAGTTTGACATCTGTCACATGCACATGAGGGACAGTTTCCTGCCGCTTCGATGGATGAGCCTGCAGGGCTCCCCGCTCCTCTCTGTGTTGGTGGGAGGGTCACGTGCACTACATACTGACCCCAGGGGAGCCAGCGGAAAAACACACCCCAGAGACAGGCTGCTGATGTCAGAATGTGCAGCTATCAGGGTCGGGTCCCAGGGTTCAGAACCAGGATGTAACAGAAACTGTACAAGAGGTAGGGTCTTAATGGGAGGGTGTGTGTGTGTGTGTGTGGGGGGGGGGGAGGGCTTAATGGGAGGGTGGGGGGCGATCCCCAAGGCAAACCACAAAAAAACAAAATTCGACTGCCTGGAGATACTCGCTGACTGAAAAGGGGCACTAAGGAT
>JABFEA020000001.1:8497478-8520968 GCA_019775915.2 Cyphomyrus plagiostoma | reverse complement strand
TAGATTAATATCCCTCTGTCATTTAATCAATAGAACATTTTAGACATGCAAGCACATAAGTGAAAATGAAACATAAATAGCTGTAAATATTCCTGCACGTATCTGTTTATTTTTAATCAGTTTCACTCCAGTGTTTCGACTCTCTTTTGTATTTTTTGTATCAAAATACAAGCATGTCTGACATTAAATTCTGTATCAATACACAATGAATACAAGTAAACTCACAGGAAAACCGCTGCGCATACCAGAGCACTGTACATGATCGATAGTCGCAATCTTTGACTTGTAAACACGGTTAATCTGATTGGATCACTCTCACGTTAATTTTCATTGGTTAATCTATCCAGTGATGTAATTATTACGTTACTGCTTTGCTTGGCCATTGGACAGTGCCGGTAGACCTCTTTGTGGTCATGTCACTTGTCTGGTTTAAACACCACTTATACTACAATTAAATACAGTACTCGTCTGTACAAAGCCACGACTACACTGATACGTATGTAAAAAAATATATGTAATTATCCTTTTACAATATACATACAGTACAGTATTACATACAACGTGGAAAAAAAGCACACAAAAAGACTTTACAGCTTGGCAGGTCCTGTCCTGTTTGGTGACCGATCGGTGCATGTGAAGCACCATCCGCAGCTGTAAGGTATAAATACATAAACCGGACAAGCAGTTTTCCATAGGAGCAAAGAGCGACATGAGGCGGGCCCCTGAGGTGGCCCCTGAGGTGGCCCCTGGGGCCCCCAGCCCCCAGTAACATGCAGGACACCACGCGACATCACTCAGTTTTATTTGGAAGACAAACCTCTGTCCCGCGCCATGTTTACCATGTCTCATAATGAATTTCAATGAATCTGTTGCTTTTTGTCGTTTATATGGCTTAGAGATGCCCCCTAATGAGTCACCCGGTGTAAACATAAACAAATGAAGTGCCCACCTTCTTCCAGCTCCGATGAGACTAAAGTGTGAAATGTCACAACAACAGTGTCTCTCTCCGTGACTCAATGTTTGCTAAAATACCTCCTCAGGACTTTAGTTAATAGGATGGTTCATGCTAATATACCGCAGATCTGTGTATCAAGCCACGTAAATAAACACAAATGACATATCAAATCGAAAAAGGGACAGCAGTGAAGAGGCCCTGGCGACAAACTAGATGCCATGTCAACATTCCAAGACACTAAAAGTACCACCTAGCAATTCCTGAGGAACTTAGAGATCCCGTAAACAGTTTTTTCTTTTCTTTTCTTTTCTTTTTTCTGTGTGGCATCGTAGCAACATCAGAACTGTTTTCTTTGGACTCCCACAAAATCTAAATCTGCTTTGTCTAATGACTCTCCTACGTGATGTAGGAGTGCACAGTAATCACACTTCACTAAGGTACTGTTGTTACCGCATGCGATGCATTTTAAACATTGGGTGGTGAACATGTGCAGCAGAGAAGTAGGAAGAACCAACAGCAGTGGTGCAGTCATGGAGCTGGTAATTAAAGCTTGGGATGCAGTGTGATTCTGAGAGATTGAACAAGGCGCCCGGGAGGTGATTCTGTACACGAGGTGCTGTCTGATTTGCCGGCTCACAGCTGTCTGTCAGTATCACCAGGTCCACCTGCTTAGCAGTTGTGCATTAATTCACTGGTCTCCAGTAATACACTTGAGTCACTTGTCCGTTCAAAGGTCCAAGTGAGAGACGTAAACATGAAAGAGTCGGCCTGTTTCACATTTGTGCCAAAGCCTATTTTCAGCACCAGCGTGATGTAAGGACAAATTCTTTGTGCAGAAAAGTCACAGGATTCCTTTCACACAGCAGGCGAATTACTCAGCTAGCCGGCAGAAAGGCCTTGGGTGACTAAGTGATCATCATAAACAACCAAAACTAAACTGATCGAAACTGTTCGACAGATATTACTCTTTTTTTTGGGATTTCAAAGTGACATGCGTCTCTTCAACAGTGATATTTACTGTCAGCTGGCCCAAGCCTGCTGTGAGATTTATTCCAAATGCATTTTCATTATAGTCATTTTCTGGATTTTGTTGCATTCTTGTGGTACAGCATTAATTAATAATCAAGTAAATAGACAAATGAATGCTAATTTGGGGTTATCGCCATCGCATGACTGCAGAGCATTTAGTGACCTGCAGGTGGCGCAGTCCAAAGACTAATACTCCTGATAATGAGCCACTCCTTCTGACTAGCAGTGACCACAATTCGCACACATTCAATGTCAAATGAGATCTTATGGTGCACATTCTGAACCTCAATGTTCCCATGTTTAAACTCCCCCAGCGTGATATATGACGAGCACTGCTTGCCTTTTTTAGTCCCAACCAACTTTTCCCCTACTTCCAAGGCTCCGTGATGCAAAATGTCATTTTGCCTGTCATCGGTCCCTGTGACAATCCTGATTCTGCTGACCCTGGTCGATTTGTGGAACATGATGACAAAGAAATCTCCGGTTGAGGGGGATTTGCCCCAGAAATACTCGTCCACACTGCTGTATGCTTTGGTGGGGTCATAGTTCTCGAACACATTTATATTTGTGTACAGACTGGCTGGGGGGTTGTCTGGGATGTCGAAGGAGTCTTCCTCAAAGTCGTCATCCTTTAGTTTGTTCTCTACACCCTTATATGAGGAGTAGTATCCCATGTGCTGGAACAGCGATGGTTTGAACCTGATCACATCCTTCTGGGCCAGCAGACCACGGAAGTGAATGAGCAGCCAATCGCAGGGCATCTCCTGGTAGAACATCAGCAGGAAGTGGGCTAGCCGGGGCAGGTCCTTGGAGTGGTAGAGTTTGCCGATGTAGCCCAGTTTGGAGAACTCCAGCATGACCCAGTAAGACCCCTCCCTGGAGGTGATGACCTTCTTCATGGCTGTCAAGAAGTTTTTAGAGCATCGGACGTCATCTTCCAGCATCATGTAGAAGTCAGACAGGTTGGTGCAGAAGTTGAGGAGGAAGGCATAATCCACGTTCTGCTTTGAGCGGAACCGAACTCTGTCCTCGGGATCGTTGTAGTTCCTCTTGAGTCCATCCAGAGATGGGTAGTACTCCTCTGGAGCGTGGATCACAAGCAGTCTCCCCGCGATGATGTGGTGGGCAAACTTCCGTGAGATGTCCTGCACAAGACTTTCACACCATGCTAAGTCAAAGTCTGCCAGGTGCACCACCACTACGATCTCCTTGAGTTCCTCATAACTGGACTGGTCAAAAATGGACTTGATGGTCTCCATTAGGTAATTTCCCCTTTTCCTCTTTACAGATGACAGTCCAATGGTCAGATACTCTGCAAAATCAGTAAAAATCATGCTGAATCATTTCATATTACACCATTACACTATTAGATCGATCTGATTACAAAATGCATTTGCTTTATTCCCTAGAAGAACAGCTGCAAAAAAAAATCAATATACCATTACAGTATTGAGTACACTGTTGAAAAACATACCGGAATTATGAATTGGACGTTAAAATACCTCACATATACACCTGACACATGACATTGCCTGTGTTCATTAAAGCGTGAAGTGAAATTTCTATTCTAAAACAGGTTTGGTGATGGCACTGAAATTCTGTAAGGGAGAAATACTCACTCTTTCGTGGCAAAGGCGACCCAGCTAGATATCTGTAAGTCACATTAATTGTGCCAGAGAAATTGGTAAGATCTTTAAAGGTATGAACATATCTTTCAGAGTTAAGCTGGTGCGCTGCTGATTCTCTCAGTTGCCTTTTGTCCTCCTCCTGAAAACAAACACAAGAAAGAGAAATGTAGCGCATTCCGGATGTACTGCCAGAGGTGACTTGTTTATGAAAATATAAAATGAAAGCATGTACTATGAAGTGTAAAAGCAGAAACAAACTGAAAATGTGGATTTTTGTTATATTTTTATTTCCCCTGTATCACAAAAAATATTTCTGAAAGCCTATTGTTATTTATATATAGATGTTAAGGACTGACAATTGTTGCAGTAGTTATTTATGCAGAGTGTGCACACAGGCGTTTGTGGGGGAACATATGTTAAAATAAGTCCAGAACATGTCTGCAAAGCCCCAGAGATCACGGTTTGTCCTCCAGCTGCCAGAGGGCAAACAACAATGGCCTATTGTCTTTGCAGCATGCTACGGGATATCACTGCTGTAGCGTGTTACTGTAAGGAAAGCTTTGGGGGTCGGGTATTTTTAAAGATCATAAAAACCCATCATTATGAGGAGTGGTTATGCAAAGACAAAGTGCTGATTACAGCTACACCCTGATTAGTCACACAGATGTCACGCAGAGCAGGGCGGCTGAAAACTCACCAGCATGTAACCGTCCTCAATATAGAGGTTGAGGAAGAGGAGGACGGTGACCAGTGCCCCCAGGAGGGGGATGACCGAGCGCTTCCGGAAACACCTCATTTTGTCCAGATACTTCCACAGCAGCCTCATAGTGGCAGCATGCCAGCTCGGACCTGAGCAGGAGACACGCGTGCGTCAGGGACCACACTCCAGGGACACACCAATGAAAGGAAAGCTCAGACACCACAAGCCAGGACCAAGATACTGTCATCGGTGTCATTACACTAACTCCACGCTAAACTCCACCTTCGCTAATGGAGATAATGCTAAGCCTCAAAAGCAGCTGTTAGCATGCTATGTTAAGCAGTGTTGGCAATGTCAAAGTTATCAAAGTTAGTGGTAGCAGATTTAGCTGGGTTTGGGTTGCGTTACTACTGCAAAAGCAGCTGGTAGCATGATGGTAACAGTGATGGATTCCTAACAGTGATGGATTCCTAACCTATACATCCATTCAGTTAGTGTTAGTAGGGTTAGGGTTAGCAAAGTTAGAGATAGCAGAGTTAGCAGGATTAGCGTTAGCAGAGTTATCAAAGTTACAGTTAACAGAGTTAGGGTTAGATGAGTTAGCCTGGTTAGGGTTGTGTTAGCAGGGTTAAAGTTAGCAGAATTAGGGCTAGCAGAGTTATCAGGGATAGGGTTAGCAGAGTAAGCAGGGTTAGGGTTAGAAGAGTTGGCATGGTTAAAGTTGGCTTACCAGGGTTAGGGTTAGTAAGAGGTAACTGCAGCAGAATATCTAGCTGTATAACTGGATAAAAGTTGCTTGGCTTGAATGTGTTACTGAATCAGGTAAATATAATTATGATGGGTCACGTTCCCACACACAGTCATGAATCGGCGTGGTCACGATTCGCTGGAGGATTCGAGGGATTTTCAGCTTAACAATGACTCCAAGGCTCCTTGTCTGCTTGCTGTGACTCACATGTCTAATCCTCAGGCTTCCTTTAGTCTGTTCCCTAAAGCCAATCAAGATCATGTTCACAGGATCAGTACCGAGCTTGGGGAGGAAAGCACGTCTGTGCTGAATGCATCAATGGCAAAGGAATTGTAGTAGGTAAAAGGAAAAAAAAAGACTTTAAGGAAATTTCAATGACTTGCTATTGTTCATATTGTTTTTCTCACATGAGCTGAGTTGGGCTAAAGTCATATTTGAAGTATGGATAACAAATCTCCCAGCAGGGTGACGTTGATGAGATATCAGCACGCTTGGATGTCATTTGTCATTTCGGTGCTACCCAGAATGTGACCAATGAATTGGGAACGTGGCCCATTAAAGAAAATGTAACCTTCACTAAGGAATGTTGAGTTTATGACATGGTTCGAGGGTGGGTTGTTTTGGATGTGAAGGGAAGCCTGAAGAAGGATGAAAAAGGAGGCCAGGTTGAAAAGATGTACTGTAAAAGGGCACTGTCCATACTTAATGTTTACTGTTGTCTTTTATCTCTTTATACTCATGTTTCATATTTGAACCAAGCACTTCACTGCACATACATGTACCGAGCATGTATATGTCACCAATAAGACTTTGCCTTAATCTGCTTTGACGTGCAGACAGCCATCCTCCCAAAGCGTGCGGGAAATGCAGAGCATGCACTTCGGGTCCTAAGTCACTCAGGCAACACGTCATGCCATGTGCCCAACAACAAATGAAATAAAATTAATCTCCCAGTCTATTACAAGCAGAATGAATAATTACACAAATGAATGGTTTTTAAATTATTGGGTTCATTCTATTCTGCATTCTGTCGCATTATTGAGTACTGGATGTATTTCTCGATAATGAATATTAACGCACTTTGCAGCTCATTTGAATAATAATTCAGTGTGTTCTCAGAAACAAAGCCCTTCACAGAATCTGCTGTGGGCCCCGAACACAGCGCAGGAAACCTGCCCTGCTTCTGATTTGTAATGCAAAGAGACAGAGTGGCAAAAACACTACCAAAGTCCCAGAACAGCAGCCCCACCGCTTTCCCTCCGAGCAGCTTTATAAAGTAAGACCCACTTGCCGCTGTAGATAAATACAAGGCGCAGCTGGAAGATGGGCGCCAGGCAGGCGGCCGTGCAGCTCCAGGGCCTCGCTCAGCACACTGGCACATTTACCTCACTCTTCTGGGCCAATTCAGTGCTCCGGAATAAAAATGAGTTCGATTTAAAAGCATTCTTTATATAGTTCCGCAAATAACACTTCAGGGTAAATTACATTTAGGCTGTTCTTCGAAGTGGCTCTGAAATGCTTGTTTTTAAGGTGATTGGCAGGATGAATTAATGAATATATACAGCCTCAATGAGACACTGCAGAATTTCTTTAGTTTTTCTGTTAGACAATCTTCATCCTTACTATTTTTATTGTTATTAGGCAGTGTTTCAGTCATTTTGCAGTGCTACTGTGACACACTGCAGTGTTTCTGTGATGCTGCAGTGTCTCTATGATGCTGCAGTGCTTCTGTGATATGCTGAGGTGTTTCTGTGACACGCCATGGTGTTTCTGTAACATGCTGCAGTGTTTCTGTGATGCTGCAGCATTTCTGTGACATGATACATTGTGACCGTGGCATGCTGCAGTGTTTCAGATATCCTTCATTATCCTCAATAGTGAAGTTAGTCTGTTTGTAGCACCTCCTGAAAGCCTGGTAACTGTCTTTAAGGGTAAAAAAACATCCACAAAAACAAAGTCAAAAAATGGCAGCATAATGACTGCCTTTCATGTTGCAGGGGCATAATGGCTGTATTTACCACAGCAATGAGCATGAGCTCCTGGTTCCAACATCCTGGCTCTGCTGGGGCCTGAACTTTGTGTGAAGGTCAAACAGAGGAACGCAGGACATGCACCCCCCTGTGAACTGAAGGCAAACATCAAAAGAAAAACTCCCAGAAATGTAAATGTGAAGACAGCCTGCTGTCAGCCCGGAACTCCTAGCGTCACTGGAAATGTGACAGGAAGGGTCCCGGGTATTTTTGCACACTGCATGTGCGTTTGGAAGGATTGTGTGAGCGTGGCACAGAAATCGACACTGCCAGAGAGAGTTGTTGGCTTGATTGATGAAATGATGGGCTTTGTGGAGGCTTTTCTTTTCATTGTTAGGATTCCAGCCCTGCAATCGCAATAATAATAATAATGACAATGGTGCAGGGATCTAACCACTGGAGAAAAGAGGAGCAGCATTGGTGAGTTTCCCTCCCTGAAGCTGCAGTGATACCCGTAGATGGAGCACATGCTTTGTTTCCCAAGCTGCTGGATTTTAGCCACAGAAGAACAAAACCACAGTGTATCTGGCATCATATTTTACAGAAGAAGTTACAGCTTCAGCAGCAGTGGAATTAAAAGTGAATTTGTTATAAGTCTTTCTTGTCTCCCTTCTTACTTTGAGCCCCTTTGTTCATTCGGTTGTTTTACATTTATATGGTAATTTGAGCCAGGAAGTTGTGATTAACAAGAGAGGTTTTACACGGAAAACTTTCGGAATATTCACCAGCCCCATTAGGAAAACACCACCTACGGAGAAGATGCTGAGAGTCATATCCACATTTCGGGCGAAAGATAGGTGAGAAAGACAGCCTGTAGGGGGCAGCAGCGAGCACTTGGGGTCCTGCTTCTCCACACCACAGGACTGTGCGTGTTAAGTGGGGGCCAGCGCTGTGTGTTAAGAATAGGAATAAAAGGACTAAAAGCAGTAAAGGCAGCTGCGGTATTCCCTGTGCCCAGCACAGCATGAGTGCAACTGTGCTTCAAAGGGAACCAAAATACCTCCCTTTATCACTGGATGTGCTTTTCAAGATGGAAATATGGAATTTGTGCCATTACATTAATTTGAGGGAATGATCCTATAACCAAACTCATTAGCACATTCGTAAACTCCTCCGTCGATTGCACCTTCTCCTTCATCTGTGCATCTCAAACAAAAATAGCAGCTGCCATTCTATTGGCTGCTCAGAGAAGGTGTAGGAGGCATCTGCTCTGTCCAAAAAAAACCCCACCAGCGCTGAGTCATCACAAGAAGGAGGGGCAAACATCCCCAAACTGAGTTCACAATCTTCAATACTTTTTAAAACCATTCTTCTGAAGCTCAGTGTCAACACGACTTCAAACTGTCTTCAGCATCAGACGACACCCTAATGAAGATGATTTTCTGTTGTCATGTCATCGTGTAGAATTTCGGTAAGTGACAGAAGGTGTCCATGGCTGTTTGAACACCGTAGGAACCAAACTTAATGGGAAAATCCTGATGAAAAACCCATTCTGAGTGAGTAGAAGAAAAGGATTAATCATGAAGCAAGTAGAAAGCAATTTTCCCACATTTAATCTTCTTACCTCTTTTACATTATTTCCCTGAGGTATCTTGAATCTCACAGATACACAGAGCTCTGCACAAATAATCAATTAAGCCAGGAGAATCTCATGAATTCAGCAGTTGGTTTGTGTCAAACCTGCTACTTAAATAGATTTTCCCAGCACTTGGCAAGGAGCAAAAACTGAGAAGGCAGTCTTAAAGAATGAGCCCAGAGCAGGCCATGTAGGGGAGGAGAAGGCAGTCTTAAAGAACGAGCCCAGAGCAGGCCATGTGGGGGTGAGGCAGTATTAAAGAATGAGCCCAGATCAGGCCATGTGGGGGTGAGGCAGTATTAAAGAATGAGCCCAGATCAGGCCATGTGGGGGTGAGGCAGTCTTAAAGAACGACCTCAGAGCAGGCCATGTGGGGGTGAGGCAGTCTTAAAGAACGAGCCCAGAGCAGGCCATGTAGGGGAGAGGCAGTCTTAAAGAACGACCTCAGAGCAGGCCATGTAGGGGTGAGGCAGTCTTAAAGAACGACCTCAGAGCAGGCCATGTAGGGGAGAGGCAGTCTTAAAGAATGACCTCAGAGCAGGCCATGTAGGGGTGAGGCAGTCTTAAAGAACGAGCCCAGAGCAGGCCATGTAGGGGTGAGGCAGTCTTAAAGAAGTACCTCAGAGCAGGCCATGTAGGGGAGAGGCAGTCTTAAAGAACGAGCCCAGAGCAGGCCCCGCTCCCCAAGGACCTTGCGGTTAGTGTAAAGTTGGATGCCAATGTGAGAGTGTTGTAACTAGGCAGCCCCAACCCCAGGCATGACGGCTTGTGGTGGCCTTGAGAATTTGCCAGATTTTACAGTTCTCTTCACAGACCTGACAACCTCAGAACTGAGGAAAAACAGATAAATTAGTGCCATTAGAGAAATGATTACATGTGTGGGCAGCACAAACAGCAGTCTTTCCTAACATCCCAATTTGAGGTTTAAGTTTTTTAAAATCCCCAGAGTTCTCCTTGACATACTAATGCATTTCCACTGTTCGACTCCATAATGACGCATCTCCACACAGTTCACTCAGCTCCTCACCCTTCTCTCAGGTTACTTTACTTCTCAGTGTTTCAGACGAGGCTTTTTTCACATCCACCTCTACTTCAGTTTGCCTCTGAGCTCCTTCCAGGCAGATCCTTCCTCATTCAATATTAAAAAGACTGTATAACATGGTGAAACCCAGCTTTAAAATGCTGGGCACAGCTAAAGAAAATGTCACGTTGGGAAGCAGGAAATGGCGATTATTAATCTACAGAGGATCTCTCAGGCAGTACAAAGCCCCATTAGAGCAGATCAGCATGCAATACTTTCCTGTTATGATTTCATGCCTCATTCACGTCTCACTCATAGATGGCCGAGGTTCCTGGTCTTTGTCAAGAGCCACATGAGCACTGAGGATCAATCCAGCCACCCATCCATCTTTCCGTGATCTGTAAGCTCCCGAAAGCCACCCCTGGGAAGCTGTTCCATTCTCACAGGAACAGGAGGTAAGAGCGAGGTCTGTGTCATCTCCCAGCGGCGTGTCATCACGCGGTCAGTAGGGTCAAGATCAGAGAGCTTCCACACTCCCTGGGAAGCTACCCTCCTACTGTGGAATTCTGTGGGTTCATCGAAACACTGAGAAATCATCCGTCGCACATAAGACCCTCTTAAGAACTTCCTAGCCATGAGCTCTTTGACCCAGATTCATGCTCTGGAGACATGACTGAGGCAGTGATACTGAGGACTCATTATAAAAACTCCCTCGTTGTAGCACACAGCAGCAGACGGGTTTGACGGAGCCTGGACCCTGATCAGCTCTGAATTCTTGTTTTCTCAGATCCACACATTACCATACGGAGACCCGACTCGCGACGTGCTGTTTGGGTAACAGCAGAGCATTCTGGGAAAAATTCTGCCAGAAATGTTGACCACCATGAAAAGAGTGTGCACACCTAGGCTTATCAGTCTGAAGGATAAATAAATAAGTAGCAGAATAACAGTAATGACTCTTGCAGCATGCCAGCAATGCAGAAAGAGGAGAAAGATGACAAAAAAAGAAACAATTTGCCCAGTATCCTTCTGAAATGACCCATAGGCAACAAGCATGCCCCCTAATAAACATCTCACACTCCTCCCACCAAAGCCTAGAAGTTTCCCTGGTGCTAATTCTTGTAGCTGAACAGGAAGCAGATCTCCAGGCATATTCACTGCTACTGTTTGGTAAGGGCAAAGATGTTCAACCCAAACAGTGGTCAGACAGTAGGTCCACGTCCTGTTAAATTAAGTGGTTGATGTTTTGGGCACTACATAAAAGGTGTGCAGAATAATCTATGTGTAGAAGATTGGTGGAAACAGCTCTGTTGGACAAACTGTAGGGCATAAACAAATGCTTCTTCTGGTCTCTTCAATTTCTCAGACATCTGCTTTATGTAAGGCAACCTGCTATGTACTGCAAAATCCATTAAAGCAGCAAAAAGAACATATTCACAAAAACTGGACAGTTCCTGCTCTGGAACCGGCACCTGCAGGACATAACAGGAAATTCTCTATAAATGATGCAGGAAATTCTCTATAAATGATGCAAGAATGTACCACAAAACACCCATGAAAAGTGTCTTGGGACGACTCTCTTGTGAAAGGCTATTCTAGTGGCCAAAATTGTGGAAACACCTAGCATTTTTGGCATTACGCTTTAGAAATTACTACACAGATATTGGCAGTAATGTTTATAAACAACCAAAGAATGTTACAAATATCATACACTGGATGACTAAATAAGTAAATAACTGTTGAAGTTCGGCAATCTCTAAAAAATGTTATAGTGTTTCCATAATTTTGGCCAGTAGTGTATATAAAAATAAATTCAATTATTAAATTCACTTCCGAAAACAGGAATCCCTGTAGCTATGCGGACACCATCTTTCCGGACAACCTAAAGTTATTCTATGGCTGTTATGATGCCCTCAGTGAAGACCCCCCCTTAAAATCACCCCGCCACCCTGGTCAGCGAACACTGGAGGTAACACACACAGGTTCTCAAGACTCCGCAACAAGTTAGCACCTGTAGTGTGGAAGGTGAAAATACCCGAGGTCCAAAAAGCCAATGACAGGAGACAGAACAAAACAACCCAGCGAGTCTTCAGTTTTATTCTTTTGTTTGATCAAAGGGATAGTCTATCGCAATGCTGGGAATAGCACCTCTCCGAACGTGATTTACACAACTCCTCTAATAGTTTTTGAATTATCTCATGATTAATCAGGATCTCACATTTCATTAGGTAGCCGGCGAATAACTTGATACGCCTGTAACACAGCCCCGCTCGACAAACATTTCTGATTAGTTCTCTGTCATTGTCCAGTCATCTCGTCCACTTGACTCTGGTCCGGTAGTCTTGTCCATTCTGTATCTTTTGTCCTCCAGCCTTGCTTAGATGATAGTCGCTCCGGCAACTACTGGCACCCCCTGGGCCTACTGGCTGTCAGCACCTGCCCTGGGTCACACTACCCCAACAATGTAAACACAAGACACATCTGTACTGTCACTAAAATTATATTTCTAGCATAAAATGGAGCTTAGGTTAAGATAAAAAATTAACTGGGATAAATGGAATGTCAAAAATAAATGCGATATAGCCCACTAACACAAGAACTACTCCTTAAGACACTAAACTACCGGTACTTAACATTACAGATTTTTCTTCAACTGTTAACCAACCGCTAAAGAATGTAACAGATTAAGGAATACATCAGGATTGCCTCTCACAAGCGCCAGCAAGAGTCCTCAAATCTGGTGCTGCACAACTGGCAGCCATATACACAGACATCATCAACATCTCACTGACCCAGACTGTCGTTCAATGTAATTTAAAATACTCTATCATTGTACCAGTTTCCAAAAGGTCTAACACAGCTTTGTTGAATGACTTCTGCCCTATGGTATGCACATCAGCTGCCATGACATAAATAAAATGGTTTTAATATTCATTAAGGCTATAATCCCACAGACTGTAGACCCCCTACGCCTATCGTTTGCATACTGCCCAAACAGCTGAGTAGTTCTTGCAGTAGCTCTTGCTCTCTACTCTACCTGGGGCACCTGGACAATAGAAACACTTATGCAAGCATGCTCATCCTGGGCTACACTCAGCCTTTAATACCATCTGGCCCATAAACTGGTGGTAAATGTTGCAGATATTGGATTGCCCACATACACCTGTAACTTGATCTTGGAATCTCTAAGTGGCAGAGTGCTGCTGGTTGGGCAACAAATTGTCTGCTGAATCTGCCATAAGGGCTGGTACTCCCCAGGGCTGCTGTCTCAGTCCAGAACTTTTCTCCCTCTACACATATGCCTGCTCCTCCACTCAAAAACACAACCTCATTTTTAAATTTGCAGGTGATAGAACCATACTTGGACTTATTAACAAGAGCAATAAGACCTCAACCCGGAAACAGGTGGATGACATCATTATCTATGGAGAAGAAAAAGATCTAATCCTGAACCTTGAAAAGACTATGGAGCCCCTCCACTGCAGCCACCCTGCATCAAAAGTACTGAGGTGGAGCAGGTCAACACCTTCAAGTTCCTAGGACTGCAGTTGTCTAATAACCTGAGCTGATCAACAAATACCACGGTCACTGCATTTTATAAGAAAAAGGTCTTATAGAAAGCATTCTGGCTACTGTGCAGTTTGGAAACACCACGTAGTGTGAAAGGAAATCTCTGCAGCGAGTCTTAAAGAGGGCAGAGAGGATTACAGGTATACACCTGTCCTCCACAGAGACCCTGTTCACCCACTGCTGTAGGAACAAAGCATCGGTCATCCTCAGAGACCCCATTCATCCAGGATACTACATCAACTGTAGCCAACTACATGACACTCAAAGCGCTTTATGTATTTTGTCTATTTGATTATTGAACTTTATTACAAAAAAACTGAATGTACCTTTTACTATCTGCAATGTTGTAGTCCTGTTATTTATAACAGTCTTGTTGTGCTCACGTCACGTTTCTTCTGTGATTCTTTAATTTTTAAAAAAGAAAAGAATGAAGGGAACCATGCAAGAATTCCAATGTCCTTCTATGCCTAAGCAAATGGTAAAGTATGGATTAGTTTAGTTTAGTTTTGTTTAGTCTCAATTCAATTCAAGTTATGAATTAAAGTACATGTAAAATTATAAGTAAATACAAAATTAGTCAAAGGTGAAACATTAATACAGATACCAACAAGTATCATCTTTTTAATTGAGAGAATGGGCGCAGATGCCCAGCAGGGGTATGCGTAGGTGCAGTGAACATGCCAGTCTGATTATATATCTGCTTCCCATCTCCAGGGCCACATTTTTCAGTCATTCCTCAAATCTTTCTCAAGCAAAACACAGCGTGAACATTAATATTGCCCGCAAGAGGAAGGGGGTCTATCAATCATGCCATGGTAAGGGTTTATAGAGAGGAGCTTGAGTGGGTTCATTGATGTCACTGCGATTTTCAGAGCCCTCACAAGGATGGAAACAGGCTTTATATGAAACAGACATCAAGGCCTTATCGTTTGGTAATGACTGCTCGTGTTTGAGTGAATGTCAGGGGTAGAAATGTCTCAGGCTGTTTAGCTAGAATGGGCATGCAACCTCTGCTCACAGAAATGTGCTTCATGAGGCCCGGTATTTAGGGGCCAGGAGGTCAGGCAGAGCTGTTCAGTGCCAGTCACCTCACAAAGGAGTGCCATGTTTGTGACGGAAAGCAACCTCAAGGGAAATAGCCTTTAATTATATATGTGTCCGAGGGCTGTCTGGGGCGCACTGGGGCAGAGCCAGTGCAGAGTGGTCTGCAGCTGACGTTAGACGAGTCTGTGGTCAGGGCTTTAAAGTACCACCTGCTGATATTCAGCGCGTAAGCAGAACTTCCTTCCGGCCTGATCTCTCACCAGCTGAAGAACAATAAACGGAATATGAGGAAGATGCTAAATGCGACGAGCATCAGGGTAGAAGCTGGTGGTTCCTGCTATTCTCATATCTTATTTTCTTACTCTTATTTGCTCTCTTATTACAGTAAACATCTAAATCAGGCCTATTCAAATCACGGCCCTCAAGGTCCAAGCACTACACGATTTTCCAGCCTTCCTTTACCTGTGAAGCCTCTGTGGCCAATTAGAATCCGTAATTATTAAACTAACCAGAGAACTGAAAACACGGCCTGGATTTGGAATCTGACGAGACCTAATCTAAATAAATTTGATGGGTCAGCCGGGCAGAGCGGCCCAGACCTTTTCCTCCACAGTGCTCAGCCTACAATTTGCACAATCATGCGAAGGTTTTCAGTTGACGAGAAGCACAGAGGTTACGGCCGAGGCATCAGCAGAGCCCTGGAAAGTCCTCTGAGGTGAGTGGCTGGGCTTAAACGCGGCACAGTGAGGCACCCAGTGGTGAAACAGCACATATGGCTGGGCCGGGTACCGTCTTCAGCTTAAAAGATGATCTAATTAGGGCGCTTTAAACACAACCATAAAATGACCAAAGACCACCAGAAATGACTCTTCACAGGATCATACATTAATATCACACAGCTCTGATGGGGGGGGGGGTACATATGGCAGGCTGAACTCAGAAACCACGACAGACGCTCCCTGCTAGTGTTTCTGCTCACAAAAACAAACACCGAGCTGTTATTTTTTAATCAATTTCCAGGCCTCCAGGAAGCGAATCTGCTCACTTCACCCGCCAGACTGGATAAGCAAAGGGGTTCGTTGAGAAGCTCTCTGTCACCTTTTGGGAAAAAG
The DNA here is from genome assembly GCA_019775915.2 of Cyphomyrus plagiostoma. Taxonomy (NCBI): domain Eukaryota; kingdom Metazoa; phylum Chordata; class Actinopteri; order Osteoglossiformes; family Mormyridae; genus Cyphomyrus; species Cyphomyrus plagiostoma. The sequence continues at coordinate 8,505,555 of JABFEA020000001.1, read as the reverse complement.
CCATAGGAAGCATGGAAATGATGCTGCATTCTCCATAAACCGCCGCCCATTTAGACACGCACACTAAACGGGTGTCGTAAGCTTAATTTAATTATTCACGACAGAGCTTGTTATCACACCCCGGGCAGGCGGCGCTGAAACACGACTTCTGCACATGCAAATTAGTAAGCAAAGGATAACAGACAACGGCGATGGACGCGGCAGGAATCCTTGTCCTCAGTAACGCGGGACTGCTGGAGATGCTGCAGGTCTAACGGCCGCAAAACAAACGTTTACTGACCTGGTTTGGGCAGTAAACACAAACACAGAGTGCTGTTCTGGGCAGCACCCGAGCACATAAGCTAATAACCAGGTCAGTAAAACAAAGCCACACACTGCAGCTGCCTCAAAGCCACATAAACATGCCCAGACACACAGACACAGGCAGGTTTGTAATTATATCTTTGTGGGGACTCTCCATTCATTATGTGTGTGTGTGTGTGTGTGTGTGTGCGCGTGCGCGTGTGTGTGTGTGTGTGTGTGTGTGTGTGAGAGTGTAGAGATTCCCAGTTAAACTTTAAATATGTGGGAAATGAAGACAGGAGCTGGAATGCCCGTGTAAATTTGTGGATAATAAATGCTCGTAAGCAGAGTTGCTTCTCAAATCTGCCTGTCAGACGTTGGACGCTGTCCGACAGCTCTTCCCGTTCAGAGTGCTGACTTATTTATCAAGCGCACGGCTCTGCTGGCTCAGGCTCAGGTCCATCCTGGCATCATCTTGAGGAGGAACATATCGATGATGCAGCCACCACGCCCCATACCCCCACCCCCCCGTCAGTCGGCTCTCTGCCACTGGCCCTCTAAAATATTCACAGGGCTCTTGTTCCACTTCCAGCTTCCACCCAAGACCCAGAAAACCGTTAAAGCAGTTCCTAGCTTTAAGCCAAGTTTCAGATATGGATTCAGCTGCAGCCACACTGCTTGCAATAATAATAAAAGTAACTTTTTAAAATGATGTTGAATTGGGTCACAGAACAGCTATGGGGCACGACCTGATATGATAAATTTGTAAAAAACAGGGAAACAACTTAATGGGACACCCGTTTTAAACAGCCATACTATAAGACTGTATAACCTAGCAGAACACATTATGCATAGACCTTTTTATTCTCATTTCCCAGATTAAACGTCATAATTAAACAATTAAAGTGTCATACATTTGTGATAAATTCAACAGTAACCACTTGTTAATGATACAGATTAATACAATTTACGTTTGTCGCCTTTGTTCTTTAATTGATCTATGACACAGAAACTTAACAATAACACAGAATTAGCAGCCAGGGCAGAAGTGTGGAGCAGCCCAGGCCCTCCTCGTTCTGTGAGGACATGACTAATAACTGTCAAATCGTGATGAGTAACTGACACAGACCAAACTGCTAAGCCACATGCGTCTGGATGGCATTTCAAATGAAAATTTCAAGCTGAAAGGCTCCAGAATCTACCAGGCATCTCTCAGCTTTACAATATAAGACATTAACATTGCCATGTCAGTGACCCCCTGATTGGTCAAGCTGGATATATATTGGGGAAAGAATCATATAATTGGCTGGGCAAATGACTGACAAGGCTTTGCCCTCCTCCCTGAGCTGTGACATAATCAGTGTGTCTTCTTTGGTTGCCTCATGGCTGCCATTCGGTGTTAAATAGTGGCCCATACGCTGCACATTCTTTTCCCACCGAGGAACCCAGTCAACTTCTTATCACCATGGTTACTCAGTCAATTCGCCATGCCAATGTTATCACTTTCTCTGTCTGGTGATCCAAAGATGACTTCAATCAATTATCATTACCTCAGAAGTGACTAAATAACACATGACAGCTCACTTTTGCACTTATACATATATATATATTTTTTAAAAAGCACTCTGAGCTCTGAAATATGAGCATAGATGTCTGATACTCTCTGTACATATGATGCAGGTGTGACGATACAGACGCCCTCAAAGCGGCCTGGCTTTAGGGTGTACTTAATCTGCATTGAACAGCTCTTGGATGGACCCCACTGAGCTGGTAATAAGCAAGTCATGTGTTTGAGAGGAAAAGCCAAGCCTGGACACACAAGGAAAGATCTCACTCATCAACTGGCAGGGAAATGAAGAAAACACTGAATCAACTTAGTCAACTGATCATGGGACAGGATCTTCATTTGACTGAAGGGGAAAGACCATTGTTTTTAGATAAGTGTAACTCAGTAAGATGAAGTCAAAGTCCAATCTCCTGGAGATCATTAAGGTCTAGAAAACAAACATATATTGTTGTTCTGGATCATAACTTGAGTTTCTGCTGCAATGGCTTCAATGGCTTACTGCTTCGATGGCTTTGAAGCAATAAGGCTTGCTTGGTGTTTTGATCACAGCCGCTGCAGCCTGGGGATGCAACTTCCGATCGACAAACGCTTCACCCAGTTAATCCAATAGCTGCTGTACTGTTACAGGCTGAGGGCTGCTGGAGGCTCACGTGGGTGAACTTTCTTCATTTCATTTCCAAAGCAGCGCGGCTGGGAGTTCCCTAAAATAGAAAACAATCACGCACATGGCAGTGCGTCCGAGAAGTCGGGTCCTGAGCCATTGAGGAAAGATCGACTGTCACTTTATAGGCTAATTACCGCGTTGTTTTTTTTTCCACTCGCTACTCCGCTGTTATACTGCAGAATTATGGCAATTAAGCATCGCCTTGCCAATATCTCAGTGACTGAGGCATCACTTTAGGCAAAAAATTGAGTCAATGAGCATAATAAGTCCACTTCTCTGCTGTCTGCCTGCTCCTCCGTCTACATCTGGTAGCATAAATAATTGAATGAACCATTAGACATCATGTAAAAGGGCCCAAAAAAACAATCCTCAAGAGGACTGATGTCCAGGCTGATAAAATCTCATTACAACCCCTTATTACACCATAACGTGGAGCTACCATCAGCAACAAAAAAATTATTGACAAATTATGGCCGCTAATTGCTCCCTAACTCCAGAACCCAAATGCAATCACCCGTAATTACACAACTCACAATTACACATGTAATAATCTGTACTTGTGCAACAGTGTAGAGGGCATAGAGACGTATGTGAGATTGTTCTCTGTAAATACAGCACTGAAGAAATACGACGACACTCACTGTCTACTAATGATCAGCTTTACTGCTGTTACAAAGTACAGTGCAGCTATTGCTATTCTCACTTGCATGTCTCTGTCACCATCGTATATTTTATAAACTATTTTATTTGTTTTCAGCCATTTCCCATATTCAGTCCCCTTTTATTCCTACTCTGAGCCCGATATTCCACAGGCCTCAGTGCTCTGCCTGACATCTGTGCTAATTTGTTTTTTACTGCGTAATTACACAGGATTTACGTGGTGATTCACGCCCAGGCCCTCCCGGCTCCAGCTGGGCTTTCCGCGTCGGATACTTGGCTTTCAGATTGTTGGAAAAGGCGGTTTAAAGCAGCATTTCTGTCATGAAAACCGCTCATATTTAATAACCTCAGATAGATACTAAATGGAAGACTTGACTGTAGTATCAACGAGTTGGGCTCACTGACAGCACAGACGCACTGACAGCATCGACACTCTGACAGCACAGACACACTGACAGCATCGACACTCTGACAGCACAGACACACTGACAGCATCGACACTCTGACAGCACAGACGCACTGACAGCATCGACACTCTGACAGCACAGACACACTGACAGCATCGACACTCTGACAGCACAGACACACTGACAGCACAATCACACTGACAGCAGAGATGCACTGACAGCACTGACGCTCTGACAGCAGAGACGCACTGACACTATGACAACACCGATACACTGAGAGCGCAGACACATTGACAGCACAGACACACTGAGAGCACAGACACTTTGACACCACAGATGCACTGACAGCACTGACGCTCCGACAGCACCAATACACTGAGAGCAGAGATGCACTGACAGCACAGACAGTCTGACAGCACCGATACACTGAGTGCACACACAAACTGACAGCACAGACATTGTGACAACACAGACGCACTGACAGCACAGACACAGTGATGCTATTCACTGAATGCTGAGACTATTCTACACCCCATCCTGCCCATAACCATTTATGATGATTTTGTAGTTTAGATGCCAAACTGCATCTTGCAGTCTGAGTACTTGTACTTTGCAGAATTACAGTAAAGTTGAATCTAATCCAATCTATTCACAAGTGCTGTATAGGGCCTGTGGTGCACAGTGAGGGCGAGTTATATTGGAGCTTTGCTCATGTCAGCAGTCTCTCTGTAAGTCCTTTTCTATACTGACTGACCATGGACAATCACAGATACCTTGTGAAGTCCAACACACCAGCAAAGCTGTGCAGATCTGGGGGAGATGGGGCTTGTCACTGAATGTCAAGGGCAATTAAAATGTATATTTGATTGTATATTTGACCTTAAAATGTATATTTAGAGGTGAGACAGGGGGTGGGCGAATGGGGGCATCAGCTTCAGCTGACTGAGCCTGAGGCTGGCAGCAAGGATGCAGGAAACTTAATCATACTGGAAAAACGTCACCATCACCATTGGGGCACAGACAGATCATCAGTCCCAAGCCATCTAAGTGCTTCCTGAAGGAGCCACTAAGGGCTTCCTCTTTGTTCCATACAGAATGTCACATGCTGGGATTTTAATGAGCATTACCTTCTAAATGCATTTTAACTTACCTAAGGGTCCCACGGAGTGTGATCAGGCATGGAACACTGCAGTGGTGCTGAACAACCGAACCGGGCTACAATGTTCGTGTGAAACCTTGACTCTGTACATGGTTCTTACTCCAGTTCCCAAATAAACGTATGCAATCACTTTACATCCTGTGCACGTTACTGCGAGCCAGGATGTCCACATTAATGAAGAAACCTGGTAAATGGTGCCATTCTCTTTAAACGGCTCCAGAAAAAGATTCTGTAGAATGAGACGGAACCCTCATAAACTTTGAAGGCCAACTGGAGAACCTGACCCTCAGGTTCCACTCCTGCACGGGGGCAGAATGGAAGGCCATGGTAAGTCTCTCAGAGGCTCCCTTACTGGAACAAATCCTGCTAATCATCAGTTAGGGAGGAATGCCACCTCAAGCCTTGCTATGAGGAACACAGGAATGTGGCTAAAAAGCCCCCAGCAGGAGAGCTAAAGGGCCAGAAGATCTGGGTGTTTACACCTTACAAGAGGTGTTTTTCAACTCAGCGAACATGTGCCTGTGTGTCTGTGGTCACCTTGCTGCGCAGTTTGAAGGGACGCTGAATTGCAGTGATTCACTGCATGGAAAATGAGTCTGCAGACCTGAGAAAGCACAAGAGCGCTGAGATCCAGAGACTGTGATTCATCCCAGGTCAGGTCAACCTACCAGAACAGCTTCGGTGTCAACGCAGAAGCTGCAGGTGATCTGGATAAAGAACCCGTCCGTTATTTTCAGCAAGGAGATACTGAAAGGGGCTGGAATGATAACCTGCCACTGTCCATGATACAGATGTAATCACAGCCATTAGCAGAGAGATGCCGACATGCTAAGATGGCGAATGAGACATCTTTTTTTATTTTTAGGCCAAACAAGATAATGAGGACGGGGTTCGCGTGGTGCAGGTGGCATGTGCTGATGAAGGTCTGGAACATCAGGATGAAGGGAGCCACCAGTCAAATGTAGCACCAGGGGAAAACAGAGCTGGGGGACAGCAGCACCTGCAGAGAGCAGCACTAGGGGACAGCAGCACTGGGAGAGAGCAGCACAGTGGGACAGCAGCACTGGGAGAGTACAGTGCAGGGGGACAGCAGCACTAGGGGACAGCAGAACTTGGGGACGGCAGCGCTGGGAGAGAGTAGCATTGAGAGAGAGCAGCACAGGGGGACAGCAGCACTGGGAGAGTAAAGTGCAGGGGGAGAGCAGCACTGGGAGAGAGCAGCACAGGGGGAGAGCAGCGCCAGGGGACATCAAAGCTAGGGGATGGCAGCACTAGGAGAGAGCAGCGCAGGGGGAGAGCAGCACTAGGAGAGAGCAGCGCAGGGGGAGAGCAGCACTGGGAGAGTAAAGTGCAGGGGGAGAGCAGCACTGGGAGAAAGCAGCACTGGGAGAGAGCAGCACCATCATTGGCTGATGCCCATTTTGGTTTATTTCTCTGTACTCACTACTCAATAGAAAACGGAAGATTCCTGGTGCAAGTTTAGTGCTTTCAGTCTTAATCATGACACATTTGAGCACTACCAACAAGCCGGGTCAAAGTGTAACAGTACATTGAAGGCTCATTCCCATTATTCCTGGCAAAACTGATCACACATGATGACCTGGTCACGTAACATATTGTCAGATAAACCAACTGGTCTAAAGCTGAGCTGCCAATCCCAAACGTTGCATCAGTCATCAAAAGGCTATATTGTATTCTATTTGTCTAAAATACTGTTTCGGGTCTCTTGTACTCATTTAATGCTGAACTTCATGCAGGACAACTAATAGATAAAACAAGAAGAACAATGTAAACCATTACAATGAGAGCATGGCATCAGCATTAACCGCACCGGGTTCCACATGACGCCCTTACATTTCATCTGCAGTCCTGACCTTGGTTTAATTAACTCTGCCACAACCACTTAAATTAAAACATATTAATGAGAGCAAATGACCATATGGTAATGTTTTTGAGTCTAGCAGTGGCATAATCAGATGAGTCTACTGTAAATCTGTACTAGAGGTCAAGAGGAACAGTGTGATTTGTGAAATCAGCAGAGGGTAGCAGAAACAGCAGCACGGAGGCCTGAATAATGAGAGGTTTAATTGCACCTTCTCAGGGACACACTGATCTCTGGAGGACAGCCCTGCTGAAGCAGAAGCTGCTTCACTAACACTGCTGCACATCGACATCTACACGCTACATGGAGAGATCCGGAAACCAGGAAAAGCACAGCACTCGGCATTCATCCCTGCAGGTAAATAATTCATGACCTATCCCAGGAAGTACAGGGCAAGGCAAAGGGCATCCTAGATGGGACATCAGTCTATCACAGGGCATGAGGCAGGGGGTGTTCTAGATGGAGTGTCAGTCCATCGCAGGGCACAGGGCAGGGGACACCCTGGACCAGATGCCAGCCCATCACAGGATACTCTCACTGCAGATGATTTGGAAATGTTCTCCAGAAGGGCTGTGGAGTAGCTCAAGGAAGCCAACCTGAACGATGAGATGGAAGTCCACATGCATTCCTGGGTGTAGAAACCAACCTTAGTCTTGTGAGGCCACAGCACCAACCACGTTGTGTAGAGGCTTCGACACTTCATAAATAATCATACTATAATCTGGTCATAATGCGCACAACGACTTCAGGGATCATCCATCCATCCATCCATCCATCCATTTACCATCGTTACCCTGGTTAGTATGTGTTAGTGAAACATCACAAAGGTCAAAAGATAACACTATTAAAATATTAGTCTACTATCAATATTGCCTTAGAGAGCTGTAGGGCTCAGCTACCCGATTTAAACCGCATGGTTTGTTCCAAAAAGCTCTACAAAATGGCAGACGAGCGCATTCATTCAAAGCTGATAAAGAATGTTTATCCCTGTTGTACACAATGCTTCATTCCACTGTAAATATAACAGTGAAGGAAAAGAATGAGTGAGATGGTAATGAGGGCGACCTCATGCGGGTACACGGGGAGACGCCGTACTGGGCCTGTATGGTACACAGGGAGACGCCGTACTGGGCCTGTGTGGTACACGGGGAGACGCCGTACTGGGCCTGTGTGGTACACGGGGAGATGCCGTACTGGGCCTGTGCGGTACACGGGGAGACGCCATACTGGGCCTGTATGGTACACATGGAGACGCCGTACTGGGCCTGTGCGGTACACAGGAAGACGCCGTACTGGGCATGTACGGTACACATGGAGACGCCGTACTGGGCCTGTGCGGTACACAGGGAACGCCGTACTGGGCATGTGCGGTACACAGGGAGACGCCGTACTGGGCCTGTGAGGTACACAGGGAGATGCCGTACTGGGCCTGTGCGGTACACATAGAGACGCCGTA
>JABFEA020000001.1:8468456-8497378 GCA_019775915.2 Cyphomyrus plagiostoma | reverse complement strand
GACGCCGTACTTGGCCTGTGCAGAACACAGGGAGACGCCGTACTGGGCCTGTGCGGTACACAGGGAGACGCCGTACTTGGCCTGTGCAGAACACAGGGAGACGCCGTACTGGGCCTGTGCGGTACACAGGGAGACGCCGTACTTGGCCTGTGCAGAACACAGGGAGACGCCGTACTGGGCCTGTGCGGTACACAGGGAGACGCCGTACTTGGCCTGTGCAGAACACAGGGAGACGCCGTACTGGGCCTGTGCGGTACACAGGGAGACGCCGTACTGGGCCTGTGCGGTACACAGGGAGATGCCGTACTGGGCATGTGCGGAACACAGGGAGATGCCGTACTGGGCCTGTGCGGTACACAGGGAGAAGCCGTACTGGGCCTGTGCGGTACACGGGGAGACGCCGTACTGGGCCTGTGTGGTAAACAGGGAGATGCCATACTGGGCCTGTGCGGTACACAGGGAGAAGCCGTACTGAGCCTGTGCGGAACACAGGGAGACGCCGTACTGGGCCTGTGCGGTACGCGGGGAGACGCCGTACTGGGCCTGTGCGGTACACAGGGAGATGCCGTACTGGGCTTGTGCGGTACACGGGGAGACGCCGTACTGGGCCTGTGTGGAGATTCACCATCCATTAATGCAGCAGCCCAAGGGTCAGGCGACACTGGCAGTAACAGAATGACACTCTTCCTGACCAGAGGCGGCGCTCCTGTAATGAGTACAGAGGTGCACAATCGCGCCGTGGGGGTCATACTCCTCCATATTCATTTGCTACATCTGTTCATAATCGTCGGGTTTTAGAATAAATCAGCTCCTTTTGCTCACCCCCCCCTCCCCGCCCCACCTACGTCAAGTGTCGTTTGGAATAAACAAAAAAAAGTTTAATACTATTTTAATATTTGACATTTATGCATTTTAAATCATCGCGCAGGTGCCTCGCAGAGGCTGGAGTCTATTCCAGGAGGTTCCGGTCCATCACAGGACACACAGTCAAAAACAACAGGCATCTTGAAGACACCAAAACACCTACACGACACGTCTGCAGAGACAGACTAGCAGGGAAGCAGATTATACAGATACCCGAGGGAGGGGCCCATCCTGGAGGAGGAAAGCCACCATTTCCTCCCCTCTCCATATGTCACCCAGTGTAAATGACACAAAAAATGACAAATGTGCGACATTTGTGGCAGCAAACTCAGTATTTGAGATGATCTTCCCACCAGTCCGACATTAAAACCGTGAGCTGCCGTCAGTTCGATCCGGCACATAAATTACCGGTGACGGATCTCTACGGGGTTCCGATCGATGGTTCCGAGCTGCTTTCTGGCAGCTCTTCGCATTCCGCACTGTTCCTGTTTTCACAGCTGACGGTTATTAATATGTATCGTGGGCAAGAAGAAAAAGTTCACAGACAGGCTTACAAACGAAGGCTGTGAGATGGACACTACTCAGGGATTTACCAGCAAGCCTAGGACTGTTCTCAGCTGGCAGACTGTGTTCTCCTGCCGGACACTGTGCTCAGCTATGGGACACTGTGCTCAGCTGTCAGACTGTGTTTAGCTGCCGAACACTGTGCTCAGCTGTCAGACTGTTCTCAGCTGTTGGACACTATGCTCAGCTGCCTGACTGTGTTCAGTTGTCAGGTACTGTACAGAGCTCGGACACTGCTCAGCTGCAAGACACTATGCTCAGGTATGTGCTTTGCTGTGGGACACTGTTCAGCTGCTGAGCTTAGGACGCTGTTCTCAACTGTCAGAATCAGGGCTCAGCTGTGGGACGCCCTGCTCATTGGGGGAGAAACTTAATGTTAAATGGGCAGATCCATCAACAGCGGCTCTCAGAGCGGCATGCTTTAATAATGCCATTACAGAGGAACAGGATCACCCAGACCTTTATACGCTGCGTCACAAACACACCCGGCTTTGTGTCACTGCAGTTTGGCTCCTAGTAGCTTTCAGGGCTGGAAGTGACACTTCTGGCCTGATATAAACCAGCATCCGTGGTGTTGGGAGGAAGCTGGGATGCATCCAGCTGGCAGGTGCCGGGTGTCATGTGACAACCGCCTTCCAATGGCTCGCCAGTGGTGATTTAAAGCACATTAGATCTGTATTTAAGCCACAAATGACTGACTGATGACACAATACTGTATTTCACATGCATCCAACAGGAACGAGCAGGAAGCAGTAGAGATGGCATTTCAGGTACCCCCTCTTATTTGGTAAATGACTTCCGAGTCTTAAAACTCGAGGAAAATTCTAGCAAAAGTAAGAAAGAGCTCAGCCACATGGCTCTGGTCCATTGAAACTGGTACTGACTTTATGCTTCCAGACGAGCAACATAAAGGCATGTTGGTCCACAGTGTCGACGTTCACCTGCAATTATCACTCCCGTAATTTACTCCACCCTTGTGTCCTATGTGAAGGCTTAGTACCAGAATAATGTGGAGAGACTCAGCCTAGCCCTGTTTGTAAGCATCATCTATTAAGGTTGAACGTCCTCTGGGTACAGCCTTGTCATCTGCTAACGAATCACTGTTGGTTTATCAAAGGTTAATTGCCGAATAAGGATGGAGCTGCCAGTGTTTCATCCTGCCCTTATTTTCAAGAGAGGTGCCACAGAATCAGTGTGTGAGCGTGACCGTCCTCGGGGCAGGTGGTACAGGGGACAGATTAGCCAAAGAGAAGGGAGCGTGCGATGACCCTCTAAGCAGGACGCCACCCTCTGCAAATAAAACTAGCTGCTATTCCTGTCTGACAAAAAAGTGACATCATAGACGAAGAAAGATGATCAAAGTGTCGTCCGTTTGCACATCATTTCGCTCTTTATTTATTAAGGTGTCCAATCAGTGACCACAATTAGATAGATGGCACTACTTTGTCTCCAGATGCTCTTCATAGGTTGATGAGTTCAGGGATGCCTTTCTGCACACTACTGTTGAACTGAGCTGCTATTTTTTGCACTTGTGACCTTCTTGTTAGCTTGAATGAGTCTGGCCATTCTTCCCTGACCTCTCTCATTAACACGGTGTTTTCAGCCTCAGAAATTCCCTTGACTGTTTCTTTTTTTTAAGTCAGACAACTCTCTGTAAATTCTAGACAGTGCAGTGTGTAAAATCCCAGGCTGATGGCTGTTTCTGAGATGTTGAAACCACCTCTACTGGCACCAGCAATCACACCACTTACAAATCCATTTAGATCAATATTCTTAGCTGTCATAATGCTCAGTCACACCACGAGCTGAGCTGCAGCCACATGATTGGCTGTCTGGCATTTACAAGCAGGTGTCCCTTAATAAAATGTCCCCTGAATAAAGACACTCCGTTACTGTGGCAGCAGCTCAAGTCAGCTGACAGTCACAGAGGGCTTCTTCAAATTACCCTCTCCCTGAGTGTACTGTAGAATGTCAAAGTTTCGAGTCCAGCAAAATTAAAACGATAGGTCAACCTGAACTGTTCGATAACACAGGCAGGAAAGCATACATCATAGATTTTTAATGTCTGTCTTTCATATATGGAACTGTTTACTCTATAAGAGCTCTGTCCAGAGGCGAACACTTATAGATGCCACTGACTTCCATGAAACACAGGGACATGCTGGTACAGCATGCAGTAAAAGGCAGAAGAGCAGGGGTCTGTCCCTAGAGAGGCCAGGACAGACTTCCCTGTGCTTCTACTGTGCTCCACATCAGGACACAGCTTTGCAGAGACAACAAACAATGACATTCTGCTGCACAGCAAACCACAATAATTAAAACTGCAGATCTGCTGAAAGGAGGCTGGAGACCAGGTTCTAGAACAGTCTGCCTGTGGCATGGAGGACGTCAGGGATTTCTGAAGTGACCACTTCCAGAAGAGACATCCGGGACGTTATCTTTGTAGGGCTAATTAACTTGGCATAAGAACAAGCCATCAAAGCAAAAGAATAGAGTAAAACAACGAGTGTAGCAGCTGTCCCAGGGGAGTCAGTGACCGTGCAGTGGGGGCCATCCTCCAGCGCAGTGCTCCCCCCCGAGTGCTCTGTATGGCTCGCTTTCCATGCCCCCCACTCCAGTTCAGACATGTTGTTTTTTAGTTTCCGTTTCTCCACATTTCGTAGCTGGAACATTCCCGCAACGGTGTGTCCTTACCTCTCCGGGACGGCTTTCCAAGCATGTGGCCAAACCACACTCCTCTCTTACACAGCCACTGGAGAAAGTGCGGATTGTTCTCTGCATGTTTGGGGTGAGCGGCAATATGGGACAGCCGGCCTTTCGCCCCCCAACCACCCCCACGGCCCCAAAGAGGCAGCCCCTAATTCAGGCCTGAGTAAAATGAGTAATTCAGGGCCAAAGTAAAATGAACCCAGATTCTGCCAGAGCTGGTCCAGTTCCCAGTCTCCCACCACCAGAGATAGACAGCAGCATCTGTAGGCGTACCATTGCTAAGCCAGGCAGGGCTGTCTGTGTGCATGATTACTGTATTTCCCAATTCCCAGTCTATCCCCGTGCGTATAACACAGCTAAATGCCTTTAATATACACGTGACCACAGAGTGAGTAAAGTCGTACTGCGGTGATTCACAGCAGGAAGCTGCAGGAAAGCAAATTCCCCAGTGCTCTGTAAGATTAGCGCGTCCATGGCTTTGCCGCTCCCTGAAGAGCAGCCATTCATTAGCACGTCACCAGTTCCCTGCTGGCTTAGGAACAGCTACATTCAGCTCCATTAAATAATGCTCTTCTGTGGGCTTCGAGGAGTTCCAGTGCCTCGAAACAGCTTTGTCACTAAAACTGGGAACATGGCATCACATAAGGCACAATTACTGAGCCCAGGGGAACAGAGTTCACCACTGGGGCATGTGGTTCAGTGAGTTAGCACACAGCACCTGTGATCAGAAAGAAGGGTGCCAGTTCAAATCCCAGGGTCAGCAGAGTGATTTTACCTTGGGGGCCTTATCTCCAAGTTGGTCCTGGAACTGACTGACACTGCTTCCTCAAAAATAAGAAATGTGCCTGGCTTATAATTGGAAAAAAATAATAATGTGAAAAAATATTCAGGCATCACATCCAATCAAGGTCCTGGGCAAGGGCAGCAAAGCATCATGGGCAGAAAAGTATCAATGTTAACAGATGGTTTTATTTATGCCCTGAGGGTGATGTGGTTAAGAGAGACATGTCACGTGTCAGAGGAGGGTCACAGGGCACGCTAACCACCCAGCACGAGCGGCAGAGCATTATTAATCAGGGCACGCGAGCAGCTAATGCCTGTCAGGCAGACACATATGAATGGGGCACACACCACCTCCATGTCTGCTGGCAGGTTCCTCTAAAGCTGCTCATTCTTGGTGGGGACCCTGGATGAGAATCCTTAAAAGGGTGCTGATGAAAAGTAAAAAAATAAAATAAAATAAAAATGTCCCTTCCAGGCAGCTGAAACCCTGGAGGTTCAATGACTACGATCATGATAGTTCTGTGCAATTGGCAGGCAGAAAAATGGCAATTACCGGCGTGAATGCGAGCTGCCCACAGCTGACCCCGGAGCGCCTTGGGAACACCACAGAAGTTCATGACAGAAAGGTCACATCAGGCGACGGTGGGAATTGCTCTGCTGACACATGCCAGGATCTGCGGCGCCCCCCGTGAGCAGGCTGGCGTTTTCCTGTGAGACGTAGCCCCCGGGAAAGGCCCTCGCTATCCGGGATCATCAAAAGCACTGTCAAGAAAATGTAAAACTCAGGCTTTCTGGGGCTGTCTCCAGCAGCGGGCTGCATACAAATTAGGCCATTATTAATTCTTTAAAACTGTCAAGCTTCCGTTTTCTCGTGTCTAATTTCGCTGCTCGCAAAGGCTACGAAAGCCCAGCCGTGTGTGCTCAGGCTGCCGAAAAGACAGACAAGACGCACATCGTCCACAGTGAACCTTAGAGGACAATGGGAAGAGGTGCAGGAGAGGATTTTATCCAGAGCCACACAGAAGAGGAAGCACGTACATATTCTTGTGCAATTCCCACCGAAGATGAACTAAAGCGGTATGACCTTTAAATGTGAAGTAAAGTGCACACGTCCCATCGTAATGCCAAACGGCTGCGGGAATGAGGTCAGCGTGGTTTCAAACTGCCAGTTTGTAGGACAAATGACAGGGGAGAGTGTTTCTGTAATGTGGGAACGTATGTATGGGTGCCTGTTGGGGTCAAAGTTAGTAAAGTAATCAGGTTTTGTTTAGATTTTTCAGCAAAATGCTCTGCATCTCTCAAAGTGCCTGTATGGAGTGTAGAAGGTGCAGCAGGAGCTGGTTAAGATGGATTAGAGGTCACATTGGATGAAGCAGGTGGCGCCTGACCCCCCCACTGGAAGTGGGGCAGCTGGAGGGACACACGCCAAGCCCAGGCTTCATTACGGCATGTGATGGATAGGGGGCCGGATCTCAGGTGACATAGGCGGGCTGGGGAGGGGCTGGACTGAACATCAGGGCTTAACGCAGCATGCTGTGTTGGTGGCCCTCGGGGGGGGGGACTTCCTGTCCAGCGTCTGCTCCTCAAATAGGCAAAGCTGACCTCCCGAAGACAGACTGATATTATACAAAAATCAGCGACGCAAATTATAGATATAGCAGGGATGTTGATCAAACACTCATATAAAACTGGAATTACTATTTCAATGTAATCTGCACAAATGACTAAAAAGGAAAAAAAAACAAGGATATCTTTGATGTTAACAAATGGCTCAGCTTGAGACAGCCGGCAGTGTCCCACATTACAGTGGAATCCTCTAGGAAAAAAGTCTAGAGGCGGGACTTCTTCAGTTTCTAACCATCCTGAATTTATGGTCCTCGGGTTAATGTTTAACACAGTTTTCCTTGGGCATGAAATTATACAAAATGACTAAGAAAGCCTTCAGCCCCAGCAAGACCCTCGTTCCGGGTCCTGCGACACTCGACAAACACGCTTGGCTTCTGCTATGACCTCAGCACTGCAGCAAGGTCATTGGAACTGTACTTAATTCAAAGTACTTTAAAATGACTTCTAGCTCATCTCTTGCAGTTGGCGTTGTTTTTCCCCCCAGCTTTAATGATGAGATTTTGTTATTTATTCAGTGGTGATACCATAATTGTAATCAGGGGATTATAGGAATTAGAACCTTCCGTGCATGAGATGACAAATGCAGCAGAGCCGTTCTGAGTCCTGTTCTGACAGAGTTCTGGTGCATCTAGCCTTAGTGAAACACTGGGAGGAGAATGGCAATGGTGCACATTCATTTAGAATATAAAGCACATTTGTTCGAATTGGAAGTCAGCATTTTAAAGCTTGAAGAAAACACAAGTAATAGTCTTCTTTTAGGAAAAATGATGCTGTTGTTACCTGTCAACGTTCCCAAATGTAAATCTGAAAACCATAAGAATAAACTGTGTGTGCTAAAAATGTTTTCCCCTTCCCTTTCCCTGTATAGGGACCTCCCAATGGTCCACATCTTTCCTCCCTCTCTGCCCCGTTCCAGAGAGTGTACAGTTCAGTCGGGAGCTGAGAGGGAACAAACACGTGGCCTGTCTGTGGTTCCACGAGGACCGGGTTGGAAACTCACACAGCTACAGGTGGAGGCCCAGTGACTGACTTGAAGCTGGCAGCCCACTCTGCAGATAGACCTGACCCAGAACACTCCATAGCCTGATGATAGAGGACCAGTTCTGGTCCAGTTTATACCCTGAAGAACCTGAGATGCTTGGCTGTTTCTGCTGATACTGTGCCAGTGAATGACCTTTACTGTTAGATTTACTGATATAGCTACATGTCTGAAATTCCACTAAATGGAAACTGGCTTCTGCAAAATGGAATTATCCATCCATCCATCCTTTTTCTCCAACTTTGGGGGTCGCGGGGGCAGCAGTCTCAGCAGGGAAACCCAGACTTTCCTCTCCCCGGCCACTTCTTCCATCTCCTCTGGGGGAATCCCAAGGCGTTTCCAGGCCAGCCGAGAGACATAGTCCCTCCAGCGTGTCCCCCCACTCGTGAACAAGACCCTGAGGTACTTAAACTCCTCCACTTGGCGCAGGACCCCATCCCTGACCCGGAGAGAGCTTCTACCCTTTTCCGGCTGAGGACCATGGTCTCGGATTTGGAGGTGTTGATTCTCATCCCAGCCGCTTCACACTTGGCTGCGAACTGTCCCATTGAAAACTGAAAGTCACGGTCTGATGAAGCCAACAGAACCACATCATCTGCAAACAGCAGAGACCTAATTCTGAGGTCACCAAACCGGACACCTTCAATGCCCTGGCTGCGTCTAGAAATCATGTCCATGAAAGTTATGAACAGAATCGGTGACAAAGGACAGCCCTGAAGGAGTCCAACCCTCACCGGAAGCAAATCCGACATATTGCCGCCCATGTGGACCAGGTTCTGACACCGGTCATACAGGGACCGAACAGCCCTTAAAAGGAAGCCTGGCACCCCATATTCCTGGAACACCCTCCACAGGACTCCCCGAGGGACACGATCAAATGCCTTCTCCAAGTCCACAAAACACATGTAGACTGGTTGGGCAAACTCCCATGAGCCCTCCAGAACCCTGCGGAGAGTATAGAACTGGTCCTCTGTGCCACGGCCGGGGCGAAAACCACATTGCTCCTCCTGTATTCGAGATTCGACAATCCGGCGGACCCTCCTCTCCAGAACCCCCAAATAGACCTTACCAGGGAGGCTGAGGAGTGTGATCCCCCTATAGTTGGAGCACACCCTCTGGTCCCCCTTTTTGAAGAGGGGAACCACCACCCCGGTCTGCCAGTCCAGAGGCACAGCCCCTGATGTCTATGCGATGCTGCAGATGCGTGTCAATCAGGACAGCCCCACAGCATCCAGAGCCTTAAGGAACTCCGAGCGGATCTCATCCACCCCCGGGGCCCAACCACCGAGGAGCTTTTTAACCACCTCAGCGACCTCTGCCTCAGAGTCCACCCCCAAGTCCCCAGACTCTGCCTCCTTACCGGAAGGCGCGTCGGTGGAATTGAGGAGGTCTTCGAAGTACTCCCTCCACCAACCTAAAACGTCCCGAGCTGAGGTCAGCAGCACCCCATCCCCACCATAAACAGTGTCGATGTTGCGCCGCTTTTCTGCACGGAGCCGCCGGATGTTGAACCAGAATCGCCTCAAAGCCGTCTGGAAGTCGTTTTCCATGGCCTCACCAAACTCCTCCCATACCCAAGTTTTTGCCTCAGTGACCGCCGAAGCCGCACCCCGCCTGGCCTGCCGGTACCTGTCAGCTACCTCTGGAGTCCCACAGGCTAAAAAGGCCCGATGGTACTCCTTCTTCAGCTTGATGGCATCCCTCACCACTGGTGTCCACCAGCGGGTTCAGGGATTGCCGCTGCGACAGGCACCAACCATCTTATGGCCATAGCTCCGGTCAACCGCCTCCACAATGGAGGCGGGGAACATGGCCCATTCAGACTCAATGTGCCCCACCTCCCCTGGGACATGGGTAAAGTTCTGCCGGAGGTAGGAGTTGAAACTCCTCGTGACATGGGATTCTGCCAGACGTTCCCAGCAGACCCTCACTGTACGCTTGGGCCTGCCAGGCCTGGCTGGCTTCCTCCCCCACCAGCGGAGCCAACCCACCACTAGGTAGTGATCAGTTGACACCTCCACCCCTCTCTTCACCCGATTGTCCAAGACATGCGGCCGCAAATCCGACGACACGGTTCAGATCAGGGGGGCCATTCCTCCCAATCACGCCACTACAGGTCTCACTGTCATTGCCCATGTGGGCATTGAAGTCCCCCAGTAGAACAAGAGAGTCCCCAAGTTCCCAGGAGGAGTGCTCTCCAACACCCCCTCCAGGGACTCCAGGGTGGGTATTCTGAACTGCTGTTTAGCGCATAAGCACAAACAACAGTCAGGACCCATCCCCCCACCCGAAGGTGAAGGGAGGCTACCCTCTCATCCACTGCGGTAAACCCCAATGTACAGGCGCCCAGCCAAGGGGCAATAAGTATGCCCACCCCCGCTCGGCGCCTCTCCCCGCGAGCAACTCCAGAGTGGAAGTGGGTCCTTCCTCCTTCGAGGGGATTGGTTCCTAGCTGGAACTTCCCAACCTCGCACACCAGCTTAGGCTCCTTCCCCATCAGAGAGGTGACATTCCATGTCCCAAGAGCTAGCTTCTGCAGCCGAGGATTGGACCGCCAGGGTCCCCACGTTTGGCCACTGCCCAACTCCCATAGCACCCGACTCCTATGGCCCCTGGTGAGCCCATTGGAGGGGGGACCCACGTGCCTTGTTCGGGCTGTGCCCGACCAGGCACCATGGAAATAGGCCTGGCCACCAGGCGCTCGCCATCGAGCCCCACCCCCAGGGCAAAATGGAATTATTATTATTATATTACATTTTAATACATATTCAATCCCCCACAGTAAGAGGAAACTGGAATTTCTTACACAGGCATTTTTAAATATTGTAAAAATTCAAGGGGGTGGCATGATGTTGCAGTGGTTAGCACTGTTGCCTCACACCTCTGGGACCTGGGTTCCAGTCTCCGCCTGGGTTACATGTGCGTGGAGTTTGCATGTTCTCCCCATGTCGTCATGGGGTTTTTTTCTGGGTTCTCTGGTTTCCCCCCACAGTCCAAAGACATGTTGAAGCTAATTGGAGTTATTAAATTGCCCTGGGGTGTGCATGTGTGAGTGAATGGTGTGTGAGTGTGCCCTGTGATGGGATGGCTCCCCATCCTGGGTTGTTTCCCACCTCGTGCCCATAGTTTCCAGGAAAGGCTCCAGACCCCCCCATGACCCATAAGGATAAGCGGTTTGGTAAATGAATGGTAAAAATTTATTGTTTTTTGGGTTACTGCTTGGTTTTAAGCTTCTTGACTCTAAGTTGGATAAATTTGGCCACTTTTTAAAATATAGTTTAAATTAAACTATACATATCTACATTTTAGGAGCAAATAGGTACATATACAGAATATCTTGCAAAGTTTCAGTCAAATAGTCACTTTCTGCTATTGTTATTCCAAGCAAGAATTACTGGTAAACCAGTATCCACGTGGATGTCTGTCCAGTGAAGACAGTAATTAGCTCATACTAGGGCAATAAATTTATCTCAGTGACTGTTATCAGAAATTTTCCATTTTCACACCCAAGAAAACCACACAGCCGTCTCCCAATATTACCTTTTATATGGAGGTTTGACAGGAAGTATGCCTAAAGCGAGAACTCTGGGTGTTTAGGTTACTCAGTTTTAATTTCGCATCATCTCAGTGGCTTAAGAGTAGCATTACTGGCATTGTGTATGTGTTTTTTTCTTTATATTTTTTACTAATATTTATAGTTGTGATATTGTTTTTCTATTGTTTTAACTGTCTATATTGTTTTATATATATTTATATATGTTTTAATATTGCTATATTTATATTATATTTTCTATTGTTTGTTTATTTATATTATATTGCTGATCCTATGGATCATGTTATACTGTCTTTTTTTTTTACTACTGCTGCAGTTTCTAAGAAATTTCCCCATTGTGGGATTAATAAAGTCAATCAATCAATCAATCCTCTCATTGAGAAGATGAGGTAGGCCAATGCCTTTAACTTTCAATATACCTGCGAATCATTGAATTCTTTAACATAATTGCAAAAATATTTCAATACATTTGCAAAAATATTTTCAGAATTAATTCATATTAAAATAAATGTAGTAACATAAAATATATGATGACACTGTGGTTTTTCATAAACATTTTATATACCCTGCAACCCTTTACCAAATAAGCGGCTGGAAGAAGTACGGATGGATTTTATGGATGGACACAACAACATTTTTATAGTTTTCAGGGCTGAATATGCCACTGCATCCAGACCTAAACCAACAGGACTCTGAAAACTAAAAGCAGGCACTCATAAAAATATCATTATGTTTATCTTGTATAAAGTACCATAGTTCCCTTAAAAGTTGACACAGACATTCCTATAGAGACACAGTTTCTGTTTTAGCCCATTGTTCAGAAACGTGGACTGGTTCCTGCAGTGCCAAGGCCTAGAAGAATTATGGTGTCTGAAAGCCAATTCCATTTCAGTATGGGCCTGTTAAAAGACTCTACACAGCAGGCATGAGCAGCACTGATGGAAACTGTGAGTACCTGGGGCAGCAGTTTGGTCTGAGCAGTGCACCAGAGCTAAGCCCTAACCAGGACGCTGATCAGATGCATTCCCTCCTCTCATACTGTGCCAGTAGTTCTGAAATCTGACTAACAACACAAGTTACGGAGATCTACAAAAAAGGTATAAGTACATCAAAGGTACTGCAAAGGGACCACAATGGCGGAATATATACTGTTAATATGAAAGAATTACATTAGAGAGGTGAATAATACAGCCAAGCACAGAATCTCAATGTACTCAAAAAGAAAAGGATTGAACCAGACTGGTCCAATGTGCTTTAGGCTTTTTGGCAGCTCAGTGAAAGATGTTGAAAGCAAAGGATGCTTTTTCATTATCCCTCAACTCACAGCCTAAGCAGCCACAGAACCCTGACATACTGGCATTTCCTCTTGTTGCATAAGCTATCCTGGCTGGGATTCATAGGCCTGTTTCTGCCCCTGGTAGGTATCTGCACTATGGAGCTCGTCTTCACTCATTCATCATGTCTGAGATTCACAGGCCTATTTCTGCCCCTGGTAGGTATCTGCAGTATGGAGCTCGTCTTCACTCATTCACCCTGACTGGGATTCACAGGCCTGTTTCTGCACCTGGTAGGTATCTGCACTATGGAACTCGTCTTCACTCATTCATCCTGACTGGGATTCACAGGCCTGTTTCTCCTCCTTGTAGGTATCTGCAGTATGGAGCTCGTCTTCACTCATTCATGCTGACTGGGATTCACAGGCCTCTTCCTGCCCCTGGTAGGTATCTGCACTATGGAGCTTGTCTTCACTCATTCATCCTGACTGGGATTCACAGGCCTCTTCCTGCCCCTGGTAGGTATCTGCACTATGGAGCTCGTCTTCACTTATTCATCCTGGCTGGGATTCACAAGCCTGTTTCTGCTCCTTGTAGCCATCGTTATTATACATATTATACTAAATCGCTTTATAATGAGTGGGACTCATTACAATGTCCTCCCCGATTCTCTCTCACTGATTGCTCTATTTAGTCAACCCCTATGTATGTAATAACGACACGGCACTGGTGAACCTGAGGGTGAGTAATGTCAGTGTACACTTAAAGAAAACACACAAAAACAGGAATGAGCTGCCCTCATTCGTCATGCTCACCTCCTCCATGGCTCCCTAACGTGGGTCTGTACAGTAGGTATGGAAATGAGCTCGGTTATTGACGATGCACTGGGAACCTCAAGACAAAGCTGGAGATGACCCAAGCCACCTGGCTCCTCACTGAGAGCAGACCAGTGGGCGAGGTCAGGACCCAGGAGCTCAAGCAAAAGGCCCAATAAATATGGATAAGAAACATGGCTAACTAAGTGCTGTTCACATTTGCAGATGTTCAGCTAGCATACACGCCTCTCTCCCATATATACTAGCTCCACTGAGAATGGAGTTTTGTTGCCTAGCAACCATGTCTTCTTTGTTCAGCTCAGGGACCGTTTGCCTATGGATGATATGTAATAAACTCATCAAAATATCATTTTAATGGAAATGTATCCTTGATATCCTTCTGAATGTCTAGGAATCATCTTGCAAATGGATTTAAGACTGTGGCGTGCTGCCCGAAATTTATAACGTAACAGGGCCTTTTGCTGACCCGTGGTGTTATAGAGGACGTTCATGACTGATGTTAAAGAGGGACATGAGATGTATAAACACACAACACCCCCAAATTCACACCCATAGACAAGGCGCTTTCCTCACAGGTCTCTCCATACATGCTAACTTTATCTCTATCAGTCCACCTCCTCATCACCTGGGGGTGTTTTCCTGCAGCCTGACAGTGATGGGCTTTAAAGCCAAAGATGCACCCTAACATTCACCCACAACATACTTACCATTATGAATGCGCACATAGGGCCTCTGGATCTCAGATGGAACAACACAGTGTCCTGAACATGGCTTAATGCCACAGCTAGGGCTCTCCTGGATTCAGAGCGAGGTCACTATCCAGAAGATGTCCTCCGTAAAGTTACACGCTGTCAACCTCACCTGCTGCCACCTGACAAACCTGAAGGCCACCACTGTCCCTCTCACACTGACAGTGTTTTACCATATTTCACCCTGAGAGAGACGGGAAAGGGCTTGACCAAAAATGCCACAAGAAGCCACCAGCATTTCTAGTGCGTTATAAAAGGTTCTAGATGGGCATCTGGAACAGGCTGAAATGGTTTGGGAAGCAGCTGGCAAACACGCAATCAGAGATCGGCACTCGCACTATGGCTGGGGCCGTTCTCTGAAAAGAGCAGCTGTTTGGATGAATTTTTAATGTCGATCCACATCAAAATTCTGCTCAGCCAGCTGCACCTATATAACGTCTATGCTCCAGTTTTCACTGTAAGAGCCGCTATCATTTGTAACACTCCAGTTCCTACCTACTGGCTTTTCCATTTCACAATAATGTTGCTAAAATGTCTGGAATTGAAGAAAATTGGGTGTCACTCCCAGCAGTTGACTGGTCTAATGTATTATGCAAAAGCAATTAAATATTTAACATTTCTTACCACGAAACTCTATACACCTACAGCTCATCCGGCCTTTTATGCAGAAACATGTATTTTTAAGGTCTCTTTAAAGACTTTACGTGAAGAGAAAACAATGTGTAAGTCAACCAAAAAACTCAGAAAGCAGAATAAGATACAGAGTAAGACACAAGGAACGAAGAGTTAGGTGCCTAAAGAACACAGGGAACGAAGAGTAAGGTGCCCAAAGGACACAGGGAACGAGCAAGGTGCCCAAATGACACATGGAACGAAAATAAGGTGCCCAAAGGGCACAGGGAATGAAGAGTAAGGTGCCCAAAAGACACAGGGAACGAAGAGAAAGGTGCCCAAATGACACAGGGAATGAAAAGTAAGGTGCCCAAAGGGCACAGGGAACGAAGAGTGACGTGTCCATGGGACACAGGGAACGAAGAGTAACGTGTCCGTGGGACACAGGGAACGAAGAGTAAGGTGCCCAAAAGACACAGGGAACGAAGAGTAAGGTGCCCAAAGGGCACAGGGAACAAAGAGTGATGTGTCCATGGGACACAAGGAACGAAGAGTAAGGTGCCCAAAGGACACAGGGAACAAAGAGTAAGGTGCCCAAATGATGCAGAATACTACGGATGATGTCAATATGTGTACTTGACCATTCTTGTGTTCTTGCATACCTATTTGATGTTATTTTCTCTTTCTGAAGTACAAGAACAGAATTACACAAGAACAGAAGTACGGAGTATGGTAAAAAATCCTCGGGTGTCGTTCTTGCCCAGCCACAAACATCAAGGATGCATCGGGTGCATCCTCACTAATGAGAAAAATCTCATGATTCATTGCATCCCAAGTTCGTTTTTGGAAGTCAGGTTAGCAAGACTGCTCTTGCCAAGACCACAAGAACATTCTGGGCATTGATAAACACCCAAAGACACCCAAAGGACACAAGAAACAAAGAGTAAGCCATCCTAAGGACATTGAGAAGAATAGAACATCCAAAGCAAATATAAGGTTATATCTGCCCTAAGCGACAGCATTGATCTGAGAAATGCAAAGACCTCAATTTTATCGCTTCAGGAAATTCACGAAATAACAGGTCGGCTGAAAGGAACCATTTCCAAAAAATAGTCAGACTATAATTTCTGAAGCCATGTTTGTTGTGTGCGTCCCAGTTTGAGGAGCAGTGACACGACTCTCTTCACTGGAAGCTGCTTTCCATTCGGATCTAACAAGCATTTTAGCAGCTTCTTCTCTACATTATATTCCTGTGCGGCCAGGAAGTGACACGCGCCTGCTGACACACACACACACACACACACACGCACGCACACACACACACACCCAGCACCATTAAAAATAAACAGCTGCCTCGAAACCTTTCAGGCCTTTGGCTTCAACAAATCTCACACTGGATGCAATATGGACAGTACTTTTAAACAGTATTTTTTATGCATATTATTGAGTAATTTGGCAAGAGAGGACCTCTTACAAATATGCTTTTACATCTGAAATGACTTATCTGGCAGGCACTTTCCTCCAGAGAGACTAAGAGGTCAGCAGAGATAATAAGTGCATTAAGCAACAGATGAAAAGCATAGGCGAGCATTCTGTGCGGGGCCAGTACAAAGCAAGAATAAACCTGCCTAATATGGGAATACATTGCATAAAACACAAAAATTATGTAGCATTTTAAATATAAATAATATATTGAATGAAATGGGCCTCAGATTTCAGATTTTACAGGTGAATATACAAATAAGTCCACAATAGACAAACACAAAAGAATACACATACATTTTCTTCTAACTAGTTTTTAAGTCATCGTGAAAAGAATACATGCACCCTTTGCGAAACACTAATACAGGCTTTGGTGTCGGTTATATTTGTAAAACCAGTCTTCCCACCATATCCATACTTGCTGAGCTTGCTGATGCCCTCTATTGGCCAGGTGATAGAATGACGACCTCAAGGCAGGCTGGCGAAAGCTTGCACAAAATGACGCAACAAAATGACGCAACAAAAAGGATGGTGTTATATTGTCACCGGAAAGACAAAAGATGAGCCAAAAATCCAATCCATAGGTAGAACAGCCTTCTGATTTTTAAAATAATATTTACATTTTATCTATCTAGCAAGCAGCTAACACTCAATCACCCAGCAGTGATAATGGGCCTCAGGTATACCTGTCCCATAGCCAAATGAATGATTTGACGCACAGTAGAGCAGGACGCACAGGATCAGCCCTCGGCAGGCCACAGCACGCCTGCTCGCCGCACAATTCCAGCCAGATTCCTGGCTCAGAACCTGCTCCTGTCCTTTTGCCTGCAGAGAGGTCATTTACTGTATTTGCACGTTGCTAAAATAAGCCACTGAAAGGGCTACAAGAGCATCGAGTGTTTCCTGCTCACAGAATGAAGCCTCAGCTAAATATACAGACTAGATTTAATTCATTTTTATTTGAATTCCATCCAATGTGTCTTTATATTTCGTGAAATCAACAGTGCTTCTCTTTAAGCTACCGGGTAAGTTTGTCACACTTCCTGGGATCTTTGAGGGATATAATAAATTCCAGGGTTAGAAATGGGGGGACATTCATTATTCAGAAAAGTACCTGGGGCATCAGGAAATGCCACGCTGCATTTTTCCTGTCAAACCGATTTAGAGTGAATGTGAATTCTCAGCGTGGCAATACTGAGGACGGCTAGCGTGTGGAGCGTGTTAATGAGCACTGCTGACCTCTGACCCTCCCCATTCAAACTCCCCAACGTGGGTTTCATATAAACAGCTCAAGAAGATCGCCAGAGTGCTCACCCTCTTGATGCTGCGGGGTTCTGCCAGAAAGCATCGGCTCTGTCACACATACATCATCAGATGTTTGATCTTATTATCACTCATGGAAGTAATGGGCAAAGAGAAGCTACTCCTGCAGAAGAAACAAGCGGTGGCTTTTCTGGCCTCCATGACAGAGAACTTAACAGACCATCACCCTGAGCTGACAGGTGATCCTCTCTGCCTTCCAGACTGCAGAATGCTGGGGACACATCCGGCGTCCCCCACGCTCCTCGTGTTCTTAGTATTAATGTATAAAGCTAGAAAGTCAGCAGTTTCTGGAACCGTATGACCAGGTTTAATGTGTGGAGTGTTTCTGAAATCCAAGCACATGTTACTTTGAATACTTATACTTAAGTAGTCAACACTTTTGAGTGCATAATATTTTCTGAGATAATATCAATTTGGATTCTTCTCCTTCTTCATCATCTTCTTATTATTATTAGCAACAATACAATTCCAAATGAGTATTCTCATGCAGGTCACAGTGTAGTATTCCCGTTCTTCTTACTTCATTCAGGAAATTGTATTGCTGACTGACACTGAAAAATTAAGTTGACTGTGTTTCAGAGGGGAACAGCACTGGGGTTGTGATGTGTGATATACAAAGCGTACACTGAGTCCCACTATCATCCAGCATGGAACTGTGGCCCAGGACTGATATTATGCTGAGTGGGGCTACATATATAATATTACATCTCATAAAATTTATATGGTGCAACAAAATCTGACATTTTGTCTGCAAAAGCTGAACATTTATAATAGATCCACAATTCATAAGAAGGATGTGGCTGAATGAAAAGCAATACCTTCCTATCCGAAGAGGCAACGCTAGATTTTAAGGAGCACGGCTCTTACAGAACCCTGAAAAGGCCTGCAGACTGTCAAAGAACATGGCATGAGATATGTAGGGCACAGCATCTGAAAATCAGGTCAGAGAGACATTCCCTCTGAGCCAATGAAGCTCTCATACAGAAAGCGGCATAGTTCCTGCTCTAGAAGCATCTCATCCAACTTGAGAGTGAACCAGGCGGTGTTGTGAATAGACCTGTAAAATAAAGTAATCAGAGAAGTATACTGCTGAGTATAGTGATCAAAGAAGTATAGTGCTGAGTATACTGATCAGGGGAAGAGCATGAAACACATGAGAAAATGCTGAGTATTGTCATTGGAGAAGTGGCATGAATCAGCTGAGTAAATATTCAGCATGGTCACGAGAAAGGAAGTAAGGCATTGAATATGGACAGAACTTACTACGTCACTTCTACCTGTGGTCTTTGAAAATCCTGCTCCAAAAGAACAAATGCAATTAAAACGTAGAGTACAAATCTTTATTGTTCATTTAAAACTATGACAAAAAGAGCAATTTGTAACTTAGATTGTAGCTCATTCATCTGCATGTATAACATGTAAACCAGGGGTGGGCAATCTTATACAGAAAGGGCTGCTGTGTATGCGGGTTTTCGCTGCAGCTCCTTAATTAGAGGACTGATTGGCTGAAGAGTCCTCACACCTGAGTCTGAACAGCCGACGTAAAGGTCAGCCCAAAAACCTGCACACACGCTGGCACTTTGTGGATAAAATTGCCCCCCCGATATAAATAATGCATTTCAGTAGTATAAAATCAGAGTAAAGAATGAATATTAAAAGCAAACTTGCCCAAGTCACCCAGTATCATTGTGGCTTTTTACAGTATGAAGTGATTAAACTTTTAATTAATCTGCGATCTTGCCTCTGGGGAGTCTGTAACACCACAATGACATTTCTGGGGAACGGGACGATGTGTCCAGTGTTAATGGGAAGCACTGTGAAATTGCTGAAATATGTTCTGAGCTGACAATGTGCAGCTTTTATCACCTCCAGGTTTATTCTTGCCTAAAGCTGATCTTTTCCTATATAATGTCAGAAATAAAAATGAGCAGACGAGATATTAAAGGGAAAAAAAGTCATCATTTAGTTACTAAGCATGTCAGTTCAACTTAACATCTATTTGGCCATCAAGTCACGACTGACCGGTTTTAATAGCAGACCTTTATTGTTTTTATAATATTATTTTTTGCAGTTTTAGAAATAGCTCCTTATATGCTTATAACACCCAGTATATCATTTTAAAAATCATACAATGTAAATGAGCGATATAAATACAGCCGCTGGTATTATACACTGATTGATGTTGATGATCTCACAAAATAATTTGAAAAGGAAATAAATTTTATAAAATGTATTTATCCATCCATCTTCTAACTGCATATCTTAGACTGGTTTGTAGGAAATGTATTTATTTATGAAAATATATGCTTATATTAAGTGCATATAATACACTGCAATTGCAGTTACTTTGAACGGCAATAGCAGAGACGTTAGAAAGAATCACTAAAAAATGTCACCTTTTGGGCTCCTTTCCCCAGCTTGCCTGGAGCATATGAATAGCTATTTATATACAAAACATTAATATTTCAATAGTAACCAAATAACGCCAAGAGTGCTTTACCCTATATCGTCGAGATGGAGATGCGTATCCTAACTGGCTAGCTAAGGCATAGCCCCTCCCCTTTCTTAAAACCATGAGGTGTCTTTTTAGTGTGCAGATGGGAGGCACCGAGGGTGGACTGGCCATGCCCCCCAGCCGGACCGGGCACTACGACCCTGGGCTGGGTGACGGCGATTATCGAATCTGCCTGCTGACAGCTGATGTATGATGCACATTCACTGAAAAGACCTGGCTGTAAAACAAACGTCCCATCGTGTTTTTTGTGAGTTGGGGGGCATCGTGTTGGCTCCCCCTGCCTGGAAGGTCAGGTTCAGGGTCGCGTGCTGAGCTGACACGGATCTCAGGCAGCACAGAAAGATTATCATCCGTACCACAGACTGTCATGGGGAACGACAGCGAGGAGGAGTTCTGTGCTGCCAATGATGGGGACGAAATTGATATTGCCACCCCTGGGGTGGTCATCCCTTACACCTTAACACAAAGAGAACCACACACATGCACCACGGCGTTCAGGTTCTGTTAGGAATAGGACTTAATTGGCTCTCAGAAATACAGCCAAGGATCAAAGTTTTGTGCACATCAGCTGGGGAGGAATTGGGATTGATTTTTTACAGAAAGGCCAGTTTATCATTCAAAGGCGCATTTCCATTGATTCCTCTGCTCTGGTTTGTCACTGTGTTACTTTAAAGTGGCCCGCGAAGATGAATGCCCATCATACATCTGGATGAACAGCAGAAAGGAGAAGTTTTACTGCTTCCTCGAAAAGAAAATCCATTTTAATAAAATGCAAATCAACTTGCCTACTATTAAAAAAAACAACAGAACTGCATAGATTAACTCCATTCAGGCAAATCAAAAGAACTTTAATAGGTGATCCTTATTTGAACACAATAACTTTGGCTAGAAACAGGAGCAATTGTTTCTGTTTTCTACATTTTATAATGCATCAAAAGCAGCTTAGAGGATGCATAATTTGTAGGTGTGGGAAAGAAACTGCAAACACAATAAACTGCTTCCATTTTAGCATCCCACCATAAAATTTAAAGCAGTGCTGTTCTTCTGCATCCTGATCATTCATTTCTGCCCAGACAGAGTGCCTACGTACATCATACAGTCACCTTTTAAGTCATGACCCTAACCCCACATAAGCTGGCTTTCTCTGCCTCACAGCCACTTCCCAGGACATGCTAAATCCTCTGCCCTCAGGCCAATTCCCCACACTCTGCATGTTTTTGCAGCAACACATCAAATCCGTGAACTTTCTCTGCTCTACAGATGCTCCAGATGTCTAAAGCCATTCCTTCAGCATTAAACCAAACAATGCATCAACTGACAGCCCATAAAGGTGAAAAGAAGGAACAAGATGCTTACTTACTTTCTTCTTTTTACTACACAAATTGCACATGCGCGACCCTAAAAAAGAACCATATATGAATTTATTTCCAGAACAACACAGTCTTTATTATGAACAATACTGTCATTATTGTCTTTGATGTGCACAACATGTTTGTATCTGTACACTTTAGGCACTTTGCTGGTATATGCAAGAGAATTCCCTCTGGAATCAAAAGTTTACCTTACCTTAACGCAGGCTAAACTTCATCTTCAAGACCCACTGCTGTGACTATAATGAACGCATTCTTTTTTAGTATATTTGGAGAGAGTAAGACTAGTGGTCCTGCTGTCAGCATGGATCTGGAGTAAAATCCCTCAAACAGCTTCAGTCTCTTCCTATTTAAGCTCCGTGTGACAGAGAGGCAATGCATGAGGAGATTTAGGTAAGCGACCTTTGCGAAAAGCAATATGAAGTGGCTGACGACTCTGGCCCAGGATGATGTCACCGCCCATATGATTCCTTTTCTAATTTGTTTTCTAAACAGCAACAAAAAAAAAATCTGAAGATTGTGAGATGGTTGCTAGACGCATAACATCAGAAGCCAGGCAAAGCACATTCCTGGAAAGCATCAGAGCTGATATAAATCCAGAGCACGGACAACCCTTTTCACACTCGACTGCGGATATGATCCGTACTCTGTGGCTGTCCCGACAGCTGTCCGCCATCCCGGCCGGCTCACGCTGAGTGCTCAGGCATCTCGTTAATGGGCTTCCTCATTATGTACATCCCAAAACGCTCCTGTCACGTGGACCACCTTCCCAGCCAAGCATCTATGTCCCCAACGCCCCTCTCAGCAATTTGTCCCCTCGACTTCTTTGGCCCTGAAATAATGCAACACAAATTATGTAATTATCTGTTACTACTTTTATTTGCTTACAGGGCCTATCCGATGTTCTGACGGCCCTGTTTTATGGGTGCAGAGGGAGGGCTTGTTTGTAATAACATCCATCAAGCGGCCACTGGCCGGGACGCTTTGGGGACCTTGTGTGCAAAGCAGGGCTCCATGGTAAGGCAAAGCCTTTGCAGTCTGAGCTGTGGATTCCCTGCAAATGCAGCCCACAGACAGCCAGGGGCACATATGGGGGTGGGGCCACAGGGGCACTGGTCCCAGCTGAAAGCTGATTGGCCCGTGGAGTACCCCCTTCCCTACCACTCACCGATTCAAAGCATATCATTAGGTAATGATAAAGCTGGCCTGGCTGTATGAATTATGGCTCTTCTTTTGCCCCCACCAGGGTTGGGGCCATTCCGGAATGCATTGATCAATTCCAGTCCAAATCAGGAAATGGAACTGGAGTTGGAATTTAAATCTCCTTGAAGTTTGAATTCAACTCCGATTCTGTTCTCCAGCGTTTTTTTCCAATCCTAACTCCAGTTCCATTTCCAGATTTGGATTGGAGTTCCGGAATTGATCCAACCCTGGCCCTCAGCCTAGAATCAGCCCTGCAGATGTAGTGCAGTACTGCAGGATGACTGGGGTACAGAGTGAGGAATTACCTACCCACTCACTGGGTGAGTCATCAGCTCGAGCTCTGTCTGGGCTCTGTTTGGGCTCACCTGCCTGGAATACCCCTGTTACAGCTCTGACCAATATGACGATGATTATTAGTACTATTTCTGCTGATAAAAGCATTTTGAGAGCAAAAGCTGTGATTCACGTAAAATATGGGACCCGGCACTTTTAACTTTTTCTTTATTACTCTGGCCTGTGTGCTATAGCTGAAAGCCATGTGAAATCAACGCCACTCAGAGTCACATGTCTTGGTCATATTGATTCAATGTGATTTGTGACTTCAGAAAAAAAGACAGTAGGATTTTCTTTTTAATTGTCTTCAGTACATTTTGAATATTATTATATCCAGGCTTTTTGCACTTCTTTTAAATATCTCATAATGCAAATTTGGCTAGTGTTGGACCTTTGGCTTTGGCGAGAGACAGTGGTTTTGTGCCATAAATCTGGGGTGTTCTGCCTGTTGGCTGACGACTTCCATACCCAGACAGCCAGTTAAGGCAGTCTTAGGATTTCCAATCATGAGTAAAGCTCAGTTATGCACTGACCTTGCAGCACAACAGAGCTCTTATGATACCTAATTTGGGATCAATCAAGTGGCTAAAACCGGCCAGTGATGGTGCCCATCTGAGTGTTTCCAACACACAGTCACGCAATAGGATATTTTCACTGTAAAACATGCAGTTGCTCACTGCCTCCTCTTTAAGATGACATGCCGCACCGTGTCCATGGAAACGGCAAACTGATGCGAAACAGGAAAATGAAGATTTAAGGGAGTCACTTCAGCTGAAGCACTATTTACAATGAAGTGGGTCAGCTAGCAGCATTCTCCTCTGCCAGGAAGAATAAGCAATTAAGGTCTTAAAAGGATTACTGCATTTGCTGGATTTCTCTCTTTCCACAACACATGTGTGCAGGTCGGGCATAGCTGTGCATGGTGATCCATTCGTGGTGGGAAGGGCATGGTGCTCCATACACGGTGGTCTGTAAGTGGTGGGCCATGAATGGTGGTTTGTTCATGGTGGTCTGTATATGGTGGTCTGCGCTTGGCGCTCCATGCTTGGTAGTCTGTGCGTGGTGGGCTGTGAATTGTGAGATGGGAATGGTGCTCCATGCGTGGTAGTCTGTGAATAGTGGTCTGTTCGTTGTGGTCTGTACATGGTGGTCTTTGTATGGTTGCACACATAAGCATGTAAAATATATGCCCTGAAACACAGCTGAATTTTCACACCCCTTACGTGCACCA
Organism: Cyphomyrus plagiostoma; assembly: GCA_019775915.2. NCBI lineage: Eukaryota > Metazoa > Chordata > Actinopteri > Osteoglossiformes > Mormyridae > Cyphomyrus > Cyphomyrus plagiostoma. The sequence goes on along the minus strand of JABFEA020000001.1, from coordinate 8,473,312 downwards.
CACTCAGGGCACAGAAATGTACTCTTACCCCACCGTTTCACATACTCAGCAGAAATTCACACCTACCACAGACCTCCTCACTACCTCACATATACCACACAATTTCACATTAAACATTGCACAGTCGATCTCTGTAATTATCATAATTACACAAAATAGCTGCACAGTCCCCCCTCGGTGCTGTTAAGAACACCTGTATTATTGAGTCAGGTTCTGGTGATGGCAAGTACACGTTGTCTCACTAGGCCATGTTTTACTATGAACACCATTTCACCAAGCATGTACAGCATGGTACAGGACACTCACATTACATGCTACAAAGTCAGCGAGTTATTTCATTGGAACGTGCTCTTCCAATGTGTCACATACAGATTATTATAAGGTTCCGCCATGTTCTGTCATGTTATTAAATAATAATGTGGAAAGTGTGAGTACAAAAAAATGAAGAAAATCCAGAAATACAGAGAACTAGATCTTGTGTATTTATCTCACAGATATTAATATGTATTTGGACCTAGCACAGAGTAACCAGAGTGCAAGCAGACTCCATACACTGTAACTGCAGTGCAAGACCCCATACACCAAGACCATTACATGCAGAATGAAAAGTGCAACATTGTGCAATTGTGTTAAAGCATCAGAGCTCTTTCTTGTTGTACTGCTGCTGTACCTGAGCACCTTGATGACCAAATCAGGTGTAACCCTTAAAAATAATCCTGCTCCACTCTACATGGAGGTCATGAGTAAGGTGCACTGGCTTCAGAGCTGATAAATAAAATTGCCAGTAGCCATTATCCATTAATATAAAGTAATGTGTTCTATTTATCTTCAGTCTTGGATGATTAAATACCCCAGTTTCCATTACCAGTGTATTACTGCAGAGATGTGTATTTGGCTCTGAGGGAATGTTTTTATACCAGTGTTTAATAAGACGCACAACTCCCCCAGCCAAGAAAGACCACCATGTAGCTGGAAAGAGTGACCCTACTACCTGAAACAGACCAAATGAGAATAAATGAGAGCCATGCAAACTCAGGCTCTGAGCGTGAGGGTGAAATGGCCCCCATTTCCAGAGCTAGTGGTCTGGAAAAATGAGGGTGAGGGGCAGGTTACTCTGCACACGGCAGCGTTTCTGGGGTCTGATAGATCAAGCTAACGCTAATCTGCATTTTATTCAACTGCAATTCAAAGCTGAAGAACGGATGCAGTTTAACCAGGAGCATAAAGTCAACTGCTCTCGATAGCACCACGTGCCTGGTCATAACGTGCTTGCTGCAAAGAAACTGCATTGCAAACGCCTTCTCTCAAGGTCCTTCCAGAATCGGAACAGCGCTCAGTTACTTTTACCCAGATGCCATACAAGACTATACTTCGAGACACTCCCATGCTATTACAGAAGGGCAAAGTTATTAGTCACAGGAACAGGTGCTGTGCAGCTATGAGAAAGCATACTTCATCTTACAGGAAACCAAATGTTATTTAAACTTACTTAAAATTTCCCAGGAGGATATCCATTTCAGTGGCTCGTTTCTGAACATTATATGAAAAGAATGAATGATGCCCTGCAGTGCGAAACACCTACAGTCAAGTTGAAATGTAAGGGCTGCCTGTCTGCGACCATGAAGCAAAGAAAGGCCCCCTGTCGTGAATGATGGGCCCATCACCAGCACACAAACACATGCTGTGTATTACTCTGCAACACAAGAAACATAACGCGTTCAGTTTAGTAACTCTGCGTACCCTTAATGAAGACACCCGCACTAGTCTTTCAGACTTAAAAGGGTAAAAAATATACATTTTTTCAATTAAGGTGGGTTTTCATTGATATAGGGTTCTTTCAGTTATATTTATATTTATTGTATCCGGGCTTCTGTATATTTACCTGCATCTATGTTCATGTATGCTTAACCTCAGTGCATATATACATGTTCCTGTATATATTAGCTTGGTGCCTGTAACCAGTCTATGTATAATTCAACTCTCTGTATCCACGTCCCTGTGTCCATGTCCCTGTACCCATATCCCAGTATCCATGTTCCTATCTATTTAAGCTCAGTGCCCATATCCATGTTCCTGTATCTATGTTCCAGTATACAGTATTTAGGCTCAGTTGTCTATAGCCATATTTCTTTATGTATGTTACTGAATATTTAAGATCAATGCATGTATCTGGGTTCTGGGTATATTGACTCAGTGCCTGTATCCATTTTTCTGCATATTTATGCCCAGCGTCTGTATCCATGTCCCTGTATCCTTGTTCCTATATCTATGTCCTTGCCCCTTGTGCAGTCTCAGTGTGAACCAGGTCGGGATCCGTAAATCACTAAGAAAACTGTTATCTCTCCTTTAACCTGTTACACACAGAGATCGGCAATGGATGCTGCCCCAGATCCTCCCAGAGAGCTGCTCTTCTCATCCACTTCTAATGGGTGGCCCCTGACCTTGGAAATCATGGGGAGCACATCAAGACCAGCTATCCTGTGGCTATCCCCACCAACCCAGATTACCTGGGGAGGCGTCACTGCATTCCCGGTGAAAATCGCATTGCTTTCCTGACCCTCGGAATACAACCTGGCTCCCAAAGGAAAGCAATTTGATGCATCACCGCTCACAGAACAGTGTATATGAATCACAAAAAAGCTCTGATAAATCGCAGGAGGCTAGCTTTGAGCGAGGCGTGCTCGCACCCCTTATCTGCAGCTGGTAAGACGCGCGTCTGTCCAGTGCCCCCCCTAAAAGCACAAGGCAGGGGGAGCTGTCGCTAAGCAACAGCCAGAATGGATGGGTGTGTCTCCGCAGAGGGACTTATAAACGGCGTTGTCTGAAACACGCTTATTTATGTTACGCTGTATGAAAACGGCCATAAATTCTGCACATTAGCACTTATTGACTCAACACGGTGAGGGCATTTGTGTCTAAGGGAAGATTTATTGATTTACAGTAATATCACATGAACACTTTTGATGTATAACAACAGCAACAAGGAGGTCAGATCTACACTAAAAATGTTTTATTGTGCAAATTTCTTTACTGGTAGCGAAAAGAACTCTTATGAAATCTATTGCAAAAGCACATTATTGTGGAGAAATGAACTTTCGCAGCTGCCTGCTTGATGCAGTTGCACTGCCTGAATGAAACCTAACGGAAACGACGGCTCTGATTTTGATAGGTCAGCAAAGATGTATCTAAACAGATTCTGTTTAGGAAAAAGCAACTAATCTGCATGCAAATGAATTCTCATACTCATACTCCTCTGAACAAAGGCTTTAAAGTATGCAGTTTTTAAATGGCACCGTTATGAATTTAGACCACCATTAAAAATGCCTTCTAATTCTTATTTTAACTGCATGTAAAATGTTATTCATGTTGTAATAATTATCCATGCTATTCCTGCAGTTTTAACATTTAACACGTTTTTTCTTTTCCGAGGCTCTTCTGAAGCCCCAGAACGTCATCCCATGCTGTTCTAGAATAATCTTCAAAATGAGAATATCGACAAAATATCAGCCAACCAGCATTTAGGTCTGGTTATATCTAAATACACATATGACTGAATTTATGAGATTTATTACTGATATCAGTGAGAGGCACCTTGATGTAAGCATTTGTGCTGTGAGTATGGCTTCTTAGTGCAAGAACAATCGTCTTCGTACCACGTTTCATGGAATCTCAGAAGAAGGAGTGTGTTCAGGCAGATTCTGTTAGCGCAGAAGCAGAATGGATTCCTCAATAGCAACAGCAATAGTGACAAACCCCCCCAGCCTGCAGAGCAAAGCAATACCTGGCAACCTTATCCTCTACCTTCCTGCTGCTCTAATGTCGCCGAGCTCTGAAGACGTTCAGCGTGGCTGAACCTGCAACGGGAAATTTCCCAGCTGGCTGTGAGCTGAAGGTAACGCCATGTTTCGCTGGCATTTCACGGTGGGGTGCATTGTGGGGGACGAGAGCAGGAGGGTTCCTCTAAATACAGAAGAGAACATTTACATATTTTGTGCACAAATTTCAAAGGGCAAGTTTTATTTCACGCTCTGTTGCACAGTAGCTCCAGGATGGCTAACATTAGCGAGTTTGCCCTGTGAAACAGCCATAAACCACACTGAAAATCACAGTTGGAATCTTGGAAACAGCTGACTTTACTGCCAGTGATGAGCGTAGCATACGCGTTACTTATACAGCTTCATATGTTCTGGAGTAATAGTTACTTCGCTGAAACTTGAACCAGCAGGCACCTATTACATTCTCAATACCTTAACCATTATGCTAGTGTATGCAAACAGGATTTAGCTCAGGGGGGCAATTCAGGCTGGAACATACTGCCTGCATCACTGACCATAGTCTAGCAGTTGTACCTGGGACCATATGTTCTCTGTTTCTTGATATTTGCTGTTGTGGGATTTCAATTACTTTAGGAGGTGCCTGCATTTGGCATGTTGGTCTCTCTCCCCCAGGGTCGTCCCAGCGTAAAAACAGCCTATCGCAAGCTGAGGCTCACTGACCTCTCACTACCTGAATGACCGCCTGACAATGTATGTGTACACACACACACACACACACGTATATTGTCAGGCAGTCAATCTACATAAAAGCATTCAAGTAGCGAGAGCCTGACAATATCTGTGTGTGTGTGTGTATGCGTATATACGCTCACCTAAAAGATTATTAGGAACACCATACTAATACGGTGTTTGACCCCCTTTCGCCTTCAGAACTGCCTTAATTCTACGTGCCATTGATTCAATAAGGTGCTGAAAGCATTCTTTAGAAATATTGGCCCATATTGATAGCATCTTACAGTTGATGGAGATTTGTGGGATGCACATCCAGGGCACGAAGCTCCCATTCCACCACATCCCAAA
>JABFEA020000001.1:8429981-8466076 GCA_019775915.2 Cyphomyrus plagiostoma | reverse complement strand
AAAGGCCTGCACATAAACATCCTGCTGTCTGAAAGGGCTGCACACGCACATACTGTTGTTTGAAAGGTCTGCACACGCACATCCTGCTGTCTGAAAGGCCTGCACACGCACGTCCTGCAGCCTCTTTCAATCACCAAAAGATGGCCGCTGGCTTCTGAATCGGTTTATCTGTAGCTAAATGAAAAATGACACAGAACTGAGAGAAAAATACAATACTGTGTGAAAACAAGTAGAATAACAATCATAAGCTGTCTGAAAAAGGGCAGCGACGCTGTGGTCCATGTAATGCCAAGAAGTGACCATAAAGAAGATGCGATCCCACTGATATTTTTTATCATGACCAAATAGTGATACTTTTCACCTCACTAGCCTCCCAGTTCCATACCAGTACTTTGGAGTTCATGCCGGTGAATGATAGGGTTGTCTCCCTTTGACTCTGAGTCGAGGCACAGGCTCAAACCACTGCCTGTGAATATGCACTGAACACCGGTCCAGAGTATCCGGTTTTCTTGGAGACCTTGCATGGGATGTAGAAAAGCACCTCCATCTGAGGACTCCATGTGTTTTACCGATAAACACTTAAACAACAGTGAAACTTGGAAGGGTATGATTGGTAGAAATGTCCTGCCCGAACGGTGCACTGTTATTTGACATTGGACTTCTGCATTAACCACAGATTGTCCTTAAAAGAGGACTATGCTCAAACATAAGGGTGTTCATAAGTACACCCTAGACCTCAGCATGAATGATCATTCATATGCTCTGCTGTGCAGAAGGAATTAAAAAGCAATCCCTAACCCCAACCCTTCATTCCAATCATTTTTCTCTAAGCATGCTTCATTATAAGTGTACTCCCTTATAAGTATGCTTTGTTTTAAGTATGCACCTTTATAAGTATTCTTCATTTTAAGTATACACCTTTATAAGTATGCTTCATAAGTGCACTCCATTTTAAGTATGCTTCATTACAAATTAAGTCCATTAAAAAAAGCTGCACTAAAATACAAAATTCACTTTCTAAGCGCACTTGTAATATTTGAATCAACAACGAAACTGGAATATGTTAGCAAGTAAATGCTTCATTCTCACAGCATGCAATGTCTTCGTTACTGTGTTTTACTCTGCCTTACTGTGTGACAACACCAAAGAACTCTGGCAAGGCAAAATGTGATAATGAGCCTTATTTTAAGAATATGAGGTGTGCATGAATATTTAACAGCATGGCATGCTAATGAGCAACCTAAAATTAAATGTAATTAATTCACTGGTTGTTGTAAAAAGTGTGAAACATTTTTGTGATGAGCTCTCCAAAGTGAATCACCAGCCGATTACAAATGTTCTGGAATGTTTATTGAACTAAAGCTCATGGACTGAACCTTTAACTGAACATAGGAGATGAACTAAACATCAGCTGGAACCAATCATCAGTGAACTGAACCTCGATGAACTGAACACTGCAGAGCTGAAAATCACTGAAGATCATTTCTGTTTCTTCAAAAACGGAAAGTCCCAAAACAAGTTAACGTATCTCCAAATTCATAATTGTTCTTCATACAATTAAATGCCTAATTTACTCCATTATCAGACCTGGTAACAAATGAGGAATCTGCCACAAAGAATTTCTGACACACAAACACAGCTGACAGTGAGATCCGAATGACCAGCTGCCTAACGTTGATGGGTGCCTATATTCAGATGAAAGCCATGTTTTTGATCTGTGCCTTTTCACTGCAAACTGTGAAACAAGCTGCAAACTTTTTGAAAAAATATATCAATTTTCACTAGAAGGCCATACTTAAGTTGTACCAGCATTTTTAGTTTTTCTGGAATTGCTTAAACATTTTCAACAATGTAAGAAAAGGAAACAACGCTAAGCATTACAATGTGTACAAACACACAGCTAATCAGCATAATTAGTACTTTAACTGTAAATAATTAAATAATAATCACATAAATCATTTAATGACATTTTGAGAGCTTTTGAGTCAAAGATTTTTTTCTAACCACAGTGTGTTGTCCTCATAATCCTGACAAGAATAAGCTGTTAGAAGCTGGATGAATGGATGGATTCTGTGTTTAGGTGTCAAACTTGGGACAAAAGGCAGGAAATGTGAACCAGAAAAGTAGTATTGTCACCTACTCTTTTATGTAGCTACCTGAAACCTTTGTATTATTACTTTTTAAAATCAATGAATGTTATTTCTCCTTGGTCAGTCAAACCGGCCAGATCAACAAGGTAAACACTCTAGTATGAAACAGTTGGACTGACTCTGTCATAAGAGACAAAAAGCCCTCTCTGCCTTTGTGGACCCAGCTATACACATGACCAGAAGCAATCTTGACTGCAGAGGCTGAACTGGCACTTGTTTGGCCATGAATAATTGCTGTATCCACTGCAAAATGACGATGGATGAATGCATGAAGACACTTCGGGGTAAGGATACCCTTAATACTGTGTTCCAATACACAACATTTAAATCATAAACACTAGCCATAAATATTATAGACAAACACATCGATCCCACAAGACCTCACCTGTCAGGTTCTGGTTTAGGAAAGGATCATCACTCAAATGCACGAAGAAAACAAAGGTGAAGTGCACAATAATTTCAATACCTGTTGTATATATGAAAAAAGGACCCTTTGTGTCCATTTTTACCCAGTCTGACTGAAGGATGCTATCACGCTAAATCCCACACTAAGTAAGGTTAGTTACATACATGTTTTCCCCTTTAAACTTAAAGAAAAATGCCATATTTAACAGAATTAACATGTCATTACAGGGCTTACACCCAAGAGCCGTACGGATTTTCTTAAACAGTCGGCCTGGTTTTGGGGGGCAGGAATGTGGGTCACCGTTATATTTTTGTATGGATGTGAGGGGTGACATTAATCATGGTGTGTTTGTGAGCTTAAACGTCTCAGCAGCCTATTTTAAAACTGCTTTTCTTTATCTGCTTCGGAGTGAATGGTGCAGGCATGACACTGGCGCCCTCCTCAGAACGACCCGCCTCCTCTCCTGTTCCTCCACAGCGAGGCCCCCCCTCAAAGCCTTAATCGATCATATTTGTCAGTGTCAATGTTCCAGCTTATCTCTGTAGCCCAAATCGGCCCCCCCATCTCACAGCCATTCATCCTTTCCCTGTCCAACCACAAGCACAAAATAAAACCCCAGAGGGTGGACTCAGTTATTGCCCCGAGATGCTCACAATACACACAATTAAGGCATCCTGACCCAAGGAAATCCTCCTCTTATGTTTAAGGGGATTAGGCATTCACAAAACAGTGGGTCATCTTCAAAGTGATCAGCGTGAGGTCCCTGTTCTGTACGCCCACGCGATGACTGTGGAGTGCCAATAAGGCCAATAGGAAGTGATGTTATTCGCTGATCATCCAATAACGGCATCTGTTCTCCATCGTGAAGTAAACAGGAACGTGATTGGACGAAGCAGTTAGGTAAGCTTCAGCAGGTATTTGCAGTTTCACGCTCAAGTGCAAATAGTATTTATCCTGACTAACAGGTGGACACATATACAAATAAACTCCCCAGGACAGATACAGGCAGATATTTTCCCTTGAACACCTGTGAGGAAGAAAACCAGTCTGGCAGATGGGTAATATCCACCCCCTAGATGAAAGGTGTGGGGGAAGGGGGGGTGGGGTGCCCGCATCCTAGAGTGAAGCACGGTGACTCACCGTATGACACATTAGACCACCATCTGACACACTAAATATTCAGCTTCTCGGGCTCTGATTTTCACTATTCACAATTAGCCGGAAGGGGTTCACTTTTGTTAAAATAATGTAAACAGTATATGTATCGTCGCTGAATATTGAACATGAAACATTAACATGGCACGGCTGTCTACCATTAAAATAACCATGTTTTCAGATTTTCTCATTTATCATTAATGTCACCACCACCAGGAGGCGCCAGAGAGCACTGGCTACACTGCATGCCTCTCCTGTGCTCCACCAACATGGAGGCTCAGTCTCTATAAACCTGACAAAGCCGGAAGCAGAGCTGGCCTGGGAGGCACAGACAGACGGGTGGACGGACCGATTGATTTTCTCCTCTTGTTACTGACATTATCACTGTGCATCTTGCAGATGCTTCACTCAGAACAACAGCGACCATGAAGGCTGTTCTCCAGGACCTCCATGGGTGGTACAGGAACGATCCCCGGTCATTGCTTGAGAACAGGCATGTGTGGTGGGGGGGGCACTTGTGTGTAGGCTTTCAAGTCACTGAGTGCCCCTTTTTTAACCTTTGAACACCTGCCCTTCAAGAAGTCTCTGCTCTGCATCACATTTTAAACCACGTTTTAAACTTCCTCAAACTCGTCAGTAATGTTTGATCTCTGACACGGGGAACAGCAGTTCCGACCTCTACTGTCATGGCACCGTGGGTACGAGCCTCGCTACCTGAGCGTGGCCTTTTCTTGATGGCCCAGCTGTTGTGCTTCTGATCCTGAGAAGTTTCCCTGTGCTGGCGCCATGCCAAGCCAGCGCCACACGTCTGCAGAACACCACATCTCATTTAACATCTGAAACATATTGATCATGCAGCGACTGCTCATTTTGCTCAATCAGTCCTTCATAAAAACATGATTACACCCCCATTACTGGTTAAGGCAAAGACAAATAACCCTTCAGAAATCAGCAAGCAGATATCAGCACCTAAACTACAGAAATGAACCAAATAATTATGTCACTATTCAAATCTGTTGGTGCACATAACAAAGCTGTGACTGTCTGCCAACACGTCGTCTATCATACATGGAGTACTTCCCCTTAACTTCTCACCATGGACCGGCCAGCTCCCTCACACACCTCACCCCTTCCCTTTAAAACACCACCAAGAACTAGCCAGTGGCCTCACTCTCCACAGCCCACATTCACAGAGAGCAGGACTCTGATCTCAGTGTCGCAAACCCCTTTTCCATAATAAAAATCCGATAAAAATTGATTTTCGCTGTTAGCCGATTCCACGGTGATTTACTTACAGAAAAGGAACCAGTTAAAAAGCCCAACAGCGGATGCAGATCTGCCATGGCAGCTGATGTGACCCACATGAAACGAGGAGTGACACTCCTCCTGGAACCCAGCGTTTTGGGCTTACCTGAGCCACGGCTGCCAGCAGGACTCGGCCGAGGAGAGGAATCCCTGTCCCTGCCTGTGGAAGAAAGTTGGTTCTCAGGCACAGCTGTGCAGCCTTCCTCCAGCAGGGGTCAGGGGAGAGCACCCTCGCTAGCACACAGCACACACGCCAGCCGCAGAGATGCTTGCATTGTTACCTGACTCGGAAGAAGCATCCCACTGTACTGGTCCAGGAAACTCAGCAGCCTGCAAGACCCCCCTGGCTGTGAGGGAAGCGGCTAAACGTCTCTGGGAAAAGTGCCGTAAACATGTTTGAGAGCGGCACGCGGCGGCTGCAGCCAGCAGAGCTCAGCCTCACTCCGTACCAAGGTGTCACTAACTGCTTCTGCACACCCTGCCTCTCATTGGCTTGCCTTTCGCTCATCAGCTCCCGACGCCGCGGTCTTAAAGAAACAACGCACCCCCCACCCTCCACCCCGGTGGCCGGGGAAGGGAGTGCGCCCACGACAAGTAATTACAGCTCAGACGTGCCTACAGGACAGCACTCAATTATTCATGAGGTCAGACTGGAAAGGCACAAAGAAAAAGGGTGTCTGTGTGCTGAAGATGTGAAGAGGAAGAGAGGGAGCGGGGGGTGAAATCCACGGGGATCACACTCAAACACTGGCAGGTCAATGAGTGCCATGCTGAGAGCAGCCACAGAGAGCTCCCAGCACACTGATAGGCGGCATTCCCCATTAACATACTAGACAGCAGCCAATCACATCGCAGATCCCGCCCCCCAGCTCATAACGGAGGCAGATCTGTCACAGGTTAGAACAATAACTGCAGGCAGTGCATACAAAGCATGATGCTTCATGATGAATTCCTGCCATGTCTCATTTAGCCTGTGCCATTAGCTCCCCATCCACCACCATTTCTGAATATTCAGGATCATGCATTTTTCAGGCCGCAAATTGAACTTCAAACGCATTAAACTGGCCGGAGTAAAGCTGTATTCCAATATGTAATTTATGCATTATTATTGAGATTAATCTGTTCTTTTTTGTCAAGGTGCTGCATTCAATTGCAAATGCCACTTTACACTCTCAGAATTATATTCATATTATAGCACCAAGGCATACTGGGAAAATGTAATTAGCCCTGCTTGTGTAATTGTAAATACTTGTTGTGTTTCCGAATGTCATGCATGAACCCTGCCCGGTCCATGCCATCGAATGAATTACCCACCATGTGTGTGCCTTACTTTCTGCCATTTGACCTCCCTGTGTTTGCCTGTCTTATGTGTTTGGTGGTCCACTGGTGCCTGCCTTAATTCTTTTAAGGTTTTAATAAGTGAAATGTTTCCCCTTAAAGCCTTTTTGTCTCTTGCTGTTGCCCAATGCCTCAGTCTGTCAGACCTCACAGTACATATCAATATTATCCATATCTTAGGCAATATTCATACGTGCTCAGATTAAGAGAAGCGGTGGGCCTGTGGAATAAGTTAACAAACAGGAAAATGACTACACCTGCCTTGCGGGGAGCTATACGGAGCTTCTGCCTGATGGTGATGGATTATATCTCCCTGGGACACCTGTGTTGCTTCACAGTATTTATGATGAATTGGTTTGGGCACTTGATAAATTGACCCCCCCTTCTGCAGGTGTGGTCCCCACTCTGTTTCCTGAGCTTCCTTGACAAAGTTTGCAAAAACAAACATAGTCTTCTTTCTATGAAAACATGCTATAAGTGGTGCTGTTCAGTTCTGCTTTAAGTGCAGTCTCACCAGTTAAAAAGCATAGCTCCGCAGATGAACACGCGCCAGTCACTAATAATCTAATTTTGTGCAATTCCATAATAACATGTACAGTTCCTTAAACAAACCAGTGCAGTTTCCTGTTTAAACGGGCTAATTCTATAAATAACATATGCAAATAACACAGCTGTATTCCTGCCTGTATCCCATGGACCGCCGTTAATGCGCGTGCCTGCCTGGTAAGTGGCTGCTCTTACTGTAAGTACAGGAAAAAGGCCGCTTCTCCGGACCTGCTGAGAGACACCAGGTCCGCTGAACTTCATATATCAGCATTCTGCATCGTTCCATATGCGCCGAACCAAAGGATTCTGGGAAAACGGCTTCAAAGAGTCAGCGGCTTCAGAGGCGGCCGACCACGGCCTGCCGTCCTCGCTTTGAGACGCCTCAAAAAGAGCAGGAGAGCGGAATCACAGGGAGAGCGCCGCCTGGAGCACATCTGTCATGCTGACAGCGAGGATGATCGTGCACTCATGGTGAGACAGCCAGGGCCTGTTCTCCCAGCACAAACAGCTGGCGTCCCTCTATCATGAATAAGTATGTGTCCCCCCCGCCCCCCCGCCCCAACAAACCCCACCTGCTCCTGCCTTTCCTTTCCTACCGTCTTCCAGCATGTTTGTCATGTGTTGTCTGAGAGATTTACTGTGTTTGTTCCTGTGAACCGCTCCCTATCCATTACTACCCTGCCTGCTTTGTCTGCATTTTGTCAAACCACGATCCAACCGTCAGAGTGTAGGAAGCACGTTACCCACAGTTACCCTGCATGCACACACAGAGAGAGCTTCTTACGTGGTGAATATGGACAGGATTGCGTACGAAGTGTAGCTCGGGACAGTCTCCTGGCCGGACTCCCGTCACAGATCAGAGAGGAGAACTGCAGCACGCTCACTCCTACCATTTCCCTTTGGTGACCAATCATGGTGCATACAAGCCAGTGTTAGAGAATCCGTGAACATGAAAGTTAAAAGGAAAAATGGACCATTCGGCACTGTGTGCATCTGCGTGGTACCATGGACCAGTACAGGTGAAGAGCCGAGGGGGCGAAGCCAGGGGGGAGTGAGTACGAGAGCTGGAAGGTCGCCATCCCTAACCAAACCCTCCAGCGAGTCGTCATCACGATGTGGCTGATATTATTTCAAAATGAAAAGATGATGCAACCAGTTGAAATCCCCCGGGGGCTCGTTAATTGCCCTGGTGGTTTGTTAATACCCCTGGGGTAAAAGCACCAGTGCCTCACAGTGAAGCTGTGTGCTGCTCTTCCTAGTCACCTTCCAGGAGGTTCAGATCAATCGGCCATGATGCTGTTTTGGATAACCTGGTCAAATGTGCTCTCTGTGTGGGACACATCAACAGCGTCTTGTGTCTCGGCGCCACCTGCTGGACAGGAGCAGCGTGTCCAGGTGGGGGCATTTCAGACATATGAGGACACTGGTTGGCTCACACCTGCCTTTCATCTCTAGCGTGACTGGAGGAATAATTAGGCATTAAAATAAATGAACAGCAATGAACTGGGGGAGGGGGTGTGTGTGGGAACAAAACCATGGACTGAGGAGGTGGTTTGGGAACAGCCGTGAATTGAGAAGGAGGTGCAAGCTGCAAAGAATGAAGAATCATCATTAGATACTGGTGTGAATAAAATAATCTGAGGCTCCGTGTAGCCCTCAGGCTCCATGTGGCCCTCAGGCTCCGTGTGGCCAGAACCTGTCAGCACCTCTCTCTGTCAGAAAAACAAGCAGACTTGCTGTCATGTCACTTTGCAGAGCTCTGCACCATAATTTACACAGCAAGTTGGAGTCACTGAACATTATTGACCTTATTGACTTCATTCTGACCTTTTTCCATCACATGCTGCTTCTGACTGTCCACAGGCAGTCTAGTGTAAAAGTGTGCGTGAAATTTTCAAGTATACATACTTGCATGTTGTGTGTTACACCGAGACACACTCACCAAGACAAAGCTCCTTTTATGTTTAACATGCTTTGCCAATAAAACTCTTTCTAACTGTCATTCTGATTAACGAGATCCCTCAAAGCAAGCTGGAGCATTTTTTTGAAATCGCGTTTGCATCAGCTACTGACTGGCTGGTCGGAATCAGCAGGAATGCCAGTTGTAGACATTTTCTGACAAACCCCAAATCAGATTGTGACACAGGCAGTCCTTGTAGCTATGCAACACAAAATCCATGTTATATTTTTGGCAGAATCCGTACGAGAGTATTTCTCCTCTCCAAAGAGATATCAGTATGAAATATCATATTTCTGTTTAATATATAGATTGTTGCTATAGGTTGAGTATTCACAAGCATGTCACAGTACCAGACTGTAAATATTTTTTATGCTAAATATTAAATACAACACATTATAAACTTCAGCAGAGTATAAATCGAGGTTAGAATTCTGTGTGATTTATCTGAGGTTGATTAGAAAACTCTGGTTTCACGCTGTCGGAGGTCTGGGAGCAGAATAACTGCCCTCTAAATGTGACAAAGTCACACGGAGGCGAGTGACACCACAGAGGGTAACGGCCAACGCGCTGGTGCCGCCGATCACTCAAGCACACGTCACCGTGTCTCCCAGTGGTATCACGCAGCCCAGATCTCCACGCTTCCATCCATCAGTCATTTTAATAGTTTCCTAAAATCTGCAGTTGCTGGTTTGGGATTAAGGTCTTAATCCCAGTTTGCCACAGTAAACACATAAAAATATTCACGGACGAGTTTACATCTGGGGGCGGCGTGGTGGTGCAGTGGTTAGCACTGTTGCCTCACACATCTGGGTTCGTGTCTCCACCTGGGTTACATATGTGAGGAGTTGCATGTTCTCCCCGTGTCGTCGTGGGGTTTTCTCTGGGTTCTCCGGTTTCCCCCCACAGTCTAAAGACATGCTGAGGCTGATTGGAGTTCCTAAATTGCCCATGGGTGTGCATGTGTGAGTGGTTGGTGTGTGAGTGTGCCCTGCGATGGGCTGGCCCCCTGTCCAGCGTTGTTCCCTGCCTCATGCCCATTGCTTCCGGGATAGGCTCCGGACCCCCCACAACCCAGTAGGATAAGCGGGTTGAAAAATGGATGGATGGATGGATATAAGAAAAAGTATCTTTGCAGGCTTCATGACGACATATTGCATTTTGAGTATACAAAATGACATTAAGCCACATTAAGCCATATTAAGCTCAGAGACACAATGTGGCATACAAGAATCAGTACAGTATTAGAACTGTGGATTTGCCAGCTAGCTGTTTTTTTGTCCGAATAATAAGTTTTCTCCCTGAAACTTTGGTTAAACATGCACGGATCAGACAGAAGATCACGGCTAATCGAGATGTTTTCATTTTCCAGAGAAAAAGACACAGACAGGCTCAGCACTGCACAGGAGCTCACAGAGGATGAAGAAGCTGTCTCAGCAGTGAGGAGAAAACCGGAGAAGTGGAAACTTCTCCTATGAAGGGGCCTAAACAGAAGGACGGCTGGACTCCAGGCATCCAGATCCAGGCTCAAATCTCAGAGCATCACACCAGCTGCGAGACATGAGGGCTGAGGCACAGTGGCCAGCTAATGACCACCAAACCTGACCCCCCCCCTCCAGGAGGGCCGCCACCATCTCCCTTTGAACATCCGGCAAAAAACAGGCATTAGAAAGCGCTGACCGTCTCAGCGAGCGGCTAGACAGCAGACAGAACGCCCAGGGCAGGGAAAGCAGAGAGGCGGCCGCATTACTTGCACAACACCGTCGAAATTCGATTCAGCAATGCTGTCAGTCTGACGACTCCTAGCTGTGTAAAAATCCGCAGGAGATGATAAAACGGCAGCTAATTATCATTTTCTCCAGTGCAGGCATGTCCCAGCAGCCATGGAGATGCGTTATCCAATTTAATTGCCTGTCACGAGATAACAGTGGCATGCTTTTTAACGCCAGCGTGCGGTGAGACACCATCCCCATACAGGTGGTGCTGGGGAGGCGATCGGCATTGTCCGCTCATCTGAGCATGTGTCAGGCAACAGTTTCCGCGCCTGTGGCCATCCAATCGAGTGGAAAGACAGGCAAAGTGCTACATTCATATTGGCCGACTACAAGCTGGTCACTCTAATGACAGCCAAATGTAGAGATGCATCAAGTTATGGATCTGAACAAGCGTCCAGCACTCATGATTTATTCTTCTGTTATGGACGGAGAAATAAAGACAATATGATCTTTGGAACATCTAAATGAGGTTCCTACCTTCCTTACCATGCATGCATGCATCCATCTGTGGAATCATACCCTGTGTCTAGGCTATGTTAGGGTAACAGTGGGATGCTTTATAGCTCAGTGTTATGCTATTTACAATATTAGGTGCTTTTTATTTGCGATGTGGTAAATATTATCTGTAATCGTAAACTAAATGATTCATCAAATACAGACTGGATACAAATATTCAGATTTTTTGTCTCAAACGTTTCGTGTCGTATTCAGAAACTGGCCACACTAATTGTGCTGCTCAAAAATGCTTTATTTGAATAAGTATAAAATGATAATCACTCAGACTGCACTGTCTACATGACTGCGATGCCTCCCAAAGCACAGAGAGGCTAACAGCTCACGCTGGCTCAAATAAACAGAAAAACGTGAGGAACGAGCTCAGTGTATGCTGTACACCAGACCTGGCTGTGGGTGTGCATTCATCCCAGGAGAGCCGTAGCCTGAATTTTTCACAGGCTCTAATTCGGTATGTTGTATGAAATCCCAGCTTCAGTAAATATTCAAGGCGATGGCAGCAGGTTCCGATGAGCTGGAAGAAGGCGACAGTGAAATGAGCCGAGGGGGCGCTGCCTCTCGTTTAGCCTAAACGTGCAGTCGGGGGGTCAGCTGGCCGCCTCTCAGCATACTCGCTCCACGCCAGCTTTTCAGAGCTTTCCACCTCTATACACCAATATACTGACATGGATTTAAAATATGGTAATTTATTCAAGACGTTTCCTGAGTTTTTATTAACCTTATAATAATGTTTCTCTTCCACAAGAGTTTCAGCAAAAAGTTCTGACCTGAATTTTGAGCAAAGGTCAAACACTGCATTCATTTTCTTCACACAACTCACAGGTATTAATGAACAATCTGGGTTTCACACACACTAGGTCTGCATTCATCTCAGCCTGCAGTTTTAATGTCCTTTAAAAGAACTACAGCTTTCTAAGATTAAGTTCATTGTAAATGCTTGTTCCATTATGAAACACTCATATTATTCAGTACTTAAATTCTTATGATTTTTAAGCACATTTTGTGTAAAACAGCAATAGCATGAAGGCACTGTAATAAATCAAAGTTATTCATGCCAACATAGTTTAAAATAAAGAATAATCTGTATGCACGTCTGTAAATGGGAATATAGCATTAAAATTAAGTCTTAATATGAATTCATCACAAAAGTGTCATCTGTCTGGCAGTGTCTCATAATAATGTGTGTCATTTTCTCACTAGCCTGTGTCACACTAATTCGAGCCAGAGTCCAACTGCTGTACTGAAACCAGTCAATGACCCAATAAGTGACACATTTTCCTTGAGAAACTTGGCAGCACAGGGTACATGGCATGACTCAGACAGAGACAGCTACATGTCACTCAGACAGAGACAGCTACATGTCACTCAGACAGAGACAGCTACATGTCAGTGAGAGACATGCAACTCAGAGAGAGAGATACATGTCACTCAGACAGAGCATCATGTCACTCAGACAGAGACAGCTACATGTCACTCAGACAGAGACAGCTACATGTCAGTGAGAGACATGCAGCTCAGAGAGAGAGATACATGTCACTCAGACAGAGAGCTTCACGTCACTCAGAGATATGTCACTCAGACAGAGAGCTTTACATGTCACTCAGACAGAGAGTGATACATGTCACTCAGACAGAGAGTGATACATGGTACTCAGAGACAACTACATGTTACTCAGAGGTATGTCACTTAGAGAGGGTGAGATACATGTCTCTCAGACAGAGAGCTGCATGTCACCCTGAGATGTCACTCAGACAGAGCTACATGTCATTGAGACAGGCAGCTACATGCCACTCGAATAGAGATATGTCACTCAAACAGAGAGCTACACGTTACTCAGAGATAGAAAGATACATATCATTCAGGCGGAGAGCTACACCTTACTCAGACAGAGAGAAATATGTTGCTCAGAAAGAGAGTTACATGCAACTCAGACAAAGAGAAATACATGTCACTCTAACAGAGATACACCACTCAAACAGAGAGCTACATGCCACTCACATAATTACAGATGATACTGATCAATCTGGAAACTCACATAAATCGAGGTGTACTGGCCAGGCGCTGGTGATTCCCATGTATGACATGCTTTACATTTTAAGGAATTTCTACATAAAGGGTTCGTAGCGGGTACGCTACGCCCGCCTGCTGTATCACACCGCCAGTGTCTCCGAGCATTAATACCAAAGAAGTCTCTGCTCTGCCTTCCTTTGTCTGCATTCTCTTCCCCAGATGGCTCCTGAAAACCAGTCCACTCACAGCAGAGATACTGGGAGAGCAAAGAATGATGTTTCACTGATAGTTTCTTCAAGTAAAGTAATAATGTATTTATAGAGCGCCTTTCACAGACAAAGTCACAAAGTGCAGTAGATAATAAGAAAACACTACAACAGACCCAGAAAACAGAAGATTAAAAAGATAAACTGACATTCCATTAGACAGTAAACACAACAAACAAAAGCGAGCGCATAGGTTCCCACAGGCAAGTCTAAACAAATGCAGCTTCACCCATTTTTTGAAAGCATCAATAGTATCAGCCGCCAGCAAAGCAGGAGGAAGGAGGAAGACCATTCCACCTTCTCAGCACAAAAGTGGTGGGGAGCCCACTCTGAAGCCATCTTAAGAACGGGATCAATACATTGCCGTTCTATAATGTTTAATTTCTCACGCGAAAGAGCATAAATGACTGGAGATTTATTTGCAGAATGATCATGAGATAATATAATATCTGTTGTCACCTTGCGTTCCAGACCAGTGGCCCTACAAGCTCAGTCCAATGACATCTCTGTGAGCAGCCTGCAGGAGGAAGATTGAAGGATGTGCTCTAAACTGTCTGTATGAACAACTGTCCAGAATCCCAGAGGATTGCTTCATCTTGACCTGTCATTGTCAGCAAAGATGCATTCTTGTAATGGCTTATGGTCTAGATTAAAGGTAAATGACTAATGTGTGAAGTATTAAGTGACGCCCATACATCTCCTCCATGAAAGCAGGTGGTGAGCAAGGAGTCAGCAGGCTGAACTGTACTCTGAGCCCAGGGTGCCCGGGCCTTCAGGACTCTGAGCACTAGGGAATACTGTAAGCCCTGCGGAGAAGTCACATGATCCAGACACAGCCTATGGTCCTATGCCACATCACAGCAGCTAGTCTACACAGCAAACACTTCACCAGGGACTAGAGCAGCTTCACACGGTGGGCACAAGGGTCCACACCACACAGCCAGGTTCCCAGCAGGCCATCAGGTCATGTTCACCTTCGTGATGGGCCGATCCACATTTTTACAGTTCCAATCCGATTCCGATATACAACTGCCGATACCAATTCTGATACAAGGGCTCTTTTTACTTTGTTATACTTTATATATTATTTTTTAAGCTAGTAAATACAGATGAAAAAATTGTATGACAGAAAATATTTTATTAGGGTACTACAAACATACTGTTTGTATGTACTGTTCCACCTCGTTTGTACGTCTTGTTTTAAGGGTTTTTGAGCCATTTGCAGTTAAATATGAATATCTTCAAAGCAAGTATACACAAGTGGCGAATGCTTAAATTTTACCACAATTTTTCTCCCATTGGCGTCAGCTCAGTTACACTTTGCTGCGATGGCAGCCCCTCTTGTATTACAAGCTGCAGCGATTGAGTTCGCATGACAGTTTATTTTACAAAGATTGCAAATCGCCGTGGTACTGGTTTCAGTTAAAAGCTTAAAATACTTCCAGATCGTCACGTCTTATCTTACACTCCTAGAGTCCTAGTACTGCGGAGGGTATGCACAAGACGTCACAGCAGACGGAAGTCCCCATTGGCCCACGGACAATGATTCGATCGATCCACTATCTACAGACAATTAGGATATTTCATTCTGCAGGAGCAATAAAAGGTCCCTCCGTCGATATTCGCAATTCATAGTTTTGTTTGTTTGTTTGTTTTCATATTTTAAACCAACGTGATGATTAAGTGGGGGAGTGTGAATCATTGATAAAAGGATAATGATAATTTTGTTGTTTTTGTTGTTATTATCCTGGTATATTTGTTGTTCATAACTATAACTGATGATATAAACGATTTATTTAATTTTGGTTAAATGTCAACCATATGCGATTGTACTTGTACAGCGGTACCTCCGAACTCGAATTTAATCCGTTCAGAACTCCGGATCGAATCCTAAAAAGTTCGAGTTGTGATCGAATTTTCCCTATAACAAATAATGGACAACTAATTAATTGTTTTTTTAAGCATTTAAACACAAAATGAACAGGATAAAACAAGAAGAGCATATACTGTACTCAACACATCTAAACACATGTATCAAAACAGTCATTTGTAAAGTAAGAAAATAAAGGTATCCAAACCCACGCCCCCTCATTAACCCGTGTGGATTCCCCGCGTGATCAGCTGTTTCTGGTTGTTGTCATTAGCCCTCTGTAATTAGTCGGCGTTTTGGTTTGTTTCCACAGTCCAGTCATTGTATTGTCTGTCTGCGTTTTGCCTGCCTTACCTGTAATTAAACCCCATATTCCCCGATACGTCTGCGCCTTTGTCTCCTTTCCGTCCCCATTTGGCACAACAATATTATTATAATTAAACGTACTAATGGTTTATTATTAATATTAAAATAATGAATGAGAAATCTTCATTTTAAAATGCATTTTACTATATTATAATAATTACTGTTACTATCATTGTCTAAATGTATTTTTACTGTCTAAATATATGTATTCAGTTAGTGTAAACATGCACGATGGGCTAATGCAAGACTGACACTGAAGCCTTACCCTATGTTTCAGCTGAGAGATGTGCCAGGTGACTCATTTCCCCGCGCTTACAAGTTATCTTAGGTCGGCGTTCACGGTTTGACTTCTGAGATTCAGATCGAGATCTCGTTTTTTTTAATTTTTGAACTGGTTGGTTCGACTTTTAAGAAATTCGTGTTCTAATGAGTTTGAGAAGTGAGGTACCACTGTTTTAGGCAGACGCATTTATTCAAAGCAATGTACATTCAAGAAAGCAGGGTCAGGCAGTCCCAAAGTGCTGCTCCAAGGTCCAACGGAAAAGTGGCATCTTGCTGGTGATGGGCACAGAGACCAAACCCAGAGAGTCACACACCACCCACATTTACAACTATTCAGTCCTTCTATTTTACAGCTAGCTCACTCTCATTGTTTATGATATTATGGCTGGTTAATATTCATGAATTATTCATTCAGAACCCATTCTCATCACACAAGGAATGAAATCTGGCGGAACCTGGTAATTGAGGCCACAGTGTCTAGAATACATTGCATAAATACAAAATATATAACACATAAATACATGTAGTGTTTGTGGACAACCATCCATCCATCCATCCATCCATCCATCTTCTAACCACTTATCCCAGTCAGGGTCATGGGGTGGGGGGCAGCAAAGGGCATGAGGCTTGGTGCACCCCGGATTAATGCCAATATGTGTACATGTACCGTTAAAGTTCTCTGTGAAAACAGACAATATAAGGAAAAGGGCGTAATATACTATGTATTCTTGATGAATCAAGAAGAGAATGTTACCTTGAGTACTCCCACAGATGGCATTTCAGATTCATTTGCATTTGACATTATAAAAGTTATCTCAGCCAAACCTGTTCAACATGCTTATGCAATATGTTCTTCCTGCTGTGCTGCAATTCTTTGATGACTTTACTTCACTACTTCACTGACTGTACTGCACTGTTAACTTTACTCCATTATTCTGCAGACTGTACTTTGCTGTTAACTTTAGTCCACTGCTTTGCTGACTTTATGCCGTTTCTTTGCTGATTGAATTACTCCATCATTCTTGACTTTACTCCATATTCTGTCTTTCATCTACTGCTCACTTAATTTTCTACATATTTTGTTTTGCTCAGACTTCAAGTCTATTTTTCTTCTTTATTGTATACTCTCTAAATTAGGCAGCCTTACCTTTAATCCTAGGCGCTAGGCTTGGAACCATACCAAAATACCTCTGCAATAATGTCTTCACGTGCCACCGGTATCTATAGAATCAGTCTGGCCAATTGATTTGGTTTTTCCTATCAGTTCTTTCAGGGTTG
This sequence comes from Cyphomyrus plagiostoma, assembly GCA_019775915.2. Taxonomy (NCBI): domain Eukaryota; kingdom Metazoa; phylum Chordata; class Actinopteri; order Osteoglossiformes; family Mormyridae; genus Cyphomyrus; species Cyphomyrus plagiostoma. Next base: position 8,448,859 of record JABFEA020000001.1, on the reverse strand, counting down.
GACATGAACCAAAATTAGCATGCACAGTGTACAGTACATCTGAAAGCAACAGCCAACACAAAAGCTCCATGCTTAATACCATGGAATTATACACAAAGCAATCAAAATGCTCAACAAGCTAACAGTTTAAAACGACAAAAATCTTAGTGAGACATGATCCAAAAATGATTAACATAGGGACCGAATCCCTGACGCAGAACACGCTGTATTAACGACGTAATTGCATTTTCTAATGGAATATGACTGTCTCTATATTCTTTTGACTTTAATTGGTGTAATTGATAACGGTTATGGAGCTCTCTGACATTTTAATCATGCAGACATATCTTTTGCTGTCAGAAGGGAAAATTAAAAACAACTAGGAGGTATTTTACTTACCATTACAGGAGGAAGGAAATTAAACACGCAAACAACTAATGACTTTGGCTACGTTGGCAGACGGAGGGGACAGATCTGAATACTAGCGGAGGAGCATTCGCGTCTGAATGGGGCGTTCTGCGCTGTCTGTCAGCTGACGGGGCAGCATTGCCCGTCAACTCGGGAAGGTAAGATAGTCGGTCCTCTGAAAGCCCACGGATCGTTTGTGTCGCAGTTTACGCGAGAATCTTAATGAGAACAAAGGAAGCTGGGTGATATTTGGACAAAAACATAATTACGGTTAGTCCATATGCGGCACACAGCGATATTCATGATGTGCTTCACTGTTACACTGTCATATTACCAGCAGAACACAACTTTATTATGGCACAATATTTTGACGTAATCAAATTGCATGAGTGGGCAGCTCAGATTCACCTCGTAGTTTGACATCACCACAGAAAATCACCCTTCAACACCAGCAGAGGTAAAAATCAGTTTATTTCTAGCACTTTAAGTGATTTGCCTTATTTATTCATCATAACGTGGGCCTGGAATTCCTTCCAGGGTGTAACCCAGCCTTGTGCCCTGTGCTACTTGGGAAATGGACCAGGGACCTCCTTACTCCCATTGTGATACGTGGTTAGGAGATGGATGCTTGGATCATGACGTCGGTGATCTTTCTTAATTAAACTAGTCTTTTATGCACGCAAACCAGAGCGTGTGAGCGGAGTGGAGCGGTGACAATTTCCGCTCCTCGCTCACGAGGCTGTTGGCTCCGCCCGCTCCTCCGCTTTAATTCCCACTAGGCCGCTCTGCTCAACACCGCTCGTCGCTCCAATACAATTTCCTCCCGATCCAGTCAAATCGCTGCACGCTCGCTCCACTTTAAAATAGGCACAAATAATCTGCATTCCTAACAAATGTCACCTTAAACCGAAGCCTTATATCATAAAGAAATATGAGCAATATTTATTTTAAGCAACATATAGGCAACAACGGACAGGTTTGGCAATGGCATTCCACACAAAAATAGACTTAAAAATAAAGGAATCAGTGGGCTTAACAGCCTAAAGAATATACAGGCTAAGCATCCACATTCCTCAATTTTTTTCCGTTGATGCTGCTGCGCGTCTCTATAAAATAAAATTTCACTGACGTTACGTGAAATTTAAAAAAAGCATATTAGACCTACTTTGAAAGACAAGCGAGTTTATTTGATTACCAAAATAGACTTTATATGCTTTTATACTTTACTTTATAGACTTGATATGCTACAACCATATGAAACTTGCTCACGTTTTGCTCTGCCTTTCGCCTGTTCGTGTAGCACTCTCATGTTTCTGAGAAAAGTGATTCCAAAGTGAATCTTTACTCACTGAAACAGTTTCACCACATTGTTGTTCTTCCTCTACATTATTGTCATCTATACGTTTGATAGGAATAGTACACTTGTATGATTTATCAGTTTCCTTTGTGAAATGCTTGGCGAATTCCATCTCGGTCAATCTGCGTAACAGTCTCGATAATTGTACAGATGAATTATGGGTAGATTTGGGCAAGTCTCAGAATCGTAGTGTAAGCGGTACCGGAGCGAAAATGGAGCGAGATTGAGCGATGGCTCCAGCCTTAATTAGAAAACCGCTCCGCGCTCTGACTAAATTCCGCCCGCTCTGCTCCTCGCTCACGCTCCGCTCTGATGCAAACACTGTTTACTCGCTCATTAATTTGCGGACATGCAGATCAAGCCGTTTGTTGCACATAATATGGGAAAAACGAACTTGGTAAATACAGCTATGTTAACGAAATGGATTCATATGCATAGGGTACGTGTGAATATGGGAAATCCATACCTAGGTATGTTTGGCACCCGCACAATTATGTTATGACACATCTTCAACCTACCAAGAACCGTCAGTAAGCTCTCAGAAAAATGCTTTTTCATTATAGGATTTTGCTTGAATCAGAGGTTGGCCTATTATTTTGCTTAATGACCTTGTTTTAGAGTGTTTAGATTTCCAGCGAAAAGGCTTCCATGTCCAAAGGGGCGTGTTTTTAGTTTAAAAACAACTTATCGCCGTAAAGCTTGCCACTTTCGTTAAAAAAGAAATCCGCTCCACGCCAGCCGTATATATTTAGCCGTAAAATTCAGGGATTTTCAACCTGTCGGCATATAGAAAATGTGTCCGTGGCAAAAGGTTTTTACTGAGAAAAAAATCTGCATGTTTCGCCTTTTGGTTAAAAATCTATTTTTTAAATGAAAACTTCAGTCATAATTCGCCATGGTTAAGAAACCTGGTAAAAAAAAAAACATATATATAAAATACATGTAGTCCATTTGGATCCTTAAATCCCTTATAATGGATTAATGTAACACCAATGTAATGTAATGTAACATCTTATTTCACACCCATATCTCTTACCTGAAATAAATTCACGTAAATATAAAGCGTGTAGTGGAATCTACAGCCTTAAACAAGCATACATATCATGCGATCGATCAGGCATCAGTATTGATGTCTGACAGCTGCACACAGTCCGTTTTCTACCTTAGCAACAACTGCTCATGTCGCAGTATCAACTTGCGCTGTACTGCAGCAAACAGGAAAAATACTGTATGAAGGATAAACGAGAGCGCCTCTCAGAGAAGTTCTGAGCCAAGTTAGCTGTTATAACGTGCGGTAACTGGCCATCGCTCCATCTCTGCGTGACATGAAGGAAAATCCCCTTAAATGATGGTCACATAAACTTAAAAAATATCAGAATTTTGTGGGGCTGGTGTTTGGTGTCTATTCATTTGCTATTTTACGATTTTACTGTCAGTGTTGTGTTAACATTTTTCATGATAAAAAGCGGGTGTAAGCAGTAAGCCACTAAGCGGGAACCCAAGTTTGTTCCCTAAATCAGCTGCCACGGAGGAACCAGGGATAACACATGAAGACCCGCGATAACCACACAGGAGGCGGCGTGGAAAACTTTCAGTCGGCAAACAAGACGGTGATGGGGAACCAGCGCATAACAGAGACGCGCGGCACGTCCCGTTAGACCTTTAGAGTGGAAGCCCAGGGGAGCGATGGAGCGCCAGTGTGTTACAATAACAGAGATGCACGGTACATCCCGTTAGACCTTTAGAGGGTGCCCAGGGGAGCGACGGGGCACCGGTGTGTTACAATAACAGAGATGCACGGTACGTCCCGTTAGACCTTTAGAGGGGAAGCCCAGGGGAGCGATGGGGCACCGGTGTGTCACAGTAACAGAGATGTACGGTACGTCCCGTTATACCTTAAGAGAGAAAGCCCAGGGGAGAAATAATATTACAATAGCAGAGATGCACGGTACGACCGTTAGATCTTTGGAGGGGAAACCCAGGGGAGCGATGCGGTGCCGATAGATTATAAAAACAAAGATGCATAGTACGTACCGTTAGACCATTAAACGGCAGAGGTCCGCCGGAGCTTCTCGCCAGATACCTGCTGGTACGGTGGCAGCCAGCAAAGGGCTGCTGAGATGTCAGACAGTCGGCACATAGCGCTGCGATGGGCGCATCTTCGCGGTGGACGCTGCCTGCTGTCCGCTGATGGAGCCTCAGAGGTTGCCAGATCGTGCAGAGCGAGCCGTCTTCATGAAGCCTGCGTCCGCAGCGCCGGAGACCGTAATAATCGCCTTGTAGACGGCCGGCTTTGATGGTTATGGATGAAGACAACAGGGGCCGTCATGAAGTTCACATTAGCGCTGCCATTTTTGTCTGCCTGGTTCCCATTGCCGCTTCTGTTTATTAGAGCAACGCGCCGCGATCAACCAACGTACATGAAGCAGAGCATCCTCCTCCACTTCTGCTTATAGATGCACTTAATGATCACTACGTCCTTTCTGCTGCATAAACATCTGCCAGAATCAATACATGTCACTGTAAACTTGAGAAAATTAATATCAGGAAAGCTATATTGAGACCGGGTTCCCCGTTCCACGCAGCTGTTCGTCATAAGCGTCACTCTCCTGTTTTGGCTTTTTGGGCAATAAACTAAGAATTAAAATGCAGAACTGACTAAATCATATGCGTCCGTGTGCGTTAGTTTTCTTGTTTAATTCTTTGTTAAAGAATTTATGAATGTAATTGTTTGCTTGTTTGACAAGGGTAGCGGTAGTTAAAAGGTCCCATGGCATAACCCGCAGGGATGCCGGGACACCCACTGGGGGGGGGGTGTTCACACTGTCATATACAGCACGTCGGCCCGAGCAACGGCTGCTCAGTCGCCCGCTGTTAATCACTGCATTAAGCATTAAACCGGATGCCTTAAAGGGCAGATACATTTTACAACATTTTGCAGATGGTTTGGGTAATAATGTGCATTAACTCGTTGTTAATTGCTGACACCAATGATCTGTTAATCTCCATTAAGTCCCATAAAACCATAACCCTGTGTGTAATTAACTTTTAGATGCTGTTTCTAAAAAACTCAATATTAGTTTCTTCAGAACCATGTAATTTTGTGTGTTTGGTGTTCATTGTTTTTAATTCAATGCACTGTTAACGGTTCATTAAAAACAAAATTTCATGAAAGATATTATGAACATACGGAGAAATCAACTTGTTAAACTTAAACCATGAACACCAGACATTTTTTTCCACAACTGTTCCTGAGTGGTAATCAGGTAATTGGGCCTGGTCTGTGTCTAAGCCAGTGGCAATTATCTCTCAGCCTCATTTAAACAGAGTAGTGAGCAGTGCTTAAACTTTCATCTGGAATACGCCTACTTCTGTTGTTCAAGACTTAAGGTTTGAGTCGCTATGCTATTATCACAGTAACTATTCTTATTCCTACAAAGAGTGGCATCACTACACCCAGCACTTCCAGTAGCCTGTGTAAAAAGAGAGGAGAATAATAATGTCATTAAAATTTAGCCTGCCCTCTAAAAATATACATTAGCATCCAAGCATTTTTTTACAAACAAATATTGTATCTGTGGATCGAGTACACGCTGCCCTGAATTCTTAAGGGGTAGGGGACTCACCCCAGGAGATATATGTATAAAAACTTAATTTGTGTTTGTAGTCAGTCCAAACCAGTGTTCTGTCATAAAATCCTACCTGTCGAGTTGTGCTATCGAGCCTTTCTGCGCATGTGTAGTTCCACCGTTTTGGGATTAGGGTTAGGTTTTAGGGGTTAGGGTTAGGGTTAAGGTAAGGGTTTTAGAGGGGTTTGCGGGGTTAGGATTAGGGTTAAGGTAAGAGTTAGGGCTATCGATTAGCACTACAGTAGCATTTTTTGACAAGGCAGCATATATTGACAGAATACCAGTCTTGCCACAACGCATGATATCACACGGTGAATCTGATTAAACGCGATTGATGAAGTCCAACACAACGCAGAATTTCACTTGTATTTGTGCTGTTTTTAGTCAGACATGAAAGCAGTACGCAAACTATAATGCCATGTGATGTTATGGAGAAACACTACTTGCACGTAAAAACAGCCATCCAAGTGAATGACAGTGAAGTCAAAATCATGAACGAATCCTTATTTTGCAGCGGTTCTTGTAGTGTATCGGTCAAAACAGTTTTCAAATCTAAAAACTGAACTTTTTGGACATCCAGGCATTGCAGGGGTCAGAGTCTTAGATTCTAAAAATCTAAAAATATATGATAATCTATCATATAAAAACACAGCAACATTTTTCAATTAACTTACATTCGCTTTTCGTAGACTGTCTGTAGCCATGTTGCCTATACAGTGCCCCTCCACATACTTTAATCCTTAATATTTGTGCCACATGCATACCTGGCCGCATGGTGGCTGTGGCTCACTATAGTCCCAACGAATCATGGCCAAAACGACAAGTCATGAACCGTTTGTTATATTCTTTGACCCCACTAGATGGTGCTCTGTTCAAAAAGAAAAATCAGGAAAAACACAAGTCAGAAATGGCTCAGAGTAAACCAATAGCACCATCTTGTGAGGGTCAGCAAATACAGTAAACGGTTCATGAAGCATCGTCTTGGCCATCACTACTCCTCAACTGATAAGTTAGCGAGTTTGGCACGTTCTGTTGAAGCGATTACTAGGACATTCTCGTGACATTCATTAGACCCATAGGAGATGTTTATGCTATAATTTATTAATGCACTATTATTATTATTTCTTATTTAAAATGCATATAATTGTATTATGGGCCACTGGCATCACTATTTGTGTTATGTATAATTAATTTCATTTGGCATAAGTTACTAAGTTTTGGAGTTGCATTTTCCTAACCCTGTTTTCCTGTTGGATATGTGTATTGTAATACACAATTTTAGTGAACACGAGATTTGCCTGGATTGTATTAGCTGCGTTGTAGCAGGACTGACCGGTGAGCACCAAATAGCATGTTAGTCACTGTCGTGTCATTGTGCTGGTAGTTATGTTGCCTGAAGTGTGAGTATTCTTCATTATATTTACAGTCTGGTAAAGTATGGCGACTTTAATATGTGGTGCTAAACCTTCAAAGATCCATCAGAAAAAGGAGATTAATTAGCTCAATTGTTGTGAAGCCTTTTTACAGTAATCGTTATCCCTTCTGCTGGTCTTTGAATTCAGGATTAGATGACTCAGTAGCCCAATGAGATGAGTGCTTGTCTGTATTTCTACAGCTTTAATATTTAGGCCGTATTTTCAGTTGTTAAGGGCATATTCACTGACTCATCTGGTGACTAATGACTCCAGGAGGAACTACACTAGAGAAGAGAATTGAATCTGGCAAAACCGTAGCAAAGGGTGTGTGTGTGTGGGGGGGGGGGGATTGATCTGTGGGTTGCATCTTGTCAATTTATGAAATATACATACATGTTTCTGTTCATATTGCATGTGTGAGCAATATCACGTTGACAGAAATAGATGCTTCAAAATAAGATAAGATACTGCAAGATGAGCTTTATTGGTCCCTGGGGGGCATGTGGCCCCATCACCCCCATAGAGTTAAACAGAACATTAATCAGCCGTAACCAGTCTGTAAACACAGTGCAACCTCTGAGTCACGCTATTCTGGCTTTATTTTTCTGTTCCCGGTAAAGTGTGCTGGCTGGAAGATGGAAGGTGTCCTAGTTTCAGGAGGAACGGGCGACTGACGAACTGATGTAATCCTCTCCAGACATCCTGTGGATCTGCAGAGGCTCTGCATTCCACATTTGAGAAGCTTATATTATTCACATCATCAAAGCTGTCAAGAGAAAACAGTTCATATTTGGTTCTTCTCACAGAAGCAAAAATATACCATCAAAGTAAACAACATGGGATCGCGGGCAAGGTGGCGGGAGTGGTGCGGGTGGGTGTGATTTGTAGGTGATTTGGGGGAAGGTGTTGTACCTGCAATGTGTGAGGATGCTTGCTCTCACTGCACAGGATTTAATATGATTCCTTTGGTCCTATTTTCATATGCAAGAATATTAGGCCACAGATCCTCTGGCTTGGTCATGGGGTGGTCAAGCTGCACTTTCATGCTTATAGCTTCTGGATGCTCGTGGGAGTGTTATGCAAAAATATTCTGAGGGCAGAAGATAAAATGATTGGTTCAGAGACATAGCCAATCAGATTGTAGAGGAAGTGGGTCGAAGTGACTAGAGGAGGCAGGACCAAGACATCTGATAGGTTGGTCTCACCTCTTCTAGTTGCTTGAACATACCTCCTCTACAATCTGACTGGTTTTGTGTAAGTAAAACTCCCGTGAGCCTTCTGGATCTTTCCGTAGATACTGTCCTGTACCGCAAGTGCTGACTGAGATGCTCTCAACTGCAAATATGGAGAATAATCAGTCAATCCCTTTGCTGGAAAAACTTGGGTCAGGTCTGGCTCCCGGACTTGCTTTAGTCCTCAGCTACAGCTGAAATATGGGGAAGCTTGTAGGTCCCTGAAGAAGGATGGAAGACTGGACTAAAAATACAGCTGGACTAAAACCACAGTCCCTGAGCCTTTCATCAGAACCAGAACCATAATCTATTTATCCAACTACAAAAAAGTACTAGTACAGCGGGTGTACTTTTACTTACTTTTACCGACAAGGAATTTACTTTGGGGCATCGTGCAGAACAATCAGGGTCAATCAAGACAATCAATATAATAAATTATGTAGATGAATAAAATAATGGGCGATTTGTTTTTTTTTTTGCAAGTGGTGACATGAGGTAAATAAACATACAATTAAACATACAATCAAGAAAAATGTACAAAAAAACAATAGAACAAAAGAAAAAGAGATAGAAAATAGAAATAAAGAAGTGCACATAATAAATACACAAGCAGACGTATAAAGTGAGACAGCCCAGATTGGTATATCTGCAATCGAGCTTCTGAAGCCAATAAGTGTGTGGAACTTATACAGTGGCTGTTTGGATATGAAGCACTGCACTTCTCACGGGTTCGGCATGTTCCATGTTCAGCAGTGTGTATTTTCACTGGCATCACTCACAGTGTAGTGCTGCTTAGGGGTGGCGGGACATAAGGACCGAAACATCTCATTAAAAAAAAAGACTAAAAATGTAGCATCAATCCTTGACTGATGCACAGGACAGCAGCACCGTTTCTTCAGATGTTTAATGATTCCCGTCTGTGACAAAGGCCAAGCTTCCCGTCACAAGTCTGGAATTCCGCAATATTCCGCGCCAGGCGACTGTCAGAGTCTGCTGTCATGTGAACTGCATGAGGCCGTTCTGCCGCTCTCTTATGACACTTCTGTTTTATGAATTGTGCTGTATGTTTGATTGCATTGATGAATGGTAATGAATGGTATGGCATCTACTACAACCCAGTCCTACAACCAATGACTTCACTTGTGTAGAGGATGTCCCTTGTCCATCCATGAGGATCTCAGTTTCCATACCGGGATCTCTCTTTTCCACCCATTAGGATCTTCCTATTCTACCAGTAAGGATCTCTCTTTTCCACCCATTAGGATCTTCCTATTCTACCAGTAAGGATCTCTCTTTTCCACCCATTAGGATCTCGATTTTCCAGCCTATCATTTCTCTTTTCCACCGATGGGATTCTCCCTTTCCCACCCTGGGGCTCAATGAGTCCTTGGGGAGCCTTTACAGGAAGGCTCCATGTGAAGTCCTGATCCTGCTCAGGTCAGCACCCCCCTTTCCTGGGGTGTCTGGACTGCAACACACTCAGCGTCCTGGTTCCGATGCATTGCCGCTACAGGAGGCTCCGCTGCTCATCACGGTGCTTTCTTCCTAACATGTGTTCCTTGCTGACTTCAGTGGATTGAATTTCCTTTACGAGGCCCCTGTCTCGCATTGATATAGAGCTCTTCTCCTTAAATAAGCCGTTCGGAGTGATATCTCTCTAACGTCGACATGAAAAGGGTCACTTCCATCAGCGTAGAGGCTACAGTGGCGTGGTCCCAATTATTACAAAGCATTCGCCTTCAAATTAGGCATATTATTACACTAAGTGCTCACTTGATACTCTGCACCGGGAAGGTGTATTAAATTCCTAGGCACAGAAGTACATCTGATTCTAGGAGAGTCTTTCACAAAGGGCTTCAAATAGCAAAGGCCAATTAGGCAGCTAATAGTTCCCTTCATTGTTCTGAACCCCCTGAAATCCAGGGGAAACGTGCTTCATATTTTTCTCGCATGCAGTCTCTGAGACAAGCGTCTGCCCTCGTTTTCAGCTGAATGACGGCAGGAATAAAGCGCGGTGAAGCTTTCGGGAGCGTGCCTTGATAAGAATTCAGCCCGAGCGTGCATGGAAATCGCGTTTCATTCCAGAGCTTCTTTTATGGCGAAGTGCTGTACCTTCTTCGGTGACCCATTTTGGAGCTGGGATGATTCCTCATTTCACACTGAGGAAACTTCACTCATATCTTACATAAGCTTCATCTTCAAAGCCTGCAGCTCTAGCAATGTTCACGGTTATATCTGGTCGTTTTCATATTCCTGTTTTTTCCACTGCACTTAATATGATATGATTATTTTAGAGACTGATTTTCCTGGGAAAAAATAATCCCTGAGAGTAAATATTCTTTTCACAGTATATGTTAAGTACTTTGACTAAATTCCTACTAAATGTCTCTGTGCGTTTCTCACTGACAGAACAGGAAGTCGGAAATTACCCCACTTGTGTTGATATCCCGGCGAAAGCCCATGGTGCCAAAATGCTGGCCCTAGTGCAGCCCTAATGCAGCTTTTTAGAGCATGCTCTGCGTGATGGTGCTTCCTGTATGAAAGGGATTAATGGCGGGTTTAGGATCTGAAAAGCAGGAAATCAGCAGGGGCGCAAAGGGGTTCAGGCGGCAGCGGCGAGAGCCAGGCTGCAGGACTCACATGGAAGATAAAAGCCTGCATTAGGAACATTAGACCAATAACAAAGATGGCCGTCGGGGTTTGGATGGGCTGCTCCCTTTTAAGGATGCCTGCAGGGGGTAGGATTTATAATCAGTAGATGCGTGCGCAATACTTCTGGGCTTTTGGCGGACTCCTTGGCATCAGAGCTAAAATTGAACGGCAGCCTGTATCAAAGGATACACTGACTGTACCAACTGTTTTAGGCAAGTGCTGTCTCCACATGAAGGCCAAGTCTAATTTTTATAATAGTAATGACAATGATAGCATCTCTCTTGCAGTCTGGCTCTCATTAGAGCTGCACACTGATACGATGGCCTGCTTCCCTAAATCTCCACTTCACTGCCTTGATGGTTTATTATAGTCGGTGTTACTGTTCATTCTGTTTGAAAAGCTGAACACTCAGCGTTGTCCTTCCTGAACACAAGCGTCAGTCTCTGCCTCTCCTTTTTTTGGAAGCTGATTATGTATGTGCAACTTTTTGTAAAAATCCATGCAAAGCAAATTATTATATTTTTAGCACCTCTGTGAAACATTTCTTATATTTATGGGCATTTCATTCTGCTTTGAGTAGAACAAATCTCCAACATTTTCATGCCCCACCTCCATACCTCCCCTTATATATTTGCCACAGTGTGAAGAACGGCAAAAACGTTAAAGCATTGATGGCAGCTGATGTGTAATTGAATCTCCTACACAGGCCCTCAGCTTTGATGAGGCAGTGCTGCCACTGCTTCACTGTGCCACTGCTGCTTTGCTTTAATGGCGGAGAAGCTCCTTCTGCCTCCTCCCTGCATCCCAGGCCATTCTCTCCCTCACTTACACCATCCCATCAGGCTTTGCTGCCTTTGTATTAATTGCCATCTAAGTGGTGTTATAATATTATGTGGTTCAGTGGATTAGGACGCTAAATCTGCGATTGGAAGGTCACCAGTTCAAATCCTGTGGTCAGCAAAGTAATTTAACTGTTGGTCCCCTGGAGCAAGGCTCTTAACTCCCAATTGGACCATGAATTGGCTGAAACTGCTTTCTCAAAAATACGTCACTTTGGATAAAAGTGTCAGGTAAACAAAAAAAAATGCATCCTTGTTGTTTTCTTTTGTTCTGTGTTAATTCCTGTCTGTCTAGGGAGTTTAGCTGGTGCTTCTTTACAAAAGATGCTGAAATGGTGATGCCTGGCTGTTGAGCCTAGGGGGCGCTCTAAGGCCAGTTGTAACTGCTAAGTGATACTTTGGCCATCCTATGAAGTGCAGCTGTGGGCAGGACAGCCAGATAAATATGTGCTGATGGATAAAGCCTGGCGTGTGTTGGTGATATTTTTCAGCATCATTACTATCCATCCATCCATCCATCTATTTTCTCCTGCTTATCTGAGGTCAGATCGCAGGGGCAGCAGTCTCAGCAGGGAAACCCAGACTTCCCTCTCCCCAGCCACTTCCTCCAGCTCCTCTGGAGGAATCCCGAGGTGCTCCCAGGCCAGCCGAGAGACATAGTCCCTCCAGTGTGTCCTGGGTCTTCCCTGGGGCCTCCTCCCAGTGGGACGTACCCGGAACACCTCACCAGGGAGGCGTCGAGGAGGCATCCTAATCAGATGCCCGAGCCACCTCCACTGACTCCTTTCGATGCGGAGGAGCAGCGGCTCTAGAATAGAGCGTGGAGTTGAAGCAGTGAATAGAGCCATTACAGAGACTGATTGGGATGCTAATTCATGAGATGTGTTTAAAAGTTTCTTAAAGCATCTCAACTGCACTCAGATTAGCTTTGGGGGATTTTTGTAACTTTTAGCCTCGGTAACCAAAACCTTTCAACACCACGTTCGATAAAGGCTACGACAAAGGCCCTTTGAATGTCCGCTTAACATTCTGGCAGCATCAGTAATGTGAAAAGGGGTCCATTCTCCCAAAACCCTGGGTGTCATTGTGCAGGGTTCTCCTAAAATATGAAACTCAATATGACAGAGTAGTGTGGCAGCACAGCGGTGCGGTGGTTAGCGTTATTGCCTTGCCTCCCTGGGATCAGAGTTCAAGTCCCTGCTGAGGTTCTATGTGTGGTGTTTGCACATTCCACCTGTGCTGTTGTGGGGTCTACTCCACATACTTTGGTTTCCCCCCCTCAGTCCAAAGACATGCTGAGGCTAATTAGAGTTACCAAATTGTCTGTAGATGTGTGAGCATGCCCTGCAATTAGTTGGCTCCTCATCCAGTGTTGTTCCCTGCCTTGTGCCCATAGCCTCCTGTCCATGAACAGGGTTATAGAAAATGGATAGAATGAAAAGGACATGGTTTCACTGGCACAACAGTCCATAGGGGACAGCTTTCCTCTCTGTACTTCATTCAAAAACATTTATTAGATGCTGTTATCCAAAACAACTGAGAAAACAAGGTTAGATTGACCAGGTGTTTGGGACCTTGCTTACTTTGCCGACCTGGGATTCAAACCAGCAAAATTCCATCTACAGGCCTGGCCCACTGAGCCACGCACCACCTGAGTGATGCCCAATTGCCGTGGGTTTTCATTCAAGGTTTTACGAAGTGTGGAAGACGGAGAAGGCCATCCGAGGATTGGCCTTCGTCACTGGCACAGGTCCGAGCGGTGGGGGGGGCAGCCTTACAGAGAAACATAGGGGGCATATATCCATCCAGCTGTGCTGCCAGGATCTGCGGTCATCACCAGGGAGACGCATTAGGTTTCACTGTCCACTGTGGCTGCTCATTAATTTGTATTACTTTGCCCCCATCTAAATAAACAGCGTTTCTTTTGTGTGAACAGCAATTAAGCAATTCTTATAAGCAACAGGCAAATATTAAATATCAGTAGGTGGGTTAAAACTCAAGAGGATCATATTAATTAACCAGATATATTATTTATGTAGAAGTGTAAAATCCTGAAATTGTAGTTATTTTTATTTGGGAATTATCAAGAGAAACTCAAGGCACAAAAGTCACAGGTAACACAAAAGTTACAGGTAACACAGCATGAGCTGGAATATGTGAGAATGAAGGGGAGAACTACACAGAAACACTGGACACTTCTTAGTCAATGTCATTTGCTACATAAAATAATTATATAGGCTGTGATATTGCGCAGCCTGCACTGATATACATAAATATACAGTAAGAGTTTGGCCCAGCAGAATCAGGGTCAGCCAGAGGGCCTCTGAGCCAGAAGGACCCCCCAGTGTTTTTTTTTTGGGGGGGGGGTGTCAGATGCCAAACACATTCTGCTGATAGTTCAAGTTTTACATAATCTCACAGAAACATGCAGGAGGAAAAGCACATATGAGGCAGTGACGGTTTGTCAGGTACCCAAGTGACAGAGACGGGTGGGCTTCGTAAAGACTGGGAAACCCAGATATGAGGGGCACATGCCTCACACACGGACTCAGACACGCCTTAGACATGAACGGGCACATGCCTCACACATGGACTCAGACATGAACGGGCACATGCCTCACACATGGACTCAGACACGCCTCAGGCCTGAACAGGCACATGCCTCACACACAGATTAATTTGTTCTGTGTTAATTCCTGTCTGTCTAGGGAGTTTAGCTGGTGTTTCATTTTAAGCCTTGCTTAGGTGCTTCTTTACAAAAGATGCTGAAATGGTGATGCCTGGCTGTTGAGCCTAGGGGGCGCTCTAAGGCCAGCTGTAACTGCTAAGTGATACTTTGGCCATCCTATGAAGTGCACCTGTGGGCAGGACAGCCAGATAATTATGTGCTGATGGATAAAGCCTCGCGTGTGTCTGTGATTTTTTTCAGCATCATTACCATAATGTGGCATATAGAAATGATATATTCTTTCTTTGCTGTTTAAAATCACTGACGGTCGGAGTATCGGCCATCGTGCTGGAAGCAGCACTTGTTTATACCCAGTTTTCCACTGTTGCGTGATCAGAGGTTTCCCAGAATGCCTCTGCTGTCTTATTTCTGCCACACACTTTACCAATTTCTCCCTTTTGTCATTTCTGGCTGTGTTTTTAGGCTTCAGGAGATGAGAAAGGTGCATTTTTCTCACATAATTATCCCAGCTGTTTATATTTTTGCATAAATACACTGCCTTTCGAACTTCACTGCAGACTTTGTCTCCTTTCCCGGTGAGTCTGAGAACTGCCATCAAAGGTAATTCATCCCGGCTGTTCCTCAGGCACCAAAAATTATCCTGTCTGTACTTGTGGTTTCTAAGCTGCCACTGCATCCTGTGAGCTGTGCAGATGGTGGTGCTGTGATGTGGTCAGGCACCTTCTCACCTGTGACAACGAATGGACACAGATGCCCCAAGAATAGCACATCATCACCGAGGGATGGCAGTGGGCTGCAGGGATGGCTCTAGGTCTGGTATTGAAGTGGGTTCCCACAGCCGGCTATTAGCTAGTTTATCAACAGTTTTGTTTTTACAAACCAGAATCCCAATCTCAAAAAATTCACTCTGTGTTCCGTCCCAAAAGCAGAGAAGGGGGCTAGGGAGTGACTTTACAGCCATATGTCTCTGTCCATGACAAGTTTTCTGGATTCAACCACACTGGTTTCCTGGGGTTGTGTTCCACGAAGCATGTACTCAAACACGCCTCAAGTATGAATGGCGTGTGCCTCACACACGGACTCAGGCACGCCTCAGGCCTGAACGGACACATGCCTCACGCACAGACTCTGTGACCTCACTCCTTAGCTGAAGGCATGTCAAACAAATTAATACTTATTTCACTCCAGCACAACAGCACATGTTTCTTTCAATGTCATAGAAATAATAAGAGACAGATGAGCTGCATCTCGCGGGCTGTCTCGAGCCGTTTGACAGATTACCTGGATGTGTCAGACGGTGCTGCAGCACTGACCTAACATTACACGTGCGCTGCTTATTTTTAAAAAGAAATTTAATCAATGGTATGTAGGTGGAAATCTTTGTACACATTTGTATTTGTTCAAAAATGCATGTTCTTTTGACAGGATAATGTATATGTACTGAACAAAAAATTCATTCGATGGGAGAAATGAATAAAAGGTTATAAATAGCACCTAAAAGGCATAGTGAGACACTGCTGTCACAGAGTGACATGCCAATCAGATACGGACATAATCACAGATAAGGATATAATCACATTTTCAAGAGAACAACAAAGCTGCAGGTCTTCTATGCTGCATTCACTGACAGCATCACATGCTAGAGAAAAGCTAGTTCATAGGCAATAAAACTTGGTAAAGATTCATTCACGGTACGTACGGCTGCAGACAATGCAGTGTTAAACACACCCATACTCAGGGCATATGCAGATTGATTCCAGATCCTTAACCTTAAGGTCTTAAACTATGGTTTGATGTAATCGGTGTTTATATTAACTCTATAAAATGTTCCATAACTCCCAGAGATATGCCAAAATAATCATCTTGTCTCCAAATATCAGCCTTCACATACTGGGTTCCTAGTTTTTGAGACCAAAGTATCTGTCAATCATACATTCACACTTAAATCCAGCCTGAAGATGTACTATTTCAGTCTAGCTCACTGAGGTCTATTTTAATCCATCTTGCCTTAAGTATCACAGCCTCTCCTGCTAGGGGTGCTCTGCCGTCATATACGGAAGAGTCCAGAGCCTCCGTCAACCCCAAACCTGGGCACCTCTGCCCTCCATGACCCTGAAGGCCAGGAGCATCACCCGAGCACAGAGACTGACCCGAAGAAGCCACCGTTCTGATGATCACCTTACTGAGAATAACACTCACAGGCCTAAAGTTAGTATTAATGTTTAACAATCTGTCTTCTCCTATAACTACTTCAAGTATTCTGAACTTCTGCACACAGCTCCACAAGTTATTTTAAACCTGATATCATGTTTCTGAGTCTTATCTGGCCATCAAATCATACCTACATATAAAACAATAGGACACTTTGTGTGAAATCATACCTATTCCCAGACCAATAGGATGGTGTATATCAATCCATAGTTACACACAGACCAATAGGATGTTTTGTATCAAACCATATGTACACACAGACCAATAGAATTTTGTGTATCAAATCATACCTACGTATCCATCCACAGACACAGTCACACACATACCCATTAATGCTTGTCTCTGCCTTTGTGTTCCCTCCAATTTTACAGCATAAAAGCCACTGTCCCACAGTGATACGCCTGCAAGGCAGCAGTGCAGAGGCCAGCGTGATGACAGCAGAGCGGAGAGGGCAGCCGTCCATCTGTTAACCCGCTTCTCTTCGGGACTCGAGCTGCTTGAGCGGATCTGGTACCAGCAGTGAGGGCCCCAGGCACGGGAGCAGAACCGCCGGGCCAGATCCATCACAGGGAGCCTGACCTGAAGCTTCACTCCTGTCATGTGTGATTTACGGCGTTACTCGGCACGGCAAAACAAACAGCCCACGCCAGCAGAGAGGTCAAAGGTCACCTGGCGACCCAAAAGCACTCGATGTCTCCTTCTGCAAGCTGAGACAGTCACATGCAGTAAGGAGGGCTTTGATTTCACCCTTGCAGGCTGCATGTGGGGGTTTACCTTCCCTACATGGCCGCTTCAGAGCTGCATGTGTGCCGTAGCTAACAAGCAGCAAACGGTGCTGAATCCAGGCCCGGAAAACAGGGCTCCCTCTCTGTTATCCCTGGTGGATGCTGGGAGCTGAAGAGTGTCTCTGAAGTGAGCTCTGTGTCTTTACCGTGGCTTTTGTGCCAGGTGACACCCGAGAACCTCTCCGAGCTGCACCTCCGCGGGGTGCCGCCAATTCATAATGAATGAAGCTACTGCAGAGTCCCCCCCCCCGTGCCCCCAAGCTGCTGCTACAGGCTTAATTAATGCGTGTAATTAACCTCTTAGCAGAAGCAGCTTTGAGAGCCTTCCGAACACGTTAGCATAGCATGCACCACATCTGTATGCATTTAACGTTTAGCACATACAATATTCTCCATAAATAAAGCAGCCACATGTAAAACTGCAATTTAATCTGGGGCTTCTTCCCTCTCTCAGGTACCATGGAAAAGTGTTCAAAATGCAGTGAATTTGAACGCATTTTTGAATGCAAGCTGGTCCTTGACCTCACAAGGACTTTGAGATAATTTAAGCCCTGAGTTTAGTGCTTTGCACTGACTACAAAATACTGGCAAAAATAGACTTGGAGACACTAACTTTGATTTACAGTGTTACAAATGCAATCATAAAATAGCATAATAAATAGCTATAATGCACATTCAATGCATTATAAAGAGCATGGCCATCGTAACTCTGAATGTTCATAATTAAGGAATTACAGGGCATTACACACACTGTGCTGGATTTAAGCTATACAGTCTTAGCTATAGAATTCCAGATGTACTCGTAAGGAACACTAATTGAAGTAGTACTGACAACTTTGAAGATTTTAATGAGAATCATTGCCATATTAGCATACTAATGTTTGCACAGTACGGCGTAGAGATGTGAACGGCACATTTGCTGGGGTGGGACACTGGTTTTTAATCACCATTCCCACTATAATGCCATCAGTTCCAGCAACACACCGTGATTGTTTTTGCCATTTTAGCATTTACAGGGTGAGGGGGTATATTCATTTGTGTCTTATCTAGAAAATATCTCCACAAAAATATTAAGGCTGCAGTGAGGCAGAAACATGCAGTCAGAAGGGACACGACCATGAAGGACTGCAAAGAGAACGACACAAGATATAACCCCTGAAAACCTGCTCCAATTGGCTGAGGAATCATGTCAGAAATAAGTAGTTGCTCATGTCAAAACTTTGTCATCCATCCATACCTGCTTGTCCTATTCAGGGTTGCAGGGGGCCTGGGGGCTATGGCTGCAGGATGAACCCAGGATGGGGCATCAACTCAATCACAAGGCACACTTACACACCATACACACACACACACACACACACCTACAGGCAATTTGGGAAATTCAAGTAACCTCAGTTTGTTTTTGGACTATGGGGACCTGGGGTACCTGGAGGAATCCCCCTGACAACACCAGAGAACATGCAGACTCCGCACACATGGAACCATGGCAGAGACCCTGGTCCCGAGGTGTGAGGCAATAGTGCTATAGCCTCATGAAAGTCATTAAAGGCATTTCTTTATTTATTGTTGAAAGATGTCTGATGGGATGTCGGGCACAGAGCATGTGAGCGGAGCGTGAGCGAGGAGCGGAGCGGGCGGAATTTGGTCAGAGCGCGGAGCGGTTTTTTAAATTAAGGCTGGAG
>JABFEA020000001.1:8397463-8429881 GCA_019775915.2 Cyphomyrus plagiostoma | reverse complement strand
TGCCTATATGTTGTTTAAAAATAAATATTTTCTGTTCTGAGTGACAATGTTGCCGTTGCTCATATTTCGTTATGATACAAGGCTTCGGTTTCAGGTGACATTTGTTAGGCATGCAGATTATTTGTCCCTCTTTTCAATTTGAGCGAGCGTGGAGCGATTTGACTGGAGCGGGAGGAAATTTTCGTGGAGCGAGGAGCAGTGTTGAACGGAGCGGCTTGGTGCGAATTAGAGCGGAGGAGCGGGCGGAGCCAATAGCCTCGTGAGCAAGGAGCGGAAATTCTCACCGCTCCGCTCCGCTCACACGCTCTGGTCGGGCACGAGTTTGGCCTAATATAGCTACCTCCGCATTTCACCAGTCCCATGTCAGACTGAATGTAATCAATATAGGCTGTGAGAAGCTTCCAGAAAGAAGCTCCAGGATAGGTGCTTTGGTCAGGGTTTCTCCTCCCTGCTCCAAACATCACAGTCCATTTCCCAAGGCAGCAGTTGAGAAATCATTAGGTAACCGTCACCAACAATGACATTCTAAACATCCTAGGGCAGGATTTGATGGTAAATACAATGTACATAGGGACAAAATGCAGAATGATCACATGGCTCGTGTTTATATGTGACCGATCAATGCTGTGAAAAAGACACATCCGGTGTGACGGTAGAGTTTCAAATTCCTAGAGGCTCGCCTTTTATAGTGCTTTTTTCACTCCTGCCATCCAACCTGCCATGTTTGAAATGTTAAGCTTCTAAAGAGCTGCCATTGGTAGCCTGGGCTGACACCACAGCTAAAAATACACGAGGAAAATTGACCTAATAAACACTCTTATTTGGACAGGGCCAGTGAAATACCGGCCTGCTCCAGCACATCAAGGCGGCTCCTTCCCTTCGGCTGGCTGGGGGCCAATGTGAGCGAGCGACTCATCAGTCTGCCTCAGCAGCACTAAGAGTCCCGGAGGTCTCCAGGGCATCGAGGGGGGGGTCCGCACCACAAGGGAGATGAACCTCCAGTGGAACCGCTAATGGGCTTTTTTCTCTGCAGGCTCTCATACAAAATCTGCTGACCTTGAGCTCAGACCTTAAAACATGACATGCTAGTGTGGCCTGTCTAGGGCTGGGGAAACATCTCACAAGGCTTCCCTGCATCATCGAGCCCCCCCGAACCATGGCCGACTCACCCACACCATCCGAAGACACTTCTTTGCCTCTTCACTGTATGTCCAGGCTGCCATCCTTGGACCTTTGAGACTCTTTGAAAGGAAATTACTGAATTACACGCCAGAGATATTCCCCCCGCTCAAGTGGGACTAAGGTAACATGAAAGCAAGAGCGAAGATGCTTCTGCCTGGTCCATAGCGCGCTCACTCGTAAATAACTGAACACTGTGCACTTATTTAATTTCGTATTGATTTCTCATCCAGATACTTTATTGCAAATGAATGATTCAGAGTCTAATAATAGAATTACAGAGGTGTTTCATCGCGCTCAGTGGACTGCATTAGGCTTTCCGCTGCCGTCTTCGGCTTGATAACACAGTTAATTAGATTGAGCATTGTTACATGAACTTCTTGCTTTTAGGGTTATCTGGTGAAGTGCATTTGATTACTGCGAAAGCAAAGTGCGTTTCCACAGCTGTCTGTCATGTCCAGGTGCAGAATGACAGGCGACGCAGCTCGGCCTATGGGGGTGGGGGTTGACGTCTCCTATGGGTAATCTAGAATTAGCCCCCTGGGGGGGTTATACCACAAAGCTGGATTTCCCAGTTATCTGGATGACTTAACCTTAATGTGAAGACTGTCCAATAGGAAGAGAGGTAGGTGACATTCCTATTGGACAATCCTAACATTTGGCTTTAGTTATCTAGCTAATGAAGAAATCCTGTTCTGTGGAATACTCCGCAATCAGTAAATAAATCTCCAAATGAGACAGCACTAACGAGCGAGGTTTCAGTCTCACTCATGATCAACACCTACTGCTGAGGCAGATGACAATCAAATCACTGTGAATGTTTGGATACTTTATGTAGGTTCTGTCACTCTGCTGGGCTAGTGGAGGTCTTAAATACAGCAACAACTACAATATTATTATTATTATGATGGTGATGATGAATTGGCATCTCATCCAGGTTGTCCCCTGCCTTGTTCTTTAAGACCCCTCCCCCACTCCAGGAACCCCTTGGGTGGAGTCGTTGTTCTGAGATGCACAGATGGATCAACCTGGACTTGTATGAGGAATTAAATATATCAAACACAATTTAAATAGAATGCTGATTAGTAGCTAGTAAAAATAATCATTAGCTTGGCCTTGTTCAGTCTGTGATTAACAAAAGCTACTGCCGGCCGCCTTCTATGTAGTATTTGTAAATCGTCTATAAAAAAAGACATCATTAAGTATGCATGCATTCAAATAAACTGAATATTCAAACGTAACGAGGCATACACAGATGGTGCTGATGTGACAGTAATGATTACACAACCTGAAAAAAGGAAACCAATGAGGTTCCAGTCTCATACGTTATGACATGACAGAAAAATGGGTTAATATGGAGTCTCGGCAAATTCTCTGGGAGGGCTCACTAACAAGCTGTCTGGAGGATGCTGTCCCATCACAGACAACACAGAGATCTTACCGTAACACGTATCCATCCATGGCTCTGTGACACCTCAGCCACTATGAGGGAATCAAGACCAACATTCAAGCCTCCTTAATCCCAATCTCATCCACGGACACCTGACCATTTCCCGCGCATCGCCGAATCAGAGATCCAGTAATGCACCATTTTGTTTGAGGATGCTGCAAATAATGGCTTTGCGGAAATACACATAAACTGGATCTGAGAATGAACGAAACTAAGGAGTCCTGGGATGGATGAGCAGAGAGAGGCTGCTATCGTGTAAACGACAAGCGGCATGAGGATGAGGTCACGCCCACCTGGACATGGGCAGTGTTCTCAGATTCCCCAAGGCTGCACCCACACAGTAAGCGGCAAACTGTTCAGTGCAGGCAAATATCAGCTTTCTAGTTCACGTCGTGAGCAGTGAACCGGCCGGCGCTTACCAAAGGCACTGGACGGGTGAATACTATACAAAAGAGCACTTGCCCTGAAAATAAATGCAATTGTAAAATGTTTTTCAGCCTGAAGAAAAATGAGTTATATTGTTTGTTTGCACCAAGAAAGTTCTTGCTCTCTTACTGTTGGATTGAAAAGTGCATTTATAATTGTGTTAACTCAGCTAAACACGCTTACTAAAACTAACCTAGTATCTGCACTTATACCAGAATTTTCCTGAATTAAGTCTAGATTTGATTTTAGGGTGACATTAAATAATTCGGGGTACGGGGGGGGGCACTGGAGGTATTAGTTTCTCCTCCATGTTGTTCAGCAGTTCGGTTTCCAAGTCCCCAAACTTACCCGTCCCCAACTGAAGATTATAGGTCAGTGAACTAGGTGAACGTTCAATTGATGTGAAGTTTGAGTGGGGTGGCAAAGTGGCAAAAACGGGGTGGCGCTTGAGGCAGCGTTGCACCAGCGGAGAGCGGCACCGCTCACCCCATTACGCATGGCGGCACAGAAATGATGCCGCTTACCGTGTGGATGCAGCCTAACACATGATGAGTCTCAGTGACAGACAGCTGCTGATTTCAGGGGGATCACTAGGATCTGCATGAATCAGCGTTATTAATTACTGAGCCGGCGTTCCCGGGGTGAAATATGGCTGGACTTCATCAATGCCTCTGGAAGTTCAGATCATACATTATGGCAGGACAGAGTCTCAGGGTTAGAATAACAGCCTGAAATATTATCGCTTAGCAACAAAGGCCACTATGTTATATACCATCAGCCAAGATGGCCGTCCTGGGGGGACAACTGGGGAAGCCGTTCCAAGGGAGGCAGGAGAGGGTATCGATGGAAGGGGGGAGTGTTAGAGGGACTGGTGAATTATGTGGGACGCTTTTTCCATTGGCTTAAACTATAAAATTAATCAGTGTGAACCACAGATGAGATGAATACAATCCTGGTGGAAATCCAGAATTCAGCAGAATTAGATATATACTCCTACATGAAATAGGCAGAGAAACAGCTGAAGAATAAAACAGTGAATGTCACAGAATGTGAGACATACGAAAATGGCCTTTGTCATCCGTGACGAAATGCCACCAAAAAAGCAGACGAAATGTGGAGCGTGAGCACGTTGGGGTTTGCTTCCATGCGGGACCGAGGCAGCTGCACGTCTGTGCATCCGCAGGAGCATGCAGCCCACTTGACGCAGCCCGCAGCGCCATGGAAGGAGCTGTCAGACTGCCGTCGGGCCCCCGGATTAGCCTGAGCGGGGGGCTCAGCATGGACGGCAAGTCAAAGCGCTCTGTCGGCTTCCAATTAGCTTGCGGATGAGGAGGCTTTTCCACGTATTTAAACCTGTTTCCTCTTGCCGATTACCATTTTTATTTGTGACGCTGCCTCGCATTTGTATTGCAAATTGAACCCTTTTGGTGGCAAATTAAATCCAGTGCTGCTCATGGTTTCATGAACACGGAGTCTTTATACGGAGCTGGAGCCTCTGAGCTGGAATAATTGAGCTGAGGTTGATATCGGGGTCCAGGAGCAGCGGCTGATATGTTCTTGGGCTTCGGGTGAAAGCGGTGAACGCCTGTGCGGCGACAAGTTAAAGCTGATGGTTAGCTGGGCTGAAAGCATAGTAAGAAAGCACCCATCCGACTGTCCGTTAAGGTAATTGGATTCGCTACAATGATTTACATCCAGGGGCTTTAAGGATGACAAAACAAACAGTGGAATGCAGACCAGCGGCCCTTCCGAGTGACGGCCGAGGAACATCGATCTACCCCATAATGGAGGCTGAACAAGAAAAGATTTGGGCTGAGATGCTTCTCTGCACTATTGCCCTCATTGATTAGACAGGAAGTCGTTTTCCTCCACAGAGCGTCTCAGTGGGGCATTTTCAGCGTGATTTCCAAGCGTAGGGCATCTCCACACAGCCACTCAGCACTTCTACAGCTGCATCCCCTTCCTAAGACATGACCGGATGTAGGGGCGTTAAAGGGAGGTGCTTCAAGGCCCCCCCCCCCCCATGCAGAGGGGGCAGGAGTTGTGGCCCCCACCTCATCAGGACCTTTCCCACACAGACACAGCGAGCGTCAGGTTCACAAACATTAGCAGGAGGCCTGGCAGCACACAGAAGCCGCTGATGTTGGGGGAGTTTGCGGTCACAGGACAGTGCTTCCAAAAAAATCCTCGTACCACGTCTGACTTGTTTCAGGCTAAGAGGTCAAACAAACAGCAGAAACAGGAGTAAATCACCAAAAAAGGGAAACTAGAAAAACATTGGTATTGTTCACCAGGCTGCTGAGTTCGCCAGACTAAATCCGCCAAGGCCGGCAGATCTGAACCTGGTGGACCTTAGGTGACAGTGAACCCAGCAGGCCAGAGGTGACACCAAGCCTGGCAGACCTGAGGTGACATAGAACTCAAGAAACCGAAAGGTGATATCAATCCTGGCGGACCCGAGGTGAGACCAAGCACAGTGGACCTGATTTAACAACTCTGGCGTCCATCGAAGTCACTGCGCGGCCATGAGGAAAAAGGCTTCACTCCCCAGGACCCTGGTGCTCCTGAGGACCTCCTCGCTGGTGTCCTGAGAGGTCACCAAAGATAGGCATCCAGCACATTGCCTATGTCTTCACATTTTTCAAATCTTGCTGATGGTTATAAGCTTGACCTGTTACTAGTTGTTTTAAATAAGGCTGAAAAATATGTCCACCCACTTGCCTGATGTGAGCGATTCAGACGAAGGGCGAGTATAAAGTCAAGTTAATACTAGCCTGCTTGCGAGTGAAAAGACTGCACGTCGGACTACATTTCTAACTAAACTGGCTCAGTCGGCTAGTAGAAAAAAATCTTCAGTTTTACCCCTGCTTATTACACTTAAATAAAACTCACTACCTCTTCCACACAACAGCAATACTGAATTTTCTGGCTAACCCGAAGCCCTTCTGACCTGTTCCCATTTAAGATGCATTAGTGATTAATTATCCATGCATAATTACAGCTTCTTTTAAGATGCTTGGTCCACAAATGGTGAAATTTAAGCTATGATCGGAACTATCGAGAGATATACAGTGGTACCTCGGTTCTCGAACTCACTAGAACTCGAATTTCTTGAAAGTCGAACAAACCAGTTTGACCTAGTACTCGATCTGAATATCATAAATCAAACCGTGAACACTGACCTAATATAAATTGTATGCACCAGGAAATGAGTCGTACTACAATGCAATTCTTACTTGAATGCCTTTTTCACAGACTCGACAATTAACCAAATAAAGCAGCGCAACATTACAGTAACTAATATTAAATAAACCACTAACTTACGTGTACTATGAGAGCACTTATGTCATTTATTTAAACTTTATTTTACCAGGTAAATTAACTGAAAACCAGTTCTCACTGCTTTACGTGATACTGGGGAGAAATAGAAGATGATGCATCGGAGCTGCCTGGGATACCAATGTCATTCGTGTAACTAAACTCTTCAGCCAATAAGGGCAAAAGTGTGTCGTCACAGAGCCGGTTCCAGTTTGTGCAGCCGGGTGAGAACCGTAATGCATTGCGTCACGTTGCTTTAAGGACTGGGAAAAAAAACTGAAACGTGGACTTAATACAGAGGACTAATGACAACAACTAGAAACAGCTGATCACATAGAGAGAACACACGAGGTTAACGAGGGGGCGTGACACACGGAAGGACCGGACGATCAGGGCAGGACAAGGGTAATGTTGGGGTAAGATCTTTATTGTTTTGGAAGCCATTAACAAAAAATGCTCTTCTTATTTTATCCTGTTCATTTTGTGTTTAAATGCTAAAAAAAAAAATCATATTTAGGTGTAATTTTGGGGGGCCGGGAACCAATTAATTGGTTTTCCATTATTTCTTATGGGAAACATTCAATCAGAACTCGAACTCTTTAGGATTCGATCCGGAGTCAGGAACGGATTAAGTTCGAGAACCGAGGTACCACTGTATACACCCCCTGGTTTATAAATTCAGCAAATACTAGCACTCATATGGTAAGTAATCAAAGAGCGATAGAATATCACGCTTTAACAGTCACCTAATCAGACTCGGACACATAAATTTGCATCTTCTTTAGGAAGTTGTGTGCATTGCATGGTGGGTAGTGTAGTTTCCTCATTTTAGGAGTTACACAAACTGGGCATGTATGAGATGCTGTACCTATGATACTGATAAACATTCTGTAAACATCTGTCATTCACATCAGCTTCTTTCCACCTAGTACTACCAATGAAACATAGTTACCGCCAGGTTTTCTTAAAAAGTGCATGACTTGGCCTGAACTTTTATGCCTTTTGTATTAATTTCATAATTAATATGATGTTACACATACATTTCTTACAGAACTACCATCTTACAAGTACATATCCTGGAGCCAATTCCAGGCAACACAGGGCAACAGGTGGGGCTACACCCAAAAGGGGGCGCTGTGGGATTATTAATTATTATTATTATTATTATTATTATTATTATTATTACTACTACTACTACTAGTAGTAGTCAAAGAGACAATTACCCAACGGGCAGCAAGGAGGCTCCGTCTTTTAAAGGAGGCAGCTTGGGGTGCCTGTCGCTCAGAGCCATCCCTCAAAATACCTCCAAATCCAGCCTTAGTCCTCAAAGCGATAAAGAGAAGGACAGTGAAGAAGGTCAAGGCTGCGTCTCGACTGGCATCAGTCTGTCAACACAAGAGGCCTTATCATCTGTAACAGTGAGTGGCGAGAGGGAGGATCTCATCAGCCCAGTCAATGTCAGTAGCCTTAAGGTGATTTTCAGGGAAATAACTGCAGCGGCACCCCAGATGTCCTGATGCGGCGTGGAGCCGGCAGGGCTGTGTGTTTCGCTTAATCCCAAAGAATGAAAGGTGAATGTTTCCCAGGGAACACAGTGCAATACCAACATGTTGTAAGAATGAAAGATACACTGTGTACACGCTGTGTACATGCTGTCTACATATGCTATGCTACAAATTTCAAGGGCAAAATTTTTTCTTTTTATTTTAGTTCTATATTGCTTTATTGCTTTGGTTTTGTTTGTCAGATTTCATTTCCTAAAAGATGTGTGCAAAATTACCTGTGCTAGAGGTGACTTTATCACCTGATGGATTCTCAGCTTTACCGTCAGCTGGCTTTCGCAAAACTCCCATTTACTTTTCCATGCCAATCCCATGACATCGACAGTACTGTGGGGAAAGTCACAATGCAGAAGGGTGAACTGTACTGTGAGTCTGCTTCTAGTATAACAACAAACATGCTTTATTTGCCATTTGCACTGGAATGCTGGAATTGCTCTCAATAACTTGGGAGTCAGAGCACAGGGCCAGCTAATGTGCAGAGCTGGGGAGCTGGGGGGGGGGGTTAAGGGCCCTGCCCAGGGCCCATATACATGTGACAGCTCTGCTGAGGCTGGGGCTCGAACCGGCAACCTTCCAATGACGGGCACACAGACGAGCCACGTACCTCCTCTATATAAAAAGAAAAGGGTTTATTATTTTTTAGATTGTGAGTTTTTATATTAAAAACCAGTATTACAAAAGTATTGTATTAAAAATTATATACGCAAACCCTGCAGTATAAACAATGATCCCACCTCACATTTGGCTATATAGTTTAAATTGGCTTAAATAAAAATTCAAAAGCTATAAGTTCAAACAATCCCCTGAAACATGACCAGCATGAAGCTAAACAAAGAGACCCCTGGAGGTGAAAAAGACAGATCATTTTGGCCAGGAGTCTATGTTAAGTGTAGGTAAGAGGAATAAAGTAAGAGAAACATCAAAGCAGGCAGGATCTTAAAGGGAGTGGCTTCTCTTAAAGGTAAAGTCCACCACTCAGGCATGCCATACCAGACAGAATCTCTAATAACAGCACTGAGAGAGACAGCACATATTTAACATCCGTCATTGTCTGAAGTTAGAAAAAAAAAGATTAAATGGGTAAACTTATGCTCCAGTAAAAGTGACAGAGGTCTGAGTCATGTGAAGAAAGGTTTCTAAGCAAAGGATGACAGAGGTACAAAAAATGACACATTGTCAAGCTGGATGTACATATTGCCTGTCTGCACTGAGCAAGGCATGGAAAAGCTTAGCCTAGACCTTCCTGCACTGGGGACTTAAGCTGAAATCAAGCACACAGCAATGGCAGCTGTGATCAGAGATTTTGGCACCAGGAGAACCCAAGCTTAAAGAACATAGATTCTTTCCAGTGCACTGTGCCAGTGTCACATTAGGACATATGCCAGGGCTACTGGCTCATCTGACATGGAAAGGGGCATTTTTCCATTATTAATTTACAAGCTGTCTGTTAACTAAGAGCACAGCTAAAAATGCAGAGGTTCTTTGGTAGATTTTGCCAACCACAGGACCCAATATTAGGTTTTGGAGACCCTTCAAAGACTGTCCATAGTTATCTAACACCCCAACAGTTTACATGCTTAACTAAGACAGGAAGCACTGAAGGGCAGGACACATGTGTTATGGTGCGGAATACGTTGTATAAATCTAAAGACTACTGGCGCATGTCCCAGGAGCCTTTGCAGCTGCTGGAAATCTGCATGCTGTCCATAAGGATGAAAGAGAACCTCCTTTCCTACCTTATAATACCTCTCTTCAATCCTTATAGCGGTCAGACTTGGCTGAAAGCTGGTTGTTTCTCTAGATTTCAGGATTTCCTACCTGGTCCTGATCAATATTAACTGGCAAATCTTTAGCTACAATGTCATGGCAACGATTGCAGGAATATCCCTCTTCATGGTAGGTGTTTGGCACTGACTGCCTCTCGATAAAACGTCAGTGAAAGTCATGCTCATTGGTTTGCACATTAGCCTGATTGCTGGCTGTGCAGCGTAGACAAAATAAGTGCTGTATTTCAGATGGAAAAAAAAAAGAAATATAGCCCTAACGTGAAGAGGAAACAACACCTACGTCAATGACTTAATACATATTCAATAGGCGAGTCCAGCGAGGCGGACAGGCTTCTGTGAAAATACTGTGCCCGTGTGAAAATACTGTCACCTAGTGGACGCACCGCGTAAACACCGCATCATCGTCGATTTAATCTCATACGACGAGTTTTTAAAATGAAATTTTTATTATGGAATATATCAATATAATCATGCGTGAAAGGCAATTCACCCATTACCAGTGAATACTGTAAAAATTGTAACTGCCATTTTATCCATTTCATGTGTTTTTCTGACCAAAAACGCAACGTCAGCAACTAATCTACTAAAAATCCAATATCATAAGACAAAATCGTTACAAAATAAATGCAAGAGAAATGACACATCATCCCTTTAACAAGGACAAACATACAACAATTTCACGCAATCATTTTTATATTATTAATCAGTGAATTGAGTGGAGCATGTCATATCCATGTGTTTATACACATATAAGCTAAAAATAAACCAACAATGCAATGCCATAAATAAACTAGGACAAAACGCTGAGATATAAGGAGAAATAGTGACATCGTTGTTATAAAGTTTAGTAACTTTCATGCAATAAAATGACAGGGTACAAGAATGAATGAATGAATGAATGAGATCCAAAACAATCTACCTTACATGTATCAGATCAGACTGCACTGGCACCTTTACTATGCTTAGCCCTCTATATCATTCCTTAATTGCATTCATGTGCGACAGTCAGACGCTCGGATCTCCTCGGGCATGACGGCGGCGCCCACGTGGCGTTGAACTACAAGTCCCGAGATGCGGCGCGATGCCATCATGCACATGCGCGGCATTTCCTGGGAAGAAACTGCCCGTTAATGCGCGATCTCTCTCCTTGATTTACTAGCACAATGCGCCGTCTGGCCGCTGTTCAGCAAAAGGTACCCTGCGTCTTTCTAACGGAAGTCAAAGAGGAGCCGTCAAGGAAGCGCCATCTGCAGGTGCGTCTGCGTCATCATCCTTTGGCCGTCACACACGAGTCATGTGCTATAAGCGCTTATGGATGCTGTTCCGCTTTGTATGGCGCACAAGGTACTTGTATTATAGTCTGATAATGGAAAATGGAGCCAGTCCCAGCACAGGGCGGGGGACAGCCTGGACTGGATCGATGCCAGTCCATCGCATGGGGCATACACCGCCATTCAGCGATGCCAGTTCGCCTAAGATATTGGGCTGCACAAGCATGGGACAAACATTATTATTCCTGTCACTACCGTTACACGCAGCAACCTGGTTTGCAGTATTTGTCAGGCAATGAGTCATAATTTTCATTGTTCATCGGAGTATTAGGTCCTTGGACTTGATGCATCATGGAAGAGGCTCAGACCCACACGCACACTTACAGACCTTTTATGCCTGTAGCACTTTCAAGTAGTAGCTACGGAGAAGCTGAACCCAAGAGCAGAGACCTCCCACGTCCACAGTTCGATAGCTACGGAGAAGCTGGATGGGACCTGCTGCTACGTTTCCTCATACCAGGGTAAGCAGCGCCCCCTGCAGGTCACTGAACGCGAAGCGTCTCCCAGACGTGCTAAGCACTCTCTCTCCCCGCAGGGAGGCCGTGGCTCTGGGCTCGGCTGGACAGGAAGCCCAATAAGCAGGCCGACAAAAGGTTCAAGAAATTTCTGCAGTCCCACACCAGCTGCAAAGGTATTTCATTAGGGTTCACTTCTTAATGTGTTATTGATTTCAACAAATAGTTAACCTAGCAGAATCTGACATTAATAGTTTTTATTTTTATCCATATTTAGTACATACAGTTTTGACAAAAACGTGAGTACCTTTATTTAGATTTCACCTGGAACATTGAAGAGGACTTCAAAAGTGTTCCTGAGTGCTGGATCCCTGCACTTGGTGTTCAGCACCCAAACGGACAGCCGGTACCAGATGACAACGGACACGTTCCAGGTATTGCACCATGTTTCTCCATGTTGATCTAAGAGATACAGCTCAGGAATGGTCCAGGAATGTGGGTGAATGGTTCAAGTCATTATTTTTATTTGTCTTCTGCGTTATCATACAAAATTAATCTGTTTTCTGAAGTTAGCTATGAGTATTTTGACAGATGTTTTTAAACCAGATCCAGCCGTGTTGGTTAAATATCATGGAAATTCCATGCTGTCTATTTGATACTTTATTATGAAACTAGGTTGACAGGTTCCTTATCACATGCTTTCTCAGTGGAGTCATTGTCTGGTGTTTTGATTTAGGTTGGGTTCCTGTGGAGAAGAGCAGCAAGCAGTACTGCTGGCATGCGTCCGTGGTGAATTACGACACAGGAGTAGCGCTTGTGTTGAGGCCTAACACGGACAATGGAGACGTCCTTGAGATAGCCGCAGTTCCTCTCTCCGAGCTACTTGAGCAAACGCTGGAGCTCATTGGAACCAACATCAATGCAAATCCCTATGGTTAGAGAGTGTGGCCAGCCCACAGGTCAGCCTGAAGCTCCTTTGCTGTTCTCTCAGATTAGTTTGACACTCGATCTGTTGGCTTACTAGGATTGGGCAGCAAGAAACGACCAGTGCACCTTCTGGTACCCCATGGAGCTCTCCAGATCAGGAACCCACCACCTGTGAATTACAGCCAGCTGCTGAGATGGTTTCACGACTGTGAGGAAGCGAAGGTAGAGGGTATCGTCTGGCACTGCCTCAATGGCACTCTTGTGAAGGTGAGCATCTAGCATCCTAACACACATTGTACTGGTGTCACCAAATGTTTTGTGGTGAATTACGTTTGTTTCGTTTTAGCTCCACCGTCACCACCTGGGATTAAACTGGCCCAGCGGGGCCCCTTTCTTAAATACAAGACCTGTGGTTATCAGCCTGAGTTTGGCGGTCCTTCATCTGGACATTTCATCACAAGACCTGTTTGCTGCATTTTCAAGGTTGGCAGGACAGAGCTTTGATCATATTCAGGATATTCAACTGGAAACATGAGCTGAAGTGCATGTGGGATCCGTGAAGCCATTCCAGATTTTATCTGATGGACATTCTGTAGTTTCATGTTTGCATGGTGATTGGCTAGAGCCTCGTCCGCTGGTGACCTTTAGCTCAATGAGTGCGTTTCCCCGAAATTCCCACAAGCCAACACGACTTGCAAAGGCTAATCTGCAAATATCTCTGCACATCCGAGTGCACTGCAGTGTAATATTTACTCCACAAAGGTATCAGTGACTGCAGATTTGTCATTTGAAGCTATATTGCCAAAGGTTAAATTAGCTAAGCATCAGTAAGAGCAATATCAGGAATAAAAGTGAATGTAATCTAACACTACAGGCAGCAGAGGCTGATTGACCCTGTATATTTGCTACATTTCAAACTCCGTGCCCTCCACCCAGAAACAAAACTAAGGATTTTCAGGTGAGGTGGGCAGACAAGGTGTGCTGTGAGCCTTTCTGAAGTATACATGACCTCTGCATTTCTCCTATCTTCTGATCAGTTGATTTCCAAAATATGGCTGATCTGATTGCATAAGTGTTCAGCTTTATGCTGCTGGTCTATGGACAGCAGCTGTATTTCTTGTATGTTATTAAAATATTTAAATCTTCTGAGTGGGAGTGGTTTCCTGTTTCAGGCAACATATCTCTATTCTCAGATTAAGATGCAAGGCATGTGTCAAGTTTTATGTAAATCATGTTTGATTGATCATACAAATTAAATAGCATATGACATTTATTTAACAGAAACCAATATTTCACTGAAATGTCTTTAAAATAGATGTGCAAATACACATAGGAGTCTATCTCACTGAGATTTCCTACAGCAATGCTGAATCAAAATTGAAAAGTAAGTCGTACATTAACATTTCATAAGAAATCTCCTCAGTTAAGCTAAGGACCACACTGTTTTTCTATGCCAAGTCCACGCAGGGGGTGCAGTCCCTGAACACACATCCTTTGCACTCAGCATTGGTCCTGCTGCCGCCTCATCCGATGGCCCCATCGGTGGACATGTCCACTTCCACTCCGAACTGATCACTAAGCTGCTTCACTTTCTCTTCTAAAATAATGTTTTTCTTTACCTCTAAGTTGTAATTAAATTTCAGGTCCTCAAGCTCTTCAAAAAACGTTGGGTCAAAGTTCTCCAACTCTTTCTTTATCTTCTTGACTTCATCCTAACCCATTTGAAAATATTGCATCAGTTTTTAATCACAACACCAGCGTTTTCAGAGAATGCACAGGCTGGATTTGGTACCTGCAGCTGCTGCTTCTCCACGTCTGCCTTTTTCAGCGCGGTCAGTAGGGCGGCAACGTCACGGCCTTCATCTCCTAAATTGTTTGATTTCACAGCATATGTTACACACCATAGTTACTGTGCTTACCCAGCTGGTTAATCTCATATTAAGTAGCTAACTGGTAAACAAAACTGCATCAGGGGATTATCTTTGGGTAACGTGACGTGTGAGTTGGGATTGTTCCTCACCTGGCACGGCAGCAGAGCTTGAAGGTCCCTCACGCTCTCTGTAAGCCCTCAGCTCCTGGAGTAGAGCCGCCTTGCCCTTCTCAAGTTGTAGGTTGGTTAATCTGCCGCAGACAGAGTTCCAGCTGGACATTATTACCAATATGCTGCTTTCACTACAGTTACACCCCTGACCTCCAGTCACAGTAGTTCTATGTGGGGAGAGCAGAGCTACACAAATGATTACCACAAATCACCACTGTTACATAAGCTTAAGCCATTACCTTAATGTCTGGAATTCCTTCTGTAGGCCTGAGTTTGTTCTGGCACCATCTGGAAGCTGCTTCAGCAGTTCAGCCTCCCAAAGGAGACAAAGGACTGTAAATTCACCAGGTGCTACATTGTCTGCTGCTCCTATAATGTACTCATTATGTTCTGGGCCACCCCCAGAAAACTTATATATTTAAACAATAAAGTAGACTGACCAACATACCCTGAAGATGCACAACATTTCTAGGCCCAGTTATTGGTGGGATAGAGGGCACGCAGAGGGGCAACGCAGACTGTGAACTAGCAGAGGTTTGGAGGCTTTAAAAGGAGGTTAAACACTACAGAAAAATATCAAATATCAAGGTCCAAGCAGGATCATTCCCGACAGACCCAAAGCACACGAGTCACTTGGAGCACTTTGCAGTTAGGACTGACCTCAGAATAAATGTTAGCCCTATTGATATGGCACACAAGGAGCTGCTGAAGGACCTTAAATGGCACCAGTGACAAGCAGGAGCCCAGACATGGAACACGCAGGTCATGTTAAGGTCACCCTCCTAAGGGATGCTGAAGGCCAAGGGAAAGTTCCTCTGTAGTTAAGTATTTTGGAGTTCCCACTTTATTTAAGAGGGGTCAAATTGCAGCAAAAAACCAAGCGGACTGAGTGTCGGGGGGGGGGGGGACCGGCACTGCAGCTAAAACCACACACAGGTGTCTGGAACGAGGGGCAGTACATTGAATGGTGGAAGGCTGCTCACACATGAAAAACAAGATGATCATGCAGCTCAACCAGAAAAGACAGGGATTGGGGCATAATTTGGGGGATCTGGGTTCATCCCAATACAGAAAAGTAGAGCAGGAAGCCTCATCTGGTCTTCCAAAGTCTTCATAAATTATTTTCAAAAAATAATACTAGACTATACATCAGGAAACATCTGCTTATGGGATATTGCATTTTGCATGTGGCTAATTAGCTTGCTTGGTGGCTCATAGACCTGCAGGTGCCTCCATGCTGACCAGAACAGAGCTCACCTGCTCCCTGAGGTCACCGATAACGTGCAAAGCCGCCAACTCTTTCTCACTGGCTTCTTGCAACAACTGCTCAAGGTCGGAGATCCTGCTGTTCTTCTGAGCAACGTCGCTCTCCAGTTCTTTCATTTTCTTCTCGTACATCCTGTGGAAAAGTTTGGATGCATGGAGAGATCTGGAAGTAGTACTGTCTCAGCAAGCATTTTTCTTCATTCTGAAGACACTTGACTTCCAACATATATGACATACAGTAACTGAATCACATTCTTTTTTTTTTTCGGTTGACTTTGAAGTGCGAAACGGACCTTGTGACCACCATGGATTTACAGCTCCTCTTGGCGGCCTCCTGCAGCGCTGGTTCCTCGCTCTGGGCCAGGCTAAACTTACGACTGCTCTCCTCTAGCTGGGCCAGCAGCTGCTGGTTGGCAGCTTCTAAGTTGTTCTTGTTTATTCTCAGTTTCTCAGCAGCTTCACTCTCCTGCCCCCATGTGCAGAAAAGAAAATCCTCTCCACTACAAGATTCTGTAATGTCTGCATAAACATAGCCTCAAGAGCAGAACTGCCAGTCATACCAAGCTAATGAGCCTTGGTTTTACAGTATCACAGAACTCACTAAGCTGTTAGCATAAATTAACTTCTGCCAACTCATTAGGCTGTTAGCATATGTTAATTTCTGCTAACGCATTGGGCTGTTAGTATGCGTTACCTTCCGATAACTCATTAGGCTGTTAGCATGCATAACATCCGATAGCTAATCAGGCTGTTAGCGTGCGTTAACTTCTGCAAACTCATTAGGCCATTAACATGCATAAACAGATTCAGTGCACACAGATACCTTTTTCAGCTCCTTGAGTAAATGCGCATTTTCCAACAAAATTTTTTCCATTTCATTTGTCTTTGGTTCGGATCTTGAACATAAAATACCTTCCATCTGGACCCTGAGCTTCTCGTTTTCTGACTACAAAACATAAAAAATACAAACACACACATTTCAAACAACACTCATTTTGTATCTGTTCAATAAATAATTAATTTTCCTGATCAAAGTGAAAGTGACCAAGCTATGACAAAAAACCTTTCAAATATTAAAACACAATCATATTCTTTGTTGTAATCCTTTAATTCCAAACATGTAGAAGCCTAAGAAGCTTTTTTATCACAATTATTTCTCATTAATATTTCATTTGTTAAAAGATTTAAGAGGAAACACTGCCAAGGATGCCTAAATTATCATGAAGGAGAAGATCAAAGCCTCTCTATGCTCTGTGGTTCACTGCTTCCAGCGATCTCCTTTCAGAAGCAGCGTGTAAATACCCCGTGCTTTAGTCAACAGCTTAACTCAGAAGAGAACTCTATCGGGCAACTTCTGAGTTGCCGTTTTCTTTGGTATTTGCAGAAATACACATACAGGTACATTCTTTAGTTATCACATAGCCCATGTTGCTCTCTTTTGAGATTCACATACATGTACAGTACTGTGCAAAAGTCTTAGGCAGTCAAAAGAAATGTTTAAAGCTGTTTATCTGGGTAGCAAGTCTACTTTGGCTTAGAACAAAAAACACAATTTAATATTATAACATATGCAAATGAAGAGTAGCACAATAAAAACTAGTAATAATTTCTTCTGTTTTCTAAAAAGTTACTGATATCTAGTTGGATGGCTAGATGAACACCGCTTCAGTTCCCAAACTTCTCCACAGGAGCATCTCAGCCATTCCATGATTTTGTTAAATTTCACCAACAGCTCAATTAAATAATAGTCAGTGACAGATTGACTGGCTGTATGAGGTGAGCTAGTGGCCAAGTCAAAAAATACCTGGCTGCACTGGACGGTTGCTGCAAATACTGGGGTGATTTTAGCAGAGCTTCTGAAATGGCTAAGCTGACACACTTTGACAGGAATAATATCATAGTTTTACACCAACGTGAGGATAATTTAAATTTAAACATTTTATTTGCCTGCCTGCTGAAGGGCTCAGCAGATATTCTGCCGAGTACAGAGACCCTCACTATGTTTGCCTGGACTTTACCTTAATTTTCTCATTTTCATGCTCAAGAGTTGTCTGGCGATGCTGAATCATGGGCTTCTTTAACCCCTCGTTCTCCTTCTGTAGCCTCTCCACCACTTTCTTCATCAGCCCAATGGTCTTCTCCAGTTCAGGGATCGTCTTCCCACTCCGCCCAGCCTGGACAGGAAAAGGTCACGGTGGCATATCACATCCGAGATGGTTTCCGTAACACCAGCACAGACTTTGCACGGTGCGATGTCGCGTCTCACCCCACGCACACTGCCAAGCTTCCTCTCGATGTCCGTCTTCTCTTTTTTGAGGATATCACACATCTCTTTGAGGTCCATGACCTGGTTCTGTGAATCAAAAGATACAGGGTAGTATTATCACATAGAAAAAATACTGGACCATTTTTGTTTCACATATTTTTATATAATCATGACCCTCACCAGTGAGAAAACAAGATATTTTGATAGATAAAAAGCTGAAGGGACCAGGAGTAAAAATCTCCAGCTGTCTGCCTGCTCTTACAGTGTTGGTATACAAAATAGGAGCCAATGTGTTTTTCTTGGCTGGGAATCAGGATGCTGGTTTTGTAGTTTGTATGTTGTTTCCTGCTGTATATAATGACCATTCACTGTTCCAAAATATCAAAGTCAGACAAATTTCAAAACATGATGGAAAAGCATATTCTTCCATAAACCATAAACCAGGGTTCCCCATTTCCGGTCTTGGACGACCAATCTGTAACGTAGTTTGCAGATTTCCCTGCTCAGACACACCAACTAAACCTGGCAATTAGCTGGAGAGCTAAATAAGATGTGTTTGAGTAGAGAAATCTGCAAACTGTGTGGCAGACTGGCCCTTCTGGACCAGAATTTCGGAACCCTACCATAAACAATACTGATAGAGAAACCAGTGTTGCTCGCTCTCCAGAAACATCTCCTGTCCAGGATTAGGTGTCAGTCATAGGGTGTGGAAATCTACACCCATTCTTCCTCTGCGTTGCTGATGCTGACGTAGGCTCAGCATGTTTCAGGCTCACCTTCAGCCTCGGAAGGTCCCTGTTGGCCTGCTCCAGCTGGAAGCGTAGCTCCAGGTTTTCCGAAGACAGCTTCAGATTCTCCTTCTGCAGCTCATGCTCCCTCTGTGATGGGGTGCCAGAACCTCTACCGGATGTCTGAGACCGACAAGATCCAATGATTCACAGGGCAGAAATAAAGCCCCTCTAGAGGGCAAGAAAAGCCACTGTAATTCCTACTGCTCTAAACCAATGTTTCCCAATCTGGTCCTCAGGGACCCACAGACACTCCATGTTTTTGCTCCCTCCCAGGGTCTCCATGGACTGGATTGGGAAACACAGCTGTAAACAGCTAGTCTACAATCAGAGGCAGTCTGAGCTCCAGTCAGCATTTCGGCAAAGATCAGAGGATCACAGTGTGTTTATACCTCACAGAGAGAAGATCTGGATTTATTCTTTTCTTTCTCGTGATCTTCAGTCTGTCCTGAGACCCTCTCTGAATCTCTTCCTAAACATTAATGGCAGCACTGGGATCAGCTTCTAGTTCCTTGTTAAAGAAGCTTTTTCTTCTCCACGGATGGTCTCTGTAGCTTCGAGTTCCTCCTCACATCCTTTGTCCACGGTCAGTTTCGTTTAGATGTTCTCCCATATTGGGGACAGCTCTTATCTGACTGTACTGGAGGTACATCCATCATCGTGCAGCCTGTCACCCAAGTAACCTCCCAAAATTGACCTCGATCTGTTCTGATCACCATCGGCCAGCTGTTTCAGATAGGCTTCCCTCAGTGCTGCTGTTTATGGCTGACATGTTGATTTCATCCTGTTTGAATTCACCTGGAAGCTTGCATGTCCCATCTGGACTTTTTCTCTCTTTTTGTGTATCGTTTTGCCTGGCCGATTCTGAACCGCTGCAGGTAAAGTCCTATATTGACACACCTATTAACCACAGGCAACAGCTGCCCTGTGTCTCTGACAGAACATACTGAACTAGGGTGTGGAAACCAAACCTCTATCCTTAAGGCACAGTGTAGAAATGAAAAGAGATAGAAGAAAGTTAATAACAAAGCAGATGGTGGGAAGAAGAAGAGCGCGTGGCAGGAGTGACCTGACAGGCGGAAGAGTAGCCAGTCAGCTGACGTCACACGGCACAGTCAGCACAGAGGAAAAGCCACTGTCAGCACAGCATTCCTTCTCAGGCCTCTCGCAGCACGGTGCTGCCACTTACAGATGGCCGGGATGCAGGCTCCTGCGACAGCTGCTTCTCTAGGGAAAGCAGCTTCTCTTCCAAGTGGCGGTTCTTCAGGGCCAGGTCCTCGATGGCTGCATCTCGAGGCAGCGCCTGCTGCTGCCTGAAACGTGACACAGGGGCCCGTTCACTGATGCAGCACTGGGGAGCACACAGGGGGACATGCAGGGGGACACAAATGGGACACTCAAGGAGACACTTGGAGGGACATGCAGAAGGAGGACAGGCAGGGGACAGTGAAGGGAACACATGGGAGTCTCTTGGGGGGACAACGAGAAGGACATTAAGAAGGACAAACAGGGGACACTGAAGGGGACACATGGGGGACAACGAGAAGGACATTAAGGAGGACACACGGGGGACACTGAAGAGGACACACGGGGGAAAACGAGAAGGACATTAAGGAGGACACACAGGGGACACTGAAGGGGACACACGGGGGACTCTTAGGGGTCAAGCAGAAGGACAAAGGAGGACACACAGGTGACACTGAAGGGGACACATGGGGGACACTTGGGGGGTCAAGCAGAAGGACACTGGCAGGATCTCACTTTATGGTGAGGATGTGCTGCTCTAGCTCAATGTTCCTTCTCTTCAGCTCGTCCAAGTCCTGCTCAGCCTGCAAGGTGCGGGCGCCAACCACTTGCTCCACAGTCACACCGTGACTCCTCAGCTTCTTCTGCAGAGCTGCCTTCTCCTGGTCCAGCCTGAATGTTGACAGAGAGATTCGGCATCTACCTAGCACAGTGCCGATGAGTGTGGACTGTGAAACCAGCATCAGGAAGTCCTCCTCACTTGGAGTAGAGCTCCTTCATGGTGCCCAGCTGCTTTGTTAACACCTCCACATCCTTCTCCTTCTCCTTCAGCTTGCTCCGCATGGCCTCCATTCTGTTCTGCCACTTCTTGCCCTCCTCCCAGCGCACCACTTCTTCCTTTGTTGACTGTGGCAGGAACACGGAACAGATGTTGACATCAAATATACTGCAATTGCAGTGAATGACAATGGAGCCTAGCGGGGGAGTGAATACGCTAACAAAGTTTGCATGCTCAAAAATGATAATTATGCATATATAATGAGTAGAAGCAGAGCTCACCCTGTCATCCCTGACGCCCTTCCGCTCGCTCAGCTCTGGGCCGCTTCTCCTTTCCACATCTGCCTCAAGCCTCTTGACCTTCTTCTGGAGCTCCTCCACCGTTGGTCCCTTTGCTTCAGTCTCTGTTTTATTCTGGCCAAAAAGACACCAAGATAAGGACGAAAAAATGCATATGGTGGTTTATTCAGAAACCACGGATGTTTTTCAATAAGCCTACTTAACCATACTTGTGTTCTTGCGTACCCGTTTTATGTCATCTTCCATTGCCAAAGACTAGTTCTTACTGAAGAACAGATGTACAGAGAACAGTAAAAACCCCAGATTTTGTTCTTGCCCATCCCCAAATATCAAGGATAAATCAGTTGCATCCATTCTGAACAAGACCAATCCCATGATTCATTGTGCCCAAAGTTCATTCTTGGAAGGCAAATTAGCAAGACCGGTCTTGCCAAGACCACAATTACCATCTTTATGTTCTTAGTATTGAGAAACAATCCATTTGAAAAGGTGTCTGTCTGGATATGACTGGGGAGCTAAGAGCATGCTACATCTTCATGAAACATGAATAGCAGTGACTAACAGATCTATTTTTTCTTAAGTGATAACGATATGGTGCCCCTAGGGAAACAGATGTGTGCATTCAAGAATGACCCACTGTTCTTGTTCACAGATGGGAAGCCAACCTGTAGGCTGTTGCTCAGCCGCTTCACTTGTTTCCTCAGTTCCTCGACCTCATTCTCCCGCCGTTCTCGCTCGCTCTGAAGTTTAGCTTGAAGTTTCTGGCTTCGCTGCACCTCCTTGTTTAGGTTCTCCAACTCTTCTTTCAACAAATTTTCCCTGTTCTTCACGGCCCTCAGGTTGTCCTTAGTGGCCTGGAGATCTTCCTGTAATTCCTGGATACGAGCCTGTCGCACATTGAAATCAAAAACGTTCATACTCATTAGACACAAGGTGTGGTGTCATTTTATGAGGTTACAGTTCCTATGTGCACCATGGGAATGTTTGGATTTGACACGTAATGTCCTGGGATGTGCCTTCACTCACAGTTGTGCCTACCTTGAGATCCTTGGTACGTTTGTCCACAATCTGCTGGACATTGAGGCTCTCCTCCTTTTGAATGGCGTTGGCTATTATCTGTTGCTCTGCATGAGCTGTCATTTCTGACCGAAGTTCTAAAAGAGCTTTGCTGAGACCCTGGAAAAGCAAAACAGCCCCATGAGGTTAGTCTGCGAAGGCTATAGCATCAATTGCTTGTATATGCATATTATTTTTCTGTAAAATCATTTGTACCAATGGAATAATTTAATAATTAAAATATTTAAAGGCAAATATGGACATGTTTAATTTTACTGTACTGCTGGTGTTGTGGTACACATGGAGATGGGACAGGGACAGTTTTGGCACAGGTGGGGATGGGGTGGGGATGGTTTTGGTACACCCTGGGATGGGGCGGGGACGGTTTTGCACACCCTGGGATGGGGCAGGGATGGTTTTGGGACACCCTGGGATGGGGCGGGGACGGTTTTGGTCACCCTGGGATGGGGCAGGGAGGGGGTTATTTCACCCGGGGATGGGGCAGGGATGGTGTTTGGGACACCCTGGGATGGGGCAGGGATGGTTTTGGGACACCCTGGGATGGGGCGGGGACGGTTTTGGTAAGTGTGGAGATGGGCCGGGGATGGTATTGGGGCACTTCATGAGCCCACCTTCTGTTGCTTCTCCTTAAGTGCAAGCTGGCCTTTCAGTCGCTCCACCAAGTTCTTCATGGTGTTTGTAGGAGATCTGACATTTGCCTCTTTCTGGGCCTCAAGTTCTGTTCTTAGATGCTGAACTTCACGTTCCATCTGGGACAATCGAGTGTGAAGCTCTTCTGCTTCTTGCTGCAGCTGCTTTACCTGGGCAGCGTGTATCTCTTCTAGCCTGATTAACAGGACAAGATCATTATTACCATTAAACATTACATTATTACTCCGGCATGGTATATCCCATGGTGTCATTTTATCCACAGCATATTGCATTTTTGCAGTTGATGAACCCTCTTGCTGGAAGCCTTACTTGTCCTTCTCTTTGGTGTGTTCCCTTATTTTGGCAGTGGTGACCTGTCTTTGGTTCTCTAGCTCGGCAGTGACTGCTTTCAGCCGCTCAGACAGAGAGGACAGCGAAGCATCCTGTTCCCCCGTGGACTGTTCGGCCTCAGCCAGCCGCTTTGTGGTGGGAGCTATTATGGGGGGTTTCCTCATCAGCTCCTGAGAAGATCACGACACACTGACTCAAGAAAAACCACTGGCCAGAGGAATACTCTAGGAATATTGTTTTCTTCCCTAGTGGCCTTGCAACATCATATGGCGTCATGCAGAGAAGAATATGAGGATCAGTTTCCAATCCAGAGTGGTTAGGGTCCAGGATACTCTGTGCACTTGTGGAGCCTCTAGAGAAAAATATGTGAGCAATAACAAAAGGAGAACGAGACGCTGAAAGCAGCTGACCAGAGCAGTCTGCCGGAACCTGTCCAGCGATGAGTCGACGTGAAGATCCAGCTTCTGATGCAGGGTCCTCACCTCCCCTTCGTGCCTTTTTGTAAGCTCTTCCTGCTCCTGATAGGAGAGAAGTCGTTACATCTCATCACACAGGAACATGGATCACTGCAAAAATCGGTTTTCAATTATTTACTCAGCAGAAAAATAATGAGTCAACAAAGACAGAAGTGCCTGTGAGTAGTTTAGAGGAGGAACTTACCTGTCTTGCTCTGGCGAGCATGTTCTGGTACTTCTTCACTACCTCCTCCTTTTGGCTGAGCCGGGCTTGCAGATTGCTGATAGTTTGCTGGGCCACCTTCAGGCCCAGCTGGTTTTCCTGGTCTTCATCATGCTGGGCCAGTTCAGCCATCAGCTTCTCCCTCTCGGCAACGGCGGGGAGGCGGAGTCGCAGCTCGTTGATGACCTTGTCCCGAGAAAGGATGTTCTGCTCTGCCTTCCATAGGGTTGCTTCTGTCTCTTTCAGTTTCTGTCAGGAAACATGTTTACACTCCTGATTCTGTGCAAATCATCAGCCTCCATTCTGGATAAAAAATAAACTGAATAACAGAGAAGCAGAATCAGAAGCCTTGAGAAGAATGGAGAGGATAAGGATGATAAAATGCTTTACAGCTCAGGCATCATGCAGCACCTTATCCAGAGATTTACAAGCCGCTTGCGTTTCCAGGATCGTGCGAACATGGTCTTTGATTTTCCCCAGAGCAACATCCAGCTGGTGGGCGAGGGGCAGGCTGGGGTCAGGCAATGATCCGGTTGTGTCATCGAACTGCAGAGATGTCACCAAATAACGTGGGGAATTGGAATACTATACTTAACCAGCGCTAACCACTCCGTTAACCTGTGGGTTATAGCAATTGCTAATGTTACCTTTTGGGCTGTCTCGACGATTTCATTCTGCCGCTTCTCATAAAGGTCTAGCCTCCGTTCCAGCTCCAACTCCCGCTCTTCCCAGGACAGCTGCTGCTCCTCACGTATCTGAAGGTGAAGCAAATCCATTCATTTCACTACTGCTTGATTACTGAATGGGACACAGCTAAGTGCAATTTGCTCTTTCCTCGAGGCTGCTGCCTAACCCCACATCCTGCCATGTGACACCTCCCCAAGCTAACACCATACAGCTGCAATTCCTCCCCCATCTTACTCAACCCGCATGTTTCTACTTAGCATCACACTCTGAGCAAACCAGACCCTCAGCACCTGTACCCAGTGCTACAAGACAATGACATCCTGTGCACAACATCTGCACAGAGATAAATAACCCCCTCCCCTAGCAGTCACTGATTCAAAACATATCATCAAAGATAAAGTTGGGCCCTCCTTTTGCCCCCATACTAGAATTTCTGATCAGAGGTTTCAGCTGGCGTGACTGGCGGTGGCAGCAATACGTTATTGAGTCGGACAGCCTCCTCCTCCAAACGACCGATGGTGCGCTCCTGCTCACTGATCACGCTCTTCAAGTACTTGATCTCCTCCTTCTGGGAGTTTAATTCCCTGGTGTGCCGCAGCTCCTGAAGTCTAAGCTCCTCCATCCTTTTGTGCCACTCCTTCACCTGTTTTTGAAGGACACCTCATGTACAAACTTCCCCACATCTGGAAGAACTTTAATGCCAAAATGAGTGATGCCTTTTTATAGCCATCTGCTGGATATGCGCATCAAATTTCAAAACATGTGCCTGACCTTCTCAGCCCCCTTGACATCCTTCAGGGTGCCGATGAGATCCTCCAGGCCTCTGAGCTGCACCTCCAGCTCCTGGGACCTTTCCTCTACCCTCTTCCTCTCTTGCTCGGCCTGCCGAGATTCCCTCATCACCTTCAGCTTGTCCTCCTGTAGCTGCATCATGGTCCGTGCAAACTTCTCCTGCTGGGGCAGCGGCAGGGCGCCGGAGAACTGCATGCGCAGGGACTGCACGGTGTGGCGTAGGTGCTGCACGCGGTCATGGGCCTCCTGCCGGGAGTAGTACAACGCCCGCTCTTTCTCGTCCAACCGCTGCTCGGCACGCAGCTTCTGGGCCTCCAGCTTCTGGACCTTCAGCACCATGGCTTCCAGCTTAGTGACAGCCGTGGCCTCGCTCACCTGAAGAGCCACGATGTGCTGATGGAGTTTGGCGACCAAAGCCTTCTCATCGGACTGTGACTGCAGAAGAGAGAGGTTAGCATCAATGCGACTGCAATAGAGGCACACTGCAGGCAGA
This sequence comes from Cyphomyrus plagiostoma, assembly GCA_019775915.2. Classification (NCBI taxonomy): domain Eukaryota; kingdom Metazoa; phylum Chordata; class Actinopteri; order Osteoglossiformes; family Mormyridae; genus Cyphomyrus; species Cyphomyrus plagiostoma. Next base: position 8,404,055 of record JABFEA020000001.1, on the reverse strand, counting down.
GCAGATCGACAGTCTCGATCGGGTCCCTTACCTGGTAGTCGAGCACCTGCCTCCGGAGGGACTCAAGTTCCTTCTCCCTGCACTGCTGCCTGGCCTCCAGCGTGGACACTTGCATCTTAGCGACATCTGAGACTTCCCTTAACCTGGGGGATGAGGGGATGTCACCTCATAGGACATACACCAAACAAGTACCAAAGCAGGAATCCAGAAGAACTGAGCCCCCTGCACACCGTACTTTGACACCTCTACTTTCAGGTCTGCTTGGGCTCGCTCCAGCTCCGAGATGCGCCCACGGTCTGCCTCGCTCACCGCCCTGCTCACGCTGCTTGCCAGCTCGTCCCGAAGCTCCTGCTCCAACTTCTGAGCTTCCAGGTTACGCTTCGTCAGCTGGAAAACACACAGGCCATGACCTGCAGAGGTGTCTCCAAGATGAAAGACAAGCCTGAGAGATGTTCAGACGCTCAAGTCAAATAAAGCCACTTCAAATCAAGTGTCACAGGATCATATACTTGTGGATTTCATGAAATTATGTTTCCCTGAGACCATGGTGTGACATACAGACAGCGAGTGAAGGGGGGGGGGAGATCACTGTGCTCCATGGCTCTGGAACTCACTCCCATCAGATATCAGAAACATCAACTCATTTTCACTTTTTAAATCTGGCCTCAAAACCCATCTTTTCAAAATAGCATTTTCTCTCTAATTTTCTTTTTAATTTTCTATTTACATAATTTGTATTATTATTATTATTACAATTATTTTTACAAACCTCGTTTTATTCTATGCTCACTGTATTTTATGGTTATATGCTTTACTGTACGGTGTCTTTGGGTGCTAGAAAGACACCTTTTAAATAAAATATTATTATTATTATTATTATTTACAGGATTTACAGTGCAAAACACAGGACAGTGCGACACAGGGGGGCTGGACATAAGGCTTATATACACACTGCAATTTGTAAGAATGTCAAAAAGTAGTAATATAGCAGCAGTGTAATGGTTGGTTATGGCTATTAGTTTAGTTATAGTAGCCAGTGCCACTCTGGTACAGCATTTAGTGTCCTGACCTCAGCAAATTTGGCCTCTAGCTCGGCATTGCGCTCGTCCGCCTGCCTGAGAGAGACCCTCAGCTGCCCATACATCCTCTGGGCATGATCAGCCCTCTGACGCTCGTTCAGCTCCTTCATCTCCAGCATGGTGATCTTTTTGGAGGCCGACACAATCTCGCTGTTGGCGACGGCTTTCGCTGCTTTGTCTGTGATGCCCTCACCACCTGGGTGGTTACAGAACACTGGTGAATGAAACCTGGGTGAAGACCAGGAAGAACAGCAGACTGCATGCGGTAAATGTGCCCAGCGGGAAACCATCCACAGACATCAAAGATAAAGCAAAGCAGATCGATTCTCCTTCAGAGTGAAAGCAGCAAGCGACAGCACTTTGGCTTACTTAGTTTAGTGATGTGGTCCCAGGCTTGCTCTAATGTGTGAAGCTTCTCTTTGGTTATCTCCAGCTCTTTGTTTGACATCGCAATTTGCTCACGGATGGACGAAATCTCACTCTAAATAAAGTTAAACAGTTCTTTTCCCCTCAAAAGAAGACCAACTTACATCACACATTATATATGTATTTTAATGTTAAATGCTATGTAATATTGTATAATGAGTTAACTTTCATAAACAAGGAATGAGAAAAAGTCACAGTTACCTCTAAATGTTCCATGTTGGTCGTCCTCTGAACAAGACAGTTGTCCTTCTCCAGGAGATCTCTGTACCTCACTGTGAGCTCCGTGTATCGCTTGTTTGCCCGCTCTAACTCAGAGGCCGGTACGCTGTCATCCAGAGCTTTCTGTAAGGCTGCTACATTAAATTCAACCATTTCCTGGTGAAGGAACATCGAGATGGGAGCAGTTGAACAGTGTACAAAATTCACAGCAGAAATATGAAATACGAGGGTCAACATGACATGCACCTTGTATCTTTCGAGGTAGCCGATTCTCTCGGTGACCATGGTCTCCATCTGGAGGAAGTCCTTCTTCAGCTTGTCGTTCTCCTTCCTTAGGTGCTGCTCCATCTCCAGCAGGGTGGTATACTTCCTTGTCAGGGCCTTCTCATTCACGCGCAGCACCGTCATCTTACGCGCCGCCTCGGAGATCTGTTTCTTGGTTTCTGTCGGGTCCTCCTTCAGGACCTCTAGCCAGTGCTGGGAGGGACGCAGTCAGCTTTCAGGACAATGGACGTCCTGTACAGAGCCTGCACCATTATCACACTGCACCCCCATGTAACAGCCATGGAGCTTTTACTTACACTGAACTCCTTAATTTTAACACCATCGATTTCCTTCTGCTCCTCTAGTTTATTTTTGGCCTCCACTAACTGGTGCATCTCCTTCTGCCAGGTCTCTTTCTCGCTAAAAGGAAACGAGCTGTCAGCACACCATGCTCTGATATCACCGCACACATCTCTGCTGGCGACACGTCACCTCAGGTACTCCTTGTAGAGTAACCCCTGCTGGTGTCGAGTCACAGCAAACTTCCTCCTGTACTCCTCCAGCGCCCCATCAACTTGCTGCAAGGTCTCCTCCTTGTCTTTAAGCTCCTGCAGCAGCAATGTTGGAGCTGTTCATGTAAGTCTGCATGACCAGGTGGACACCTCTTGGGCAATGTCACGCACCTGCAGAAGGTGGATGGCATACTCATTCAGGGAGTTGATGACTGAAACACTAGATGGCGCCATGTCCCCCGGAAGAGTCTTAAAAACAACGGTGTTTCCACTGGACTTCCTTAGGCCGTCAAGTTCCTGCTCCAAACGACCCACCTAAGCAACACCAGAAGGATTAGGGTAGGCACGGTATCACCAGATACACCAAAACAGCAAAACCCCAATGCACAGATCATTAAGGAACTCCATGGCAGCACAGAAAGAACACAAAATTGGCCACACAGAGGCCTGGGTGTGGGACACAAACCCACAGTCCTGGTAGTGAAAAGATATACCAGACAGGCTGCCCGGTCACCATTCCACCAGGAATTTATTTCACAGAGGTGCTGAATGACCTTCTCTTTGGCCTTTCCCAGCTGACTCAGAGCGCTGGCTGCTTCTTCTCTGCTGGTTCGAAGCTCCCGTCTGAGTTCATCATTCCGGCCAATCAGCTGGTCCACCTGGGCCTTCAGATGCAGGCTGGCATTGAATTTCCCCCCTGAGTTCTTCATCTCAATAGCCTCAAAGCAGATAGAGATACAGAAATACCGTGAATAATGCAGTTGCACAATGTCCCATGCAGCCAGTGAAAGTGTTTAGTAGCACTCAAACCTAGATCTACACTGGCTATCTGGCATACTGGGCATTTTTACAGTGGGCCAATGGGTTTGCCGGCCAGACGGGAGAGCATTTCACAGTTTTTAATGCAGTTGGGCAGACATATGTGTGCAGTGGGCCTACCCAGGGCTGAATTTGAATCCTAGTCTAGCCATGCTCAAACGATGCATTTCTGCCTCACCTTCTCAAATCTGTTCGAGTGATCCACTGGCACCAACCCCACCAACACTCAGCACTCCCTCACCCAATTCAACAAACTCGACTGCATTGTGGGGTCATAATTCATATAGAAGGGCTAACCTTATCATTAGCCAGTGATATGTTTTGAACAGGTGAGTGACAGGAGAAGGGGCACTCTGTGGGCCAATCAGCTTTCAGCTGGTGGCAGGGTAGGGCTGTGGCTCCACCCCTGTATACATCCTTGACTCTGATGATTCCAATCTTATACATTACTCCTTAAACCAGATCTAACATAGACTCTTGTTTTTTGTTTTTTTATATGATCTTATCTGGTCCCTGCCTGGGGCCCCAGAAACAAAGGAAAGCAGCCCCTGCATGCAGCAGACCTTGATCTGGCCTGAGAGCTTACAGCCACAAGCTGCTCGAGGCTTGGCAAGGTCACAGCCACCCCCTCCGGCCATGTGCTCTTCTGGGTGTCCTGTATCGCCTGAAGAATCTCCTTCATTCCTTGTTCAAGCTGTTTATTTTCGCCCCTTAGGTCATTGACTAGGATTGAGATCAGACTGTGGTTTATATAGGCAGACAGACAGATCATCATGCTTCACCAGGTTCCATAATCTCCAGAGGAAACATCTACATACGCTTTGCTTCCAGATGTGACGATTCGGCCCTCTTCTGCTCCAGCTGTTTCTCTGTGACATTCAGCTCCTTCTGGAGATGATCAATCTATGGAGATGATTTTTTTCATTATTCTATACGTATATCTGGATTATGAGGACATGTTATTTGCATTGTACTGGACGTTACGCCTAACCTGTAGTCTCATCTCCTCCTCGAGTTTTGAATCCGGGACCTTATTCACTAAAGTTTTCATATGCATGCTTCTGCTGGGCTTATCTTCATCATCAATTAGCACTGCACTGCTGCCAGGCAGCCCTTAACAGAAAACCAGTAGCTGTTTTAGACTTTCCATCTCGTGTTGACCCAGTAAGGCATTTTAAACTTTGGATTAAATTTTTGATTTTAATTTAATTAAATTTTGGATATGCGCTAATAAACAAAACTGTATCGATAATACTAGCAATTTTAAGCAATTTCCAGCCTGGGGACCGATAAAGTACATGAACCTACAGAGAAAGTCTCTACATCATATTTCCTGTAGTTGTGCGCCTACTGTGAGCATTATGGAACAATCTTTAAATTGCAGGAAGGTGCTTGATTTGAATAGCATTGCACACGTTTGCATTCTTACCTTTATCTTTAACGAGATTCCTGACCTGCTTTTTCAACTCCAGTCTCTCCTCCTCTAATCTTTCAATCTGTAATATATTTAAATGGGAGAAAAGCAAACGTTTCGCTTTCAGCACACCAAGCCTTTCAAGAAGCCGCCAAGGTCCCTCCTACCTCCTTCAGGAGAACCTGGTTTTCAGCTTTGTACTGCCTCTGTTTTAAAGCACTGTGCCGTCGGAATTCTGTCAAGTCGACTTCCTTCGGCTGCAGCCCTTCAAAGAGGTAAACCGAGGAGCACTAACGTTAGGGTACGGTTTTGCCAAAACTTGTTCCACCTCCACGGCAGACATGATCCCTGGCTGACCCACCCAGTCGTCCCCGCAGATCCTCATTCTCATCCAGGAGATCGCTGATCTTCATCTCCAGCTGGTTGATCTCCTTGATCATGCCCTCGGCATTTCGGTCCCTTATTTTGATCTGGTTTTTGTACTCTTTGATCTCGGCCACTGCCATCTCCAGCCCATCTGTGCCCTGCCGTGAGCAAACCCGCAATTTCACAGTCTATGTAGGAGCCCCCTGTGGCCTGAAAATTCTGAGTAGCCTGTGCGGAATCTTACCGATTCATAGGCCCTAACAGAGCGGAGGGCCTCACTCAGCTCGCCATCCTTCTCCCTGGCGTCAGATTCAGCAAGCTCAGCAGCCCGTTCTGCATCCAGAGCCCTCTGTTCCGCAGCCTGCAGCTGGGTCTTCAGCTCGGCGATCTTCTGCTGATGGATCGTACTGGACAGCCCTTGAGGGCGGCATATTACATGCAGGAGAACTGCTTTAACATCTCAAACGTCTCAGCTAGACCAACTGCAGTCCTAGCCATAGTCACATGCTTTTTGGATGTATAAACTATACTCTACAGCAAACAAAATGGTCCAGGAAAGCTTTTTCCATAAACACACTCTGGACCAAGGCAGATTGTTTAATGTTTGGACATATTGCACATTAAAACAAGTACTAAACTTTCTTCAGAGCCTCTGTACTATAATTTATTAGTAAACTTTTAGTGAATCATTTTGAAAAAAGCCGGAAATAGGAAAATTAATCATTCATAGTCTCCTTGTACACAAAATTAAAATTTATCCCAAGAGCTGAGCCCTACCTCCATCTTTGCTGAAGGGCTTCTTAAATTCCTCGATTAGCATTGTGTTTTTTTCCAGGTCTCCTGTACACTGCTCCAGTTGTTCAGTCAGCATCTTGATCTGATTGTCTCGCTCTTGCAACGCCTGCAAAATTGAAAGTCACGTATCATGATTTTCCAAAAATTCCATCCACGATAAACAAGCCCACGCAGACTCCAAGCAGGTGACTGCGCTGCTGATGTACTTATTCTGCTGATACTCAGCCTCTGCTGTTTTATCTTAGGATCTGAAATGCAAAAAAAAAATCACTCAGGTATCACAGGAGTGCAAAAAGTTTTAAAAGGTTGACAGCAGCAAGTCTTATTTCATCCCGAAAGACTAAGGCAGTAAATATTATACTTGTTTTGGACCCCTGGCAGCTGTCTAAAACGTGCCTGTAATGTGATTGATTTCTCACTTCTCTCTTAATGGATTAATTTAGAAAAAAAATACCCGGAGACTAATAGCAATGGTGTCAGTGATACAGAGGCAGGAAAGGGAAAATGCAAATGGATCCACAGGATGGTAGAGCACATGATAAATCGGTTAAAATATCCAATGTTTCCCCTACCATTATATTAGGGGGGGGGGCGGGGGGGGGGGGGGGGGGGGGGGGGGGGCCGGGGGGGGGGGGGGGGGGGGGGGGGGGGGTGGGGGGGGGGGGGGGGGGGGGGGGGGGGGGGGGGGGGGGGGGGGG
>JABFEA020000001.1:8387064-8397363 GCA_019775915.2 Cyphomyrus plagiostoma | reverse complement strand
TTTAAAAGGGGGACCAGAGGGTGTGTTCACACTCCTCAGCTTCCCTGGTAAGGTCTATTCGGGGGTCTGGAGCGGAGAAGTTTGATTTGGAAAAGTATTTTTACCGTCCTCTGTACTTCTGTTCTTGAGTTTTGGAAGTGGTCTTCAGCAATGGAAGATGACGTACAATGTTACACGAGAACACATGTATGGTCAAGTTCTCATATTGAGGAACATCCTAGGCCTGACCACACCTCTTTTGCTTTCCATGACCACAAACTTCAGCCAGAAGGATCTGCCCCTGAACATTCCCAAACCAACTGGGAGATATGATCTTCCCCTCCTCACACTAAGAGAGCCTCATCTTGTCTGTATAGAGACCCCAGAGGGGCACCTCTACTCTCGGACCCGCCCCACTGGGCATATTCAGGGAGGGAATGGGGTCGCGTGTAAGTATGCTGGCTTTAATGTAGAGATGGCCCCCAGCTCTCCACTCACACCTGGATGCTCTCAGAGGCACCCTGCAGTAAAGGTCTCCATGAAATCGCCATCATCCTGTTTGTGGTCCATCATAGTGACCAAATCCAAAAGCAAGCTCAACGTATACCTTGTTTGCTGGTGTTCCTCCAGAGCAGACCCTAATCTCCTGCCATGTTAAAGTGTCTCCTTTTTAAATATTAGTGCTCTCAGAACTTAAACTAGTCCCAAATTTGTTATTTTAGGTGACCTCAGGTTAGTTGCTGATTTATTTCAGTGTATTCAAACCCTGTGATTTTGTCCCGCCTTCAGCAGGTATTAACAGTATGCCTGTGTCAGCCTGCGTAGAGGTCTTCAGGAACACCGTGTAAAGTCATAAAAATATATCCAGGTAATAAAAATGAAATAAATTCTAGAACTTGATGTTACAGATAAAGGTGTGGGCTAATCACACGCTTCCAATTATGCCCTTAGGTACATTTTAATCTCATCCATCAGCCATTTTTCAAACAGCAAATGCTGTGTCAGGATTGCCTTCCGGTCAAATTCCCACCTTTCCACATGTAGACTAATCACTCGTGTGAAGTGTAAAACACCAGATGGAAACACCAGAAGGAGCCCATGGTCCTAGTCAGTGGTTTGATGCAAGTTAGGGTGTAAGTCTAGTTTGAGTGTGAGATCATAGTTAGCTACTAGTTGGGTTTTAGGTCTGGTTTGAGTGTGAGATCTCAGCTTCCAAGGATGAGTGTGGCTCAGATCAGCATGGTGTATTTAATCCTGGCTCTCCAATGCTCCTGTGGCTCCTGAGCTATTCTGGTCTGTATTTTTATGTGGTTTTCTCTTGGGAGGGGGGGGCACATGCTATATTAGGCAGAGTTTATAAAGAGCCGCTAGTGGCGTTTATAGCACCAAAGACGAGATCCCACTGCTACGAATGACCTTTAAACAGAGGGCTTTGGCCACAGGACCTTGCAGGGACACCAGCACTGCACACAGCAGATGCAGACTGCTGAGCAATAGTGACATAGCCCTGCTCCTAGTGAAATTGATGTAGCCCTTGTGCTTGTTCCTAGCAATAACAATGTAGCCCTTGTCCCTGGTCCTAGTGAACCTAATATAGCCCTTGTCCCTGTTCCTTACAATAGCAATGTAGTCCTTGTCCCTATTCCTTGCAATAGCAATGTAGTCCTTGTCCCTGGTCCTAGTGAAAGTGATGTAGCCCTTGTTCCTGTTCCTAGCGATAGCAATGTAATCCTTGTCCCTGTTCCTAGCGATTGCAATGTAGTCCTTGTCCCTGCTCCTAGTAAAAGCAATGCAGCCCTTGTTCCTGTCCCTAGCAATTGCAATGTAGTCCTTGTCCCTGCTCCTAGCAAAAGCAATGTAGCCCTTGTCCCTGGTCGTAGTGAAAGTGATGTAGCCCTTGTTATTGTTCTTAGCAATTGCAATGTAGCCCTTGTCTCTGTTCCTAGCAACTGCAATGTAGCCCTTGTCCCTCCTCCGAGCAAAAGCGATGTGGCCCTTGTCCCTGTTCCTTGCAATAGCAATGTAGTCCTTGTCCCTGCTCCTAGTAAAAGCAATGCAGCCCTTGTTCCTGTCCCTAGCAATTGCAATGTAGTCCTTGTCCCTGCTCCTAGCAAAAGCAATGTAGCCCTTGTCCCTGGTCGTAGTGAAAGTGATGTAGCCCTTGTTATTGTTCTTAGCAATTGCAATGTAGCCCTTGTCTCTGTTCCTAGCAACTGCAATGTAGCCCTTGTCCCTCCTCCGAGCAAAAGCGATGTGGCCCTTGTCCCTGTTCCTTGCAATAGCAATGTAGTCCTTGTCCCTGCTCCTAGTGAAAGTCCCCTGACATCTCTCTTGCTTCCTCTTATCCCGTTCTCAACTTTAGATACTCAAAGCCTGTTCTTGGGGGTGGGGGGTATACAAGGTGAGCAGTGATAGCCTCAGCTCACCACTCAAAGTGACTTCTGAAGTGGCTCAATCCCAGAATCTCCTGCAATTTGGCATGTTCTGGAAGATTCTGCTTCTTTGTTTTGGCAGTAGCTGAAGATCACAGGAGCGCAGAGCAGTGCAACTTGACTGAACATGTCAGCATGTTTTTTTGATTCACATGACAGGTGACACAAAGTCACACAGACAGCTGCTATATCATCATTGACTGCATGTGACCACATGACTTCATATTACTGAAGTAAATAAGTGGGAGAGTAATCATATAAGATGAAAAAAGGACTGGAACATAGAGACCCATATTAGGGTGGGGTCAGCTGTCAATTGGTGATGGCTATCATAACAAATAAGCAGCTAAACAACCGATCAGCATAAATTATATATGTGTGTGTAATACTGGAGGAAATTAACACAAAACTAGCACAAACATAGAGAATGATTTAATGAAACTGTAATAGGCTGTTAGATGAAACATGGAAGATTCTGTTTGCTGTTCTGTACCATAGATTTTAGGTAAATATTGTTCGTTTTTGTCTACATTTTTCCAATATCAGCTCAGGACCTTTTCCGATTGGTGAAATTAGCTCATCTCTTAGTAATCAAAGTATTTTGCACTTTTTATTTCCCAGCACAATCCGGGCGATTTTCATCAAGCTTGTTAAGCTCTGCATTCGGCAGAAGCGACATCCCCCAGACACATATCACACAGTCAGCTGCTCATGTCTCACAGCTCCAGGGCTACCACGACTAACACCCAGAGACGACAGATTTGTGCTGTTTCTGAGTGGAGGTTCTGGAATGAAACACCATCACGTCAGTCTTTTGTCTGATAGGACTTTCGCCCAAAAGGAGCCCTGTCTGTCTCTCCAGGCTGTGGCAGCAAGTTTCTTGGCTGGACCTCACGTCCAAAGAATTGTGCTTTACCCATAAACCCATTTCAGCATTCTTGTTGGCGTAGACTGAGGCTCTAATAAACAGGCCCTGAGGGTACAGTCAGACATGCCACTAACTGATATGAAGTCCAGTGTTTCCCCTACAGTTATATTAGAGGGGTGCCCCACCCCCCCAACGCCACCTACCACCCCCCTTGAAGGTCAAGTTAATTTTATTTAATTTTCTATATAGTGCCAGATCACAACAGAAGTCATTGAAGGTTACCTTTCCTATAGAACAGGTCTATACTTTGTCCTTTTATTAAACAAACTAAATAGCCTTGTGTTATTTATCTTATTTACACAACAGCTTGTCATTTTTGTCTCTACATGGTGGCACGTTCACAATTCTCCTCTGCTCTCTGGATCGCACATGGCGGAGATCCGCCCCGGTCGCACACACAAGTGAGCACACACCCACCAGCGGACAGAGAGCACGCGTCAGAAAATATATTACGTCAACCACCTGAAAAGCAGACAAAAATATCTATATTATATATTATAAATATAATACAATAAAAGAAATGTTCTGATGTTTAGTTCAGTTGTTATATTGACTGCTGTCATTAAAAGAAACACATGAACGCCATGAATACTGTCAGTGTGTCTGCTAGGGGAAACATTGATATCGTTATTGGCCAATGTTCATTGAAAAGATACTGACCTGATGTATCATAGTTGATCGATATTGGCATTCGTTATTATTCAATTAATATTCAAACTCAGCAGCACTAGTAGATGCTTGCATTGAACTATGAGCCATTTTCCTTTGTGGAGGACGAAAGGTTTTATTTCACTTCATCAAGCCATACCTCATTTCCACTTAGAACCTGGTTACAGGTCTCCCAAGTGGGGGGCTGCTTCGCTGACGTCTCACTGCCTGCATTATATGATGTGGGTGCTACACACACTCACGAGATTTAAAGAAGTAACATCACCAATATCAGCATCAATAGATTTGTGGTTGTCCGACGATAGCCAGTTATCAGTAATTTTAGTCAAAAATACATTGGCTATCGGTTTTGGCCAAAAATTCCACTTTGGTGCAGCACTAACAAAACAACAAGAGGGAAAAAAACATTTGAACACAGTAGCAGCTTATGGACCATGAGAGGATCCCCCACAGGCCTGCTGAAGGTGTCTGCTACCAGGTACCTGCTGGAGCCCCAAGATGTGACTTTTGTCAGAGTCCATCTGAGTTGTCCTTAGTCTTTCCTTGAGGTCTCGTATCATCTGCTGATACTCCATGATCTCCTCATCTTTTGCTGATAATACTCTCTGCAAAATAATTTAACCTTGCATTTGTCAAATATCACTGAGGCATATCTGAATGATCAGGCAGTGCTGACAAGGGTGCATCCATCAGCTCCTTGGAGAAGCTCAGAGCAGAGATCCAAACATAACATCGCATTTACCTTCCACTCCTCCACCTTAGTATTGACGGCAGCCATTATGGGGTCGTCCTCCTCGGCCCGGGATCGAATCTGCTCAGTGAGCTCTCTCACCTGAAAAGCCCAATACACCAGGTACTGACCTGTGACCTTTGATCCCACCTCCCTGTCCAGCCATTAACTTCCACTTCTTCCAAAAACTACATGTTCTTTATCCGTGTGCCAAAGAAAAACTGTTACATGAAAGCTGCTACAGCTACAGACCTGACTTTCCATTAAAAAGTCAGCCGTTACAGCAAATATCCCTGTTAGGATTTTGCATGGAAGCTCCTGATGGCTGATGGGCCACCTTACTCGTCATGAAGATTAAATCTGATGCACAAGGCAAACTAACATATATAATTAAATTCTACTGAATTCACCTTCTAACAGCATATCTAAAGTAGATAACCAAGCCAATAGACTGAAATGTCTCTTCTAACATAACAGATGACAATAGTGTCAAAGTCACACAAGGTAACCGCTGGGTGGTTCATGGAGTATTTACCTGAAGTCTGCAGTGGTCCCTCTCCTTCCGCAGCTGATCCATAATAATGTCACTCTGCTGCACCACGATCTTCATCTTATTGTACTCATCTGTCATCTTCTCCATCTCCTTAACTGATTCCTCCAGACTTTTCTGCATCTGGTCACTCTGGACTTTAAGTTGAGCTATCTCATCCTCGGCATGCTGATGGAGACAGGAAAGATTGTTGATGTTCCCCGAGACCACCTTCCATACCCTCGATAAGCAGAGTAAGGTCCTCCATAACCGTAGGTACCTGCAGCTCCTCCATGCAGTGGTATAGCTGCCGGCTGGTGGCATTTAGCCGCTTCTGGGCCTCGTTGCTCTCTTCACGGGACGGCTGAGGCTCCTTCTGATCCAGCTCCCTCCTGTAATACGTCACGTCCTGATTGAGCTGCTCGTTCTGCAAGATAACAATTTTGGGAATCCATTAACAGATGCTAAAAGAGCCTATACAGCTTGACCTGACTGGTTAACTCTTGCAACTGTATCTTACATACTAGCTCACACATCCAGTGAATGACTTACCTTCTTCTTAAGCACTTTTATCTGAATGTCACGAGGAGGACAGAGAGAAGAAAGGGAAGATGACAGACACAATCATGAGACACGAATGGAGCAATAAAACAGCAACAGGAGAGATGCAGGTCTAGAAGATGACGAGAAAGTGGCCCATGTCTTCATACGCTCATCACAAGCGACAGTTATGAACACACAGACACAAAATGGCAGCAGATGTTCACCCACAACATGCTCAACCTCACAGCAACACCGACTGAGACTAACCTCTCTCTTCAGTTTCCTGTTCTCCTCCTCTGCTTCATCAACTCGCACGGACATCTACAAAAGTATAAGACCATAACAGCATGAAGACAAGAGCTGCACCAAAACAATTTCATTGAGCTCAATTTATTCATAGTAATGCCTGGGTTTGTACTGATGCTATGGAATTACTACCAAACTCTGAAGAAATGCATGTTAGCTGTTTAACAAGTGTTCTCTGACGATGATCTACTAAGAAGATTAATTAGTGCACTCAAAAAACCCTTATACTGGAAAAGTTCCAGGTCAAAAAAAATTCCAGGAAGGTAAATAAACAAAGAGGAAAACAAAGCCCAGCTTTGTCACGATGCTGAAGCACGCTACCTAGCCTGTTTCAGGAACAATGAGATACTTATACACAAAGACAATCATGCTGTTCCAAGACACTACTTGTTCTACTAAAATACTTTGTTTTTTTAATCTGAAGGGTCTGCTGCACATTTGAAGTATGAACAAGTAATATTTAAGCCAGAAAAATGAAAATATCATTAATACCATAACATTCAGCTAGTTAAGATGAAATACAAATTAAAATAAGACATATTTCTAACCTACAATGCAAGCAAAATTTTGGCTCTAAATAAACCAGTTCGTTTCATTCAAATCACAATACAAAAAACAGCAGGTAGGTAAAAGGTAAGTAACTCATACCTGCACTGATATTCTGCAGACAATGCATCCATATAATTTACTAAAAATATCTGAAAGTATGATTTATAGACAATAGCTGTTATGGCAAAATAATACATTAACATACTTCCTCATTAACTTTCTTTTCCTTGTTGATCTCCTTTTCCAACTGCAGCAGCTCCTTCTCCTTCCGTTCCAGTTGACCTTCCAGTTGACGCAGCTCATCGCGGAGAAAGCGCGTGTCGCGTCCCCCCGCTGAACGCTGAGCCATCTGGACCAGAGAAGTCACAGCAACACCTTATCAAACCGGCCCCCCAAACATTCACACCCCAGCAGGGAATTGTGGCCGTCGGCAGGAATCCTCAGTCACAAACACAGATGAAAATAAACCAAACAGCAACAATTAACAGCGACAGGACAACAGATGCGGATGTTTTTGGCAAGGTGCAAAGAGGAATTAGGCCAGTAATCTCCTTAGCATGGTCCCTCAGTGTCTGATAATCTCATTGGCTGAGGTTTCAGGCAAGACAGAAGATAAACAGCACATACAGCCCAAATAATAGAATGAACACTTTCACACAACTTCACTTCATCAAGCGATACCTGCAGCTCCTGTTCCAATGAATATAGCTGGGCTTTCAGCTGTGTTTCTACAGGATAAAAGCAGATCAAGAAGTTTGCAAATAGTCCATAACCAGAGTAACTGCCATTTGTAATTACCCAACATGCTTAGCTGATTGACAAAATGAAATGTTATGTCCTGTGCATGAACACCTTTTTTATGTCTATTTCTGCTACATACCTATTCTCATTTGTTCAGTTTCAGCCTTATTGATGATGTCATACAAACATTCTGCCATACATTGATTTCTTGCTTGTTGAATGCCGGCCTTATCAATGACGTCATACACTCCCTGCTACATACCGATTCTTGCTTGTTCAACACCGGCCTTATCGATGACTTCATACACACACTCTGCTTCTGCAGCCTTCACCTAAAATGATGGACCCACCATCAGGAAGAGGACATCAGAGACAGACGAAAAACATCCATGCCACATTTTCAGTAGCACACAACTATACTAAGCTACTCTATACAAATAACATAAGATTATTAACTGAAGTTACCTAAAAAACAATACAACCAGAAACATACAAAGAAAACAGCAAACCTTCATGAGGGACTGTGTGATCCTGAAGAGCTGGATTAATTTTTCTGTACCATCATCTTTCAGATCGTCTGGGTCAACCTGAAAGTGATACATGCTTTTCGGTTAGTATTGGTATTTACACAAACTGTATACAGGTCCCTCCGGGTACTCCGGTTTCCCTCCATAGTCCGAAAACATGCTGAGGCTGATTGGAGTTACCAAATTGCCCGTAGGTGTGCACGTGTCAGTGACTGGTGTGTGAGTGTGTCCTGCGACGCAAACTGTCGTACGCCCAGCCGGTGCAACATTTGCGCTGCCAGACATACGAGCTGTGATCATGGTCGTAAAGTCGATTGGTTGTAAATTGGATAGGTCATAAGTCCACGAGGACCTCATGAGAACTACCCTTGTCACTCATGGGATGTAAAAACACCAGTTAAACGTTCATGTGATTAGCTTAACCGGTACATTGTTTATTTTATGCTATAGATCCATGAAGTTCAATGGTGAACAAAAAATTAGACTTTATTAATATTCAGGTGAGCACTTGCATATGATTTATCAGAACTATTTTTGAAAAACAGGACAACATTACAATATTTGTAAGGAATATTCATATAACATTTAAACGATTTGGTTGACTATTTTGATAATTTGCATGAAACTGAAAATGGCATGGGCACAGATTGCACAAGATTTAAAAAAACAAAAAGTGACACAGGTGCAGCACCTTGGATATGAGACCAAAGAGCTCATCCGCCTGGTCCTGCCCACCCAGCTCTCCCGGGTCCACCGCCATCAGCTTGTTCCAATCTAGCTGCGGAGCCATGGTGAGGCACCGGCCACCTGCTGACAGACATCCCAGTCCAGGGCTGCCCTCACTTTTTAAGGGCAAAATGCAAGAAAATACGACGAACAGGCAAAAGCACTAATTCAGCCGATCTGTACCATACGCTTAATAAGTAACAGCTCTCACACCACACTTAGCCTCTCTGCCTGCTCACAACATCCTTCAAAACACCGTGTGTTAATGAAAGGGGGGGGGGGCTTTATTTCTATCTTACCTTAGTGTCTGTTTAAACACGTCACAGAGAAAGCTACTGGAGAATCAGCGCTAACAGATGAGATGTATTGGTTATTGCTGAATATAGTGTTTTTCATTATCACATGCTGCTGTAATACAATAAAAATCACCTTAGCGGAAAGTGGCGAAGAGCGATCTGCATGCATGGCTAAGTGATAATCACTGAAGTACCAAGCTAACACATTAGCCTGAAAGTGTAACCACAATCATAGGCGACATGCAAAAACACAAACGTGCACCAATCTACAGCAGCTAGCTGTCCAGTTAAAACTATAAAAGATAAACCGAAATAAAATGCATTCGGGCTGTAAAATAAAATTACTCTAACCTGGTAATCACTCAGGCTTTCTCTCCATGGACAACTGTTATCGTTGCCAGGTTGCAGTGAAAACAGACGTAAAATGTGTCAGTCGTAAAGCTTGCAGTTGCTTTACGGCTATGTCGTTCATACAAACGTGGCATTAACATTATAATTGTGATAGCGGAAAGGGTGGCGCGGTGGTCCAGTGGGGGTCACCTCTTATTTTGAAGGATCTTCACGTCTTCTGTGTCTGAGATGAGTTTGCACTCTTGGTGGCACAGATTCCCAGGGGGTTAACTAAATTGGCATCTGTAAATTGGCTCTTGCCTGTGCGTACACTCAACACTGATATTGTATACTCGTGCCTGGGATAGGTCCCACTGCGGTTAAAATATAGATATAAACAAAATTTTGAATCAGATTTTTTCCGGGTGACCTGTGATTTTGTCTAAACAAAAATTTTTGATATTGTAGCTGTAGCCCGGAGTTCTTGTGTGCTTTGGGGGTTAAGAGCAAGGAATACGTTGTCCAGTAGATGGCACTCACATTATCACTGTATGGGTTAAACAGTTGGCTGGCAGTGACGCAGAGGGAGAGGGAGATTTTTTTATTTCAGGCATTGGAGGGATCACGCAGGGTCCCACGTTGGTTTTTTTTTCCTTCTCTTTCCTTTAGGCTGGATGCATAGTTGAACGTTGTAGTTCTACAAAGTATTGTTGGTTTTATGGTGTACTTGTGCGTGCATGCTGATAAACCACAATTACATAATCCCCAAACGAGTATCTGGACTGCATTATGGTTCGTGTGTTAATGCGCTACTATCCAACTACAGAATGACCTGTCAGGTAGGCAAGCAAACCCAGTGTTCTGATCGGGAACCCTGTAAAGGTTACCACCGGGAGAGAATCGGCGCCCACTCTTCTACAGTTAGATATGGATGGTCTCTGGGATAGGTTCTGCGCCCCGGGGCGGGGGGGCGGCCGGCGCCCCCCCCCAGAGGGAGGATATGGATTAAATAGA
>JABFEA020000001.1:8365960-8376619 GCA_019775915.2 Cyphomyrus plagiostoma | reverse complement strand
TCAGTGGCGCTCCACTCTACAGGGGTCTGCAGCTGGACCCACTTGGCGCAGGAAGGTAATGGATGAAATGGAGGAGAATTGTGATAACAGTCAGTGGAAGTATGGAGAAGGTGAAGACTTAATTGATATTTGGGGAAATTAATTTGTTCCAGCTTAACTGGAAGGAATATATCGTAATAGAGTAGTATTTGAAATAATTGCCAAAGAAATGGCACAGCGGGGACACGAACGTGGCTACAATGCCAAAGAAATATAAAGGGCCTGAAGTCAGAGTTTAAAGAGGCAAAAAACTCCAATCAGAGCAGCGGTCAAGGTCGCACAACGTGCCAATTTTACCAGCAGCTTTTCGCCCGTGTAAAAACGTATCAATGTGTGCATGCGTGACGTTTCGGAGGACCGATGCGTTCACATTAGTCAGATACGGGTCACTTGTACTTATGAATGTGAACCGTCAAGATAGACAAATCCGATCTGAGCAAAAAATTGGAATTGAACAATGTGGCTGGCAGCGTGAACGTACCCTAATTGTCATTGGTGTGCAGGCTGGATTGCTGGAACAGATTCACATTAGTACATTATTACAAAATATAGCAAAAGGTTGCTGTATGTAAACTGAAGGTAGCTCAGAAATGAGACACTGGCAATTTGTTTGGCTTGTTTTTCGCTATTTGGTATAAATCACACGATTTGTTAAGTCAAAGCTCTGATATGTTTAATTTAATCTAAAAAAACCACGAGTGCCTTTTCCCGTTTTTACATTCCGTCTGGCATGCCTCTGTTCCACATTCACTAAGGAGATCAAGGCTCTTTCTGGAACATTCAGTGCTGTTTTTTTTTGTCAGTGAGGGAAAGTCTGTTTATAGGCAGGAATGTGTCATTTTGTATTTGCTGTGAAAAAATCCAGACTAAACTTCACACTGATTCCTTACACCCCAAATAAACCTTGAATACTTAATTTACTTTGAATGTTTAATTCATTTAAGCTATCTGGACGTGAACTGCTACTCTTGAGATCAATCAATTTATTATTTTCATTGAACTAATTATGTCCGAAAATTCTCATGGGAAAATATTTTAGGATTGTTTTTCTAAGACTTTGGTCCTAAACACAGTTTTATAAAATGAACAATATCCGGCCTCCATTGTGGGTTGTCACTTGTTGCCAGTTGTGTAATTTTGGTCTTGATTGCCTGGTTGCATGTTTCTTCACTGCAGAATTTACTGGATTTTTACTGAACACAACAACCTGAGAAACATCAATACCCACTGCGGTTCTTTAGTCAGCGTTGTTGATCGCTGCATGCACAGAAACGAGTTCACAGACTTTAAAGGCTGCACATGTGAACATAATCTGTGATTGCTATTTTCAGTTATGAAAACTGCACTTAATCTGTTTTGTAATGCCTTATAAACTTAATCCAGATGCATGAAAGTAAAAGTACAATATATCAGCAATTAGTAACTTGGCCCTACATCACATTAGATTCCCTTCAAAAAGCTACAGACAGTGATGACCTCATATCTTCCTCTTTCTTACCTGAACCCTCTATAAATACAGCCATTCTTCCAGGTTAATATGTCAGTTAGCCGTGAATAATTAAATGCAAAATTAAATCATAAAATCATATGATACAAAAATATTAGTGCTTTTTGATACTTGACAGTGTAAAAAAAAAGAATTTTGGGATCTGTGCACCTTGGCTTAGCTACGCTGTGCATCTTTGTCTTGCCAACCAACCCCAGTCATGTGCTGTCATTATAGCTGTTTATGTAACTATGGAAGCATACATTTCTCACAGTAACTTGAAAAACTTATCAGAGCTGTTTATTTAGAATTTTTAAGAATGGGTTCAAATCGTAGTGCTCCCGGTGCATACAGGAGTAAGTTTATGCATTTGAATACTTCAGACGGTTTGTATACAGTGGTACCTCGGTTCTCGAACTTAATCCGTTCCGGATCCCGGATCGAATCCTAAAAAGTTCGAGTTCTGATTGAATTTTTCCCATAAGAAATAATGGAAAACCAATTAATTGGTTCCCGGCCCTCAGAATTACACCTAAATATGTTTTTTTTAGCATTTAAACACAAAATGAACAGGATAAAACAAGAAGAGCATTATTTTCTTAATGGCTTCCAAAACGATAAAGATCTTATCCCAACATTACCCCTGTCCTGCTCTAATCGTCCGCTCCTTCCATGTGCCACGCCCCCTCGTTAACCTTGTGCGGAATCCCCATGTGATCAGCTGTTTCTGGTTGTTGTCATTAGTCCTCTGCATTAAGTCCTTGTTTCAGTTTGTTTCCCCAGTCCAAACATTGGGTGCATTCAACTTGCTTACAGCTGGCTTAAAGCAATGCATTCTGATCCTGACGCAATGCATCACGTTTAAATGCATTGCGACGTCTCACCTGGCTGCAGAAACTGGAAACGCCTCCATGACGACACACCTTTGCCCTTATTAGCTGAAGAGTTTAGTTACATGCATGGCGTTTGTATCTCAGGCAGTTCCATTGCGTAATCTGCTATTTCTCCCGAATATTACGTAAAGCAGCGAGAACTGGTTTTCAGTTAACTGACCTGGTAAATTAAGTTTAAATAAATTACATAAATGCCCTAATAGTACACGTAAGTTAGTGGTTTATTTATTGTTGGTTACTGTAATGGTGAGCTGCTTTATTTAGTTAATCATCCAGGCTGTGAAAAAGGCATTCAAGTAAGAATTGCATTGTAGTATGACTCATATCCTGCATGTACAATTTATATTAGGTCAGCGTTCACGGTTCGACTTCTCATATTCAGATCAAGTTCTAGGTCAAACTGGTTTGTTCGACTTTCAAGATATTTGAATTCTAGTGGGTTCGAGAACCGAGGTACCACTGTATTATAGAAAAAGATCTAGATAGGAAGTGATAAAGAATTTCAAGTGTGCAATTTAGAAATTGGTAATAACTTTTTATGGTATTGCTCAGACTAGCAGACTGTTATGGACTGAGGTTGGGTGGGGCAAGTATTATTTGGGAATTTTCACATTTGGGGGCTTTGTCCACCTCTAACCCTCGCAAGCATGAAGGGGTGGCAGTAGTTTCTAATTCTCTTTCTCAAAATGAGAGCCAGATCGCAGTGATGTGATTTTCCCTTCCCAGTCAATCAGGAGTCAGGAGCTGCTTGTGTAGATCTGCAGATTCAGTCTTCACTGCATCCACAAAGGTACAAGCAACAAAGGAACAACCAAGACTAGGCGCTCTGCAGAAGTGTTTCTAATTATAGTTTATACTGATTCTTATACACTCTCCGTATCTCTTAACAGCAGGGCATGCTAATCCTCTTCTTTCCCTCACCCATTCATCACCATCATTTTCTCCCTTATGGGATTTCGGTTTTCCCGCCCCTGTGTGATAAGACTGTCAATCATTCCTTTTCTTGCTTTGTACCCCAATGAACTCAGAGCAAACTCAGAGCTCAGGGAATTCCCTTCTCTTCAAAGATACTATAGCAATAAGCAGTTTCAGTTGGCTACACACTACTTAGCTACAAAGCTAATTATTTTTTATAGACTTCAACATACTGATTAGCTACAGAGCTAATTATGCCATAATAAGCTTCGGAGCTTATTAGTGTCAAACCAAATACATACTTATATGATTACATCATGCAACAGTAATTGGCCTGCAATCTCTTAAAGGTTTCAAGGTTGCAATATCTACTGGTTACATTACCTTCTGCAGGTTACATCTTTTTTGTGTTATTCTAAAGATTACGTTGTCTTAGTGCTACGTAGTTCTATATTCCATATAATATTCCATAACAGCAGAGGGAAAGGAGTCTTTATTTCCCCACCGTAGTGAAGAGCATCTCTGAATCTGAACCTGCTCATTTTTATGCAGAGTCCTTCTGTCTCTGAACTGCACTTTGGGCTGCTCACGTCGCGTGTTTGACTTGCTATATGGACAACGCCAACATTTGCTAAACATAAACAGTCAGGAAGGCTCTAATAATTTTCATATGTTTGTGTGTCTAATAGCCTTGCCCAGTTTTACTGAGGATCTTCCTGGATAAACACTGAGAAAACTTATTATTTAACAGCTTGTCCTTTTCCAAGCACTCACAATGCAGACTAATGCCATAATGATGTTCCTAATCCTTGAACGCCTTCATAGGATTCTGTGGCACCTCCAGCTGGTTAGCACTACATCATGCCTGATTAAACCCCTCCCGCATGTTCTTGTCCACAATCCGACTGGGGCTGCAGGGCTCAGCGAATCAATTAAGCTATTCTAAAGATGCCCGGCTGACGTTGGCAGCCATAGTAATATAATTTGCTTTGATCTGTCATTTCCATATATTTTCCATGGGAATCTGTCTGAATCAGGAGACAGGCCTGCAACCCGGCCTGGATGTTTGTCCACATTTATCAGAAGTAGGTCTAATCATTTCTTGAAAATCTTTTAGCTTGATGCTGTTCAACATCTATAACATGAGCTTACAATATAAGGGAATCCCATAGGTGTCTCCTTCAGACCACACACACTATATGCATAGAAAAACATCAATGTAATCAATGTGAATATATGGTATATTGTTACTTGGGGCCATATTACAGAAAGTGCTTTGGCTTGCAGATCCTATCTTAACTGTTTGGTTACCATGGTTACTATGGTTAGGACCTCAATTAGGAATATAGCAGTTAGAGACAAATGTAAGATCACTGGCTCCTAAGGCATTATAGGTAAATGAAATGATTTCTGATTTTAATCTTGGTCCTTATGCCTTACTGAGACCCAACTTAAACTGAATGAATTCATGGCACTAAATGAATCTACTCTAGTTGAATACAGTTATAAGCATAACCCTCGACCCAACTGCAAAGGTGGTGTTGCTGCTGTAACATTTCAGTCCAACCTAAGAGTGTCTTATAAATTGTTATAGCTTTAGTACCCTGGATTTTATTCCTAGCCATGGTATCCTGGAAGAACACATGTCTATTATACCTCAGAATTATACCTCAGAATTCTCTCTTTTCAGATCGTTACTTGTTAATATTTGATATACAGTATAGCGTCCCTTCAGGCCCAACTCCAAAGTACAGATCAGACGTTCCATAGCCAACTTCCACAGTCCTTCAACCTTACATCTGAAACCTTGTGTGAAAATGAACAGGTAACCGTGAACATGGTGAAATCGCTTCACAGTACTCTAGATCTTGTAGCTCCACTTAAGAAAATAAAGCTTACAGATAGGAAACCTGCCCCCTGGTACTCTGATCATACACATAGACTTAGACTATAGGCAAGCTGGAGCTCAAATGGTGCTCAACTAAACTAGAAGTTTTCAGATCTGCCTCTAAGCATAGACAAGCACTAGCAACTGCTAGACCTGTGTACCTCTCCAGATTAATATAAGAGAACAAAAACAATCCTAAATTCCTGTTTGAATCTATGTCGTGGTTAACACAGAATTCTTTAATGTTAAACTTGCAAATCACAAAAGCTCTTACGAGTGACTTTATTACATGGTAAAATACCTAAGATTAGACAGTCCATCCAGAGCACATCTGCAGCTACCAGCCTATAAAACAATCAGAACTTTTGAGCTTGGTTTCCTACTGCAAATCTTACTAGCCTTTCCTACTAGCCTTGTAGACCCAATTCCTACAAAGTTCCTTAAGGGAATTGCACCACTGATTAGCATTACCTTGTTAAACTTGTTAAACTGGTCTCTTAGGCTTCAATATGTTCCAAAGCCTTTTAAAATAGCTGTTATTATATCCTGCAAAAAGTTGTTCTTCAGCTGTCTTCTTTTCTACCAAAAAATAATGCTAATGAATTATACCAGTTATACTATCCATCCATTTTCCAGCCTGCTTATCCTACTGGGTCACGGGGGTCCAGAGCCTATCCCGGAAGAAACGGGCATGAGGCAGGGAACAACCCTGGATGGGGGGCCAGCCCATCGCAGGGCACACTCACACACCAACCACTCACACATGCACACCTACGGGAAATTTAGGAACTCCAATCCGCCTCAGCATGTCTTTGGACTGTGGGGGGAAACCGGAGCACCTGGAGGAAACTCCATGACGACACGGGGAGAACATGCAAATTCCGCACACATGTAACCCAGGTGGCCGACACAGCAAAAAAAATGCTATGTCACACAATTTAACAGAGGTGGCAACAGGACTTAGTAATTTGGCTGCTCATTGCAATGCATATAGTCTCCAAGAGGAGAAGTACTCACCATTATAATGTATCATAAAGGCACCTATAGTGCATTATCCATGAGAGCTTCATAAAGCATTCATAATGCATAACACACATGGCTATCATGCGTTATGCCTTTTGATAAATATTTATTGGCATGTTTATTATGCTTTATGAATACATTATAATGCATGATGAACATATCTATAATGCATTATGATGACTGCTTTATACAATGTTTCCATAATACAGCCCCTGCTCACCAGTATTAAGTGGGGGAGGACGGGTGAGTAGGGATGAAGGTAATATTATGGTGTTGTTTTGATATTTTAGGTTTCTCTCTTGCATGTGAAGGACGTAAAGAAATGATGATACTATTATAATGTTTGCAATTTTGATCTCAGTGGTTTTGGATAAGCATCATACAGTGTGACACTTCCTTACTCAGCCTCTCTGCACTTTTTTGGTAGTTTTTGGTAGTCCCTACAATGGCCTTTCTGGGGTTGGGTCTTTATGCAGTATCACATGCCATCATGCATCTGCAGCCCTTTCAGACACACTTCTTCCCTTCGTCTCTGTCAAAGTCAGCTCACCTCACTTTTGTGACTCATCTGACTCCCCAGATACAGTCCACACTGTAATTATGAAACAACAAGGTTATCGTTTAGACCTTTGCATCCAGACACACACATCCCTACACTGGCCCTGGACATGGGATTTCATCACGTATTCTGCTGGCCTACAAATCCATAACACCCCCGGGAGTAGAATCAGCCTGGGTGGTTTCCAGGAATGTTTGGCTTATACATTTTGGCTGGCTCACTTGTCTGTGTGAGCTGATGATTTTTTTCCATGAGTAGATCAATCCATGACCTCTTTATCCCTCGCGTCCTAATTTATTTTCTCAGCTGATATCCATCAATGCTGCTCTGGGGCACTTATCAGTGTCTAGCAGTGTTTCTGTAGCACCCACAGTCATCTCAATGTTCCCTACATCCCTTCCATTTAACAATGTAGTTTTTAGGAAAGTGAGATTTTGTTTGATGCCCACAAAATCGATTCATTCTTCATTCATTTTTGGTCTATGTGTTCTCTGTTTTGGTAGTTCAGTGATCGGTATCTCAGTTCAGTTAATGTACTTTTGAGTCCACTTTTACAGGAGAGTTACATATGCAGACATAACAGCTCTTCACAGCGAGACTCAGTTCAGCAAAAATGTTGTCCCGTTTTTCCAGAGTGTGGTTTTTGAGGCCTCGAATTCATTTCAACCTTTCACGTTCAAACAGATGTATGAGTATCAGCATAAGTACACTTCAAGCGTCTTGGCCGAGAGCCAGTCAATCAGGTTCACCTGGCTTCGCTTCTGAGGCCTCGGCTGGGAGATTATTCAGGTTTTTAGCATTTTGGTTTAGGAAGTGTGGCCTTGTTTAAACATAAAAATGTTAAAATGCAAATTTACACTGAGAGAGCATAAATCAGACACACATATCTCAGACATTTGTTGCTTGTCAAATGTATGCCTTGAATTCTTAATTGTCCTCTTTAAAATAACATAACAAATTCCTCTTTTCAGCTTTCACATAGAGGTTGAGGAAAGTATATTTTCGTACTGAACTCTTTCTTCGTTTAATGTATATTTAAGACTTCCACCAGTTTTCCAGAAATTTTGTGTGCTGAGCATAACAGAAACCTGCCTTTGAAGAAGCGGCCTGTTTCACAACCTCTTCGCATTGGTCATAAAGAGGCATTCATTGCTGGCACCTAAAGTTAGTTACACCTTTTTCGTGTGTATGCCTGCATCAGCCAGGGCAGCATAGGGTAACAGGGACCTCTGGTTGCTCTTATCATCCCAGTTTATTGCTGGGCCATTCAGAAAAGCGCCTCGCCCACTGACCCCGAGCCCTGCCGCCTTGGCCCGACATCAAGGGTGTGAGAGGGAGAAGCAGTGCCCCCCCCCCCCCCAACCCTGTGACCCTGGCTTAAAATTGAAGGTGTGGTTAGCATGCAAGTTAGGCCTGAGGTGCGGTGCCTGGGCCGTGATCCACCATACCTCTGACGCCTTCTCCCACAGATAGCCTTTCAGCTGCAGGTGGCAGGCCAAAGCGCTTGAGAGTAACCGTGTCAGCTGACGGACTCTAGCGGCGGGTGTGGCTACTGTAGCGCTAGCGGTGCCTGGCTTGTATATCTTCCTGGAGGACATCGAGGGACCACAGGTATAGGGCAGCTGCAGCAAAGAGCAAAACGAGATCCGGAGCAAAGTTGGGACCACATCTGCGTCTCTCGACCCAGCCTTGGACAACCGGAGCCTCTGCGTGTTGTTTCACTCTGCTAGAACACAAACAGTTAGCACTGACCTGATTGTATACAGATAAAGGAACCCTGAATATTATCCATACAATCTCTGTAGAAATGTGCTGCTCTATCAAGCACGCACTGAAGCACGAATATGTGCCGAGCCATAAAATGCACTGTTCTGTGCTGAGCTGAGGGTGACTTGAATTTTAACAAAGTAGGAGGAGGGTGAAGAGGGAAGAAGAAGCAGGGAGAATAGTGGGCCTCAAACAACTCTTTGGCCCAGCAGACGGTATGACCAGCAGTGAGCAGGGACATTAAAGCCCATTGCATATTTCAAGAAGAAAACAGCAAAAAGATCTAGCAAATGCACATGATTTACGCAGAGGACAGCACTTATCACGCTTGGTGGTAAAATGTGGTTCCTGGGGCAGGGGAGGACATTTAGCCCCCGGGAAAGTTCGTATCCTCATTCTCTGAAATTGACGTTTCTGCCATATGGAAGGTTTTTCGTTCCAAGAATTCCTGTGCGACACGCACAGCCTACAAAATCTGAAGTAATTTTAATGATTCAAATACTACTATAAAGTACATGCTAATTTGAGTCAAATTAACTCATTTCAGTCTGGGAATAAAATATGCATGTACTGCATTACTCATGTAATAGATCACATATGGCTGTAAGTAAATAATGTCAACAAGTTTCCTATTGCACTCAGTCATTTTCAGGTCAGACACAACATAAAAGCTTCCAGAACATCTTTATAGCAGCTTTGGTCTGCTAACATGTGAAACAGCAAACGGTCTGTTTGAAGCTGACGTGTGTTAGTCTGGGTTTTGGGGGTGAGGGGGGGTGGCTCAACATGAAGGTGCAAATGGATCGCAAAGGCTCGAGGTACAGGACACTCTGCTTATACTCAACTACGCCCAGCTGTACTCAGTATAACCCAGCCATACTTGGCTATGTTTTGCCACGCTCATCATACACAGTCATACTCAACCTCATTTAGCCATGCTCGGCCACACTCAGGCCATCCTTAAATACTTGGCCACGCTGAGCCATACTCAGTTATACTCACCCAAGCTGAGCCACGTTCAGCCACACTGAACCATGCTGAGCCATGCATGCCGCCTACTTCACTTGGGGCAGTTTCTGTCCCAGATGCCATTCTAGCAGGCAACAGGAGACGATGGCCCAGCCAGTTTTTCACACGAGTATAAACCGAACACTTGGCAGCCTGACAGGCTCTCATGGGAAGAGGTTTCTCTCTGCTGCTGGGGGGTCGATACTTTTCATGGCTCGGAGATATTTTATAATAACATAATGTTTAGAAGTCCGTATATATGTATACATATCGTTTTCTCAATTTTATACAAGCCTTTTGTAGATATAAAACACACACTGTTACCAGAGCCTCCACACCACAGGCTAAAAATTCATGACTATTCTGTTGCTGATGACCTCCTGGCCACACTAATCGTTTGTCCTACCTCTAGTTCCAGCCCTCGTGTGATTCACTCCAGCTACCCCTTGTTTGATCCCTTATTAGTCCTGCTTATAAGTGCTTCCCTGTCTTGTGTTAGTCAGTTCCGTCATTGAAGTTCCAGTCTTGTGTGACTGTGAATCTCCAACCCCACGTTTTCAGTCCTGCCTTGTGCTGTGACAAAGATTATCTGGTATATATATATGTTTTGTTTTTTTTTTTTAAATCATAAAAAAATTTACCACGAATGCTTTCGAATGAGCTCTTCATTTTCGTGAACAGATCATACTAAAAAGTGGCCACTGAGCATAACAGTATCAGTGAGTGTAAGTCTGGGTTTCAGGGGGGGCTCAACATGCTTATAGCTTTCATAAACTTGCATATACTGAAAATTAAAAGGAGACTGGGCTGGTAAGCGATTGTGAGTATGCTTGAGTATGTTCTTCAGTACACTTGAGTATGTACAGTATGTATGTTTGAGAGAGAAAAGCATGTTTAAAGTCATCCTGCTAAGCCACACACGCTGTGATTCATACTTACCGTCACGCCTGACAGACATGTCAGCCAAAATATAAGCAGAATAATCAACTCATAGAATTACTTCTCAGACATTTACATTATGTCGAGCCAACCTCTTATTCAGAGGTAAGGGGGGGGGGGGGGGGGGGGGGTTAATTTTTTG
>JABFEA020000001.1:8341001-8358137 GCA_019775915.2 Cyphomyrus plagiostoma | reverse complement strand
TAACTGTACCGGGAAAGCAAGACCTCGCGCTTACAGGACAGTACTGGCGACATTTGGAAAGTTGCTAAGGTTTGTCCCTAAGATTTTTCGCTAGGCGTTTTTTTTTGGAAAAGGAAAAAAAAGTCGTCAAGGGGGTCTGAAAAGTAGCTTTAGTTGGCAACACTGAGGGACAATGCGTCACAGCACTCAGCGGTCAAAGTTCATCTTTGACCACAGACACGGAGCTCGCACAAGCTCCGCGAGCGGCGCACGGCTCGGAGCGCAGCGTAGTGCTCACCGCGTTCGGTCTGAAACCGGCTTTAGCCTGTTAAGGACCAGCTGATTAAGGTAGGGTTGGAATGAACACATTCTGGCTGGGGCGCACCAGTTACAGGATTGAGAACCACTGTTCTAAGTGAATGTCCATCCCAGGTTATGGTACTACATCTAATACTGAATATGTGGCACTGTATGGACTATACAAACTAATGTCTGACCATTTTATACACCGAATTCCATGATAATTTAGTATAATTATTACTGAAATTAAGTGAACTGCTTTGCTGTCTTTCAAATGTTTGCCTCACTCCAGTGACCAGCGGAGAGTGTTTCAGTTTTTACACAGTAATGGGGTAATCTAACCACTGGGTTAATGTATCTGAGAAACTTCCTAGAGTTAGAATATTCTCAGCTGAAATACAACAGTTGACCAAATTCTCACTACTGTTATCAGTCACAATATAATTGATTGATCATTTTATTATCGATGACACTCATTCATAGTGCAGAATGAAAACCCTTTTACTCATTTTTACCTGAATTTTCATATCTGGCCCCATAATACACAATGTTATCTACATAAAATGTATAGCACATATGGATATAAGACTTTCCTTTTTGTACGCATCACAGGCCTTCATGTGCGAGGTATCTTTGAACAAGTATCAGACCTCTTTCTGAAGCAATGATGGACTATAGCTGGATGCATGAACATTTTTACCATAACTTTACTACTACCAGCAGATAAATATGGGTGTAACAAATGCGAGTCACTTTGCGGGGAAAAACAGGAAATGTATGCCTTACCTGAAACAGCCAGTATGAGTGCTGTACTCGTCCTAATTATTTTGAGAAACCTCAATAAATATGCCTGAGCCCTGGGCTATAGTAGACTTACGAGATGAGTAAGAGTTGGATGTTTGACAGGACAGTCACTGTACTGAACACAAATAGGTTATCAGATGTAACTTTAATTCCCCACATATTCATGAAGCCTCGTCAAGCACTCACTAAACTTTGAACAGGAAAAAAATAACTATCACCAGTCACATATGCTAAATGGATACATAATATGGTTTCAGTGGGTTGGAATAAGGGTGTAACAGTACATGTATTCCTTGTATATCATTCAATACTGACCTTTCGGCTTGGTACACACAATGAAACGAATGAATGCACTTAATGACAGGGGTGGAAGCTAAATTCACAAGGAGATATTGAACGTAGAAAACATTATGATAATGGTGACTGTGACTTAGTTATGGCTAATGCTAATTAGTCAGTCATAATCAGTCGTTTGTGGAACATTGTGGGTTCCAAAATCAATTAGACAACCACTGGGGACGAGAGCAGTTCATAAGACCATGACAATCTGTCAGCTTTTTTTATTTTGAACCCGTGTATTTTGCTGGAAACTTTGGGGTGTTTATCGTAACAAATATGCAACCATAATCAGTATTAGGCCTAGAAATCACAGGATATAGGTGGGTTTTAGTTCATTATAATTTAATATCTACATTAGATGTTTTTGAAATGTTCAAAGAAGCATCTCATAGGTTTTGTTATTCAGCCTCATTGACAGACGCTTTGCCTTTGGTTTACAGCTGTTACCAGCTGTGTTTACAGTTTTAACAAATAATTTGAAAACAAATTCTATTTTCCCCGCTGTACCATAATTGTGCCCAAAACCGAGTTTGTACTGAACAGTGAATTTCGTTTACCTTTCCATTCCTAGTATGCTGTGTCTGTGATCGAAAGTGCCATCCATCCATTTTTTTAACCTGCCTGTCCAGTTAAGTGTCACAGGGGGGTCCGGAGCCTATCCCAGAAACTACGGGTGCAATGATCAAAAGACTGCAAGTTCAAATCCCAGGGTCAGCAGAGTGATTCCACCATTGGGCCCCTGAGCGAGGCCCTTAAACTGCCAGGGATTGCCTGACCCTGCTTTCTGGTCTTGACGCTTCCAAACGGGATGTCGAGAAACTTCATGACTCCCGTACATTATATGAACTATCACAACGCAGAGGGATGAAGCATAAGTAAATAAAATTTATGCCAATTCGTCTAAATAAAACAAGTTTACGCTAAATGTACCGCCTTTGCTATTCATTTCTATTCACACATAAAATTCCTACAGATACAAAGGACTTTTCGCCTTCGGAGTTTTTCCGAACTGTGTCGAGATCTAATAATTTAAAATAATTACACGCCCCGAGGCTCTGAGTCGATTTGTTACTTAATTATCAACTAGTGTTATGAGTCCAACCATGCATTGCATGTAGATACTCCAATTGTGGACAAAGAAAACAAACAGTAGTGTACAGCGTTTGTCGTAAGAATTTAACCCACAAATTGATTTCACACCCCGAATGTTAACACTACACAGAGTGTCTAATTGGCGTATGACATGAATAAGTTATATTTATAAAAAAGCAGAACGACTGATGGTACTATCTCACTGCAAATGAGAAGGCAGGTCTTCCTCAAAGGCCGCAGCGACTTTAAGATCAGCGGTGTTTCCGAGATTCCAAGCGACTCTGCCCTAATGTAATGTAATCAGCATAATTGCTAAGGTCTGATTTAAAGGAGCCTCAAAAGCTTCGGCAATTATGCCATATATGCTACTTTTTTAAGCACGTTAATCTACGGAAGCTCCCTAGGACGTGCGCAGTATGTAAGTTGGAGTACAGATCGAGACACCGACCGTATATACCGACCTTATACCCGGCTCTCATAAGCGTCTCCGTCGGTTCAAATGCATGCAGTATGTAGCCTATGTTACAGACCGGGGCACCGACCGTCGTTTTATACCCGGCTCCATGGGCGGTCAATCCAATAGGCGTCATAGGTGCCAACTAGGGCGCAAAACTTCTGAGGAGGTGCCGACTTGTCAGACAATTTCACTTTGTCTCGGACTGGGGGCGCCGACGTCGGTGCTCGCCTAGGGCGCCACACTGGCCATGACCGGTGCTGCCCGGCTCTCGCAGGCGTCTCCGTCGGTTTACATGCGCGCAGTTCGCCTGTTATCCACCGGGGCACCTCCGTTTATACCCGGCAGCCACATGCATCTCCGTCGGTGGTGCAAACGTTGGAGCAGAGTCACATTTCTCAAAGAGCGCATTCCAACTTACCGAAGAAACGCAAGAAACACAGGAAAGAGCGAAGCGCCGATCACGAATCACGTTAATTCCGTTTCTGTCTTATTCCGATCATGAACACCGCTGGACACTGCGATCTGCCTGCAGGTCGCACGAAAAGTCGTACGCAGTTAAATTCTTTTTAATTGGCCGATGTGTACAAGATTCCTAACATGAGTGCTAACGCAGAAACGCGTGAGGGAACTTTACTAGCTATAACACGAGTATGGATATTGGTAATTCAGTCGGAAATAAAGGGTACAACCTTTCTGATCTTAGAGTTTAAAGAAATATGAATATCTTATAGTGTATATATAACCATGATGGCAAACTACGCAGGTGAACTAACACTGCAAGAGAGCACAAATTAAGCTTCAACTTACTTTTGCCTTCTTCATAAGGAATGAGGAGTTAATCCAATGTGTGAAAACTTATTTTATTTTACTTCTGTTCGGTAGGATGGGACTCTCATAATTCCGCTTGCGCATATCCAACGTTATCGGCAATTGTCCAAGCAAAAAAATTGAGTCAAATCTGTAATATGGATGTACATTGGGAGCGGATGAGCTGCAGACAGAGGCTTACGCGACGGCAGCGCGCTGCGCAGAATGTGCAAGCCCCGCTTCCAGCTGCGCACTATTTATGCGGTCGGAGGAGCCGCCCTACCGTCCGCGGCTCCGCCAGCTCTGTTTATGTCACCAACAGGGTTTCATAGCATGTGTAACGAAGGACCTCATTTTTTGTCTGTGACAAGCCTCTTGTCTTCATGCACTGCTTTAAATACTTTCACCCCCAAATCTATAGCTTATAGTAAAACGCTGCAGTTAGAAACGCTCTCATATTTAGGCCTATAATTTAACAGCTAGACAGACATCTTTCAATTGTGCGCAGTAATCCAGGCTTGTTAACAATATATTTACGATCAAGGAAAAAAGCATTTACTGTGTTGTAAAGTCTGAACAGGCCATGGTGTCCCCCGTCTGGTAAAGCATGGCCCTGGCGTTGTCCGTCGCTCAGTTACGAATTGAGTAATTTCCACATGGAATAATTTAATTATACATCAGAAATTTGAGCGTCATCTTTAAAGCTTTACTATGTATAAGACTCCAAATGTTTGACAGTGGGATCATACTGATATTGCAGCTGAAGTCACTGCTCTAGGTCCACAAGCTGGGGGTTTGGTCCAGGATCCACTCTTCCCCAGTTAATAGCCTACATCCTGATGGTGGAGTTGGCAGGCCGGTTGTGCCAGTTTGCTGGAGACTTGGCTAAATTTTGCTGAAGAATCAACTTTTTTTGAAGGTTGCCATACTGGAGCTTCTGAAATTTCCAACTTCTTCCTATTTCTGAAGATTTTTTTCTACAAACTGGTTGATTTCAGGCCATTTTTCATCTGACTCAATGATTGAAGGCAGAAAATACATCACTCTTAAGCATGAATGGATTTTTTTCTTTTAAGTACATCAGCAAAACATTTAGCAGCTGCATGTATAGTAATTGTATGCTGTTGTTGTTTGCAAACTTGCTTTTGATTAAAATAGTAACTTTACGAATTTGGTTTCCATGGAAGTCTTCCAGCAAGATTTAGCCTGTTGCAGCACGGCATGGCGAAGGAGGGTAGAGACAGATGATCCACTGCACGCCTCTCAACAAACAGGGTTTATTAACAAAACAGAACACAAAAAGGGGGGAACCAGAAAATAAAGGGACCACGAGGGGACAAGAATATAGCAGGAATAATAAGAACTAACTAAAGCACAGGTGTCAGACTCCAGTCCTGGAGGGCCGGAGCCCTGCACATTTTTGGGTTTCCCCTTGTTTAACACACCTGATGCAACTTCCTGTGCTAATTATCATACAGCTCTTGAGCTGAATTGTTTGTGTGGGAACAAGGAAAGAGCTAAGATACACAGGGCTCTGGCCCTCCAGGACTGGAGTCTGACACCCCTGAACTAAAGGAACCACAAAGTAACACAACTAGGGAACAGAGCAAGACTAAGACACAACCACAGCTACCAACATGAAGTGCACTAGAATGACTGACAGGAATAGAGCACAGACAGACACTGAAATACACTGTAAATGAGGACTAACAATGGGCAGGTGTGCGCTATAAAATACTAGTGGCAATGAGGAGCAGGTGAAGCCAATTAACAGATACGGCAGGTTCAAACACCAAGGGAAATTAAAACAAGGACAACTGAATATAATACAACCAGAGAGCTGGGAGCAAGCACAAGGGGCTATAAATAGAATACATATGCATAGTAAACCAAGAGAACATAAAATAGCAAATGCTGAACATAGGAAAAAGGACTGTTAGTTGGGACTGGCCTCTAGCCAGCCTCAAACTCACACCAAAAGGTGACCCAGATGATGGCTGACTGCTTAGCCCATTAAGCCACACAGCAGCCCAGGAAGTTGGGAAACATACTAGGGGCTGAGAGGCTACAAGACAGAGGCAGGACCAGGATGATCAGTGACACCTGCTGGCCAAATGCGGACAAGATA
Source organism: Cyphomyrus plagiostoma (assembly GCA_019775915.2). NCBI lineage: Eukaryota > Metazoa > Chordata > Actinopteri > Osteoglossiformes > Mormyridae > Cyphomyrus > Cyphomyrus plagiostoma. The sequence continues at coordinate 8,352,231 of JABFEA020000001.1, read as the reverse complement.
CATGGGACAGCGCCAGATAAGCAGTGATCCTGACATTGGCTTTGAACAAGAAAATCATAATTATCGCTGCACTTCTACAATCATTAAAAAGGAAGGTTATCAATTAATCAACTAAGTATGGTCTTATATTCAACAGCAAACAGCCATGACTGGCCAGACGGAATTATACGGGAGAAATATTTTTCAAGTTTAACCGGTTGATGACTCTACCTGTGCCATGTAGCCTTTTAGAGAAATGTGATAAAACAGAAAAACTTAAAATATTTTTCTTAGGGCAAAACTTAAGAATGGATGCATGAGAAAATGAAGGTCTTGCGCGAGTGCGGGGGAATCACTCCAAATGTGTGAGATTCCTGTGAAATGCGTGAAACTTGCCTGGTCTGTATCAGGCACCTGCATGCCATTTGAAAATCAAATTCTCTGTCAAATAATGTTGTGAAATAGCAAACTCTTTTTCCAAAGTCATATATTCATAGCCCCAGCCAATTCCAAATCCTTACTGTGCCCTGTGATTTTTTAAAAATAAAATTTCATAAAATGCTTGGATGTTTGTATCTGTAAGCGTTCAGCTGTCTAAATGTATTTATCTATATGAATGTATTTGATAAATAGCATTTTCAAGTTGCTATTTAATTTGCATGAGACGCAATTATTACACCTGGTGTTCACAGAGAGACCAGTTCAGTGAGGCAAGCAGCCAATTATGTGGGTGCAACTGAATAAAGAGCCAAAACAGCCAATCATATGGCTGCTACTGAATGCATACAGCAAAGAGACACAGTCAAGGGGCTTACTAACTGTGCCGCTAAGGCTTAAAACAGTGTGACTGAAGTTATTTTAAATGGCATGATCGCTGGTGCCAGATGTGGTGCTTTCAACATCTCAAAAACAGCCGCTCTCCTGGGATCTTCACACACTACAGTGTCTAGAGTTTATGGAGGATGGCTCAATAACTGAAACAATCAGGGGCAGAAATACATAGTTAGGGAGGTGTCTCAGTGGCTTGATTCATGAAAGCTAACAAGACAGATAAGTGCGGATACAATGGCTCAGTGGGACAGTCCCGATTGGACAACTAACCAACCCTGAAGCAATTCTGAGAGCAAAGTGTATCCTACCTGCCACCTCATAGGGCTACTTAATAATATAGTGTATGTGAATTCTTCATTATTATACTATTATTACATGTATTTTACAAGTCTGTGTATAAAAACACAAAGTGACATTAACTCATTTTAATGGTTTTTTGTATCGTCAGACCGACAGGCAATGAGGTCTCCTCGAGATCGTCTCAGAGCATGACTGTTCAGAAGTACAGATGTTCCATCAGGCTTGCTTTCCTGTTGGTGATCAGGTTGTTACCCTACTCAAGTATGCAAATCAGGCCAGCACAAGCCGGGACACTGGGCCCTGCCTTTGGATGGGTTTGGGCCTAATGTCTGGGGTTGCCCTTTATACCTTCAACATGCTCACAACTCATTGGCTCCATGCCTCAGGCCCCACCTTCCCCATCTTACCCCCGTTCCACAACCACACAACTTATGTAATTCACATCATATAACAATTCTGTCTTTTTCATGAAGTCCTGATCTGGGTTTAGTCACACAAGAACCATTGTCTGCTGGTTGTTTCATCTTCTCTAGGGTTTGGTGCATATCCTTCATTTGGAATCAACAGAGAATCACTGAAATTGGAGTATTTGGACTTATTTATCTGTATAGAACCACCCCACTCAAGTTCTCAAGTTCTATTACACAATTCAAGATAAGCATAATTACCATGTGTCTCGCCAAGCCGTTAGTCAAGTGTTTATTATGGCTAGTGAGCCTGTTTTCCACAGAATTGGTGCATGGATGATTGATATACAGTATGTACAGTGAAGGAGGCTCGGGGGATATTATTTCTCATCTTCTTGTCAATGAGTATATTACTGACAGTCTGAAGGCTCTTTCATCCATATTGTTCTGCTTGCTTTTAATGCCTGACAAGGAACCTTATCGCAAAGAAAGCTCGGGGAGAATCATCTTGAAGAACTGGTACTGAACACAGACAAGGGCCACTGAGCTGGTAGTGCGGGTGGATCTGGTAATATCACGGCTGTAACAGTAATCATTCACAGCCTCCCGGCCCCTCTTTACCTGCACCTTTCACTGCTTCTGCTTTCGCTCGGTTTTTCTTCGTTTCGTTTTATTTTCGACAATTTTTTGCTTGTTACTGCTGCAAGGTGGCCGGCACATCTAGCAGGATGAAAGATGTCTCCTGGACTTTCACACTAACTTTACTCCCACTGTCTATTGTTCATCGCATTAAGTCTTGAAAAAGACAAAGATTTTCCTTTTGTAACGAACCCCGACCTGCGCTGTTGCCCTCTTGAGTCACAACCCTCTGACTACATCTCAGAGTTTCACTCTCATTTATATATAATATCTCAGAGCAGCAAAATGGGAGAACTTAGTTTGAGGGAGGATCACAGTTTGAATTTAAAAAAAATTATGGCCAACGCGGACCAGAACATTGTGGGAGAGGAATGAATATTTAGAAGTTCAGTTTGAAAGCTGGTGCTTATGTCTTTGCACCTGAGATATAGAGAGCAGATGTTTTGTTCTATCTGAGTGAAAAGACTAATTTTGTTTTATATATGTGAAATTAATATTGTCACCAAGACACAGAGACAGTAAGAGAGAACAGGAGACAGTTCTTTCAGGGAAAGGAAAAGATTTTACTTGGAATGATTTCCTACTGCCTCATTCAGATAAAAATGGAAGGTATGCCAGATGATCACATAGACACGTTTAATTTCCAGAGAAGTCTGTCGGAGAGGGGGGGGGGGAGTTATGAAACATACAACAGTTCCTTGCTATTGCTAGCGAGGCAGCTATCTGAAAGCTTTGCATGTGGCAGACAGCTGCAGGTCTTGCTGAAGGGGCCAATGGTGAAATGGCTCTGCAGACTTTGGGATTTTAACTGGTAACCTTCTGGCCTATGCACTGTGTCCTAACATGTTAAACCAGACACCACCCCCTCTGATTAACCCCAACTGGATTCGTGTCGACCGACGTAAGACAGCAGCATGAAGCCAGCTGACTGCTGCTGTTTTGAGTGACATACTTTAACAAACTTACCTTCCACACCTGCATACTACCAGTCAGCACAGAGGAGAGTGTCAGTACCCTGAAGGCCTGAAGAGATTAATGCTGCATTCCATTTGTACTCGTAACTGGGAAGTTCCTACTGGAACACCCCCTGAAGTCAGAATCCCTACTTGGAAAATCAGAGGCATCTACACAACCCCGACCTCGGAATTTGAAATGGCTTTATTAAGAGAAGTGAAAGCTGTAGTTTTATGCTGTGTTTTAGCACTTACGTCTTGTTTGTGGCTCAGTAAATCGGTTGTACACACCGTACTGTCCAACCTCTATCTGTGGAAGTGTTGCTATGATGTTTTTATGTGCAAAAGACCGCTTAATGTGTTGTTATCAACTGATATTGCAAATAATGGCTAACAATTACCCGGAGCGTGTTTCAGAAAGCAGGATGACTGGGTTAAATGTAAGTGAATGAAGATATAGGCCATTTAAACTGAGGTAGATTAAATCCAAAGTTATTCAACTATAAGCAAGAAATCTTGCTTTTTGAAACAGGTCCCCAGTACTGCTAAATGGCTTTCCAACTTGCTGTACTGGAACATGGTTAACTCGGGCGTGATGTCATTCACCGGTCCAATTTTCCAATGAAGCATAACTTCTCGGGAGAGCCCAGGCTGTTGTGGCCAGGAGGCTCCCAAAGTGGGCCATTCAATATATCTTTTGGAGTCAAAAGAGAAACGAGAGAGAATTTAAAATGATGCAGCATCAATAATCTGCTCATCAGGGCACGGGGTGCTGTTGGTAGAACTTACTGACTGGGTTGGGGGGAGGGCAGTGCTGGCGCTTTAATTTGTCGGGGGGGGGGGGCATGCAGGCATATTTATTGGCCAGATTTAATTAGTTAAACCTTTCCATTTTTCCTTATGTGGGGCGGAGCCCCTGATTTCCCGGATAAGACTCTCAGCTGCAGTCTATGCATTGATCCACTCCTGCTCAAGGGTGCTGAAACCTCATAAACTGCAGGAGATGGCAGTGATGGAAAATGTCTGCCTGGGTTTAATACTGAGAGGCAGCCCGGCATCCTGCTAACTAGTGCCAGAAGACTGAGTTTTCCGGCACCAAATCAATTATGTCTGCAGTAATAAATGAATTGGCTGATAGAGCAGAAATGGCTCTAACATTAAACTTTAAGAAAATTATAGTTTAGGGTTTGATGCTTCCCAACCAGCCAGACAGGCATGACTGGCAGGAAGATGGATGGTTTTAAATGTCCGCTGAACACTTATGAACACTGAAGATTTCAGTTAGTTTCAGCACATATCGATTGCATGTAAGTCACATTGTATTTTTATGGTGCAGTGCTGGGAGCCTAATGTTCTAGTGATGTCCAGCTCATTACAGTGCCATTCAGCAGTACTCCCAAGGCAAGAATGTAGCACTTGGTGAAACCAATTAAACAAGTTACTGGGTGTATTTAACATTAGAAAAATATTCAAGACATTATCATTTCTAATATTAGATACAATCTCACAAAAGTAGGATAATGTTACATGTGACAGTTTATATATGTAGACATGTATGTGTGGGGTGACACGGTGGTCCAGTGCTTAGTACTGTCATCTCCCATGTCCCAGGTTTGAGTCTCTGCCAGAGTTCCGTGTGTGTGTGGGGTGTGCATGTTCTCCCCTCCTCTGGGTACTCTGGTTTCTCCCCACAGCCCAAAGACCTGCTGAGGTTGCTTCGAGTCGCCACATTGCTCTTAGGTGCGAGTGAATGGTGTGTTTACATGCCCTCTGATGGGTTGTTGTTCCTCACCTTGTGCCCATTATCTCTGGACCCCCTGCATACCTGAATAAGGGGAGTGGTTTTGGACAATGTATGGATGTTTATTTGTCTATTTATCAATAGCATGTTTTCTTATTTTCAAACACTATTTTATCTTTATTCAGTGTTTTGTACTTTTTCTTTGATTGTATGTTTAATTGTACACATCTTGCCCAAACCTGCACCAAAAGTAATTTCATCTGCATTTGGTACATGAGGAATAAAAGAATCCTGCTTCTGACAACTTCAGGAAGCACTCATCTACCTTGCTCTTGTGTAACTACCCTATCCATGACGCATCAAGGTGGATTTGGGGAAGCTTATTATCAACTCCTCCACGTGAGCTGAAGAATTTAGGTGAGTTCCACTGGAGTTGAATGATTTGGAGCCAATAACAGATGGATATTTTGCCATATCTAACCGACTTCAGTTCATGTTGCAGCTGTGGAGCCTAAAAAGCCATGAGAGTAGATGTCCTCCAGTAGGACAGCTTTGTACATGCTGACACTTTCCAGCAAAATCCAGTTTGACTTTTGGCCAAAGCAAATGATTCCTTTAGGTGTAACAATGTATCTAAAAACATTGGAGAACATGGTTCTCAAGGGATCAAATGAAGTCTGTCATCACCTGTTTAAAAAGTTTTTCTCTTGGCTCACAGCACTTCCAACTTTGTAGAATGTTGCGCACACCTCCCCAGCCCTCTGGCCCCCAGGTAAAGTCTTCACAGCCAGATTTTGCACCTCTGTTGACTTTAAGTCATTCGTCAAAGAATGCCTTACGTACCTCCCAGAATGCTCTGCCACCTTACCACATTTCTTGCCCCTGACAAATTCTGGGTCACAATAACCTGAAGGGAGGAGTAAATTTTTACTGCTGACTGCTGCGGATGAATTGCTCTGCCTCTGACTTTGGCGAACCTTCTTTCGCTCTGCAGGGCTCACGAGCCTCGAAGTGCCGGCAGCATCAAGGCCGCTTGTGGAGAAGTTCCTTCGGGGGACTTTGACGGCAACGCCAGCATGACATTTCTGTTGCCTAGTGACCATATTGATTTACTGAAGTATTAAAATATGCTATAGTAAAACACACAGTAGCTGTTTTAAATTATAATGGCGCTATGGTCACAATTGAAATTCTTTCAAGCAATTATATTATCCCCTAAGCCTAACACTGGCTTCAGAGCCTTGTTTCCTCTTTGATATCAGACTTCTAGTCACCTCAAAGCCTTCTTTCTCTTGTCAGATGTTACTCTACAAAGGTGGAATGAATAAAATGTACGCCCTTCAAATTTTTAAATAGACTTGACCTTTCCATAATAATTATTAGTTTGACTCTTTTCTGATCATCAGAGAGCCCTACCCCTACCCCAAAGCCAGCTCAGTCCACGTAGCCCTAACTCAATCCATTGAAAATCCAACTCGATTGCAATCCAGAGAGCCTTGCCTCTGAAAGCAAGCCCCTGTGCCTGCCCCGCCCACATCCAACCCCATTACAATCCACCAAGCTCCCCTGCCCCAGTCCCCCCCAAAATCTGGCCCCATTCCAATTCAATGAGCCCCACCCCTGGTGAATATTGATCTCCTGGTCATGTTTCCATGGTGCACCATGTGATGCGTTTTCTGACATCTGGTTCACATCAGACAGCATGTGTCAATATGCCATAAAAAGCCCAAATATGTTTGTTCTTCTTTTGTTATTACAGTGAATTATTTCAAAACACAGATGCCAAGTCTACAAAAAAATAAATATAACAGAATGTGATCCTGCCCTGGTTTGGTTTAGGAGACAAAGCAATGACAAGCAGATGAAAATGTAATCCTCCATGCTAACTTCAAGTCGGGACAAATGATAGGGTGACTCACACTGTAAGTCTCACATGCTAAGCTAGTAAGTCACCCTGTGATGAACATACAGCCACAGTGACACATCCTTTCTTCTGCTTAATCTGGCTGATATGACAGCACATTCCGAACGATCCCGTGAATTTTATTGTATATATTCATCTGAGAGGCAGTTTAAGCTGAACCATGTGCTAAACATCCACTGTGAGCGATGTCATTCAACAAGGCCATCAGGAAAATAGGCAGAAACCTGCATAAACATTATCAATGTTCCATTCATCCCTGTTCCTCCACCATTTATCCAGTGACCCTACAACCCATCCCAGGAAGCACAGGACCAGTGGCAGAGAACACATTGCTTCTCTGAATGCCTAAAATTGGTGAGATTTGAGGCTTGATACTCACCACAGTAACCACTGTCCCTATGGCAGCAATTATGCACCTGCTACAGGTCAGCTTTGTAAAATTACAGGTCACTTTTTAAAATTACAATAAACAAATAACTTCAAATAACTTTCAGTGGCACAAAGTTGAGGGTGGATCTCTGTTACTGATGCCCACCCTCCTCCTTTAGCACTACGATTCAAGGCATTTTACTGATCATGTGCAGAAGTGCTTTGGAATGTTTGACTTTGTTGAACAATCTCCAAATGTCCTGTTTAGGTAGTCGCCATATGAGTTCCATCACACACCTTTATCCAAAGCAACAGGCAGTTGAGAAGGTGTGGTCCAACACTCCCTGGAGCTTTTAAGGGCCTCCCCTTAACCCCCAAAAAAGCCTAATGGTGAAATCACTCTGCTGACCATGGGATTGGAACTGGTACCCTACTGATCACAGACACAGTGTCATAATACACTGAGCCACACAACATCCCCAGTTTCATTTCTGCTAGTTCGCTGGTGACCTTGTGTGCTGGATCCACGAGCCTTAATACTCGCATAAAAGTTATTGGTTCACTAGGTAGGGTGACATCAGTACCTGTAATGTGACAGTCCTGCCCTTTGCCATTGGCAGTAACCAGCAGGGCTTTCCACAGACACCCCCACTCTGAGATTCCAGACACTCTCCTAGCTCCATAATGTGTGTTAGGTCATTTATCCAGGCCAGTCCAGGATCCCCTGAATCCCCCACAGCAGAAGGCGTTAGACTGTCCCTTCAGCGTGCTTTTTGTATGATTTTAGGACCAGTTTTTTAGTTCAGATAAGTCCCTATCCTTTTTTGCATTGATATATTGTGAGAGAGTTTGATATATTGTGTAACATCTTCTGCATTCTTCTTAATGCCCGTGGGTGAGTCCCTGAACACATTCCAGTCATGCATTTAAAAGCAATCAGCGAATTACTGCCCCACCTCTTTGGACCGGCACTCTCTCTGGAAGGGAGGAGGGGAGGGGGTCTTCAGCTGCTCTGTGGAAGTGTGGTTTGATCTGACAGAGTCTGGGCACAGTATAGCCTTTCAAAGCCTTAAATGGCTGTGTGACAGCAGTCCAGCATGTTACTGCTTCTGTCTGTGTTTCTAAAACTTGAGCACAGCATTTCGCAGGCTGCGGTAGCAAAGGCAATCTCCACATTCCGCTTGTCATGCTGCATGTTAGCTTGCAATGGTCCTTGGCAGAATGACGGGGCTGAATTTCCACTCCAAGTAGAAAGGCTAGCATTTAGCCATAAGGCTAGATTGTGGGTAACTTGGTGTCTATCCACCAGCAGCAGTTGATGGGTAAACTCTCCACTTCCTCTGAGATTGCTGGAAGTTTTCCTGAAGGTGAGAAGACAATGACCCCTCATCTGTCTCTGATAGAGAATCTAGCAGCATCCTTTAGTTTGTGCATCAACTGTACATTTGCCAGTAACAGAGTGCAGGGTCTCCAGATGGCACCATTGCACGCAGCCCAGGGATCCAGCCCCCGTTCCCAGAGGGCATGAGGGAAGTACATCAATATTCAGGGAGATGATGTCGTGTCACATGACCTGAGGGATCCTTCTGTGTGTTTCACATTAAGCATTAATCAGTGAGCCAAAGTGCAAAGGGTTCTGTGGACCAGGGGGGGCCCGTTTGATGTGGAACTCGGCACTGCAGCCTATCTGGAATAATGATTTTGGAGTTTCCACAAAAGCCTGTGTGGAAAAGCAGTTAGAAGGTCTGAAGATGGATGAATGGATTTCAAGATTCATGAGTTTTATTTGTCACATGCATGAACACAGTTAAACATCAGTGGTAGAATGAAACTGCTGCTGCTCCAGACTGTGCAACAACCAAGGTAGCTGGATAACAAAATAAAAATAACAAAAACTTCCATAAATGCAGAAATTAACAAATAAGTACTAAATAAGTATTAAATAATATTACAAAAATGTATAAAAAAGTATATAAGAAGCCTCCTCTCAGTCTGGGCCAAAACTAAATTAAACACATTGACGAGAACATCTGTCGCACACTTAAAAAGAGGCTGTCACCATGTTCATTCCAGGTCACGCCACAAGCCTAGAGGGGGCAGAACATTTCTAATGCAGCAGGCCCACATACAGCGAAAAAGTAAAACATTTCGTGACAAGTACATGGGTCATTTTAATAAAGGGGATGACAGCTCTTTTACAACGGAAGTTTCCAACTCTATTACTGTTACGTACAGCTCCGTTCGATCCTCATGTGTGCCACGCCCACCTCGTTACCCCGTGTTCCATCCGATTGTTCTCACCTGTCTCGTGTTACTGCCTGCCTGTCTTTTGTATTTAGTCTGCGTCTGCGTAACTTTCTGCAGACTTGGCATGTCGTTTGGTCCCTGTCAGTCCTGTGTTGCCAAGAATAAACCCCGTTTGTCCTCCATAACGGCTCTGCTTGTCTGCTTCCCAGCTCGCCTCCCGACTGTGCGACAACGAACATAACAATTACCAGCCACTACTGGTTTAATACTAGCAGCGGCACAGACAGGGAGGCCAACAATTTCCCAGATGCTCACGGTTACAGGCTAACGAAACAGACATTACACAGTTATGTGTAATTAGTCCTACTGACCAACCCCATGGGGTCACCTTTATGTCAGCCAATCGTGGACAGTGGGTGGGGTCAGAATAAACAATGAAGTTCGGCTTGGGGACCCTGCACAGGTAATGTGTCAGTTCTATCAACTTCATCTGAAGCAGGCGGCCACCTTAAGGCTCCAGAGGCACCTAATTGAGCGTAGCCACTGGAATACTTTATGTCATATTGGTGGTGAATGTCATCGATAATGCTAGACCTACGATGTTAGATACAGATGTCCTGCAGAGTGGGCAGATTTGTCCTGGTGATTCCTTCAGGTCATCACATCACCCTCTGTGGGGCTCTTTTGATGTCCAGAGCTCTGCATGGCTGCCACAGTGCACATCAGGCTATGCTACAAGGGTTGCTGTGAGGCTCTATTTCTGCCTTCAGCATCCACTCTGTCACTGCATCGACCATCTCAATCCAATTAAGGCTATAAGCTTGTTCCGCCTGTGTCTGTGCTCTTTGTAGGCACTGTTTCTGTGTTAGGTGATGTCATGCATGCATCACTGCATTTTCCACAGGGGATTTTTTGAGGTGAGGGGCATATGAGGGGACAGCTGTGAGGTCACTGAGGTCCAGACCTCAGCAATTATTTTAAAAGGAAAAAATAAAATTTGAAGCTAAATATTCACCTGAATAAAAAAAAATCAGCAGCTGAAAATGTCTCTGGGCAAAGTGCATTCTTAATTCAATTCAAGTGTGTTATTGGTAGTGTCTGCTGTGTGCGTGAGAAAGAGCATTCAGTATCAGTGTGATAGAGGATCCCGTCAACCTCACAAGCACACTTCACTGGAAGCAGTTCGATTTCACGTTGTTTGCTTGTAATCAAGCAGCATTTTGAGGAAGAGTGTGCAGACAGCATGTCATTCTGTAAGACAAAACAATGATCATTATCTATAAACAACACTGCAAAACATAGTACCTGGAGTAAATTGTTTGTAATGTGTAGGGTACGCTACTCTGCCATATTATAGGTTGGGTTTTTGTCAAATTATGCCTAATTGGCTAGATTCGGCTAACTAATGGTTCACATGATGTCATTAATTATAAAAAAATAACAAACAGATTATGAAGGGGATGGTATTTATAAATGTGTCCATAGAAACATTTCAATAGCAAATTTGAATATCAAAACAAGTGTATGTTAGCTTGTAATGGTGTGTTAATATCAAGCATTTCTCTTTCATTTTAATCTTCATATATGGTTCTAATAACTTTAGATTACATGCTTCATACCAATATTTTACTGCTCTGTAATGTTCTTATGATATAGATCTAAATACATTCTGTAAGGCACATTCATATAATAACTCCACAATTATTTGATATAAACTCTAATTTAACACTGCCTATCCCCCAGAAAACAAGCCTCCTGTATGTGATATGTAATTGACAAGACCGGGGGGGGGCCGCCCCGGCGCGGGGGGCCGGGGGGGGGGGGGGGGGGGGGGGGGGGG
>JABFEA020000001.1:8266339-8280624 GCA_019775915.2 Cyphomyrus plagiostoma | reverse complement strand
CTCTGGACAACGCTCTCGGGGCACGGGGGAACGCTCTCTGGACAACGCTCTCGGGGCACGGGGGAACGCTCTCTGGACAACGCTCTCGGGGCACGGGGGAACGCTCTCTGGATAACGCTCTCGGGGCATGAGGGAATGCTCTCTGCACACAGAGGAATGCTTTAGTGGTATGGCGGAACACTCTAGGGACACAAAGGAATGCACAGAGAACATGGGGGATGCTGACTGAATGACGGAGATGTGCTCACTCGCAGCAGAGGGCTTACAGCCACACTAAATATTTCCAGCAAATAAGTGAGGCAGAGGGAATTCCAAATATGGCAGTAGACACGGGGCTGTGTTTTGACCCAGTTCTAGGAATGACAAAACAGCTGTGAGATCCTTGGTGGAGCCTGCCGATGACTCATCGCCGCACGGGGGCTTTAAGCCAGAGCATGTTTCCTGGCGCCACAATCCCAGGAACGGCGAGAAAGCATGAGAAATGGGGCGTCGCATTAAATGTGAGGACAACAACAATAATAATCCTACAGAGAAACCTTCTGCTTCATTTTGTACAAACCCTGATGGACTCCTCTGTCTGGTGGTTTGACCGCGTTACATTCTGATGTTAAGCAAGCAAGCCAGCGTTCAGCATGACTGTGTACAGCATGACCCTTAACACCTCTAACAGAGCGCTAGACTCAAATGCTGGGTCTCCTGCATCATCTCATGGGTGAGCAGCACCCACTCGGGCGTGGCTGAGCACAGCAGCCAGGCATGCTGGGAAACCAGCCCAGCCCGGCATTAATGACATGCTGGAGGAGAAGCTGGGAGATGGAGGGGTATCTGTGTTCGGAGCCCTAGCGGCTACCCTGAAGGTCTCTCAGGACAGCAGCACAGGCATAAAGCAGAAGAGCAGGAAGCCATTAACAAGGAATTACGAAGCGGATGCAGGGCAGGAAATAACATCCTGCAGTCTGAGAACCCAATGTCAGAGCCCTCTCTGTGAGAAACTGATTATTATTACTTTGTGTCAGTGGGGTTGGGGGCAGGCAAGGAGGCAAGACTGAATGGTGTGGAGGCCATGGTATAAGAGGAAAGATCAAACAGCCACAGCCATGAGGATGAAGATCAGCCTGCTATCCAGACTTCACCACTGTCCGTCTAGTTATAGACACATTGCCTGTGCACACTAAGCAGCAAGCATATAAGTGACAGACATTTCATTAACTCCGAGGAGATGCTGTATATTTAAGGTAACACTCTTTTCATTCATTTCAATTGATTCATTTTCTCCGGTAGGCTCTTCAGGTCTGTGCTGAGCCTGGTCTCTCCAAGGAAACACAAGGCAGACACACACACACAGTAGCACCACACCTTAGAACCACACGAGCGTTCCAAGACACCCAGAGCAAACCCATGTTTAGTTATATGCCTCATTATTTTAAGCTCCAGTCGTAACAGCTGAAAAGTTATCGAAACTGGAAAAAGCTGGCTGGTAGGCTGTGGACGGGGCCTACGCGCATAATAGCAAGTCTCCAGCGGCCTGCTGTTTACACTGCTGCTTCCCTCCGCATTTCCGGCTGCCCGGCGTCCCTGCTGCTGCTCCTCCCCACCTGTTCTGACCAGAGTGTCCTTTTCTTTGCACTCCCACCCTCACACGCACTCATTTTGCCTTTATTTTTAGATCCTTCCGGATCCAGCCACTTCCGCCCTGGCAGGGACGTTCAGTTACTCCCCTGGCCGCCGCCCCGTTTCCTGTGTGGGACTCCACCTCCCCGGCCGGTTGGCTCTGTTTTTACTCCCCCTGACACACTTATCCGTTCGGCTCCTCATGGTGGCCACTGACCTCGGCTTCCTGGAGAGGCTGACTCTCCCTGAGGACAGACAGATGGACGGATGGGTCACCGCCATTACTCTGCACGATCACCCCTTAAGGCAGGATCGCAGGAATCAGGCTGTTCACCACTGACAGCACAGAAGCAAAAGTACCAGGCTCCAAAAGATCCTACTCAGCTCTCCTGCTGCCCACGTGCATAAGCGATAAATCCATATGCAGCACCCCATTCTGCAGTTTCTGCACAGGTATCTCTGGATATAAAGCAGGTCTGGTCAGAGCTACATTAGCACCAGTGCCACAAGCAACTAACAGCTTCTAACACTCTGCAAAATGCTTAATAATGAGTGAAAATACTCCAACCTCATCAATACCCAGAATACTTCATTGACCAGTCCGACACTTTGTACATTGGACTTTACTCTGCCATACTCCTACTTCAGCCATTTCTTTCATTTGTCATAATAATTTCATAAATATATGCCTAGGCAGTTCCTAGTCATATATCTACTTTGATATTTTGTGAGGGACAGAATGCACCGCACATCAGGATCCAGAGAACAGACCGATCCAGTTATACACAGGGCTCCAGAGAGCAGGCCGAACACGCCGCACACCGATCTCCAGACAGCAGAGCGAACGCGCCGCACACCGATCTCCGGACAGCAGGCCGAACGCGGCGCACACCTTGGTCCAGAGAGCAGGCCGAATGCGCCACACACCGATCTCCGGAGAGCAGGCCGAACGCGCCGCACACCCATCTCCGGAGAGCAGAGCGAACGCGCCGCACACCCATCTCCGGAGAGCAGGCCGAACGCGCCGCACACCGATCTCCGGAGAGCAGGCCGGACGCGCCGCACACCTTGGTCCAATGAGCAGGCCGAACGCACCGCACACCGATCTCCGGAGAGCAGGCCGAACGCGCCGCACACCCATCTCCGGAGAGCAGGCCAAACGCACCGCACACCTCGGTCCAGAGAGCAGGCCGAACGCGTCGCACACCGATCTCCGGAGAGCAGGCCGAACCAGCTGCACTCTGACCCACACCGCAGGGTGGAGAGTGCAAGAGAGACTCCATCAAACACACAACACGACCAGGTGAGCTTGTAGGAGCAGCTGCCTCTCGTTAAGCACAGGTCGACATGTAAGCATCCGGCATAGTCATCATACATCTTAAAAATAGTGACACATGGGGTGTGGACAGCAGCCACCCTCTCCTCGTCCAAAGGACGCACCACCACAGTATATAACAGCCAAAGCTGCACACAGGGCTCTGCCTGTGCATACATGCCGGGGCCCGTAAGGAGGAACATATGTGGCAGCTTCATGGGGCCACTGGGCCCGGCGGGGAGGCTGCGGGCTCAAAGGCATGTTCCCCATCAGAGCAACGCAAAGACATGTGCAGCCCTAACCAACAAAGCATTCCTCACACCTACTGGATGCTGCCCACATCTCTGCAGAGCTGGGAATCTGCTGACAAAAGCCAGCACACAGAGACATCCTATCTGACGTCCGGCTAGCCCTGGTCATGAAGATCGATGAGAAGGTTCCTCTAAAGCCCCACCATCTCCAGTTTATCAGAGGCCAGACTGCGCCCAGCACAATGTCAGATGCAACAATGAATATGCATTTCGCTGAAAAACAAAACCACTCAAAACCAAATCGGTAAAAGCATAAGTTACTGATTCAAGTCTGTAAAAGATACACTGGTTTAAAGGAATGAGTTGCATTGTGCTCCAGAGTCCTCTTTACATCTGATGTTAAGCTGCCTAGTAAAGAATGAATGAAGACAAAGGAATAAAGGATCCACACAGCAGTGATTTTGGATGGACACCAGTTAACGCAGTCTGGTTATTAAAGCATCACATGGTGTAGGTGCAGGGTGACTGTGAAGATCCTATAAAGAGATTCAGAGGTCAAGGACAGGGCTGTACACAGAAGGTAACGTCCATCAAGCCCGGGCAGGCCTGTGAAGCATGAACCTATGACCGACCGGAACAAACCAGTCCCGAGAGGCCCCAGGGTGAGGGAGAGAGCAGTGCAGAAAGACCCGGCGGGCCAGCAGCTATCAAATATGCCTGCTTTCTAAAAGGTGAGAAAGGATGCCATTGGTGCTCCTAAAAATAGACCTCCGGCAGAGAGCGAGAGAGGGATGGCCTTCTGTGGATCATCGTAAATAATCCAGACAGAGCCGGAACAGAACAGGAAGAAGCCTACAGTAACTGCGCGGCATCCTGGGAATGCAAGGGAACATCCGCCCAGGGTCTGACACACTACCCCCAACAGGGGGGCCGTAAGAGGAGCTGGGGGCAATAACACCACTTCCCCTCATCTAATAAGAGCAAATTCTCACAAAGGGACCCACACCTGCCAAGAGGTGCAGCTCTGGAGACAAATGACAGGAATCCAGTGGGACAGGGATACTCAGAGCAGGGAGAGAGGGAAATGCACAGTGTTCCCGGGAATGCTGCTGAAAGGAGAAAGGAGGACACCAATGACAGCGAAGCGCCCCAGTCAGTGACTCAGGATCTCAGGGAAATGTTTCTCTGAAACTGTTTTACGGCAGCAGGTATTTAGACCTGATGATTTCCCCAATACATCTGAATATTGGAATAGGCTCTGAGAAGAGGGAGCACATTGCGAGTATCATTCACAGAGAGGGATGGTGTGTGCTGTGATGTCAGGGCACACCTGCTGTCTGACGTACCCCTCAGTATGTATAACCCTAACCAGGAGAGCAGCAGCAGCCTACAGCCTGAGCAAAGTGCCCCCCCCCAGGCTTCAAAACAACCCTCCGCTGACGGGTCTCCTGAGGTGGACCTGCGAAGGTCTCCTCACCCAACGCAACCTGACATTTCACAGTGTGGCTCCCCTTAAGAATGCCACAGTTAAGAAGGGCAAATGTTACAGTAGGAACCACTGCAAAACGAATGACCTTCGCCCACCTGAACTGCAGGAACACGCATTCTGATGCGATCGCCGGACAATACATCTGAATAACCTTTACAGGAACTGTGCCATACGGGGCTTCACGTAGGTACCGGAATAAAGGAGGAGCCATGATTGGATAATAAGGCCACACCAGGAAGAGGCCTGCTGAGACTGTCTGGATAATGTCTCACTGAAGATCCAGCAGAGAGACCCTAACAGGGAAAGGGGGAAGGTCATTTAAAGGGGAAGGGACTTTTTAGGGACCGTTAGCAAAGCAAACTCAGTCACCTGGTGCTTCTCAAATCATGACATGAATATGCAGTATATCCATGCGCTCTGTGCTATCAATATATTAAAAATGGACACACGTTTCCCAGCCCGATGCTAATGGCTAATGGACCAGCCAAACCTGTGAGCAGACAGGAGCTCATCATCCACTGTCTGCATCCTGCAGCTTCTCTAGAGAAGGTCCACCCTGCACTCCTTCACCCTTCCCGGCCCAAATAGCCTGGAGGGTCACCAGGCCTGATGCCACCTTAGCTCTTAATTAGTCAACTGGTTAATTAGTTGGGTAAGAGAATGTTCCTCCTAAGGTGGGAGAGACGATAACCGGCATCTGTGCCAATAAACTACTGACTGTCAATGAGACTGCTTAAAGAACCCTAACCTCTGCATCTATACCAAGGAACAAAGAACATTTTTAAAAAGATGGATTATCAAAACAGAGCAGCGAGATGGGACCTCGCTTTGAATCCTTCAAAATGCAAAAAAAGAAAGCGAATAAGTTAGGGAGCATGTACAGCACTTGGGCCTTCCCTGAAAATCCTCTTTTGCCATTTTATACTAGAGGATCCTGACTGCAAATGCATGGAAGTTTCATTCCCTGAAGCAACTTACTTTGTGGGAATTGCTGGAATGATGAAATTGTGACCAAGTGACCAGTGCCAGGAGTGTCCCAGCAGGCCTGGCCTATGCTGATAAGAACATTCTTAATAATGGCTGGTTGTTTTGATGCTTAACTGCAGGAAAACGGCAGCTAAACCTGAAACAGAACCTACCAGTGTGTCGTCACAGACATACGATTCGGCTGCGACGGCCTGACCTCAGGACTAACAGGAAGCGGCTGTCAGGGGTAAAGGGCGACGAGGGCGCGGGCATTCTGCACATGCCTTCCTATCAGAAGCATGGGCCCGCTGACGCCTCCATGGAAACAGGAGGTCATGCAGAGGCAGGGCTAACACATGAGATGAAAGGGGAATGGGATCGAAGAGACCGCAGATCCGGCCCCGGCCACATGGCGAAAGACAGATCCTGGATTTCACAGCCATTCGGCTATGACTCACAGCCAGAGACACTGTCCCTGGTGAAGAGCAGAAATATATCCGTTCGTTACCATGTGACCCAGACACCGAGGCACTCAGTAATCCCTGATCGCCGGGTGTCTGTTTTCAGCGCTGCAGAAGACCACGTCCCTCCTTGTAGCCCCATGTTTCAGGGATCCACACTTTAAGCCCAGTTTGAAGGGCTCTACTTAGAATATATTTAGAGATGTGAAGATTTCACTTCCTGTTCATACAAGCCACTGGACTATATTAATAATCCCCCATGACACAACGTTCTGAGCACTTAAATAATTCTTAAATAACAAAAATCAGTTAGCAAAATCACACCCATATAACCAGAGTTGTGACATAAATTTTTTTGCTACTAGCTGACTGGGCTAGTTCAGTAAAACATGTAATACCACATGCAATCATTTCACTAGCCAGTAGGCGAGTGTTCAGTTTTTGTACTTGGGTTTTATCTGAATTACTCTCCTCAGGCGAGCGTCATTTACAGCCAGTATATGAAAAGGAAATGAACGGAGCGCAGAGAGCACATGAACGAACACGTAAATGGAAAGAAACACTCTGTCATATTAGTCTCCAGCCACGAGCCTCAGAGGATGTCATAGCTAAAGATTAACAGTGACTGCCAGCCCTTCGAGTCAAGCGCATTTCCTGCGACCTGCAAAGGGACGACGGCACCAGGAACCAGGATTTAGTCAAGATTTTGCTCAGCTGCCATAGAGACGGGCAGGACACCATCTCCTCCATCCTCTATGGTCTGGCAAGACACTGAAAGCTATCAAAGCCAAACCACCAGACATCAGTGTTCCTCACTGACAATGACTGGTCTGCTAACAGCACACACTGTACCGCCTCCTGCCATCACCCCTGTTAAGCCACTTTCAGACATTCACTGCCACTCTGAACCTTTCCATACATTACACAGAAAGGCTGTACGTGTGAAAGCAAATGTCTCAATCAGTTGTACCGGACATTAAACAGACTATTCCCTGCTAACTTTCTAGGACAAAGCCCAGGTAATTTCCAACTGACCCCCATGTGTGAATGGAGCAGGAAACCGTCAGCAAGCAAGCGGGTGTGTTGATGACGTCTCCATCATGCGAATGGGAGGAAAACAGAACAATACAAGCAGCCAGAAAATTCTGTCAGAAAGGGTATATGCTGAAATCTGTCACCTGACAGATTCAAGGAATGACAAGAGACTCAATGGTGTGCGATCACATTACAATACAGCTATGTGACTGCGGTGTAATCTGAACTAAGGTGCAGGTGAGCGAACATTTTCGACGTGCTGTCAAAACACTGCTTTGCACAGTGCACTTCTTGCGTCATGCCCTACCTCCTGCATGCACTACCAAAGCGCCACCCCTTGTTTAAACCCACTGGAGTGTTTCTAGTAGGTGTGAATGCATCTGACGCTGACAGTGCCTGCTTGTGTGCCACATGTGTGAAAGGGCATCTCCGAAAAATGTCCAGACCGGATTATGCAGACTTCACATGTGAAAATGGCTTTACATCCACTATTTATTTATGTCACCCTCTATTCCATTCCATGCTGCTTCTGACTGTCAGTAAACAATCGAACATAAGAAGTATGTCCAAAAATGTCATGTGTAGATACTTATAAAATGTCATGCATGTTCTATGTTACATCTGGGAAAAGCCCTGGACAAGCTCCTCCTGTGTTGAACATAGTTCAAGCCTATAAAGATCTTCCTGACTGTGAAGAAGCGGAGTGCACAGCCGCAGATTTCACACAGCACAAGGCCTTTAAAGGTAACACACAGACACGGCGGCCAGATAGCGCGCAGAGGCAGCGTTCGCCTTTGAGGCGTCCCCGATACCTGCAATAACCCCCCCCCACAGCTATTAATAGACCTGGTGTCAGCCCTCTGTCAGGGTATTTTTAGCAGCCCCAGAAGGCACAGCTCCATACCCTTGAAAAAAGATGAAAGAAAGGCAGGCAGGGTGAGAGAGAGTGGTTTTACAGGGAACATGGGGCAGGCTGATCTTCACCCACACGGCCCATGTGACACGGCCTGCGGTGCGGGAACTGTAAGTGATGGGGAGGGAGCCTCTGTCAGTACCTAGGCTGCTGGCCAGTGGCACGGCCTGTGGTGTGGGAACAGGAAGTGATGCGGAGGGAGCCCCGGTCAGCACTTGGGCTGCTAGCCAGTGGCATGGCCTGCGGTGCGGGAACAGGAAGTGATGCGGAGGGAGCCTCTGTCAGCATCTAGGCTGCTGGCCCCCGCGGTGACTCCTCCACCTCCGCCATAGTCTCTGACTGTCTCATTTGAGCTTCTCCTGAATCTTCAGTGTCTCCCAACAATCAGACATTGAAGGCATCCCCCCTCCAGGCTTACAGTCACCCCTGGCATGTAGTGGGGGCCATGGCTCGTCGCCCATGCCACGTAGCTCCTTGGAGAAAGTGGCCTTTGGATACGAGTACCACATCCTGTCACTCGAGCTGTGGCCCATAAGGCCGGCATCCACACCTCGCCAGCATCCGATACCTCGCAGGTTACGCCATGGGAAGTGATCGCGTCCGCTTCCCCGCGCACTGAGACATGAAAACACCTGCTGCTCCTCTGGCCAGACAAGCTGGCAGAGGCACCGGCTTTCCTGCCGGAAACAGGAATAATCCTGAAGTGAGCAGCGAGAGAAAAGCACCCCCCTCCCTGCTGAGAGCTGGGCCCTGAAAACCAGAAGCATCTGCAGGTGTGGCTGCCACTAACCTACACATTACCACCTCTAACAGTGAGAGTACACTATATGCTACAGTCCATGGTACTCCAACAGGTACATGTGTGAAATAGAGGCATATTCTCTGTCCGGGGGGGACCAGCCACAACGCCCTGGGAGGGGAACTCAGAGCCCCACAAATACAAGTTTGTGTACTTCCCTGGACCAGTGAGAGAGTGCACTACTTCTTCCAGGTTATTTTAACACTGAAAGGTCATCCAGTTTCAGAACAAGGGAAATGGCCAATACACAGCACAGCAAGATTACCCCAAATCCCCAGGAGCTGCTAGCAGGCGTTCCACATAAAACGCAGCTCAAATCTCAAAGGACTGGTCACATGGGGCATCTCAATATATGCAGCACATTAGGCACACATTGCCATCTGCTGGACACCTCCAGACATTACACACGTTACACAAGCGTTATGCTTCAGAAACTAAACCAGGACATCCAATGATGGCTATTCTTATTTAATTAGCACTATTTTTGGTGTCATAAAATAAGAGAACCAAAATGATCTCGAGGATTAACACACCCTCTGTAAACTGAGGATGTTTTTAATAGCAATATAGTAGCTTGAAGACAAAATACAGCAAACTTCCAATTTACTAGATGTTTACTATCCAACAGGTTCTGGCCAAAGAAGTATATAGTGAAAGGAGTACCGTGCTGGAGGTGAGGCTCTGTCCCAGCTCCACAATGTGCGGGTCTGGGCTCTGCGTGTCTATGACACAGGGGCTGATCTGTGAGGAGAGGCACACGGGACTGAGTGGAGCTGTTAGTACTGGAGGTGATGAGGCACTGGGGAGCCAGTGGCAGAGGCTGGGTAACCTCGATCGAGCTGGACTGGGCCGAGTGGAGGTGGGGGGCTCGCGGGTAGATATCCATCAGGTGGGGGGCTGGGTCTGGATTGACGCGGCCGCGGTGCCTTTTCAGTACTTCCTTATAGTTGAACGCATCAAAATTGGTCTTCCACATCAGAACCTGGATCAGCAGAGAGACGAGCGTGATCCTAAGAGATGTCCATGGCAGCTGGCCTTGCCATCAAGGACCAAAACAAACCCGGTGTTTCTAAGGCCCCCGGATACCACAAGCCCCACACGTACCTGAGAATCACTGCCTCCGGAGACAAAGAGGTGACCATCAGGGGAGAACGCCACAGAAAGCACCGGCCCCTGGGAAAATGCCGAACATTCTCAGCAGCAATTACAGTACAACCATCTTTACTCCACCCTAATGTCATCAAAGGGAATGACGTTCCCTGCCCAACAGCACAACCTTGTGGCCATGGAGGGTATAGATCAGCCTCCCCTCCATCAGGTCCAGGATCTTCACTGTGCTGTCACTGGACGCACTGATGAGGTAGTTGTCCGATGGGTGAAATGAGAAGCAATTGATCCCAGCACTGTGAACTGTTCCAAAATAAAACATAGCCTGTACGATCTAGCAGCACTAGAAGACAAAGGGCAAGTCCAATGTGCGGGAAATGATTAGGGTTGGGGAATGGTATATGCTGGTACGCTGCCTGTGTTTTATCCTCAGTCACTCAGGACACTTACGCTGAATCATTACTGTTTTACACCCTACAGCAGGGGTGGGCGATCTTATCTGCGAATGGCCTGTGCGTATGTAGGTTTTTGGGAAAACCTTTAGGTCAGTTGTTCAAACCCAGGTGTGAGGAACCCTCAACTAATCAGTTCCCCAATTAGTAATCTAATTATGGAGTTGAAGTGAAAACCCGCATACACAACGGTCCGGTGTGAATAAGATTGCCCACCCCTGCCCTACAGGAATTAATAAATTTTATCCTATTCAGTACAAATTCGTTAGTACAAAGTACTTAGAATTACAGCTGATTAAACAACAATAGAAAGAGGTGTTTAGGTGCACATTTGTTATGTAAATAAAAGGTTATTCGCATACATGTACCTCGGTAGTGCTGCAGGAGCTTGTTGGTACGGATGTCCCATATTTTTAAAGTGTTATCTGTCCCCGAAGAACAGATACAGGTGCCTCTACTGTTAAAACCCACATATGTCTCACACCTAAAAAAAATTTAAAAATTAAAAAAAAAGTTATGCCATTTTCCATTTATTTTCTCACATTCAGCTCAATCTTACATCTCCCGAGTGGCTAGTATATAGACATAGCTCAGTTTATGGGAACAGGCCTAGCAAGGGAGATGGAGTACGTCTCCTGAGCAAAAAATCTTGGTGTTAGCAGAGAGACACACGAGCCCTCAAGGTCTTCTGCCCTTGGGGCACCTCACGATCATGTGCCAGCCATTTGGCCTACTTAGGGAATTCACAGTGGTTACCATGGCAACCATTCATAGCTCTCCACAAACTGATACCGATGTGACGCTCAAGGAATGATGTAGGACAGAAAAACTCAGGGCAAGAAGCCACCCATATGGTTCCAAATTAGAACATTTTAATTAGAAAGAAGTTATTTCTAAATATGACTAACAGGTCACTCGCTGGGACTGGACACTCCATCATTGGTAATACCGCCTTCTGGAAAAGCAAATCCTACACACAGAAATTAAAACAAGAAGCTACTGTTACTAGGACCAAACAGTACTGGCTGAGCCAATCATATTTCACACTCCAAGGCTGTTTTGATTACATGGGCTGGGAAACGTTATTTTCCAAGGCAACATGAAGCAATGCACAGGGTACTGCTTTGGTGTCAGTGAATGCAGAAGAAGTCAAGAACTGCAAGACCAGGGCAGCAATGAGGTGTGGAATTTCTGGATCATTTCCATGGAAATTTTAACATGAGACTTTTGGCAAACCCTGGACATGCTGGAGAGTTTATGTCTCTCGGCAATCCTGAGAACACCATGGTATCCCCCCAGAGGAGCCGGAGGTGGTGGCTGGGGCATCCCCACTGAGCTCCAGTAGCTCAACATATAGTAGCACTGCAGCACAAAGGGTCATGGGTTCAAATCCCAGAGAATACACAAAAATTGTAACCTTTATACTGTAAAATAAAAAAATGCCAGATAAATTAAATGAATAAATGTTCAGACTGCTGCCCTACCAACCAGAAGAGTGCCTTTGGCTGGATAATGCACCGAGACCCCATTACCAGTTGTAGCAATAACCTTACAAATCCTCCCAACATCAGCTGCCGCTGAACACATAAGGACTGTGCTGTTCTGTCCCATGGACAGCCTAGGGTGTTGCTGGGGGTGCACTTCCCTGCTTGCTGCCTCAGTACAGGCTTCATTTATCCCACCGTGAGTAGAAAGCACATGACGAGGTAGCAGATCGAAGTTTAAGTGAAGATGAGAACCCAGCTTACCCGCCATGGTCTGTGAAGGTGTTTATGCACTGGCGGCTAGCAGTGTCCCACAGGCGCACTGCCCTGTCATCACCACAGGAGGTGATCAGACGTCCGTCTGGTGAGAATCTGGGGAAAAAGCAGGGCGCAGAGTCTGGAGGAGCCAGCAGGAGATGAGCGGCACACCTGACTCTGTATGTACACACGCCGTGTGTAACAGGCAATTCTCGGCCTGTACCGTGCACAACGAGCCCAGTTGGTGTGTTGCTTCAGGGAGAAGATGAAGCGCTGCTTCTGGACACTCCACACCTTCAGGGATTTGTCATCGGAGGCGGTGAGCAGCTGCTGGCCGTTGGGGGAGAAGCTGACGCTGCGCACTGCGGCCGTGTGCGCTCTGAACACCGCCGTCTGGCCTTTCCTGGGCAGGAAATGACGCGTCACATTGGTGCCATCACCAGCGAAACAGCATTCCCACAGGGTGAAGGCAGGACATACAGACAGTGAGTGACAGGGAGAGCTTTCACAGGACTTACAGAGTAAAGCACAGGTCAGTGTGAAGCAGGGGGCCTGGACATAAGGGTTTATTGCATAGATGTATATCATTCCTACAGTGGCAAGTATAGATGCAACTTGAACTGAGCTAAGAAAAAAACACACACCTTGGGTCTTTCTCCATTAGCCTACTTGACCGTACCCATGTACCCGTTTTATGTCACCTTCCATCGCTGAAGACCAGTTCCAATACTCAAGAACAGAACTGCAGAGGACAGCAAAAGTCCCCAGATTTCGTTCTTGTCCCACCCCAAATATCAAGGATACATAGATTGCCTCCTTACTAAATTAAACAAATCCCATGATTAATTCCGAAGTTCATTCTTCGGAGGCAAGTTAGCAAGACCGGTCCTGCTGATACCACAAGTATGATTTTTGCATTCCAGGTATTGAGAAACACCCAGTATTATCACAGGGGTCCAGGGCATTTAGCTTTGAAGATCCCAGGATGTATTTAAGGAATAAAGAGCATGTGGTTTCTCCTCCCCACTCACGTGCTGGGGGTCCACAGCCGAACCGTTCTGTCCAGTGAAGCGGAGGCCAGCAGGTGCCCAGCGGGAGAAAATTCGACTCCGGTGACCGCCAATGTGTGGCCCACCAAACGGATTGCCCGGGTCTTGGGATTCAGGTTCCACACCATGACGGCCATGTCAGCTGAACTGGTTGCTGAAGAGCAGAAGACCACGACAAATGGCATTTCCAGAAGTGAGGGGAGGAGCAAAATAACAGCCGGATTTAAAGGCCATGCACATACCCAGCTGAGTTCGGTTTGGGCTGAAGTGAGCACAAGTGACGGCATCTTTGTGACCTTTAAACTGCCGATCCAAGGAAGGATCTTCCTGAAACACAATTACACTCGAACATCCACAACCTGCAGCACCCCATCCATGAGAAAATATTACAACACTTTTTGCGCACAAACAGGGGACACAGTCTTACTTTACGAGGGGATCAGTTTTAGACACCAGCACTAGTGCACTAGCAGGAATGGTGGCTTGTTTAAAGGCAGGGGCAATTCTAGGATTTAATCACCCTGCCCACACCCCACCAGATCCGCGAGGATAAAATGATCTCAGAGGGGGATCCCCGTAAAATCTGTATGAGAGGTGTCGCTGAATGGATTTAGGGTTCCCGGCTTTCATACATCTGGCGCGACACTCACGGTTTCAGACTCCTGCGCAAGAAATTCTATCTATATTAAATCTATATTATTCCATTATAAACCTAAATTAGCAACATGAAAAGCGTTGAGGCCGTTTGCGAACCCTACAGCCTATTTACAAGGTAATAAAACTGTTATGTACATGTAAATGCATTTGCAAACTTCTCTGGGATTGAAAATCTGGTAATACTTTACTTGAGGGAACACAAATACATAGCAGTAACTCAGTTACTACTGAAGTTGAAATCATGAACAAATATAGTAGCTGCTAAGATGAAAGATGTTTCATGACTCATTAATGATGAACAGACAAGATATAAGTATTTAAAATGTATTAGGCCCAGTAAAAAAAACATTAGTTTATCATCCCCGCCCGCGTGGCGAATTTAGCCCGCATCGATTTTTTTTTTTTTTTTTAAAGTGTATTTTCCTGTGTAAATTCCAC
>JABFEA020000001.1:8247986-8266239 GCA_019775915.2 Cyphomyrus plagiostoma | reverse complement strand
GATCTGTTGCTGTTCCTTTTGTTTACTGTTGATGTTGAAAACTGTTATCTTCCGTTATCTTTTTTCTAAGAAATAAATAAAAAAAATCGCCCTCCCTCATCACTTGTTTCTGATTGAAAGAATGATAAACTAATGATTTTTTTACTGGGCGTTATTCATAACTTGTTCCTTCAGTAGTAACTAACACTTATTTTGTGGTTAATTAATACATAAGTAATAGCATAATACTGCATTATTTGTGTCCCCTCAAGTGTTACATAAAATCTAACCAAAGTTGGCAACTCTGCATATATGACAAAATAGGGAAAAAACAGAGTGGCTGACGCCCCCTAAACAGGTTCTAGAATCGACTGTGGTTAAGGGTTTGGTGACTCAGACATACGGTAGTCCGTGTTTTCTAAGCCACCCTGAGCGCCTTCTTACCAGCACGGACGCCATCGGCACCGCCTGCGAGGCTCCGGTGTGTGTGATGTACGAAGAGACCTCAGCGGCAAATAAGTTCACGGACAATTGGTCCGTTAGCCTATTAGCCCGTTAGCGCCGCAGCAGCGCTCACCGTCAAACTTTTCCCCAGGCAAGAGTAGATGATGACCGAGTCACCCACCAGCGGAAACATATCGTACACGTATCAGAAACTCTATTATGGTATATGCATCCATTTACTTGACAGACACGCTCGTTTCATCCTAGAAGTAAATGAAATACATTAACGTTAAAGCCTTTCTGAATATGTTGGCTTTCCACGCGCACTTAAAAATGTATAGATATCTTAGCGTAATACAACAAATTTGCACTGATTAATAAAAGTGCCTCAAGACTCCAACAAAGACACTACTCGTTACCCAGATAAACTAGCTGAATTGATTTATTATTATTATTATTATTATTATTATTATTATTGTAGCCTGATGAAACTCCGTCCACCGTAAAGGAAACAAGGAGAACGTTTGGTCACTGTTGCCGGGCAACTATTTTCCCAAAACCCGGACGTCCCAATAAGCTCATCACTGATTGGCTTCTCGCATATCAGCATAATCAGAGGGCCGTATCAGTTATGCTTGAAAGATTACGTCCTGTTAGAGAAAATGTTAAAAATGTTCGAGATCATGTCGAGAAAATTATTCATATACATTAGTCTGTAACTATTTTTTACTTTTACTGACGAATGCCAATCACACTTCCAGCTCACATACACTGCCCACTGTGTTGGCCATCCTGACTACTCACACACCACATGACTGAACTTGCTATTACCATACACACAATAACAGCACGATACATGATGAATACACACAGCTATTTATATTATGTTCATTTGGCATCAGTCTACCATGCTGCCGGATAGGTATTCCCAGCACCTGGTACAGGAGAAGAATTGCTATGCAAACCAGCCCTTCAGGGAGTAAGTATGAAACTGTATCCTGTCTAAGAACATTGTCACTTTTAGGGAGAAAATCTGAGAGAAAATCAAAAGTTAACTTTAAAAGGCAGGTTTTGTTGCATAGGGCCCGGATATTCTTCATAGACATATAGCTATTGGCCATCACTGGTAATATAAAAAGGTGAAAAGAAGGAAACCTTAGATTAAGGGTATGTAGTTCTGGTTAAATACTGGAATAGGTTGAATTCAAAGAATATAAAACAGATATCTGTGGTCTCAGTGAACCTGTCATAATTCGTTTACTCTGCTTCATTTCCATGAATGATACAATCATATCGTAAAGGGGCAATGTGTTACCTGTTAAAATCGAGTTGAGATAATTCCTAAAAAAAAAAAAAAACAGAAAAACACCTTTTTCCCTACCTAGACTTTGGTTAACGTAGCCTACTACGCAGAGTAGAACGTTAGTGAAATACAAGTAAATACAGCGGAAAGGAGATTACGAAATTACAGCTTTATGTTGAGTATAAATTTAGGAGGACTGGTGTTGTGTTCCTTTTTGCAACACCCACCCCTCCCAGCGTCGTGCAGGATGTAGATCGACTTCTTCCGTGAAGGCAGTTGCATGGTTTTTTTTGGGGGGGGCGAGGGTTCAGCGCATGTCTCATCCAGCTGCTGGGTCTCAGCCCGACGGAGCCCTTGACCAGCTCCATAACGGCAGAATCAAATATCGGGTGCGTTCGACTTGGGCTTATATCTGTCTGCAGCTGACGTGATCTGCCGGCGGTTGCAGGGTTGGAGTATAAACTGACTTCAGCCAAGTCGGACAATTTCTATTCCACGTAGTGTGTGAGACCTGACTTCAATGGCATCCTGCAGGAGGGTGTAGATAAATCTATACAAATAACACCTACATTACTTCTTTTACAATAACAAACTCCTGATTCAAACTGTTAGCAGTGAAAAAAATAAACTATTGCGCATCGTGACCCTGTGTAAAAAGACAGCTACCAGGAAAAAGATCAAATACATGTATTTCAAGGATTCAAAGTTTTTATTGTCATGTACAGAGTACAATGCAATTCTTGCTTTAATGCCTTCTTCACAGACTACACGATTAAATAAATAAAGCCGCGCAACATTACAGTAACTAACAATAAATAAACAGCTGACTTACGTGTACTATTAGAGCTTTTATTTCTATGCCGTACGATCGGGCTTGTCGTCTTGCTCTCGCGAGGTTTTTCTACCATGTGACATGGTGACGCGTGATGACGTTTTGTAGCGCCGCTCTAACCACGATGCATTGCGTCGGGACCAGAATGCTTTGCTTTAAGCCAGCGCTTTAAGCGTCTGTATTAATTAAGTCGAATGCACCTATTTTTCATCTAGTTAGCTTTGATGATAGTTTGTCAACTTTATGCATTTCTGCAGTGAAACTTGTATTGTGTGTTTCTGGGTAGATTGTTAGGCCTATATTAAACCAAATATACTTTACTTGAACTATGGCAACTGAAACCGTTCCAGTCGTACTAACTGATTCTCAAGGCACATTGTTACTGCATGTGCCCAAAGACGTTGCAGAAAAGCTAAGGACTGGTGAGTACACAATAATCTTAATATAATACTTGTTTAAGGCAAGTAGGGTCAAACACTACTGTGAATACCTCTTTGGAAATGTGTGTTTTCCCTCCCCAGATAAGGAGTACTTGGCTAGCCTAGCACATCAGGTTAGATTATCTGCAATGTTGCAAGGTAAAAATCCTTTTTGTATTTGCTTTATCAAAACACTTTATTAGACAATGGAAGGCCAGTGAAAGAGTATAGTTATAACTACCACATCATTTGCTCTGCCTCCTGTTTTAATTCTGCCAGCACCATCTGAGTCCCAAAGACCCACTGCTGCAACCCCTCCTGGGCCCCTGAACCCTGCCAATCACACCTGTCCACCAGCAACCCACTCGGCAGGCCCTAGTGCTGTGGACGAGGACTCAAACCAGGACATTTCAGAGTCACAACCAGGTATAGTGCCTATTAGAAAAATCACAATTAAATTTTATGCTGTGAAATGACAGTGCAATCTTTTCCTCCCAGAAATGAAACACCAGTTCACACTTCTTCTGCTTGCAACAATAAAAAAACATCGCTCTCTGTACTACACAAATAAGCCATCTTTTTATAGAAGAGTCCATAAAGACATGTTACAAGGGGACCAAAAATGCTCAGCGGAGCAGATAAGGAAGAAAATTTCTAACATGTTGGCGACATACAAAAGGGTCAAAGACAGATGTCAGACCACCGGAGAGGCCAAAATCAACTGGGACTATTACACAGTAAGTATAATAATGTTTACCAGTCTTGATATTAATGTTAACATTATGCCATTTTAACTGTATACTACCAATTAGGTTATGTAGTATGAGTTATCCAACAATCACTACAGAACTTCTAGCTAATATCACTTTGCTGAACTTAAACCTGTCTTTGTTTCCACAGATTATGGATGAAATATTTGGCCGGACAGGAGTTGGAAGTGCCACAGAGGGCTTGATAACGTCCACGCCCCTCTCTACCCCTCAACCTTCTGCACCACAGTCTGATCCTACTGTTTTAACCATAACGGCTACTGATGGTGCCATGGGTAGGAAGCCAGCAAGCCAAGCTGGATCGTTCTTTGAGTCATACGATGCCCATTCTGAGCGGAGAACTGCTGTGCTGGAGTCCCTTGTACGTCCAGATCTGGAGAGGTTCAGAAGGCTGAAGGAAAGGAGGAGGAGAAGCTTTGAGAAGAAAGTTGTCACAAGTCTTGAGCAAATTTCAAAGAACTTGCAGGAGATTGCTAAAGGCCAACAAGAAATTGTTAAACTCTTGCAGAATGTACAGCGCACATAAATACAAATTAAAAAATAAATAGATAAGAACAAAACTGTGTGCCATGTATCATCATTCTCTTTGGGGATTCCATTCTCATAACATTTACATTAAAGACAGCAGTTGGTCAGTCAGTCTAGATCTCTAGAGACCAATAGTCACTGAGCTTCCCTGCTGATTTGGCCAGGTTTCATGGCTCGCAGATTCCATGACCTGCACCAGGTAGGTACAGAAGGGTTCTCAAGTGTGAAATACTGCAATTAAAAGGTAAATTACAAGGTGCAATACAAAAGTTCATGCAATGTTAGCATGAAACGCAATAAAAACACTTGATTTACATGTTGCCACCACCCCCTTTAAAGCAGACAAAGCCAATGCAGTGATCCAGTACCAAAATGGCTAATTTGTCAAAGTCAACTTTGTCATCCCAAGCATTTAGAAGTATACAGTGAGATAAAATGGCACAGCTCAGGGTCCACAGTGTAACAAATACTTAAAACAAATATTCAAAACATAACACAGCATTGCAAAGACAAGGACTGTGGAAACCTAGACAAAAAGCAGCAGCAGTGTGGCATATAGCAAGTAATGTGTAGATTAATGCAATGTATGATCCTAGTATATGTATATCACGTGTATCAGAATAGCACCATGACTTGCAGTACTGAAAGCAGTGTGTGATATGTTTAAGAACATGTGTAAACAGCTGACAAGTCACAATGTTTTACAGCTAAATAGCAATAGGAATTACAGAACAATGATGATTCTTTATATCGCTGGCATGACATTGAAATGAGAAATGCAATGTGCAAGAGATATTTAAAGGTGGTGTGTGATTTCTAGTACTTTTGGTCTATGTGCAAACTGGACATTACAGTAAAGTGGCTGTGCATGTGTACAAGGTCTGCATAGCAGTTTAAGTGGTGAGTGAGGCAATGTGGAAGATCCCAGGGGACAAATGGTGTTGAAGAGCCTGACAGCCTGGGGATAAACACTGTCCTCCAACCTAGCAGACCTGGCTCTGATGCTGCGGTCTCCTCTTCTCAGGAGAGTGAATAGTCCATGTGAAGAATTCTGCACGATGCTGCAGGCCTTGTGAACACTGCGTTTGTGAAATGTGCGCTGTAGTGAAGGAAGAGGCACCCCAATAGTGTTCTCTGCTGTTTTCACTATCTTCTGCAGGTGCTTGTGAAGGAATGTGTTGCAGTTGACGTACCAGGTACTGATGCAGCTGGTCAGAATAATGTCGATGGTGTCTCTGTGGAACGTGGGGAGGATGGAAGGAAGGAGTCTCGCCCGTTTCAGCCACCGCAGGAAGTGTAATCTCTGCTGGGCTTTCTTGATTAGGGAGGAGGCGGTGCCTGTCCATGTAAATTCCACAGTAACGTGCAGACCGAGGAACCTGGTGCTCCTTACGATCTCCACAGCAGACCCATTCATGCTGAGTAGGGTATGGACAGGACAAGTCTTTCTAAAATCCATAATTATTTCTTTTCAATGTTGAGAGATAAGTTGCTGTCTCTGCACCTTGCGGACAGCCGTTCCACCTCCTCTCTGTATGCAGTCTCTGCTTATCAGTCCCAGCACAGTAGTATCATCTGCAAACCTGATGATGTGATTGGTGTTGTGGGCAGCTACTGTATGCAGTCATAAGTCAGCAAGGTGATGAGCAGAGGATGAAGTACGTAGCCCTGCAGAGCTCCTGTACTCCTGTACCATGATGGTGTTGCATCCTAACTGTACAAACCGGGGCCTCCCAGGAAATCCAAAATCCACTTGCAGAGAGTGGTGTTCAGGCCTAACCAATAACCCACTCAGTTTCACAATCAGCTTTTGAGGGATGAATGTGTCGAAGGCGGAGCTAATATCTATGAAGAGTTGCACATGTAACAGGCTGAGGTGCACGTTTGGCTGTGGTTTGGCCTTTATAAACTATTGCATATTGTGTCTCTGTAATGAATTGCCTGTTCATTTTGAGGCTGAGGTGGATGAATGTCATTATCCAGGGGCCTCATTGTTAATCATGTCAGGGTGCTGATACCCAGGATCATAGGACAAGTTGTGTAGGATACAGCAGGCACACACTGCTGCACTCATCTTCTGAATACTGTCCATTTGCAGGTATTTCATTTGCCGGAATTTGGAATTTAGTCCAAATGCCTGTTCGGTGACCACACAAGCACCGTTTAGTTTCCTGTTATACTTTTTTTGCTGGTCTGTGAGGTGTCCGTTGTCCCAGTATGGCTTCAGTAACTGAGGCAAGAGTGGGAAAGCTGAGTCTCCAATGATGTGCAGACCCTCTGGCATGAGGGATCTGGGATCCTCCGCCAGAGCCTGAGCAACTGCTGTGTGCTGGAAGGCATCATGCCAGCTACCAGGGACGCCCACACTTACGTGGCAGAATCTCCTCTGGCAGTCACAGAACCCAATCAGAATGATAGAATTTTTTTTTTTTGTTTCAGGTAAGACAGTGGGTTATCTAGGTGTGGCTTCCTAATTGGGATGTGGCAGCCGCAGACAGCCAATCCGGACCTTTGGAAACCTGCCCTAGCAAATCCCAACTCTGACCTGTGAAGATTTTCCCCCACTGGCCAGGTAACATGATGTGCTGTGTGTGTTTATCAGCACACAGAACTGATGGCAATGAACCATCAAAGCGGACTTGCTGATATTAAAGCAGCTTGCAACACCCCTATAGGACTCAATTTGCCAGGGTCCATAAACAGGCCAGGACACTGTCTTTTAAGGGGGTTTTGGTACACAGGACCAAGTGTGGTGATGACATCCTGGGATAGTAAATATGAGAAAACAGGTCATTGGTAACATGGAAACATTGTTATAATAAACTATAACAATAAAGTAGCCTCAAAATGCCATACACACCCCCACTTATCCTTTAGAAAGCCGGAAATGACTCCTAAATTGTCCCCAAGGACCACATGAGTTGCCCTGTTCTAAAAATAGCACATTTCACCAGAGAGCAGCATCTAAAATTCAATTTTATCTTGTTGCTATTCTTCTTTAATCACATTTGCAGTTATATGAGGGTGGTGACCCCTGGTATAGAGGGATGACATCATCCACAAACCCAATCATTTTTGGAACACGCCTAGAGAAGGGGATAGAATATATGTATTTTCTCCTCAATGTCTTCTTATCTCGCCTTATTTCACTCATGGGCTCCGTAAAAGACACAGGAAGGATCTCAATAAGAACTGATTTATTTATTGAGAGATTTCTTGTGAACACATTTTTGAGACAAAACATTTTCCTTTGGGTAAGCATATAATGAATAAAGCCTCTGGAACTGTCCTGTCAATCTGAATGAAGGAAAAAGGACGTATGAAACACACGTGGACAGAGCTTCAGCTATATTCCTCCCATGGCAGGTAAATGGCCTTTCTATCAAGTCAAAGTCAGCTTTATTGTCAATTCTGCCATATGTACAGAACATACAGAGAATTGAAATAGCGAAATATATTGAAATATATTTATCTAGGCTAAAATCACGCCACGTCTTACCTTAAATTAGAGTAAGAAAGATGGAGTTATAAATATGATATGATGCATATTTTAGGCAGTTTTAAATTACCTTCGCTGTTCGCCGAATTCTTCATTCAAAAACAAAGGGATTTCCAAGATCTCGATTTCGTCTGCCACGAAAAACGCCAGTCAGGTCTCGCACACTACGAGGAGTAGAAGTCCGCAGTCAAGTTTATACTCCAGCTCTGCATCCGCCGGTGTTCCGGGCAATTAAGTTTTCCTGTGTTTCCCCTGTCGCGCGCTGATTTGTACACGGTTTCATGTCTTTTTACGACGCTCTTGATGTAAACAAGCCATATATTTTAAAACATCACATGCCTTTTCGATGTTTTTTGTTCTTACATATAAATGAAAGTATTTAATTCGCTGGATAGACATATTTCTTGATGGAAACGGTATAGTATTGCTTATAAGACTATATTATGCGTGATGATCTATTGTATTCACATGTAAAAATGTACCTGAGTGAGTTTCAGAAATCTCACATACATATTTGCCTAAATATTAGGAGAAACATTATTTCCTGACATCCAGGATATTTAGTTCCCCCCTGTTAAAACAGGTATACATGCAGCAACTCTGGGCCTCGGTACTAATAACTATACAGTATTCACATGTAATAATGTACCTGAGTGATTTTCAGACATTTGACACACCTCTTTGCTTTAATATCTTTAATATTAGGGGAAACATTATTTTCTGATAGACAGGGGAAACATATGGAAACCGAATTGCCCGGAACACCCCGGCAAATCTCACTCCACGTCACGTCAGCTACCCAATATGCCTTTATGGAGCTGGTCATGACTCCGTCGGGGTGGTAAAACATAGCACTGTCATTGTTTTAAGGTCCGTCAGTATTTTAATAAATCCTGAGAAGCACGAGTGCAGATTTTGATTTCATAATAATAACAACATTATTAATAATAATATACAATATTCAGACCCCGCCAGCATCAACAGTCTTATCTTTAAAAACCTTTTAATGAAACTGGAACGCCCAATCCGCGCCTGACAGCACGGTTTCTCCGGGCGTCCTGTACTCTCTGCGGCCAACAGAGGCGCCGCAGCCGCGGAAGTGCCTGCAAACAATAAGACAGGCGTGAGGAGTGTTGGTCTGCGCTCCAGGGGAGGACGAGGGTCAGCGTTTAAAATAAATTAAATAAAAATACCTACATTCAGCAACACTTGGTCGTAGAGTCAGCGAGCTTACGGACCATGGAAGTGGAGCGGGAGTTTAAAAAGGTACGTATGTGTCCCCGGAGCTTGGCGAAGCCCTATAGGTGCGCGGCGGAGTCTTGCTGCGTCCCGTCAAATGACCTCAGAGTGCGCTTATATATGTAAGTCATCTGAAATACTATCGGTCCTTATCTTTACATTATACACACTTGTATTTTAGGTGCCCTTAAATGGTTTGTTTTATTGTCATGACATTCAGAAGAGTACGTTTCTTTCAATTACACACGAGCTGTGGTTGTGATCAGTAAAGCATGTGCTGTACAGGTTTGCACATCCTTTGAGCTGCTGTGAAAACTCTGAGATACTCATATCTTTACAACAAAATGAAAATTTATAATGTTTACTGGTATAAACTGATAACACGTACGGAAACCCAGCCGATCGAGCCCTGTGAATCGCGAGACGGGGCTCCCAAACTGAACTTCGGGCTCCAGGGGGCATGTGGACTTGAATCTGCGGAATTTACTGGAGTTTTTTCTCCAGTTAGGAATGCATGGCCCGAATGCCTTTCAGGCCGTCTTAAGTGTTAATCAAAGTGCAAAACCTCAACAGTCATATGTGACACAAGGAAGCACTGCGCAGTCCGTTTGATTTTTTTAAGAAGAACGCCTTTGGCTGCTTAATTCGCCAGTTTAATAGCAAAATGAACACCGAAGCTGAGCTTTAATACTAAGTTTTAATAGTATCCTACTATACTGTGACTCTGCGTACGTGCTGCTGTTTGCTCTTGGTGAGGCTTTGTCGCGGTTCACGGACACACCTCCGTTCATTCGTGGCCATTAAACGGAAGCGCTGTACTGAGTCATGAATTAGCAAGAAACTGACAAAGGTCTTCGGCATGAATAGAATGAAAACCGTTAGGAAAGTTACGAAATTGAGATAAATCTTAAGCTTGGTTTTCTCTGAAGTGTGCAGTGACATTATTTAACTTGTGGATTTTATGCGTGGTATTTAATTAATCGGGACACGTAACAGTAAATGTACTGTATGAATGTCATCTGCATGCAGAGCGTCTGCATAGGGTTTGACGCTCTTAACGTGGCCCTTTTCTCTGCAGGTCACTCTGGGCCACGAGATTGGAGCTGGAGCACCATGTCTGAAGTGCAAAGATAAATGTGAAGGCTTTGAGCTGCACTTCTGGAGGTTTGTATTGCTGTCACTGCTTAAGGTTTTGGGTTTTTGTTCTTTTTTTTATAACAAAGGAGAGGAGCATCCTGTCTCTAGTTGTGAAACAAACAAACAAAAAAAAATAAAATCATTGCAAAACATCACTGCTCTTCAGATTGTAAGGGAACTAGTAATTCTCCCTTTATCTTCAGATAACACACAAGAAAGCACCATATAGTGAACATGCGCTGTGTTTTCTAGGTATCCAGATCTTAAGTTTAATTTCATCATCCGAGGCCAATATGGGGAATCTATAGGGAGAAGACTGCTATATGGGTGTATTTGAAGAATCACTTGCTTGAGATGGGATGTTGTATGTGTGATGTCATGCGGCCAGGAGGTCATGACCTTCCACAGTGTGCCGTTAGTATTTATGTGTGTAGTAATGACTGCTGAATTTTATGCCTTTTTGGTGCAGTCTTTATGGATAGAACAGAGGTGTTTTGAAAAGACATGAGTGCCTGATCTCTGCTGTTCTGGATGAATGGGCAAAAATTCCCAGAAGAGTGGCAGCTATTATAGCTGCAATGGGGTGGCCAACTTCTTATTGATGGCTGTGGATTTAGAATGGAATGTCATAAAAGTTCCTGTAGGTTTAATGGCCATGTGTCCCAATATTGTCCATAAAGTGTATCTTGCACGTGCAGTCCATGTGCACGGACACACATCATCTCCCCTGCA
Source organism: Cyphomyrus plagiostoma (assembly GCA_019775915.2). NCBI lineage: Eukaryota > Metazoa > Chordata > Actinopteri > Osteoglossiformes > Mormyridae > Cyphomyrus > Cyphomyrus plagiostoma. The sequence goes on along the minus strand of JABFEA020000001.1, from coordinate 8,255,357 downwards.
CAAAAAAATCTGGGCTAGATGCGAACCATCTGCAGACATCCAGTGCAAAACCCCCAATGACAAAAAATGACGTCACCTCACTCTGCGTGCAACTAAAAGCACCCATGGAAATTTGAAATGCGAATTGACCTTTTCCCCAGCAAGTTTAGCACAACGAATAACCCAGTATTCATTGCGTTATATTGTAATTTTGTATAAGTGAGCCTTTGTAACAGTGTATGACTGATGGAGCTTTTGAATGTTTGAGCGTTGGGGGCCCCAGCTTATGGCATGATGTCACTCCCCTACAGAAAGATCTGTCGTAACTGCAAATGTGGCCTGGAGGACCACGACGTGCAGATGGGCTCCGAGGAGAGAAAGAAGGTGGGCAAGCTCTTCGAGGACACCAAATACACCGGCCTCATCGCCAAGCTGAAGAAAGATGTACTGCCCCCTGCACCGGGCAACACAGGCCCCCTCCCCACTGATGCAGCAGTCAAGAAGGACGCTGCGCCGCTCTTGAAGGTGGCGACGTACGAGTGGGCCCCGCCGGTGGCCAACCCGAGCCTGGTAATGTTCACGCTCACCTCACTAGGGGCAATTTGTTTAGGTGGGGGGCATAAAAAGGCCATATTTCACACAGAAGAGCCAGCCTCATCATTAGCCAATGATGTGTTTTGATGTTGTGAGTGATAAGAGATGGGGTACCCTGGCGGCCAATCAGCTTTGAGCAGATACCAATGTTCCTGTGGCCCCACCCATATATGCATCCCTAAGTGTGTTCCGCTTCCTGTCTCCAGGCCGTACGCTACATAGAGATGCTGCCCAAGGAGAAGCAGCCAGTCACAGGCACCGAAGGCGCCATGTACCGCAAGAAGCAGCTGGCCAAGCAGCTGCCCGAACACGACCAGGACCCGGCCAAGTGCCACGAGCTGTCGCCGGGCGAGGTCAAGCAGATGCAGCAGTACGTGAAGAAGTACAAGGAGGAGGCGCTGGGCGTGGGTGACCTAACGCTGCCTGAGGACCTGAAGAGCCAGGCTCACGCTGCCGCAAGGGAGGCCCCTGGGGCTGGGAATGGGGGTGGAGCAGTGCCAGGCAGAGCCACCACGGCTGCTGTGGGGACGGTGGGACCTGCAGGAAGTCCTCAAGCTGCAGCCAAGGCCGGACAAGCCTTTGTGAGTTTGCTTTGCTCTATTGAGCCACTCTAAGGGAGCCAATGGAAATACAGAGATGGAAAGTGGGAGGAGATTCCAACATAAACAATTCACATCGGGTCACTAGGAGGAGCTATTTGGTCGTTCAGTGCTGGCTATTGCTGATACGCAGCATAAACACTATACGTGGAAGTCGTAACCTGTGTCCACTGTTCTCCCCACAGTCGTGCCACCACTGCCAGCAGCCGATGCGGCAGGGCGAGCCAGCCGTGTACGCTGAGCGGGCCGGCTACGACAAGCTGTGGCACCCGGCCTGCTTCGTGTGCAGCGTCTGCTCCGAGCTGCTCGTCGACATGATCTACTTCTGGAAGAAGGGCAAGATGTACTGCGGCCGTCACTACGGCGACAGCGAGAAGCCGCGCTGTGCTGGCTGCGATGAGGTGAGGCTGCGCGGGTGTGAGGCCGGGGGCCAAGGGGGCGGTCAGCCGAGTGCTCGTTCCCCATTAATCCTGAGCTGAGGATTATGGGAAGTTTTGCTATGCCTGGGAGTTTAGCCCTGAGAAACCCCTCCCCTTCTAAATGAGACTCAAAATTACCACCTTTATTTCCTTAATTATATTTAATCTCATTAGTGCATTTCAGCCAGTGCTCAGTATGTGTTGGAGCCTTGGCTGGAGGCCCATTTCTGACTCTCACAGTGACCTGCTTAAGCTCTGCTCAGGCTCCACCTGCAGGCATTTCCCGTGCACCACCCATCGAAATGTACTGTCTTGACTGGGGGGAGATTCTCTTGCACCAGCAGCTGTTCCCCCACAGCTAATGTTCAGTAAGGAATTTGGCTTAGGGATGGCGTTTGGGTTACACTTGGGCTAGGGTTAAGCTTAGCGTTAGGCTTAGATTTACGCCTATGCTAAATTCCCTACTTTGCCCCACATTTGACTTATTTATTTTTCTTCAGTGAATTCAGCATCAGAATGCTTGTTTGTTTCTTTGAGCTCCTTCAGTCATGTGTGTGTTTGTGAGAGAGAGAGAGAGAGAGACACTCATCATTGAAGCAGCACAATTGTGTATATATAAAATTATATGATTTTAGATATAGGGTTAGGATTAGCATGTGACACAAACAGGAAGAAGAGTACTTTCACACAGCACACTGGATTTCACGACTAATGTCCTTATTTTATTCCTTATTTGGAATAACTTTGGGCAACTCATAGATTTATTTAGTATGCAATGCAGTGATTTTCATTTTATTGTGCTACACATAGAAGAAGAGTCACAATATTTAACCAAATATCTCAGTGTTTTTCATTGTTGCATCCAGCAGCTGTCCCTGGGTACTATCATCAGACTAAATTTCCATCAAACACTGCACCTCTGCCGCAAACCAAAGTGATCCCTTTGCTGCCATGTTTGCTAAATGTTTGTCGCTACCCAATCTGTACAACCGACCCAATGCGTTCCTTCCAGGTCCAGTTCATGTAATGTATATTGACATCGTGTGTGTGTTCCGTGCTCGGGGACAGTTACCGATCACACTAGATGGGCATCGTGCCCAGGCTCAGTACAGAGTGATCACCCTAGTCAAATGAACTGGACTTTGGGGGTCAAATGTGCCTGGGCCCGGTACAGATGGCCTAGTGTGAGGACACCCTTCGGATTAGGGTTACCTTCATGTTTGTCAACGTGCTCTCCCACAGCTGATCTTCAGCCTGGAGTACACGCAGGCCGAGGGCCAGGACTGGCACCTGAAGCATTTCTGCTGCTTCGACTGCGACTGCGTGCTGGCGGGGGAAACCTACGTCATGGAGAAGGACAAGCCGGTGTGCAAGCCATGCTACATGAAGAACCATGCCGTGGTGAGCAGCCATCTGCCCCCGCCTCGCCTTCTACAACTCTAATGAAGTGCAAAAGTCAAATATAAGATATGTTATATGAAATATAATATATGATATATATATGTAAATAACTATTGTCACTGAATAAGTAAATAGTGTAACTACTTAAATAGCATTAATTGAAAAGTAATCTTATATGGTTAATTTAAGGAAAAGAAAAACGTGATGCTTTGTTAAATACTTTATGGGATATTTACACTCGCAAGTGCATCTGAGACTGAATGCTTGGCTGGGTGGATGCTACCATCGCCAAGCAACAGCCAACTGTACCGTACGGCATATCGCTGGCCCAGGAGTAGATAAAAATGCAAAGTTGACTTCTGATTGTGCATTGCTATTGCACAATTGCAAAGCAAGGAATGAACATGTGACTCGCTTCACTTTTCTCCTCTCGGCCATGTGGTGAAGTTGCCTTTCATAGCTGAGAACATGAGAACATTTCACCTCAGACTAGAGGTTCCAGAAAGTTCTGTGCTGGGCCCGCTACTACAAAAGCGGCAAATTAGGATATATCATGAGAGGGGGACTGGCTTTTATCAAAGGAAGGGATACCCACCCGTTCAGCAGCGTGTGATTGGGCTGTAAGGGCAAAATACTTTCAAGTTTCTTTCCCTTTCATTTCAAACAAGTGGGTGCACGCTGTCTGTGTGGAGAATTAAGATATGCATTCAGAAACACAGAGTTAAAGTGTAACACCGGAGGTGTGCTTTGCACCAACATAATCATTGAATTTTAAATTGTTCTTTGTCCATACTGCCCTCTAGTGTTGCGCCGCCTGCCAGCAGCCGGTGGAGCCTGAGGCCCAGCGCGTCGCCTACGGGGAGCACAACTGGCACGCCGAGCCCCAGTGCTTCCGCTGCTCCGGCTGCTCCTGCTGCCTCATCGGCCAGCGCTTCATGGCCGTGCAGGGCCGCCTCTTCTGTTCGGTGGAGTGCAAAAAGAAGACCCCAGCCTAGGGGGCGCTCAGCTGCATTCAGACACGTAAAGCACCTTCACTTTGCTAGGGGGCGCTCAGCTGCATTCAGACACGTAAAACACCTTCACCCAGTTCGGGGGCGCTCATATGCATTCAGACACGTAAAACACCTTCACCCAGTTCAGGGGCGCTCATATGCATTCAGACACGTAAAGCACCTTCACCCTGCTAGGGGGCGCTCATATGCATTCAGACACGTAAAGCACCTTCACCCTGCTAGGGGGCGCTCATATGCATTCAGACACGTAAAACACCTTCACCCTGCTAGGGGCGCTCATATGCATTCAGACACATAAAACACCTTCAGCCAGCCTTTATCAGTGTTCGTAATGCTTCTGTTGTACTTCACAATCCCCTCTAAGGGTTGGGCAGGTCTGTCTTATGTCTGACAGGAATTTCTAGTGATTGTACAGGTGATTTTTTTTAATACCTACAACATGAACTTGAGATCAAGCCAAAGCAAACTGTTTCCTTGCACTGTATTAATGATATGCTTACTAGTAGCATTCAAAGTGACTACTGACCCTTGGGTGGCGCTCTAACATCAGGTGAACAGAGGTCACGGTCGGAGGACATCTGATGCCAAGTCAGGGATTCTTCTTTCTTACACCAAGTATCTGGAGTAAAGTGTGGTGCTTATACCTGGTTAGAAATACAAAGCAATAGGTTTCTTACAGCATTGTATTTTCATCATGCTACTCAGTTGCACTTTATTAAATGCCTTTCATACATGCTAATAAAGTATCACTGGTCGAGATGGAATGTGTGTTGCCTTGTCTTGCTCTCACTGCACTAATGTGTGAGTGTCTGGTCCCCCCCGGCCTCCATTTAGTTTTTGTTGTCAGAAAGTCAGGAAGGGTCTTTGCCAGCGGTGGCACTGACCCAAACAGCAGTTTGCCCCCATGCAGACAGACGTGACGGCAGAGCCCCTGGTTGTCCGCCTGTTGAGCTTGCTCTTCATCCTGAGGTGTGCGGAGGAAAGTCCTTTTCCTCGTCCCTTTGATGTCTCACCCAGAGACACTCTGAGGATTGCATGGTAAGTTTTTTTTTTTTTTTTCTTGCAAAGGAAGCCTCTCTGTTAAGTTGGGATCCTGTTTGGCAGGCAGCCACCCTTTAAGTATATGTCACTTGAAGAGGACTGTGACATTCTCTTAAAAGTCCCTGGTCCCTTTTTCCCTCCTCTGGGACACTTTATCCTGAAATAGACATGAATGTTTTCTCTCAGCTACTAAAAGGGAGGGGGTTAGGGACTAGTGAAAGCTTGCCTTAATAAATGTATGTTCACTATACAAAATGGATGTGGATGTATACGAGTGCTCCACATTTTCTGTCACACGCTCAAACGTACATGGTACGTCTGTGTAGCGAAATGCTGGTCAATCTGCCGGTCAGAATTGTGCTTGGAAGGAAATTGACAATAGAAATAAAAACAAAACCGTACAAACTAATATGATTAACAAAAACTAAATGACTGCAAAACATACAATAAAAATCATAAACAAAGACATCAGTAGATGTAAAAAGATGTGCAGTGAAATTATGGGATGGTAAATGTGCGCCATAACTTTAAACTCAACCGCCTAATTAGTTGCGCTATATAATTACTTTGATGGAAATCCGAAGCAGTGAAACTTTTAAATTTATATGAGCTTGAAAAACACTTCTACAGCTCTCCACTGTGGGGCGCTGATTTGTGTTCTTAAATGGGCTGCGCTCATGCCGTTTTTCGTTTGTATTCATGTTAATGTTCATCTCACATCTTTGCATTGAAACATCTGTAGTAATGTTATGCTTTGTTATCAGGACTTAGGTTCTCAGACACTCCTGCATTTAAAGAGCCTGTTTTTTAGCACGAGAGCTCACCATAAACTCACTGGTTGTGACAGGAATGGATTGTTGTCGACTGCTGTAATTTACAACTTGGTGAGGCAGCTGCCAGATGCGTGAGGCTCTTCTCTGAGAAGGTTTCAGAGAAGTAAAGCCTGAAGACAAAATGCCGCACATGATCTATGATAGTGTGGCTGAATTCGTTGGTCTAGCTTAACCGCAAAAGGAAGAAGAAAATACCTTGTTTGCCTGTGTTTTCCCCTTCATCAGAAACTGATTTTTAATAAAAAAAAAATAGCAGCACCATAAAACAGAACATCACTGATGACTGCACATGCTTCAGAATGATATGTTTTACTCATCCCGACATATTACTTTTTATACTTAGTGCCTTCTTTACCCTTTGCCTCTCAGAGACGGGATATTTATAGCACCAATAACTGGGAACCGCAGTGTTTCTGGGGATTGGACAGCAAACCACACTCGGGGTAGTAGATTTTTACCAGCTGAGCACCATGGCGACGGCTGTCAGGGCGACACGCGGGAATGTGGGGTTCTGTAAATGGGAGAGGGGGGGGGTCAGTCCTGCACTCCTCTGCTCTCTGAGAGTAACATAACTGCTGTGCTGAGGATAACCAAAGACACCCTGTGCCTTTCAGGGGAGCCGCACTTAGCGAAACAAAGTGTGCTGTTCTCTGCCTGACAGGAAGGGCCTGACACCTCTGGCTGAATGATGTAAGCAATTCATCAGAAGCAGATACGAGAAAGCGACGGATGATTCCGTGCAAGCCAAATCATGCCTCTGATTCGGGCATGGAGAACAAAATATCTGTTTCACGAGTGCATAAAAAGTGAGCATTTCAAAATAACTCTCCTACCCTGGTAATTTATTCATAGACAGCATAATTATCATAATTATTTACATTTTAACCAACTAAAATACTGTCTTGGTTTCTGTATTTTGTCAATTGATATACACTCAGTGGCCAACAGCCAATTGTGTGGCTGCAGCTGAAAACATGCAGCACAGAGACAAGGCCGACTGATTGACTGACAGCATTAAAACAGCCAAGATGCCTCTTATATGCAATTTTGTATATGGAGGGTTTGGTAGCAACAGAAGTGGTGGCTCTGGCTATGGAGAGTAAAAGCCCACCTCCAACAATACACACTGCAGATACACGCTGCAGACACTGGTGTGATGAAGCAAAAGCATCCAGTCAGTGGCATTTCTGCACCAGTAAGGCTTCCCAGAATCCACTTATCTACCCTCAAAGAGGTTCTGAAGGAAAAAGTAAGTCGCAATCAGTGCTACTTAAGTGCACCTAATAATGTGGCAAACGATGCTTCTATGCTTCTATGCTATGCTTCAGCTAAACATAATTTTCTACAGTAATATTACAGTGCTAGTGGGGGAAAAACGGGGGTCAGTACTCTCATTATTTGGTACCAGGTGTGGGTACTCCCCTTGTTATTCAGTACCAGGTGCCGGTACTCCCCTTGTTATTCAGTACCAGGTGCCGGTACTCCCCTTGTT